>CM053789.1:16660000-17350000 GCA_028749045.1 Cupressus sempervirens | reverse complement strand
ATTATACCCACCCTAATAATTTCCCCAACCACAGAGTATACTATAAGCCTTTGAGCCATAAATTTCAAAAGATTGGAAATCCAAGAAAACAAACCATTTAGGTCCTAAAATCTGAACTAAGGAAACCTAGTTTCTCAAGTTCCATAGAGCACTATATAAATATTTGACCAGTAAGTTGCAAAAGGTTTGAAGTTTAAGTAAACGGACCATTTGAGAGCTAAAAACTGAGTCAAGGAAAATCGAACTTACAAAGACAAGACTCTTTGGGCGGACCCAATCAATCTAAGACATCCAAACTGGATTCCAAGTTCTCGGATGTCTAGCTTTGGCCTGCAAGGAAAATTAAAAGTGTAAACTTGCCATCATTTTTTAATATAATCCATTAATGTCAAAAGAGAAAATAGACAAAGAATTGCAACTGATTTGATTTAGATAATTAACCTGCCTAACTCCAAGTGCATTTTGCATTGCATTCAAGGATCTGGTATATGCCTTCTCAAACATGCCACTTAGCCTAATGGCCTTCTGTCTGTCAAAGGGAACTTGTAATATGTACAAACAATGAATTCAATCATTGCAAATTAAATGTCATTGTTGCAATTTTTCTAATAAAATCTTAAAGAATGAGAATTGGAAATCCATGAAGGGTAAGCAATGGGAATCATCTAATGTTCAAGGAATAATTTATCCTCTTGTTAAATTATTTCTTCCTGGGAAACATAGATCCAATCCTAAGGAATGTAGTGTAATGGAAAGGATAGATGATATCAATAAGATTCGACCCATTGTTATATTATCTCACTATTGGCATGTGGCATGATCTTTGTTGTAAGGATTATGCTATAAATTTGAGAAATGACCCAATCCTTTTCAATGTAAAATTAGATGAACCCATCTAAATAAGGTTCAAGAAAAATTACTTTGTAGCAATGAGTTCAAAGCAGAGAACCGATTTGCAAACCTCACCCTGTAGATGAAAAGGGGTTAAAAAAGGACTCAATGATGAATATTCCCAATAAATTGCATTCTAGATGATAAAAATTGCACTAAATTTGATGCATTTCTTAGATAAACATACCACACCAAAAGCGGAAGAATTAAAATGCACATTAGGTCTCAGCTCCTTGGCTTTCCTGATAACCTTGTTGTCTTCTGCAAGGCCCAATTTTCTTGCCAGCCCATCCATGTCCATGTTTCTTTATAGCGTATGGTTGGGAAATGAATGTTACCCTTCTTTCACCACTCCAACTGAAGGACTTCTCACCCTCTGTAGCCCATGAGCTCGTCCTCCAAATGGACCAGCTACAGTTCCACTCACAACTCATGCAAATCAACCCGCATGAAATAAAACTTCTTTGATTTTAACATAACAAGCCTGTGTTGGTCAAAATTTTGACCAATGCGGGCATGAATTTAAAAAAAAAGACATTTTTCCTTGCCTATTCCGACCAATTTGACCCCATTTTAATAGATGGTCAAAAATTTTGGTGTAAAAATGGGGTCAAATGTACTAGTGTTGGGGTCTGATTGCAACAAGAGGACTCATATTCCAAGCATTTTCCAGTAATAAACTCTAGTCTCAAGCTTTTACAATCAAATTGGGGTGCTTACTAGCAAATCAAAGCTTAATTTCCATCATCACCAATAAGTGCCAAGTTCTAAATCAATCAATATCAATCAAGGTCTTGAAGCTTCACCTCCAAAAACTTTATTGTTGTTGTTAATAGTGGTTTGCAATTACTTCCAAATTTATATAATTCCATATCATAATTCATTTTCCAAATCTCATTCCTCTTTTCCATTTCCACTAAGAGTGAATTAAAACCAAATTGATAAAGGTGACATGAGGCCTAGTATTAGAAAATGACTACATTCCTAAGTGTTTAAGCCATTTAGACATTTTAAAAATCTAATGTAAATGTCTAGGATCTAGTTTTAGATACTTCAGCAGCTATTAACTTTAAAATTTAGTCCAAGTTTGATGAAAATGAGTTGAAATCTGATTAGAGGTTGTTGTGGCGGGATTATTCATGGAGAAAGGATGTGAGAACCCAAAATCCAAATCCAAATCCATAGCCAAAGCTAAGGAGAAGAAAGATCCACCTACAAGAGAGAAAGAAAGAAATGAGCAAACAACTATAGGAAAGGGAGTTAGAAATGTTGAAAGCATTGAGGCGTGAAGGTTAGCACAATTGAAAGCTGATACACAAGAAATGACACATCAATCCAACTTCACCTTTACATGGGAGAAAATTGGAGACACCAATCTTGGGCCATTTGACATGAAATTTTATAAGGGATAGAATGTATGGAGTTGACCAATCCAAGGTGATCAAGATGATCATTATGAGTAGCAGCACACAAGCAGTGGTCTTCCCTCCTATACATTAGTGGATAGAGTTAGTTTTAGAGATGGAAAAAAACTACACTCCAACCACAAAACAAGTCCTCAAACTGAAGGTAAATGTTGCAGCTCCACTCATAGTGGATGCCATAAGAGAAGCCTCCAACATCCTAGAACATAAGGTAGATGTTAGTAAGACAAAGATGAAGGCCATGAAAGGGTATGAAACAAATCCAATGATTACATTAGTCTTGTCAACAAGGAGTGGTTGGCAAGACCTATACGAACTTGCTCCTAGCTCCCCAAGTTAACAAAGATTGATTTTAGTGAAGACGAAGGAAATCTCATTTTAATGCTAAAAAGAGTAATAGGCAGTCCATAGGCAGCACTTTTCAAGTCTTGGATGTGTTACTACATAGAGATGATACATAGTGGGAATGAGATGTTTGATTGAGCAGTTATAGTCAGTGAGAATATTAATGAGCAATGAGGACTATAACACACACTGGGCATTCTACATGACCCCTTACCCGATCTACATGATGGCATGGATGCCTAATGGCTTGCAGTATCTTGGTGCAATAGGGAACTAGAAAGGAGAACTCGTGGTTTATGACTGCTACCCTCAACTGCACCTCCACAACATTGGTGATTTCAAAATTGCTAACGATGTATTTACCATGTGTAAGGTGAGGTTATTGCAAGGGAACTCACTATGAAGACTGTCAAAAGAAGCAGAGGATCTAGTAAACAATTATGGTTCGTGGTGCATTCAATTTCCCAAATTCACTTACATTTAGATTCTAGGAAGTGTGGTGTGTTTGAAGAAATACCCTAGGTTCCCACCTAATGAACCAATACTAATGGAGTTGGTGAGGTAGTTGTTGATGTATGACATGATTTAGAAACACAAGCATAGGCCAGGGGTTTTGTTTCCATTCAGCCTTGGAAGTGAAGTATGCCCAACTCTTCAAGTAGGAAAGACAACATAAGAATTTGAATTCTAATCTTTCAAATTATATCATGGGAGAGCGCACTATGATCTCCACCATCATATTAAGAGAGCATATGGAGTATAGTACAGGCACATGGAACATATAGAGGATCATTGGCCTAATGCTAGAGATGACATAGAGATAAAAAGATAAGCAAGTGGATTTAGATTCCTAACCAAGTGGAAGGTGATGGGCAACACCTCCAACCTAATTATGAGATAGAAAAGAAGGATGGTATTCCCAACATTGATTGGAAAGACAAAAGTGAGGTAAGTTTGGATTCAGTAATGGTAACAGTTAGAACATTCCTTGAAGTTTGGTTGCAGAAACAGACAGCTCAACTACAAGTGAGGAGGCTTCTATAGACTTACAAACTGATGGGGGATGTAATTGAACCTAAGGAGGAAACATCTGGGCAACCAAAGGGGATGAGTACTAGATTTAAGGGTCAGAATAGTGAGAGAGGCAGCAATAGGGCTTCCCAAACCAAGGATATGGAAAGAAATGAAACAATTAATTAGGAGCCACAAAAAAGAAACAACGGCATCCAGCAGCAGTTATGGAATTAAGGAAAACATTGGAGAATCAAGTTTTAGTAGCATATGAGTCAGCAACTAGTAAGAGATCTAGATGGTGAGCAAGAGGTGGATTCACCCCTCCAGCAGGACAAAGAACATCAAGTTTAAGAGATTAAGATTATTGATTTGGAGGCACAATCAGAGGATGGTAAAATTCAGACACATGAGGTGGAAGAAAATCAATAAATCAACAAGTTCAAGAACAAAATCGAGAAGAAAGAGAACAAAGAGTATGAACTAGGAGAGATCATCGCACTAGCATGGCTGAATTGAATGATGAAGAGACAAGTTATATTTGAGCAAACGTTGATAGTGTGGAAGATATAGTGAGGAGAAATGATGATGAAAAGGATAAAGTGCCAGTCAAGAGATTACAGTTAAACACTTTTGGCAACTCTGAGCCATCTTAAAATCATACACAGTGGGAATTATTTGAAACTAAAGTAAAAGGTCGGTCGCTATCTTGTTATCTCTAGGAGGATTTCATTTAACTTGCTTAAGTAGATGAGTGTATCTAGATATAACAAAACCATGTAGTCCAGAGGAACCTAAGTTTTCAACAAAGATTGTATTTTGAACACTATGGACTTAATAGCGGGAAGAGTTACAATTTTCAATATAAGAACTTACATGATGTCTTCTCATGGAATGCAATGATTACAAGATATGTATGAAATGGATTAGTTGAAGGGATCTATAAACATTCAATAAAATGAAACTGAAATGTGTAGACACAGATTCCACAACTTATGCTAACATTCCTTGTTCTTGTACTAAAATAAGATCTTTGGAACAGTGCATGGGTATACATCAAAGTTTCAAACCAAGTTTCCTTTTGTGCCAAAATAATATATTTTAGCAAGTTTCTAGTTGTTGCACTATGGATGATGGGTACAAAACATAAAGCTAGGGCCAAGTTAATCAATTTACTTAGTTAAAATGATGGAATGGTGGCTATGGTTAATCATTATCCTAATGGATAACAGTTAGAACACCTGTGAAACACAAAAAACTTTGTACAGACAAAAGAAGATTCAGTGGTATCCAACACACCATTCAATAACAGCTTATAGCTACTTAGCAATCCCAACTACTCTTTGAAATAGATACGCCTCAATAGGGAGCCACTCTTATTGAGAAATCAAAGGGTTTAATTCAATTGTTTGAAGGGTAGAAGTATCTTTCATTCAATTAGTAGAGAACCTAGGGGATTGGGTATGAAAAGCTCTCTCTTTTGGAAATTGGGGCACAATTTGGGATAAGGTAAAAGTTTAGTACAAGATATAGGAAATGACTATTTCATATTTAAAAAATATATTAAAAGAACTAAAAATTTCCATTTTAAAATATAACTAAACAAAAAAATCTTGAACAACCTAAAAGAATATGAATTCTTTTAATGTAATACTAAATAGTATATGAGATGCATAGTAATAATCCACTAGATATATAATTCTTCTGATAGTTATAACATGTATTAGGATTTGTGTTGCATTAACTAAAGTTCCATAACAAGTAGTCAAAAGCATGAGCTAAGAAATGCCAAAAAAGAAAAAGAAAAATGTTTGTACCTACTCCATGAATTTATCCAGTAACAAGCTCCAATATTTTAGAATCATCCAATGGGTATCCAAGAAGCTTCTCTTGAACATTAGAATCATTAGACTGAATTGCACCCTGCAAAAAAAACCCAATCATTATTGGCTACACAACCTAGTCTTCCTAATAATGATGAAATAGAAAATCAATGATAGTTTGCTATCCATGTGCAATAAAAAATGTGAACCATGACTAGATAGAGTTCATGAAATGAAAAGAACAATGGGTTACTCGAAGGTAAGAGTGTAACATGACTGAATGAAGTTCACAATAATAAACATAAAGATCATAGTATCTAATAAAAGACTATAACAATGAAAGCTTATATAGCAAATGTAGAAGGCACACAGGTTAAAAGTTACATAGGACAAAATATTTAAGAGACATAGAACTTCCAAAATGGAGGACTTAAGATAATGAAAAAGTACAGGAGCATTCACAGTGTTATTTATGCCATTCCCTTGCATTTTTATTTATTCTTGATTCAATGATGTTGTTTCAATCCCCTTTGTGCTATAGGTTGCTAAAGATATGTCTAGGAAGGAAATCAATGCGCTGGAGTAGCACATAAAGAACTTTCCTTGCCCTTCAACGTCATTTTTCTTCAATACCCTGTACGATCCATATAGGGAGGGTGCAGATTTTGTTCACGGATACCCTTTCAGTCGGTGTCATGGAAGTAGGAATAAGCATAAATAAGCATATAAAGAACTTTCTTTTCCCTTCAATGCCCATTTTCTTCAATATCCTATATGATCCATACAGGGAGGGTGTAGATTTTGTTCACGGAGACCATTTTAGTCTGCGCCATGGAAGCAGAAATAAGCATACAAGTCTTTCTGTCATAACAATGAAGTAGGGCGCGAAATAGAAAAATTTTCATTTTAACATAATGAAGCCCATGTTGGTCTAAATTTTGACCAACACAGGCATGGATTTTTTTTTAATGACATTTTTCCTTGCTTATTCTGACCAATTTGACCCCATTTGAATAGATGGTCAAAAAATTTGGTCTAAAAATGGGGTCAAATGTACTAGTGCCAGTCAGAGTTTTGGATTAGTTTTTTAAAGCTGGTCAAAGGACCTCTCGAAATAAAATTCACAAGTTGAAATAAAGTGGTACAATGAGTTTTAATTGGCAGTTCAATGATGGTTTCTGATTTGGATCTATATCAAATGTTTAATTGATCAATTTTCCAATTCAGTTGTATGAAAATACAAAAAGAATTAGCTAGACTTACTTTGAGGCTCGACTATCTCCATCATATCGATAAGATGCTATGGGGTTTGAAATGATCAATAAGTAAAGACAAAGTTAAAGCTCCTTATATATACATGGCAAGTTTCTATGTGTATAGTATTGTTGCTTTAGTTTTTTGGGAGATAAGACGATCAGACTTTGGACTAAGCATATCTTATCATGTAGCAAATTTGATTCTCATTTTAGCATCATATTTGCTAAGGTTTTCAAGATTTGGCTTTGTTGTTAAGTCGATTCATGATGCATCTGATGTCCTTTTTTAGTAGCCAAGATGCTCAAATACACTGGCTCTACCTTGATACCTAGCATTTGTTGTGTCCTTTTTTGCCATATCTTGTCTTATGCTTTGCCTTGTGTATTTCCCTTTCTGGATTGTCTAGAACACCAATTATGAAGTTGTTAATTGCATAGATATTAAGAAATAAAAAGGAGGAGGTCTTGTTTATTATTTCCTCATTTGTTTACTCATCCTTCACTTTTATTGGTGGGTTTTTTATCTATCCAATGCTTGAATGCCAAATGAAGGTGAAAGGCAACATCAGTGAAAGAAGTCAAAACAAATTGATAATGTGTGAGTATATGGATGTGAAAAGGGTATTCAAAAGAGTTTCATAAGAAGAAGGGGAGCTACATGTTGGAGAATCGAAACTAAGAAGTCATAGTCAAAGAGGGTGAGCACTTGCGGCAGGAACAAGGCAGAACATGCTAAAAAGCCACTTTTTACAAGGGAAATCCCCATGTAGGCAAGTCACACAAAAAAGGGCCCCAAGAGTGACTAGTAGTAGATCTGGCAGTCCACGCCAAGAGGTGAAAAAAAAAGCCATAGGGGAGCCTAGGCAAACTCTTCAATGCAAAAGAAGGAGGAGTGATTTGGAATAAAGAAGAGTTGAAGGCAAGGTACATTACACGCAAGATGAAAATGACAGGGCACGACATGAAGAAAAGGAGATCCCCATGCTAGATGAATAAAGGCCACTACACACAAGACTAGAAGCATGATTTTTTTGAGATCTTTCAATGCACAGCAGAGCCCACGTAAAGAGATAAGTTGCAGGTTACAAGAAAGATATTAAAACTACAAGGGGAAAATCTGAAATAATTCAATGGAGAATGTTATTCTTCAATGGAAAAAATGTGCCCATGACATGTGAAAGTCACAGGATCAAGGAGAGTAAGCAACATGTAAAGATGCCATGATAATACCCCACGCATAAAAAGGAGAAGGCGGTAGTCAGAAGAAGTACATAGCATTTGAAGGAAGCATCCCACGTTAAAGGGATAGACATTGGAAGAAGAAGGCAGTGCCAAATGACAAACCATAGTCAAAGAGGAATGGACTCCATGCTGAACAGCAAGTGAGGAGCCCAACGTGAAAAAGGGAGACCCACCGTGCATGAAAATGGAGGAAGTAGACACCATTTGAAGAGAGAAATGTTGCGGCATCTGCAACAAAGGAAGCAATGAGTTTTATTTCACAACTTCAGAAGGAAAAAGTTCATATGCATATGGAAGCTTCACAGTTTAGATGTTATGCGGAAGGAACATTTGCTTATGATCAACAGGAAAACTCGCATGCAAGGAAAGGAACGTGTTTGCTTTCAAAAAGCCATATGAACAGAGGTAAATCAATGAAGGAAATATATCCCACATTGATTATATGGGAAATTTTTTAATGTTTAAATACATTTGCACACAATGATAAAGTGTTTTCAAGATAGCAAGCTTTTGCAAGCCATAGCCTACATGGTGGGCTCGACTTAGCCATTGACAGATGGAGGTGCCAATGAGAACTTTTAAATGAGCAAGATGGAGGTGCCAATGAGAACTTTTAAATGAGCATGCAAAACAGAGTGCCAAAAAAGTTGCATCACCTAGAAAGTCATTAGAAAAGTGGAGATTTTCGGTGGTCGCTATGTCACCATTGGAAAATGGTGAGATTTTTTGGCATGCGACATGGCAACCTACCAGAATATCTCAAATCCAACCCAAAAAGCTTAGAAATCTAGCAAAGGAAAATTAGAACATGGGTCCCACCTGCAGATCTAACGATGAATCAAAAATTGACAAGTGGCAACATGTGATGATAGATTGATGAACCAAGTAAGTTGCACACTGTTTAACATAGTGACATAGGCGACCCTTGAGGTGGCATGATGGTGTGGCACCCGCTGTGCAGGAGGCGTCCTAATGAATTGCTGACATGTGGCATCTAGGTGGTAGGGATGGATGACCAAGCATAGGAATGAACCAATTAGAACTTGACATGTGTCACGAGGGTTGTCAAACTAGGTTAGAACCAGATGGAATCTGTGAGGGGAATTTTCGAAAGATTAAATTTTTAATATATTTCCTCAGAATTAAATGCAAGACAAGTTTAAAATCTGATTTGAAATATTACATAGTTCAAACCTTTGAAAAGATTGAATATTTAAAATGCAATCTTAAAACATATAAGTGGAAGCCTGAACTTCAGAGGGGCATAATAGGGGCATTGTTTTACCAAAATAGGATCTCCAATATACCCTCGGAACTGAGAGAATATGAACTATCCAAATATGGAGTTAGTTCTTTTGCAGCTATTCACCAATTTGAGTTTTAAGAAGATTTGTTATTTTTGGGGCCTTCTCAGCAAAATGGGTAAATTTCATCACAAAGCATCCAAATTGGTTAGAAGACAGATATGAAGACTTATTGAAGCCTAAATGTGGAAAAAACAAGTTTGAAAAGATTATATTGCATTCTAGAGGCCATTTAGCTGATTTTTCACTTTTACCTTAAGTTCAAATTAGTCATCAAAATTAGTTATGATTTTCAATCAAGTACTTCATATATTTCTTTCTTTTTGAGGCCAAAATGATCAAGGATTTGATATACAGTTATAGAGAGAAAGTAGAGAGAGACTTTTTAACTTCTTGGGAAAGAATTCTGAGTGGACACATGTCAGTTGCATAGTAAATCTGGGAATTCACTCTTCTCTATATCTTTATTTCTTCTTCTCTTTTGTAAGGGGGTTGGCAGTTTTCTCTGGGGAAACCAGCAGGGTTCCAGTGTTCTACTATGAAACCATGGGTGTTGTTGGTTTTGCTTCATGTCTAATTGAGTAGAGCTCTAATAGTAAATGCCACACATCCACTTTTGTGCAGATTTTTAGTTCATTTCATGTATTGTTATTCTCAAATAATGGAAATTGATGCTAGATCATGTGAATTATCTAGAGATTCATTTAGTTTTACTAGTTTATGTATTTGGTCTTTCCAAGGATGAATATAAAAGAGGATTTACATGAATTATCTTGGTTTTCTTATTCTATATCCTAATTATTCATATGCTATTGACTTTGGGATTAAATGAATGGGTTAGTGCAAGAAGTTGGGTCTCACTTTTGGCCAAAAAGTGGAAGTGTTTTTCTTGTTTTTGAAATTTTTTGTCAATTGATGTCAAAATTTGAGGTATTTAGAGATTGAATATAAAAAAACTCCAGAAATAAAATTTTTAGTGTTCAAAATCTAGTCTTTGAATATGTAATTTATTTGTGTACCCATATGATAGATTATTTTTTTGGTATGGATCTTTAAAAACCACTTTTTCAAAATGCCTGTTTCAGGACCATACCACGCTTGTGCACAGACACCATAATTTAACACAAATAAATGAATTTTCGCAAATCCTTTTAAAGGGAGTTACCTAATACACCTAAGATTGATGAAAATATTTTTCCTTAATTTTTTATTGAATAATTTTTTTATTATTAATTATTAATTGGCTATAAAGGTAAATTTTAAAACCTCTTGTGTACGGACCACATAATTTGATCAAAATCTCACTTTTTTCAAATTTTTTTTTTAACATCAAAAGAATTGTATGTAGATTGATGACATATAAATTAATTTAAGAAAAATTATAAAATAAAAAAGTTATTAAAGTTTTAGTGAATGTCACTTTTCAACGTTTAGGAGATAGTTTTGATTAATAAATAATGGAAAAATAGAAAATTAACTAATAACACTATAAAATTTACATTTTTATAATCAGAATAGTAAGACCTATAATGGGTTTTTGTCTCGTCAAAAAATTCAATGGGAATGACTATAAAAAAATTACGACAATACCAGAAATTGTCGATTAAATGCCTTAAGAAAAAAAAGGATCATAAAGGCATGGCTTGGTGGGACCAATCCTATGCCATTCCTTTCCCCAAGGCAAAACTCCATGCAAAAGTCGGGAGCCATACCAAATTCCTGCTCATGTCTCAAGAATTGGGCACCCGATTTGTAATTCAAAAATCGAGTGCCCGATTGCTTTAAACTGTTGTACCTGACTGTTTTAAAATCGGGTACCTTATTCTTTTTAAAATCGGGTACTCGATTTATAAATGGGTCCCCAATTTTTAAAGAATCGGGTGCCCAATTTTCAAGCAATCGGGTACCCATTTCTAATGTACCCATTGGGCCCCAAAAGCTGCCCCACAGACCGAATTTCAATGATTGAAATGATTGAATAATAGTTTCGATCTGCAACAATGAATTCTATCATGCTTATTCTATTTTCTTGTCCTCTTATACAATTTGCAAGCTACTGATTCAAATTCAAAATTGGTGCAAACATGGGATCAAAACAACAAAGAAAGAAGAAAGAAAAAGTTCTGACAGATGAGGAGATTGCAGAAAATAAAGAGAATGAAGCACAACGTTAATGAGAGAGAAGACAGAGAATTAGAGACTTGAACAATGTTTTAAAGGAGAAAGACATTGAGGATACCACGATGGATGAAGAGGTTAAAGAAGAGAACCCAATACAAGAAAATTCAGGTGCACATTCTAATCATGCATTCAATATAGGTGTGTCTCCAAACCCTCAAATTTTCTCTCATGATGAAATTGGTGATTTTTTAGAAGTAGGTTACGATTTAAATGATTTAGATATTCTTCATGAGAAGAAATTGTCAAACAATCATGCACAAAACACTCCAATTGAAATTTCTACCCCAAAAGAAATGCCAAGAAAATTTGAAAATGATATTCAAATCCCAAATAACAGTGAAAATAGTAAAGTGTCTAAAAATAAAAATTGCATGATTGTAGACATAGAAACACCAACTACTGAACAAACATGTCAAGATGATAGTAAAGTGTCTGAACATAATTTTCATATTCCTAAGGATGTGTTAGATAATCTTGAGGGATTGGTTTTATGGAGACAAATTAGGACACATGCTAATAGATTGTTTAGGCATTTTTTTATAATAAGAAATTTGGGTTTCAATGTCAGCTAATGTTGCAAAAAATTAAAATGTCTAAAATACGAAAAGTAATGAGAAGGTTGAGAATGTATGCAAAACCTAAGAATAAAAATGAGTCTTTAAAACAAGTTGTATCCACTGTTGCTAGTGCCTTTGATGTTATTAGAAAGGGTAGTCGGTCTAAAGATAAGAATGTAGCAAGACGAGCAATAACAATAGCTTTAGTTAACAAATCAACATCTGACAAAAGATTGATTAGAAACATAAGTGGATATCATAATGTGAATCATAAGACTTTAGAAACAGTTGTAAAGAGACAGGTTAACTTTGAATGTGATCCAACAAATATTTAATGGACTTCTAGTGGTAGACTCCCGAGATGTGATATGAAACTTACTAGTGAAGTCAAAAGCTTGATTAAATTTTTTTGGCATGATAATACAAGAGTATCACCTAATTTAAGAGATGTTCTTAAATTGAGAATTGGGTCAAAAATACATGATCCACATCCTAAACACCTTTTGGACATGACTCAAATTGAATTGTTTAAAACATTTGTAGATGGTAAGGTATTAAATATTACCATTAGTCAAAGATCTTTTGAAAATTATAAACCATGGTATGTAACGATTAACAAGGAAAGAATCACATGTTGTAAAACTCATTATCAATTTTGTTACCATTATGATGTATTTCAATCTATATGTGGTACCATGCATAGTAAAGAAATGTTGCAAGAATGTGGTATAAAAATACCACTTCAAACTATAAAATATTTCATATCAGGTTTGTTTTGTAAGCCACCTAATGATCGGTACTTTCTTTTCAATGCATGTCTTTCTAGTACATGTGATATATGCGGCAATCTTTCTTCGTTAGATGAATGTTTGCATGAAAATGCTTTGACTACTTTTGGACAACAATTAGTTGAGGTAAAAAGATTCAAAACTATTGAATATCCATTGAAGGATGGGAAGATTGGAAGAAGGTGTGATCTAGTTACAGATAAAGTTAGTTGTCATGCATTTATGGATGAATTTAAGATTGCGATCATACCAAAATATGTTAAACACTCTCAATATTCTAGATGGCTTGATGGACAATTTTGCATATGTAAGAATACATTTCCAATTGGTACTATACTTTAAGTTGTTGACTTTGCAGAGAACTACACGCTTGCACCGCAAGAAGAGGTACAACCACAATATTACAATTTAGTGCAAGTAACAATTTATGTTCATATAGTTTATAGGCATGCACCTGATAGTATAGAGGAGGATAAAAAAATATTGAGAGAGTACCATTTTTATTTAAGTGATAATAAACTCCATTCATCTGAATTTGTCTAATATTGTTTCAAGGTCTTTTATGATAATTTAAAAGAGAGACAAATTCAAATGACACAACATTGGATATGGTCAGATAATTGTACAGGACAATTCAAGAATGCTAGAATGTTCTATTGGTTGAGTAGGACACATAGGCAAACTAACATCCAACATGTGTGGATTTTTTTTGAGGCTGGACATGGTAAAGGAGAACATGATGGTACTAGTACATGCATGAAGAGAGCCCTTAGTAGAGAGCAATTAAAATTTGAGGAAAAAGCTAAATTCAAAAATGCACATGAGATTGTCGAATGGTGTAACAAATATTTATACACAGGATCAAGTTAGAGCTCTACAATCAAATGTTTCTTCTACCTATTTGAAGAAAATAATATCCCTTCAAGATATGATTGTGATACAATTAGTGGGTCAGCTAAATGGCATTCATTTAGGAGTTTAGATTCTAACACTTGGACTATATGGACTAGGGAGCTTTCTTGTTTTTGTCAATTTTGTCTTGCAGGTGAATGGGAAGAATGTGAGAATACATAATGGGTTGAAGATTGGCAACAAAGATCATTAGCACATACTGACATGCATTTTGAAGATGATATAGTAAATGAAGGCCAAAATGTTACTTTTGCATCAAAAGACTATGATCGTATTTCAGACCTCATAGAACCTGGTATGCACAATTTAATTAGATTTTTTTGTGATCTCATACTTCAATTTATATAATTTTCATTTGTACACTCATGTGATTAAAGTGTTTCTATACTTTATCTTATCTTGTAGGACATGTTTATGTTGTTATTGCACTTGGTGATAACGATGGACAGACTGAGTATTGGCTAGCTAGATGTGTGGAACCTAAGAAAAATTTGACATGTCATCAAGTAGATGATGTTGGTTTTGAGTATCCAATCAGGTCTATCATTGTAGCTGGCACCTAGCTATGTAGATACCTAACAAGAAGAAATAGTTTACTAGCATTTGAAGATTACCAAACCGAAAAGAAGATTTTACACTATTCTCATTTGGTTGTGGCAAAAAATATCAAATTAGAAAGATACAAAGTTAGACCCGCCAATAAGGTATTATGGACAATTTCAATGGACGAGCATGAGACAATCATAGATGCATTGCAAAAGAGAGAGGATGCAGATGGTACAGTGGGATGACTACATTTAAATCAAACACATCTAAGTTTTTTCATTATTGTATTATTTTTATATATGTGTACTTATATAATTTAATTACATGTATGTTTGTGTTGTCAATACCAATTTAGAGAACTTATATACCTCTTATTTAGGTCTCAATTACAATTTATGCAAATTTAAATGTTAAAGTGGATTGAACATCAACATCTTGTGCAATTTCACATAGTAAGTACATACAAATTACACATATATTTACATAGTTCAGATACCTTGAATATTAATTTATGTGTTTATTAACATGTGTGTTTTTGTTTTACATTTTTATTTTACAGGACCTCATTAGAAGACATGTGTTGAACCAATTTTATGTTTTGAGTTCACTGAACTATAAATATATCATTGACATTGTCTTACATAGATTGTGAAATATGTTGTACAAACTAATTCAAAAATGAGAGTTTACTTCTATTTGAAAGTTTAAGGTATGCACTTGATAAATTATAAATTAATTGTCAATTTAAGTAATGACCTCCTATTTTGTTCCATTACTTTTACATTCAAGCATGTTTAAATTAATGTTTGTTTGAAGTTTCAAATTACTATTGATTGTGATATTAAAAACAAGTCACTTGCACATGATAATTTAAAGATCATTACTCATCATATTGATTATATGTTAGATCATTACTCATTGTATTCATTGTATTGATTATATCTTCCATTACCAAACAACACATTAAGATCACTTATGATACATTGTTAGGTACGTTATCCATATATGTGTGTCTTAAGGGGACATGGGAGTCCAAATACCATCCACCACCGCTCCCAAAAATGTGTTGCTATACGTGGATGTGTACACCACCTAATGAAAATGTGGGGCTTCTTATCACTAATTGCTTCACCTGTCTTAGGGTTTACAAAATAATGTTGAAAATTCCCTTTACCTATATGCAGGTTATAAACCTCTCTGTATGATAAGCCATCAAAGTAGAAGGCACAAATGCTTTCCCTCCATGATCTAAATAAATCAATGTCTGAATCAAAATGATGGATGGAGTCAACCACACCTTGCATGCTATCTGCAAGACGTAGTAGGTGAGGGGCGGGGGGGTTGCCTCTCATGTCGAATAGTCTCTATATCATGCATGAGTTCTTTGAGGTTACACCTCATGGTCTCGTGGAGCTCATCTACAGTGGGTGGTAGAGGTGTGGGTAGAGCTAGAGGTGGAGTTGGAGATGGAGGGGGTGGAGGCAGGGGTATGGGAGGGGGAGGCGGTGGTGGTGGGTCCATCAAATATAATCTTCATATATGTTTAAACAACATAAAACATAAAACATGACAAAAATACATCACAACATAAAACATGACAAAATTACTATTTAATAAATTTAAATCTAAAATTTATCAACTAGATCTATGTAAATGTGCATATCTTTATTAAAATCATATCAATTAAATAAATAAAGTTAAACGCTTAAGTCAAATTAAACATTAAATACCAAATTTTTAATTCTAATCATAAAATAATAGTCCAAAAAAATATATCTAGGTTAGTTCAAGGTTTCTTTTCTTGAAATAGGAGCCACCAAGCTAATTTTGCTTTCATGTACACTTATTTTGTGACACTGGGGGATTGTATGAACTCATTATGGATTATACATGTTCATCTCAGGATGAAACAAAGTTAAGATTATGACAAGGTTATGGTTTACAATTTTGTTATGTTAACAGTTTTCATGATGGCTAAGCTTAAGATTATTATAATGATTATGGTCCTTTAATGTTAGGGAACTTAGGATTATGGTTTTAGTTAGAATTATATTTAGGTTTTGAATATTTATTATGGTCCTATTGTTTATAGGATATATATAATAGATGGCATTAGGATGAGAGTTAAGGTTACAATTATCTAATGAAAGCTTAGAGATAGAATTATGATTTGATTAAAAAATATTTATGATTGTAGTTTGAATCCTAAATATTATCTACTTTTTAATGCAAACTATAAGTGTAGATCATGTCAGGTAATGAACTAATACATGTGAACCCTATCTCTAACCATTTAATAATCCTAATTCTAATCATAATCCATAATTCATTACCTTATGAAGGTTTGGCTATCCATTTTATTGCCAGAGTAATCCCTTGGCTATCCACAAAATGTTCCTAATAGATTTATATAGAAGACCAAATTGATTTAAATAAAATGAGCAAGAAGAAGAGAAACTTACACCCAATATGAGGAGAGAATCTTTTAACATACTTGAATTCTACCAACCAAAGTGAGATAATTAGAGTTCTAGTTGTTGAGTTTTCCAAAGATTTTCTTGTTAATATAAAGACACATTTCATGTATATGTTAGGGTTTACAACAAATGGAATCCCTAGGTACCTAACCACTTAATTATGAAATCTCCATCCAATACCATATTTACTACACAAGGTAGGGGACTCAATATTTAGCCCCAATAAGATAGATGTAGAGACATAAATCTTACTACCTGATACAAAGAAAAGAGGTCCAATTTGATCATTAAATGACTCGTGTTACACTCTTCTAGCTTAAAAAGAATACAAATATTATTAGCAAACTATGTATGTTAGATACTTATTAATTATTTGGAGAGTAGATCCTCTAACTTTTAGAGACAACTGGTTATCTCTAAGGACATAATGTAATGAGTCAATGTTCAACAATAAAAAATAAAGAGGATGCAAGAGGAAACCCTTTCATAATTGATCTAGAGAGTCCTAAAAATTATGATCTAACCCCTATAATTTCTTTACTAAAACCCTGACACCAATCATAAGAGAGGACACTATTTTCCATAATCTTGGATGGAATCCTGGGCTTCCAACATCATCATAGTGAAACTCCATTCAACACTTTTGTAGAAATTTTCATAATCAATTACTTGAGCATGCCTACACTCTATCCTAAAAATGTTTCCCAATCCAAAGTCTTCCAATAGATTATCAAGTTCTCCAATATGCATAAATATCCTTAACAAAACACTTTTGTGTAGGTTTAATGATCTTGGGTAGGATATCTTCTAGTTTAGAGGTGAAGACCTTGGCAATAATTTTGTATGATATGTATTTAGGAGTGTCCTATCTCTAATTTTTAATGAGATTATTATCTCCCCTTGGGGATCAATTTTATGAGCCCTCCATTGATTACTTGACCTAGGGATTTTATGAGCCCTCTGTTGATCACTTGATCAATTTTATGAGCCCTCCATTGATTACTTGAAGTAGAGATTTCTCATTACTAATTTTTTGGATGGAGGAGCTGATTTATGATAGAAATGGGTTTATCACTTGGAATAATGTGTTAGAATCTGAAAAGATTAATAACCCAAAAAATTAGTGCAAAGAGTAAATATCTAAACTATGAATGCAAATGATACAAAATCAAAATAGCATCATAGAGTTAGTCTCCAAGAGAGTAATGCAAATGCTGGAAGCAAAATAGCATTAAGAGGATGCAAAAAAAAAGATACAAATACAAGCCGGGTAGCATGCTTATATAGGCTAGGAAGAGGGAGGAGGTGGCAACACCAACCAATGAGGAGCAACCATCTATCGGACTAAAGATAGCAAAGTATCTTCCCAAGATAGCTAATGGATTCTCACATGTAGGAAGGTGACACCTCACAACCATTCACCTAATAAGGCATGCTTTATTAACCTAAGCGAGATTATTAAAAAGTGTAGGAAAAACCTAGAAAAATAGGAAAAATAAAAAACTACACTAACACCCCCCCCATAAGAGAAGCTTAGGTGGATGTAGAAATGGGTCCCAAAAAGTCAAGCCTAATGAGGTACCCATGTACATAAGATTTCTCAAAAGAGAGAGAAAAGAGACCCCCCCACAAAAAAGTCATGACTCCGAGTGAGAGGAAGAGGCCCCCCCAAAAGATGAAGCATCCCGCACCCCCAACAAAGCTCGCAAATGAAGGACCTTGCTCTCAATGAAGGGTTTGGTGAAGAGATCAGCAACTTGCTCGAAAGTCGGACAATAGAAAAAGTCAATGACATGACCATGGATGAGCTCCCGGATGTAGTGCATGTGGACCTCTATGTGTTTGGTCTGTTGATGATGAACTGGATTTTGTGAGATCTGAATGGCACTCTAGTTGTCACAAAATATGATTGATGACCGTCTAATCTGGATACCAAACTCAACGAGAAGATGTTGAGTCCAAATGGCCTCAGTGGCAGCATTTACAGCCCCCCGATACTTAGCCTCAGTAGAAGACAGAGCAATAGCAAACTGCTTTTTTCTTGACCAACAAATAGGACCTGACCCAAGTGAGAAGCTATACCCTGAAGTAGACTTGCAATCCTCAGGATCACCTGCCCAATCTGAATCTATGTAGCCCACCAAATCAAGCTCAATACGTGTTGCGTAGTGAGTCCCACAACTATGAGAACCTTGAATTTAGTGAAGGATCCACTTGGCTACTTTCTAGTGTAACTCATGGGGCTCCTGCATGAATCGAGAGACCATGCCTACAGCATAGGAGATGTTAGGTCTCGTATGAGTCAGATAAATGAGACTCCCAACAAGTTGGCGGTACAAAGTGCCATCAACAAGTGGAGAAGAACATTGAGCCTCAAGTTTGACTCCAGAAAGGAAGAGAGTCAGAGCAGGCTTATAGTCAGCCATATGAAACCTTGAAAGTAAATCTAGAGCATACTTGGATTGTGTGATGGTGATCCCAGAAGGAGACTAAAGGATCTCAATCCCAAGAAAGTAATGCAACAAGCCCAAGTTAGTCATCAAAAAACTATCCTGAAGGGCCACTTTGACAGCCTTAATGGTGGGTGAAGAACTTCCTGTGATCAGCAAGTCATCAAAATACAAAACCAAAAATAGAAGTGAATCACCCTGTTGCAAAATGTACACATTAGGATCAGAATGGCATCGAGTGAACCCAACTGATAGAAGGAAGGAGTTCATCTTGGCATACTAGGCCCAAGGAGCCTATTTAAGGCCGTAGAGAGACTTTTGAAGACGACACACAAGTGAAGAATCCTGAAGGAAGCCCTGTGGCTGCTCCATGTAGATCTCCTCATGAAGGTCACCATGAAGAAAAGCACTCTTCACATCCATCTGATGTACTTCCCAACAATTAGCTGCAGCAATGGCAAGAACAATTTGAATGGAATTCATTCGGGCAAGTAGCGCAAAAGTCTCAGAGTAGTCAATCCCAGGAACCTGGGAGAATCCTTTAGCGACCAAGCGAGCCTTGTGTTTGTCAACTGACCCATCTACTACAAATTTTGTTTGATAGATCCACTTACATCGAACAAGTTTTCTTCCTTTAGGAAGAGGGACAAGATCCCAAGTGTGGTTCTTCATCAAGGAACTATACTCTTCCTGCATAGTTGTATCCCACTCAAAAATACCAGAAGCCTCATGAAAGGACTGTGGATCTGAGGCAGTAGCAATGAAGACATTTGGAGCATCCTGGAATTGTGAACGAGTTTTCCTAGTGTCTGATGGATCCCCAACCCAATCACCTACAGACTACAAGGTCTATCTAGCCCAAAGTGGGCAAGAAGATGGAGAATCTGGAGGGGAATCATTAACCTCTGAATGATGACTAGGAGAGGAAGGAGGTGAGTTCTCTGAATAACTTTCTGCATCAGAAGTAGAGGTAGAAGACTGTTCAGGTGAATCTGACTCATCAGAAGATCTGTCATGTATTCCAAGTGACTCTAATGTCAAGGTAGAAGGAGTTGGAGAAGTGATAGAAAGTGAGCTTGAAGATCCCTCCTCAAATTGAACACTCCTCTCAATGAATAACTCATGTGTAGTAGGGTGGAACAACCGATAACCCTTCACACCACCAGGATAACCTATAAATATGCAAGGTCTACTTTGCGGATCCAAGGCCTTACGTTTCTCTGTAGGAATGTGGGCCCATGTAGGGGAGCCAAAAAATCAAAAGTTCTTAACTGATGGTTTTCGATCGCTCCAAGCTTCAAAAGGAGTAACTCCCTTCAAGGCTCGGTGAGGAACACGATTCTGGATATAACAAGCACAGTTAATGGCTTCTGCCCAATACTATGGTGCAAGAGATCTAGAGTGAATCATACAGTTTTCCATTTCCTTCAAGGATCTATTCTTTCGTTCTACAACACCATTTTGATGAGGATTTTATGGAACTAAATGTTGTAAATCAATCCCCTCTAAAGTGCAAAATCTTTCAAACCGATGGTTGACATACTCACCACCATTGTTTGTGTGCAAAACCTTGATGGCTTTCCCAGATTGCTTTTGTACAAAAATTTTGAAGTCTTGAAAATGATCAAATACCTCTAACTTCTATTTGAGAAAGTACACCCATGTATATTGAGAAAGGTCATCAATGAAACTGAGGACATATTGGGCCCTGCTAAAAGAAGGATGTTGAAATGGACAAGCCAAATCACTATGAACTAACTCGAGTATCTGTGAAGCTCTCCATGCCTTACTTTTATCAAAATTTTCCTTAGGATGCTTACCAAGAATGCAACCTTGGCAAACACCTTCTGAGAATTGAACCGAAGGCAACCCTGCAACCATGCTCTGCTGGTTCAGCTGATGCAAATAGCAAAAGTTAAGATGGCCAAACTGCTCATGCCATAATTTACTCACATCATTAGAGTGAGTGAGCAAAACAGATGAAGGAGGATCAGGAACAAAGTGAGAAAACAGATAGAGTCGTGACTGATGATCTACTCTCCCAACTGCAACTACAGAATCACTATGCAACTCACATATCTCCACTAAATCAGGAGTGAATTCAACCCACTTGCCTAACCCTGTGTGAGTGATTTGGTATATTGATAGGAGATTAGTTGATAATGTGGGTACACAAAGAACATCATGGAATGTGCCATCCCCCACATCAACAGACCCTCTCCCACACACCTCAATAGGAGTGTGATCACCCATCAAAATAGAAGGCATAGTACATGGCTCCAAGGATGCAAGTTCTTCCTTAGATGAAGCCATGTGGTGCGAAGCACCCGAATCAAGAACCCAAGTGGATGGTGAGGAAGCAACTGCAACAAGAGCTTTGCCCTTTCCTTTCCCTTTGTTGTTTTCTTTTGCCTTGTTAGACTCTTCATTAGAACTTTGTTTGATAGACTCAGGAACACTAATATTATTCTTCTCAAGAATGTATGTCAAGTGATCAATTTGTTTCTTCAAACATTTATGTTTATCATGACCGAGTCTTTTACAATAGGCACATTTAACCTTTTCTTTCTTAGGCTTATCGCCCTTAGAGGATGAGGTATCAATAGTTTCTTTTGAAGCAATTGGTATCTGATTCTTCTTTTCCTCACTATTATTTTGTTTCTCATCCTTACTATTGTTGTTAGTACTTTGTCCTTTTTGTTCTTTTGTGCCTTGGTTGGTTGCTAAGGCATGTGACTTAGAGGACTTAAGAGTGCCCATCTGGATTAGCTTGTCCTATTCTCGAGTGAGATTGACAGCAAAATCATCTAGAGATGGCATGGCAAATTGAGTACCAAGTGCACCCTTAGTAGCATAGCAGGTAGAGACAAACATAGAATATTCTGAACTTAGCTTAGAGAGAATACTGAGAATTAGTTGTTCATCTTTCTTTTCAATTCCACATTTATTTTAATTGCAGCCTTAGTGATTTCAATTTGGTGAAGAAATCTTGGATTGTGTTGAAATTGCCTGGACTCAAACTAATTAATTCATTTTCCAACATATGACCCCTCATTGAATCTTGTGTGCCAAATAATGTTTCTAGCTTTGTCCATACTTCATTTGGTGTATCCAAAGACTCAATGTGAAATAGCAAGTCAGGAGAAACAGACAAACACAATGTTCCATATGCCTCATCACATTTGTTAAACCACTTAGGCTTATCTTCATCTTTAGCAGGTTCAATTTCAAGTCCCATAGTTATCCTATTTAATCCAGCTTTCCTTAAGTGAATTATCATGCGTGATTTTCACTCAAAGTAATTGTATGGAGTTAGGATGGGCATACTTGTTTGATCCATGATGAAGGAATGCAAAGAAATGCTAAAAAGAAGAGAACCCAGCCACGACAATGCCACCCACTTTTTACTCAATCAAAGAACCCCCCCCAAAGAAATATGATTTGGCACTTTATTTTAGTGCATTTACAACTAACACTGGAAAGAGATACTTAGTGGTCTTGATTTTAATGCATTACAAACCCTCATGAACAGCATATGCTTAAAGTGAAACTTGGGCACAATAATCAAGGAAACAAATAATACCACTGCGATCTACTCAAAAAATCATGCACTTTCAAAAAAAGAATCACCTCGATACGTGGTCATATGAGAAAGTTATGATTCTTGAAAGTTTCCAAAACGAGAACTATGCATAGTCACAGCTGAGAATCTGCAATTTTTGAAGAATTCATGCATGAAAATCAAAAAAACAACTCTACTAGTGGATAGAGCACAAAAAAATAGACAAGTTCATAACAAGAATCATCAAAATCGGAGTCTGTATGAGCAAGAATGAGACATTTGAAAATTGCATTCAAATCTGCGACTACCAATGGAGAGGGGTATGGTTGTAGCTTTGCATGCTCGATTCTGAAAAATATACAACTTGCATGCAAAATCTAAAAGATACCCAAATGGTTTTTCGGGGCTACGAACAAAACACAAAAATCATTTTTCTTGCTTATGTACAGAAGATGTTGCTATAGTGTAAATCAGACGCCTTTAATAGTAAAAAACGGCTCCAAAAATCAAAAAATGACCCCAGCAACCAAAATATGACATGCAAAAGCTGGATCAGCTTCTTAAGTGCATCAATGGCATGCTGGAACTTGCAAAACTAATTGAAAACTCCAAATATGCAAGTTGGTTGTCAGATTTGAGATTGAAACCCCAGAGAAAAACTAATTTTGTCAAAACTTTTTTGATTCTTAGGATCATCCAAAGATGCAAGAGAAGAGCATACTACATTTTTTTAAAAACTACAATAAAGTTTATTTGCCCCCCCCCCCCGAATCTCTCAAATAAGGAAACTAAAATCTACGCTTGCACATAGAAAAGCTCTGATACCATGTTAGAATCTGAAAAGATTAATAACCCAAAAAATTAGTGCAAAGAGTAAATATCTAAACTATGAATGCAAATGATACAAAATCAAAATAGCATCATAGAGTTAGTCTCCAAGAGAGTAATGCAAATGCTGGAAGCAAAATAGCATTAAGAGGATGCAAAAAAAAAGGTACAAATACAAGCCAGGTAGCATGCTTATATAGGCTAGGAAGAGGGAGGAGGTGGCAACACCAACCAATGAGGAGCAACCATCTATCAGACTAAAGATAGCAAAGTATCTTCCTAAGATAGCTAATGGATGCTCACATGTAGGAAGGTGACACCTCACAACCATTCACCTAATAAGACATGCTTTATTAACCTAAGCGAGATTATTAAAAAGTGTAGGAAAAACCTAGCAAAATAGGAAAAATAAAAAACTACATTAACATAATGCATCTTCATTCCAGGAATGATGGTTCTCATTTTATCCCTATCTTCTAAATCATTTTGAACTATCATCGTCTTCTAACCAAAAAAATTGATAGTAAAATTAGGAAAAAGATCTTACTATATATATCACTAGGGGGTGGGTATTTCTTTTTATAGAATAAGGCTATATTTTGTTATGTGGCCTTCCATTCTGCAAAGGCAATAAACATTTAGACTACCCATATAGGAAAATAGGAAACAAATAGGGGAATCTCCAGTCTCCAAAAAAAAATTTTAGGCACTTCCAACCCAAGATAAATAGAAATTAGTCCACCCTAACATAATTATCTAGTTAGGGATTGGGGTGTTAGAGTGCTTCAATACCCTCCTAATTAGATATTACATGATGAATACTCACTTAGGATATAAAGGTGTAGACATCCAATGGAAAGACAAGTTATTCACTTCTTTAGATATATTCTTAGGCATCCAAGGGTGTAGTCCGGGCTCCTACTCGCACTAATGTGGACACCTTCACCTCTTGATGGTGAGGGAGGGTTACTTAATTAGATGCCTGATTTGTTCAAGTATCTTCTAATTTTTTTATGATGTATCATTTTGAGACCTTGATATCAATGTTTAATTAGTTTTTGGTTTGTACTGTTTGATTAGGTTTACATGCTTAGGTTTCAATTAGGACAAGAGTTAATAAATTGAATTAAGTTTTAAAGTGCTAAATTTGGTTTTAGATATAGAATTATAGTTAGAGCTTTTAGATTAAAAACCAACACTAATTCAAAAAAGTTAGGTTTGAATTTTGTTTTAAAGTGTTCAATATATTATTGAGTTCTAGTTTAGGGTGATTTGGTTTAGTCTTAAGGTCAATGTTTAACTTGGTTCAATCTTAGGGTAACGATTCAATTTGGTTAATGGTTGGGGAAAGGACTTAACGTTAAATTCAAAGTTTCTACTGTTAAGTTGGGATATATAATTAGGTTTATGGTCATGGTTTAATTCAATTTGGTTTATAAGTATAATTTTAATTAGTTAAGGGCCAAGATTAGCTTTCAATCTAGTTTGATATATTCAATTTGGTTTAGGGTTAACCCAAGGGTTAGTTTATTTTAGTGTTAAATATTAAGATATAATGCTTTGATATCACTCATTTTTTGATATTTCGATTATATCACCCCTATACATGTTGATAACTTATATGCGATGAATCTTACAAATATTATTTGATCTCATTACATGTGTCATGGTAATTTTTTTTAGTTTATGTACATGAGATGCTCCTATATATGGTGTTTTTCTTTTCTTATAATATATAGTGTTAAATATATATAAATTTACCTAAGTACCCTTCTTGATTATCTATGATGGACATGTCTTAAATGACATATCTCTATATGATTCTTTTGATATGATATGCATGGATAATATATATAATGAAATTTTTAAATCCTTCCTATGCAATAAATGATGTAATTAGATATGTACTAATGTTTTTAGATTCACATGTACATGACATGTAGATGTAGATATGATGCTCCTCTAGGATAATTTAGTTTAAATCATAAATAAGGTTACAATTTTAGGGTTTGACATTTATAAAATTAGTACTCAAGGTAAGATAGGAAAGTAATTTAATTATTTATATATGATCTGGTGTAGGTTTTAGCAAATTAAGATTAAGGTTAAGATGATAGTAAGTGTTATGAGTAGAGTTAAATTCAATACAAATTGACATTATAGTTAATCCTAAATGATGCCCAGCCAAGGGATCCAAAGAACTAATCAAAAGTTTTACTAAGAAAGCAATAACATACATACAATAATTTACATTTATAAAAAATATAAGAGATTGCATTCCTTAATGAGCACATTTACATTTCATTTTTAAATAATTATAAGTACTAAAAGTAAAATAAATAACACATCCACATGAAAGAATATTAACTACTTCAGTTCAATCCATTTAAATAATTTATATACATTTGTTCTGAATGCCACTTGGCAAATTAATTCGGAATGCACATACATTTATAAAATAATTTACATCATCCATTTTCGATCCATGAAACAAACTACAATACAATTTAAGTAAAATCATTTTAAATACTAGAAGTTTTTTGTTTGGATCCCTTGGCGGGTTATTATGTGATTAAGTACTTAGTTATATATGTTTAGGGTTTTATTGTACATAACTATATGGTTAGGTCGAGATTATAGTTTAAACAATGAATTTAGGTCGAGGTTATATTTATTTGTAAAATTACATGTTTAAACAATGAATTTACATCTAATCTAATCATTCAACATTGTAATAAATACATAAATTAAATACATTACAAAACATCTAAAATAATAATTTTGAAATAAACATTTACGAAACTATATTTTAATTAACAAATACAAAAATTTAAACATTTACTCATTAACAATGTAAATTTACAATTTTACGTATATTAAAAATGAAAAAAACAATAAATTAACATACATATTAAATTGAAAATTGAAAAAAAATAAAGTAAAATAGTACAAAACATATTAAAATACCCGGTATATAGAAAACTAGCAGCAAGGGGGTGGTCGGTAGGGCTGAAAATCGGGCTCCCGTATGCATCTCTAATTGGGCTCCCATTTTTGAGGTCATGAAAATGACCCCAAAAAAGCCAAAAAAAGAGGGTTAAATAAAGTCTTAAAAATCGGGTTACCGATTTGTAAGTGATCAGGTACCCGATTTGTAAGAAATCGGGTACTCGATTTTAAAAAAATTGAGTACACGATATTTGAGTGCCTCGGGCACCCGATCCGCTTTTAAATATCGGGTACCCAATTTTTGAAATTTGGCTCGGGTGCTTGAAGCTTAATTTTAGAAATGGGTACCCAATTTTTTAAAAATCGGGTACCCGTTTCTAAGAAGTACAATTTCGCAGAATTGTGACCCAACTTCTTGCAGTCACCTGAATAAGGTTGATTTGATTTAAGGCATCTTCGATGAGTTGTATGTTAGATCTATTGTTGCTTTTGATTTAAGGAGTTAGGTAAATGCTTCAATGTTCTGATAGGCATTTTGGGTGCATGGAGGGGATCACTAAATTAGATGCAAGCTGATATGAAGTTCATTTGCACAAATCTTTTAATCAAAATCAATTCAGTTTTCATGTTTTGTAGTGGGTTGAAAGGAATTAACCCTCACTTTTCTTATGGTTTCATAGGTTATGATATGTAGCTATTTCATTCCTATGTCATTGCATAAGTATTAGAAGATAAAAGGGGTAGATATGTTGCTAATAGGTTCAAATTTATGTTTTAATTGCATTGGTACCATTTATCAGAACCTCAAGGTTAACCCACCTAGATCTTGCAGAGCTTGAAGTGAAGAAGGAGTTATGCCTTATAGTTGGCCCAAGATTGTAGTCAAGTGTATCCATCATAGGAATTTGCTAGCCTTAGATGCATTGGTCTAGTTTCTTGGTTATTTTCAAAACTATTAAATCAAGAGCTAACACAATGTCCAATAGTTGATGATATATCATGATAATGACATGTCTCGAAATACAAAATCTATTAGACTACAACAAGTTTGTCCATGATGTATACACAATGTATAAGAAGCACTACCATGTGGCTCTACCTACCGATCTCTCCACCTCAGAATAGATGATTTGGCCCCACCAATCTCTCTATTAGTCTTTTTCTATCCTTTCACCTCTACTCTCGCTGGTCTATAAGCTACACCATTGGTATCCCTCCATGGCCTAGCTAGTGACCTACTATAATAAGAGTTCTCTCGAAAGCTACCCATCCATTGTTCCTTAGGAACAACTCTCTTGTATGTCTCCCTCCAATAGGCAATCTCTTCACTTTCTCTCAATGTCAGCCTCATGCTTTCTATATTCAAACCCCGTGTCTTAAGTCCTCTCCATCTACTCCAATAGAGTCTCTGCCCTCTCTAACCTCTCTAGAGATATGTCCCTCTCCCTTTAATCTCTCTATCATTTGCACCATCTGTAGTACCCTCTTTGACTCCTCTCTCTCTCTCTCTAGCTACTCAAGGCACCTAGATCAGTGCTTATCCCTATACTAGATGAGGTGGAGGAGTTGGCTTCTCTCCTATATGTAGTACTAATCCCCCTCATGTTCAAACAAGCCTAGTTCCTCCACCATCACTTTCACTACCAACTCCATCACCTCCATCATCTCCATTGTCATCTCCATCTCCTCTACCTCTACCATCTCTCCTAACTCATGTCCTCCTCCTCCATCCTCACCAATCCACTCTCACCACTAGAGGTGGCTCATCTAGAGATGATATCCATAAGATTAGATGTCTCTATAAGTACTACGCATACTCTCTTTTCATCTCTGGATCAACCACATCCCTTCTCATCACCTATGCTTGAAATGGCATGTGTAAAATCTCATGCCTTACTACCTCATAGGAAACCATTTGTCCCCATTCTCTCCTCTCCTAATGATTCTGGGAAAACTCAGTCATGCCTTGGGGTATCTCCTTCTTTTATCCAAACTGTCACTGAACTCTACACACTAGTTGTCTCTCCAAGATGTGTAATGTCTTCCCAATCAACCACCATGTCTGGAAACAATATCCAAGCTCCATCTCATCATCTCATACCTTATAATCCAAGTAAGTTCTCCAAATCACCCCATCTAAGGCATCCAGTGTATACCTCCAAAGATCTTAATTGCCCATCCTAGACTGAGACTAAATCAATGCATATAAGTGCATAGCAATTCCTTGCACATCTGAATCTCATACGCATAGGGCATGAAACTACTATATGCTCCCACACCCACACATTTAATAATGTAACCCCTATTGACAATGATGCACCTCCTCAATACACCACCTAATGTAAATCATGATATAAGTGTGCTAATACACACTCCAAAAGAAAATTGGGTCCCCTTCTCCAATATCTGATGTAATGTTTGTCCCCATCCCACAGGGAATCCTTTGGATATCCTATCAAGGATAATGTAACCTTCTCTCATGCCTTCTAGTAATGCAGTTGATGGCTCATAGGTTTGCACCATAAACTCCTAGCTGATCTCATAGTCCTCCAACTCATCATCCCCAAAAACATCTTGACACTCCCCTAATCCTCCATCCTAATCATACTGTACTAAATCTCTATTGACAGGAGTCCCAATCCTATATACATCCTCGAGTGTCACACTCTTCTCCCCTATCAGAAGATGAAAAGTACTCATCTTGAAGGGCCATCTCTCTACTAGAGCCATCAATAAGCCAAGGTTGGCCTTGATCACAAGCCAAAATATCGCATGGTATAACTCGCAAGCGGAAATCAATACCCAATCAC
The DNA here is from genome assembly GCA_028749045.1 of Cupressus sempervirens. NCBI lineage: Eukaryota > Viridiplantae > Streptophyta > Pinopsida > Cupressales > Cupressaceae > Cupressus > Cupressus sempervirens. The sequence goes on along the minus strand of CM053789.1, from coordinate 17,320,644 downwards.
TCTCAATCAATAACAACTTCAAAAATTGTGTGTCAGGAAATCTCTCTCTAAACATTAGAATATCTAAAAGATCCTCCTACACAAATCAACAACATACAATGTTAGTTATCATGGAAATCATTTTTCTACATGTTATATCAAGCAACTAATCCCATCACATGTTTATCACATGACTATCAACGAATTCATCATTTTTTTACCTACATGGGTCACATAAGTTATCCTGCCTAAACATTCCAATAGAGCCATTTCCTATCTATTTGATCATTTTCATCATATTTTTTCCCTCTAACTAGCCATCTTTACCAATAAAATAGATGCACAAATCTATTTGATAGATGTGTAATATTATCCAACACTTGCACAATAGTAACCTATGCACTTAATCTACCAACAAAAATGCATTTTTAACATATGTGCATCACCCCTAAACAAAGGCACCACAACACACCAAGGTTGCACATTTCTAAAAAAATGTTCAACATCCCTAAATCTATGTGTAGTATCATTCAATAGACATGCAGATGTCACAAATGAGGGCATGCCAACAACACATGCACAAAACTCACCAACACATGTGCTTTAAACCCTAAAAATGCACAAATATGCACTAAAGCTATGCATTTGTGAGTCACAACTATGTATTTGTCGAGTAAAATCAAAACTTTCAAAACATTTCCTACTTATCCTATAATCATATCAATCTGTCAAAACATTTGAGCTAAACATGTCAATTGACTAAGAGGGACATAATACCTACTAGCTCTCCATACTCTGCTAGCCTTTGATATCTTTGAACTCACTCAAATTAGTGATCTACAATCGTGAACAACATCTTCTCTCTATTCACTCTCCACCAATCTCCTATCACCAAGTTTACAAATGATGACTCATCTACCTTGTCTTTTTCCTATATATACCCATCAAACCCTTTTTGCTTGGGGGTTCTATCATACATCTCTTTTCATCATTTCATGTCACCTTGTCCATTTCTTTCGATCACTTATCAAAACATTTCTCATGTTCACACCCTAATCAATCTTTTGAATGCACGGGAGCAACAAAGTCAACCACTAACTGTCTTTGAAACAATGTGTTGTCCACACATTGTTGCAAAGAGGGGCAAAATGTATACACTCAAAAATTGTCAAATAAATTAATTAAATATTTTAATATTTAATTAATAAAACCTCTTCTATTAACTTTAATAAATTACTTAATTTATTAAGTTAATTCACCTTTTTCTTTAATTAATTAAATATTTTTTCTTTAATTAATTGAATATTATACGCTGAATTACTTAAATATTATAAATTTAATTTATGTTTTTTCTTCTATTAACTTAAATAAATTATTCAATTTATTAATTTAATTCACTTGTTAATAATTAATTAAGCATTTCTATATTCAATTAATATTATTCATGTTTTAGAATTAATAAATTATTTAATTTATTAAACTAATTCATGTAAGTCAATTATATTATCCTAAGTCTCTAAAATAATTTTATTAAGTCTCTAAGAGAATCTACTCAAATTTTGTTTGTTTCATGCAGAAATTGTCATCAGAGTTTATTAAATTAATTAGTAGAGTAGAGCCCAAGTCACACTGCACCTGAGCACTTATAACTATTATAGGGGGAAGAAGAATACCCTGATCATTCTGAAATGATCGTCTACACGTGATTGCTTTTATTCTCCAAAGCGAAGTGTCATGGTGCACAAATGCAAGGAGGCACACAATAGCTATCAGTGAGCAGAGTGTTCTAAGATTGCAGTGTTGTGATGTGAAGCAGTGTAGAGATAGTGAAGTGCTGACCAAGTGTGTGCAGGTGTTGAGCTAGGGGAGTTATGAGACAGGCGTAGTTTGGGATTGTCTCATCTGGGAGACATCACCAGTGTCGCACGAGGCAAAAAGCTAGCCCCGTGATAGTTGGTATCAGAGCCCAAGAGGCTGATACCCCCAGCTCGACACAGTCAGTGCAAAGTAGGATGTCTGGAGAAGAGACTTATATGTCTGGTGAGGAGGCATCATCAGAGGAGTATCCCGCAGGGAGACCTCCAAGGTCCAACATCAATACTGGACCTAGGAACACACTGAGATTAAGTGATAAAGTCAACGACTTGGATAGTCGAATGGAGTCCATAGAGGATATTGTCGCAGCTCATAGGATAGGGCAATTGGAGGTGGAAGTCAAGGACTTAGTGGATGACTCTGGTAGAGTGACAATGGAGTTGCAGACCTTACAACAGGAGCATAACTCACTGTCCGATGATCATACTCTTCTGGGAGAAGCTCACAAGAAGCTTCGAGATGATCATGCAGCATTGTCAACTAAATTCCAAACCTTATCAGGGGAGCATAATACCATGATTTCAGACTGTCAGACTTTGGCAGTAGAGGTGCAGAGGTTAGTCAAGGAAGTTGACTTCATGAAAGCAGTCTTCACTTAGGGAGGTGGAGGCAAGACCGAGCACAAGAGGAAGCCCCCTGATCCCTACGATGGAAAGAGGGATCACAAGGTGTTGGAGAATTTTGTTTTTGATATGGAAAGATTTTTGAAATCTCTCAAAGGTTACACCGATGAAGAGAAACTTGATGAGGCGGTGTGTTGCCTCTCAAGGGAGGCCAAGTTGTGGTGGAGAACCAGGCTAGAAGACCAGAAGATAGGGAGGCCAGTTCCAACAGTGAGCAAGTGGGAAGACTTGAGTGCGCTACTCAAACAATTGTTTAAGCCGGAGAGTGCAGACTTGGAACTAAGGTATAAGTTCAGATATATGAGGCAGACAGGGTCACTGAGGGAGTACATCCAGACCTACCGTACATATATGCTGCAAATGCCAAACTGGGCAGAGGAAGAGAAAGTGCATTTCTTCATAACCGGCCTGAAACCAGGTCCAATGGCTGAAGTAAGGAAAGCTAGACCTCAAACAGCTGAGGAAGCCATCGCCATTGCAGTTGTTCTTGAAGACCACCAGTTTGGTAAAGAGACTAACAAAAGTGGGCCATTTCAGAAAGGGGACAAGAAGCAGTTCCAGAAGAAGAATGATGAGAAGAGTAGCGGGACTACCAAGTCAGCTGGATCATCTTCGAGTACCAAGATGACAGGGTCATCGAAGCCAACACACAAGAAGGATTCGGGCAAGGGAAAACCTGATGAGTCAAATCCAAAGCCTAAGGTCCCTTACAATGCATGTTTTACTTGTGGAAACAAGGGCCATTGGGCCAGAGATTATCCAGAAAGGTGGAGGGTTTCATTGACACAGGTTGAGGTTGCAGAGAAAGATGGTTCATCTTCACTAATGGGAGTGATTCAAGGTTTGCATGCCATGAAGAACCAACAACCTCAGAAGGCTACAACAGCTAAGCCCGAGAACTCGAACAGATTGTTGTATGTGGAGACCGTGATGGCCAACAAGGTGACCATGGGAATGATAGATTCTGGTGCCACACACAACTACATCTTAGCTAGAAGAGCTGTGGAACTGGGACTTAAGGTGCAACCAGGCACAAGTTCCTTTAAGGTAGTGAACTCACCTGCCAAGTGAGTAACTGGTGTTGTGAAAGGCACACTAGTGAAAGTGGGAATGTGGCAAGGCCACATGGATCTTATGGTGATTGAAATGGATGATTTTGAGTTGATTTTGGGGCAAGAATTTTTGAGGCTGGGTAAAGTGGCAGTGATGCCTCATTTGGAGTCAATTTTGTTCTTAGATCCGCAACACTCACGTATGGTGAAGACATCAGACAGGCAGCAGTCTGGGAAGGCTCTAGTGATTTCAGCTATGAGCATGAAGAAGTCAGCCAGAAAGAAAAAAAAAGAACCTATGTTCTTAGCAGCACTACTCGGAGGTTGGGATGAGTTAGAAGGAGTCAAGGAGACACCGATTCCAACGGAAGTAGAAGAGGTCATATCGGTTTTTGAAGACCTGATGCCAGTTAAGTTTCCCGCACAACTCCCTATCAGAAGAGCCATAGATCATAAGATTGAGTTGATACTGGGGGCAAGGCCTCCAGTCCAGGCACCATATCGGCTGTCAGGGCCAGAGATGGTTGAACTTAAGAAGCAGTTGGAAGAATTGCTTGAGGCGGGATATATCAGACCATCCCGTTCTCCTTATGGAGCTCTTGTGTTGTTTCAAAAGAAGAAGGATGGAACATTGAGGTTATGCATCGACTTCAGATCTCTAAATAAGTTAACCATCAAGAACAAGTATCCCCTCCCACTCATTGCAGATTGTTTTGATCACTTATCAGGAGCGAGGGTGTTCAGCAAGCTTGATCTGAAGCAGGGCTACTATCAAGTGAGGATTGCTGAAGGGAATGAAGAGAAGGTTGCATGTGTGACAAGATATGGGTCATACGAGTTCATGGTGATGCCCTTTGGGCTATGCAATGCACCAGCAACATTTTGCACGCTCATGAACGATGTGTTTTGCCCTCTATTGGATAAGTCTGTGATGGTGTATTTGGATGACATCTTGGTCTACAGCAAGAATATGGAGGAACACAAGCAACATCTAGCAGAGGTATTTGAGTTGCTCAGGGAGCATAAAATATATGTGAAGAAGGAAAAGTGTTCATTTGCTCAAGAGGAGGTGCACTTCTTGGGATATATAGTTGGAAATGGTCTGATTCGTCTAGACCCAGAGAAACTGCGAGCAATCAGGGATTGGGAGCCTTTGAACAATGTTCACAAAGTGAGGCAGTTTCTAGGTTTGGAAAACTACTACAGGAAGTTTGTTGAAGGGTATTCTAAGATTGCGGCCCCTTTGACAGATCTCTTGAAGAAGGACAAGAAGTGGTGGTGGTCAGATAAGTGTCAGGTTGCATTTGAGGGATTGAAGGAGAGACTCACTTCTTCACCAGTGTTGACATTGCCTAATTTCACAAGGCCATTTGAAGTCCAGTGTGATGCTTCGGATTATGTAGTCGGGGATGTGTTGATGCAGAATGGGCATCCAGTTGCATATGAGTCTAGGAAGTTGCAGGACAGGGAGAAGAATTATCCTACCCATGAGAAGGAAATGACTGGGATCATACATTGTCTTAGAACTTGGAGACATTATCTCTTGGGGACATAGTTCATTGTGAAGACAAACAACGTCTCCTCAACTTACTTCAAGACTCAAGCCAAAGTGACACCGAAGCAGGCCAGGTGGCAAGAGTTCTTGGTAGAGTTCAACTTTGAGATCCTGTATAATCCAGGAAAGCAAAATGTCATTGCAGATGCTCTAAGTCGAAAGGGACAGTTAGTTGCCGTTGAGGAGGATCAAGTGGCTCAACCAGGGGCTAGCCATGTGACATTGTCTGAGGAGGTCTTGGAGGCTATCAAAGAAGGATATCAAATGGATCCTCAGGCAGCTCAATTGTTCAAGAAAGCATCTGAGGGTAGGACTCACAAGTTCAGTATCCAAGATGGGTTTTTGGTCTTTACCCAGGATTGAGTCTACCTTCCTAAGTGGAAGAATGTGAGGAGGGAAGTCCTACATGAATTTCATGATAGTCCTTGGGCTGGGCATCCAAGGCAAAAGAGGACCCTTGCATTGCTTGAGAGAGGGTTCTACTAGCAGAATATGAGAAAGGATGTAGATGAGTATGTTAGGAGTTGTCTCATTTGTCAGCAGGACAAGGCGGTGATGAAGCCTCCAGGAGGTTTTTTGCAGCCACTTCCCATTCTAGTAAGACCATGGGCAAGTGTAATTATGGATTTCATCACAAGGTTGCCTGATGTGAACGGGTATACAAGTATTATGGTTGTAGTTGATAGATTCTCTAAGTATGCCACATTTGTAGCGTGCAAGGCACCATGCAAGGCGGAGGATGCTGCGGATTACTTTTTCAAGAATGTGGTGAAGTATTGGGGTGTTCCATTGAGTATCATTAGTGATCAGGATGCAAGGTTCACCAGCACTTTCTGGAAAGAGTTATTCAAACTGATTGGGACAAAGTTGCTCATGTCGATGAGTCATCACCTAGAGACAGATGGACAGACTGAAAGGATCAATGCGATTCTGGAAGATTATCTGAGGCACTTTGTTTGGTCGGACCAATCCAATTGGCCAAGGCTATTGGACTCAGCTCAGTTCAGCTACAACATGCAGAAGAGTGCATCGAGTCAGTTCTCACTATTTGAGTTGGCAACAGGCCAGCAACCACTGACTCCTCATACAGTTTTGAGTGGATACATGGGAGAAAGTCCAGATGCAAGGAAAAAGTTGCAAGAGTGGCATGACCAGGTAGATCTTGCTAGGCATAATTTGGTCAAGGCTGCTGAAAGAATGAAGCACTATGCAGACTCAGGGAGGAGCAGTGTGGATTTCAAAGTGGGTGACAGGGTCTTTTTGAAGATGGATCCGGTTCAATTCAAACCACCAAAAGGGTTGAGTACAGCACTAGGATGGCACTATGATGGGCCTTTTTTAGTTGTTGAAAAGATTGGGAAGGTGGCATACGAGCTGAAGTTTCCAAACCACATGAGGGTTCACAATGTGTTCCATGTTAGCCAGCTTCATCCGCATCATCAGGATATGGTGGACGACAGTAGGAATGTTCCAACATGAGGACTAGCATTTTTCAAGGACAAACTAGTGTTAGACGTGGAGGAGGTGATTGCTGTTAGAGATCAGGGATATGGTAACAGAAAGTGGAGAGAGTTCTTAGTTCATTGGCAGGGCCAAACCAGGGCAGAGGCGTCTTGGGAGCGAGCTGAGACCATGTGGAAATATGAAGACAAGGTTCTGGAGTTCCTGAATCGGGACTCCAACTTGTCCCTTTGAACATCTAGCTTGGAGTTGGGTGCCTCCGCAGCACATTATGGCCAAGTGTTGCCGGCGTCCGGGACGTCGCCTGTTTTAAGTGGGGGAGGATGTAAGGGATGGGTGATTCACATAAGGGGAAATGTTGTCCCTCGGTTGAGACAGAGGTCTTTAAGAGGCTTGTCAGCTGTACAGACAATTTCTAATGCAGAGTGGGTTGAGCACTTATAACTATTATAGGGGGAAGAAGAGTACCCCGACCGTTCTAAAATGAACATCTACATGTGATTGCTTTTATTCTCCAAAGAGAAGTGTCATGGTGCAAAAATGCAAGGAGGCACACAACAGTTATCAACGAGAAGAGTGTTCTAAGATTGTAGTGTGGTGATGTAAAGCAGTGTAGAGATAGTGAAGTGCTAACCAAGTGTGTGCAGGTGTTGAGCTAGGGGAGTTATGAGATAGGCATAGTCTGGGATCGTCTCATCTGGGAGAGATCGTCAGTGCCGCACGAGGTAAAAAGCTAGAAATTAATTAGTAGAGCAGTGAAGGAAGCCGAGTCAACGGTCAACACAAATATTTTTTGCAACTTGATCAATGCCAATTTTTTTGTCAAAATCGGCAGGGATAACACTTGTGATTATCTAGGAAGACATATGGTGAGCGCAATCATCTTCTATGTTGTTATTATGGTCAAGTCTTACATGGCAACAAACATGATGAATTAGCTCATCTGTGAATATGATATTAATCTGTGGTTGAAATTTGAGATACGTCAAGGCGAGTGGATAATTACCTCAGTAATTACAAAGGAAGATGAAATAAGCAGCTACATTCTTAACAAGGGTTACTGTTTCCCCTTTGATTACCTCTATTTTTGCCAAGAGATAACGGTGAAAATGGCAACAATTCCCGTGATGAAAGGTGAAGAACATAAAATTTTGAATCTACTACGCATAATTGTTGATAAGCTCTACCAGAAATAGAGTCAGTTTATGGTGGCCTTGGCATTCACATTTGTCTAGTGGAATGGAATTTGTGGGATGATTTGTTTTCTTTGCATTGATTACTTCTCATTAATGAAGTGCAGGCTTCTTTTGGAGAGAGTATAATCTTGTTATTTGTTTGTTCTTCATTAATATATATTTAATATGTATTTTACCTAGGAAGAAATTGGTTGAATACAGAGATTTGGGAATATAAAATTTGAAAATAATGCATCGATATTATCTAGTAAGTGCATTGGAAGGTGTGATGTGTACACAAAAGTAATGTTTAATGGGTTCGTTATAAAATTGCATGAGACCTGGTGATATAGATGTGGATGTGCAAGGGATAGATGTGAGTAGTAGAAGTGGTGGAGTTGTTCTAAGTAGTGGTGGAGTTAATAGATAGGAGGAATGCAATAGCTTCTAAGGGGTCTATTTTGGGTTGTTCATATAGCAATGAGAAGATGTGGATGTGCAAGGGATAGATGTGAGTAGCAAAAGTGGTGGAGTTTTTCTCAAAAGTGACAAAATTGTTCTGAATAGATAGGAGGAACTTAGCAACTTTTTAGGGATGTATTTTGGGTTGTTCATAGAGGAATGAGAAGTTGTGGATGTTCAGAAGATAGATGTGAGTAGCAAAAGTGGTGGGATTGTTCTAAGTAGTGACGAAGTTGCTCTAAATAGATAGGAGGAATGTAGCAACTTTTGAGGGGTGTATTTTTGGTTGTTCATATAGGAATGAGAAGATGTGGATGTGTAGGGGATAGTTGTGAGTAGCAGAAGTAGTTGAGTTGCTCTGAGAAATGGCAAAGTTTCTCTGAACATATAGGCAAAATGCAGTAGCTTCTAAGGGGTGTATTATGGGTTCTTCATATAGGAATGAGAATGATAAACAATTTCCTATGTAAGAGCAGAGAACACAAATATAATCAAATTTGATATATTTCTACTAACAAAAAAAGTAATCTTGATAATATAGATACACCCCTTGTAGCATGGGGAGCTAGTATCCAAAACCCAAGCTTATAACTTATGAGAGTAGTACAAATATAAGCTTCAGACTTGTTGAGGAACATTCATATTGTTCAACCCTTGGTATTTGGTTGTATATTGTTTTCATTGATCTCAATAATTTGCCTATGCAATTATAATGAACATATGGTATGGTTAACATCCTGTAATTATCTTATTTGAGGTCCTTGAGTATTTTTCTAAGCATATTCAAAACAAACACTTAAGTTTTATACAATTAACACTTAATGTTCACATTGGTTAAGAAAATAGTTATCAAAAAATAGTTTTGGTCTATTGGAAAGTTGATTGGCTTAATTATTAGTTAGACCCCAACTATAGTACCTTTTTCAGAAAGGTCCTTGAATTAGATAAAAATAGTTCACTCTTAGTTTTTGTATAACATGTGTATGGAAAGAGAAAAACTATGTTTATCAGAAGTAGTTACCAAATTGTTATGACAACTTTTGTACTTTTGTGTAGTTTTGGTCTAGTTGAAGTTTGGGGTATATGCTTGTGTTGACTTTTTTGGTTTATAAGTAGAGGATAGAATCCTCTGAAATGTCCAATGGGTGGTTTTGATAGAAGTTGCAAGATTTGTGTGGAATTATTTGTAGACTAAATAGTTTGTAGGTAGAATTTAAACAACAAAGAAGAGGGTAATGCTTTATGTTTCTATTTTCCTATATATGATTTGGTTTTCATTGCAAAAGTTTATCAAAGGTAGAAGAACAGTTTTAGATTAAGGTAAAAACAAGTTTTGAAGATACTCGAAACCTTTAGAAAAAAAGCAAAAGATAATCCAATAAGCATAACCAGGGTTTACAAGGACCTGAAACTTGTAGTATAATAGTAACAAAATCAGGTTTTACAGTGAACTGAAACCAAAAAATAAAATCATAAAACAAAACCATGTTTTACAAGGACCTAGAACCTAGTGTTTGAACAAAAGGATCAAAAACCAAATAAAAACCTAGACCAGAGACTAGTTACTGAAACCACCACCATAACAGAGACCAGTTACTAGAAACACCACTAGCTGCTATTGTAACTCTTTGATCATTTTCAATACCTCCTTTCCCACCTCCATAGTGCTTTAGATAGTATTAGTAGAAGATCCCCTAGTAACCTCAATCACCTTCTTTCTTGAGCTATGTCTTGTTCTTTTGCTTGGTCCATTGGAAGACATCATTTCCTCATTGTTTCTCTACCCTAAGTTGGCAATAGCTACACAAATGCTTGAAGTGACCTGCTCCATCTTGTTGCCACTCTCTTTAATCAAAAGAAAAAGTTTATATTAATATTCCTTTAGCTTATCTGGGATATTACCAACCTAAACTTCCATATGAATGATCTTTTCTTCGTCGTCTTCCTGGTCCTGCTACATCTTTCCCATTTTTCTTTTCAAATTCATTAACTCATTGTACATCTAGGAGTCGTCGTGGAGAGACGAGTCGGCCTTAAGCTTAGCAGTGTGAAGGAAAGAAAGCGTTGTGTCCTTACCAGTAGAATCATCCTTCTCCTTCCCCACTTCTTCCTTACGAGTAGACTCATCCTTCTCTTTCCTCATATCTTCCTCTACATTCATAACACCCTTACCAGTGAGGTCCTCCTTTTCCTTTGCCATTTCTGTAATGGGCACCCTAGAAATGCCCAAAAGCTAAACCAACTGCTGAAATAGATTTTTTATGCAAACTAAATATTGAACAAATGCTGAAATTATATTAGTTCTCAAAATGATAAAATCAAGTACAAAGCAATGTATTCCAGAGGCCAAACCCAACAAGGGAATGACGTTTAGAATGTTACAAGAGAGGATGAATGTCCTCTATTGCCAAGAAAGATATGCGACTCACACATGAAATCTCTTATCAAATGTCATTCACAAAAATCCAATGCTCAACAATAAGACTCTCACCCCTATTTATCCTTTTCCTTCCCCCTTCTAGAAGAAACTAAAACATTAATTAATTGTAAGTGCTAGAAGCTTCCCCCTTCCAATAATTAATGCACTCTCTAGAAACTCCTCCCTTGCAATGCAATAATTAATTGTGCTTCTACAAAATTAAATTACTAGAGGCTTCCACCTTTCCAATAATTAATACACACTCTAGAAGCTTCTCCCTTGTAATACAATAATTAATTAAATATAAAGTCACCTTTTAATTTTTAATTTTAATTTATTTAATGGCTTTATAAGAAATTAATTTTATTTCCTTTTATGCTCCACTTAGAATTTGGAGAACATGAAGACTAAAAGATGGTGTCATTACAGTCTGCCCTCCTTGAAATTTCTTGTCCTCAAGAAATCTTAGTACTATTTTCTGTAGCACCTTCTCACTCTCCCAGGTAGTATATTCCTCTAGCAGATATCTCCATTTGACTAAATATTCTTTAATCAACTTGCTTCGCAGAGTCCTTTCCCTAGTATCCAAAATAGCCTTAGGAATTAATATGAGCTTTCCCTCCTCATCTAATGGTGGTAATTCTATTGAAGTAACAACTCTTTGACTGAAGGCTTTCTTAAGCCTTGACACGTGAAACACATTATGCACCCAACTACCCTCTGGAAGCTCAATCTTGTAAGCAACCTTGCCCCTTGTGAATCACTCTATAGGGGCCATAAAACTTAGGCTTCAACTTCTCTGCTCCACTTTTCCTTTTGATGACCATCTGTATAGTTGTAGTCTTAGGTAAACCATATCCCCAACCTCAAAACTATGCTCTATCTAGTGCTGGTCAACATACAACTTCTATTGATTTTGGGCTTTTTGTATATTCTCCTTGAGCACCCTCAAAATATCCTGACTATCCTACAATAAGTGTTTTTCTTTGGGCACTCTACTATCCCCCAAAACTAGATCCATAAAACTAGGTGCTTGATAACCGTACAGTGCCATAAATGGAGTCATCTTGATGGATATATGATAAGCAATTTTATAACAGTACTCTCCCATATGTAGCCATTTGACCCAAGCCCTTTGTTGTGCAGTCACATAGTTCCTCAGATATCCTTCCACCCATTTATTCACAATCTTTGTCTACCCTGTTGGCGCTCAAAATTGAGTTCTCATTTTGAGCATCTATTTGGAATTTTGAGTCAAATTAAGCCCCATAAATGCTTTTAAATGCCTTTGTACCTCATTTTACTTTTGAGGCCTGTGAGGTGTTTAATGTTTCTAACACCCTCTATTTAGTGCATCCACTTGTTCCATGAAGATAATTTGTCATTCCGAGCCATTCTATCAAGTCTCATTTTGAGCAATTGTCAATTCTGCATTTTCACCCAAGTGTCAAATAGTGATAGGAGGCCTTGTTTGCAAGTGAATATCTCACACCCATAAATGTTTCATGACTCGCTTCTTTGGGAGTGTTTAGGGTCCATATCCAAGAACCTATGTTTCAGATTTCGAGTCAATTTTAGTCTTTTTTCCTAGGTTTTGAATCCCTCAAAGTTGGTAAGTTATCATTGTCATGCTGATATGAAATTTTCATAATTATGGGAAGCCCTGTTTGACGACTTATAACTTTGACCTAGTTGACCAAAATGCTAAAATTCCTTTTGCATTGCATTTTAGAGGTCAGAGACTTATTGTGTTCACGTTTTAGCTCATGACGAATCCATTTGATATGTTTTCGAACATGATTTGAAATCCAATTTCTATCTTTTTACTAGTGTCAAGAAGTGCAGATTGTTTGGTACCCTTGTTCATGATGTCATAACTTGAGATCCGTGATAGGTGAGATTGAATGGATTATACCACTATATTGTCTTCTGAAAATACTACAAGTGTGTTAGTTTTTAAGTCTTGACGAATCCATTTGCACACTTTTTTAGGTCAATTCCATATGCAGAAATTGATTTCTTGCCATTGTTTAAATTTGCAAAATCCAAGTTGCTCACTTTGACTAATTTCCATTTGTGTCCTGTTATTTGTCATGAGCCCAAATTACCGATCCATACTCACCTCGTGACAGAGAACCAATGCCCCTAGTTTCATTTTCCCATGTGCCCATTTGCCCTATTTTCAAAGCCAAATCCAAAGGCAGTTTATTGTTTTCTGACACATTTTCTTGCAGGTGGTCCTAAGAGGTGAACTTTGACAGCGAATATATTTTGACCCTGAATTCGTCATGAGATGAGATTTGACGGGATGCAAGTATGCATAACAGAGATTCAATGTGCCAATTTTCAAAGCCAAGTTAGGTGTTTGGATTAGTTTTTAAAGCCGGTCAAAGGACCTCCTAGTGCAAAGTTGACAAGTTGTGAGAAGGTTATAAAATGAGTTTGAATTGGCAGTTCGGTGGTAGATTTTTATTCAAATTGGTGCCTGATGATTATTGGATCAGTTTGAGACATCAATGTCTAAAAATGATTTTTTTTTTAGCCGAACGCACTTTAGGACCCAACTAATTTCACTAGGTTGATTCTGCATTGGTCTTGAAAGCAACAGTGAAATGACTCTTACTCATTATGATTCCTTTATGTGCACACTTGTGTTTAAGGGCCAAATGGGATAAAAATGAATGTACATAATGTTTCCCGATCAAGCTGATATTTGACCTATATGCTTTCATATTATGAAAACATTGGAGATAACGTTCTAAGTGGAATGTGTGCTTCTAGCAACAAAGAAAGAGCATCTAAGGAAAAATAGTTCAAGGTGTTATAAAGTTTGCAACTTATCAGAGTATTAGACTAACTCAGATTGGCTTGTCCCTTAATATAGATATGTCTTCAACTTCTATTTTGAGCCACTCCCTGTGATTGATTTTGTTGCAAAAAATTTTAAAACAAGGACATGGTAACAAGGCTTTTGTCTGATGCTTATCACATAAAGATTAAAAAGATCGCTTGCAATGATGGATTGAATGCTACCAACTTATCAGTTTTCTCCAAAGAAAATTATTTTGTAGCACATCATAAAACTTTTTCACTTGGAGCTAAAGTGCAACTTTTTCATCAAATGTGGAAGCAACTCAAGATAAGGAGAATGGATCCTTTGTTGAAAAGGTAAAAGGTAATTCCATTGATATTAAGTGATGGTGATCAAGAATTTGTTGACTAAACTCTACCTTCACAAATGGAACATCACATCCTTTATCCCCATATTCAAATGGACAATTTATGACGATGGTTGAACCAGCAAATTTTGTCCACATCTGTGATACTTGGCAGGATTATAATAGGGGATATCAATGTTTGACTCTGATAGTGGAGATGAATTAAGATTTCCTGCAATACATGTTGAAATGATGGGAAGAAGACCTAAATCGGGTTGAATGAAGCTTGATTTCATGGGACCCAGGTTTGAATTTGGCCATAAGCGACTTGATCCTTTTGTTCCACCAAGGAGCCCTAGAAAAATTACATGGGCATGCCTTCTGGCTAGCCAAATATAGTTTCATCTTGGGGATTTGAACCTGTTAAAGGGCCTCTTCATCTTTCATGCCCAATAGAAGATGTGAATAGAGACTTTCTTGGTTTTGATGAGCCAAACACATTAAGAAAAGGAGCAGATAAAGCAAAAGAAGAAGACACTTTTAGGGCATCTCATGATAGGAATGGAGAGCACAAGCACAATGGTTGATTAAGCATGCTCCATGTGTTGAAAGAGGTAGAGCTATGTAAAAAATTTGCATACCATATAAAGAGCAGCTTTGTGTTTAAGGAGCAGTAGAGCCACTAATGAAGCAAACCACCCAAGCTTTCAAGGCAGTACTCCACGCATATAAAAAGAAAATCACACATTAAGAGGACTCATAACAGGGCAATTTTAAGGAACAAGCCGCAGTTTGAAGAGCATAGCCTCACGTGAATACAATAAACACCATGTTAACAAAGCAAGAGTTGCGCCAATAAAAAAAATAGAGGAAGCAAACCACGTGAGTGGCATTCCAGCTCATGCATTAAGGTGAGGAAAATCCATTACTGAAGAAATATCCCTCTAGAAACATACAGCCTTGCTTGAGAAAATTTTCATTTGGGAGCAACTTTCATGAAGCCTTCATCATCTTCCATTCTTCATAGATAGTTAAGTATTGATACACTAGTGCCTGACCAAAACCAAGGGGGCAATAAATTCACAAGGCAATGGACAAGGTAAAAATGAAGAAGCCTCACGATCATTTTAGAAAGAGATTCACTTTTGAAAGAGAGCCGCCTACTACTCATTGAAGCCTATAGTAACACAATTATCCCACATGCATTATATGGGGGTATTGTAGTAGTTTTTATACTCCAAAAAACATAATGCTTGGTGTCTTAAAGACAAGCGCTTTTGAAGTACGAACATTCAAGGCGAGGCCTGTGGTCAGCCAGCTGGTAGGTTGGCAAAGTCAAATTTTAATCAAAGTTGCATACAAGCTGATGTGACATGTACTAAGGCAGAAGCTAAGATTTTGACATGTGTCAATATCGACAGTGGGCGCAAGCCCACAAAATGAAGGTGCTCGAGAGATTTTAAAAAAGTGGAATTGTGGGATTGTGACATGTGGCAGTGCGGGCCTAGCTAGAAATGATATGAGAATCAACATTAGTTCAATCCAAATGCAATAGGATGCTGCCAAATGTCTAGATCGGACGGCGTGTGCATCCTCGCAAGACAAAAATGCTCACAAGTTAAATAAAGCAGGAGTGCAGGAAGGCGACACATGGCACCGAGCCTACCTAGATGATGATGTGGTACCTAATGCAAAGGTGGATGAATCATGGAGTGCCACATGGTAGAAAAGGCTTGATCAAACATAATTTGACCCCGAATTTGAAGGCGAGGGTAAGAAATTGAAAATTATAAAAAATAATTTTTAATTATATTTTCAAAAGTGTGGACGTGCAGACTTCTTTTAAATTTAAAGAAGTATTTTTCTAAAGTTTAAACTTTAGGAAATTGTAAATTTTTGAAAATTCAAAGTTGCATGCCTAAGTCTTCTACCAGAGGGGTGACTTTCAAATTGACTTCCTGGGCATTTCTGGAAGGCTAATATAGAAATCTTATATATCATCATAATCATGAGAAAATGATCTTTTCAATTATGGAGTTCGTTTTTGCATAGGTGCTCACTACTTTGAGTTATAGTCAGAAATGTGAAATTTGGGGCATTCTCAGTGGATTTGGTAAAAATTGAAAATCTAGTTAGAAGATCAGTAAAACTTGGTAAGAATGTAGTTGGAATTCACTTTTCTCATATTCTCTCAATAAAAACTTGAATTTTACCAAGCATTTCAGTGGGTTTTCAAATTTTGATTACTCAAAAGCTTTTCATCATTAAACAGAAGATATTTTCAAATTAGTTATAGAAATGATGAAACCAAATCAGATCAAAATGGGAGAAGGAAGAAAGAGGTGATTTAGTTGCAAGAGATTGAATTTCAAGTGGACAGATGTCAGTTGCATAACAAATCCAGGAATTCATCTTCTTCATATATCTTTCTTTCTTTCATCCATTACAGGGGTTCCAGTTTTTGTTACTGTGAGACCTTTGTTGGTTGGAATTTCTCAGTCTTTCTGTGAGACCACTTGGTTGGATCTAGATTTATGATTCCACCTTCATTCTTTAGCAAATTCTTCTTGTATGAACAACAGTAGGAAGATAAATACAGATAGTCCAGATCTAGTAGGTTGTTTATGAGTTAATTTCATGCATTTGGTTGTATTGTTTCAAGGAAATGAATACAAATGAGCAAGAACTTCATTAGTTTCATTCTAATTCTCGTCTCCTGTCTTAGTAATCTTCAATTTTTTATGGTCTTTGAACAAAGAGCCTAGGTTATAGTTGCAGTCCCTTAAGGTTGTATGTTGTTTCATTGTTGCTTGTAATTCAAGGAATTATGTAAATGCTTCAGAGAAATCAACAGGGTTGCAATTTTATTGAGAAGGATATCATGTAAGAATGAGGTTTAGATTGAGCATAGATGTTTATTTACAAGGTGAATAGATAGATCGTATATCTGAATATATAAACAAGTACCAGATATCCATATGTGTGTGATTGATTCATGGGTTTGCCCAATAGATAAGGCACTGATCAGCTACAGGATCATTAGTCCTTACTGCTGCATATTTGAGGTTTTGTTGAATTCAACATCATTAATCAAATATTTTTCCCCCTTTCATGTTGAAAAACCTAAATATAATGCCCTCACTCAGCTTATGAATGTCATAGATTTGCATTTAGCTACTGTAGATCTATGTTACTGCATGAGTTATTAGGAGATATAAGGGTTGTAATTTTCTTAATAGATTCAGGAATATGTTTTGCACTGGTACCATATTAATTGGATTTGAGGTTCACCCACCTAGGTTTTGCAAAGCCTGAAGTGAAGGAGTTATGCCTTAAGGTTGGCCCAAGACTACAGCCAAGTGTATCCATCATAGGAAGTTGCTAGCCTTAGATGCATTTGTCTAGTTTCTTGGTCATTTTCAAAACTGTTAAATCAAGAGCCAACAAAATGGCGACTCTGTTGGGGACATTGTATTAAATTAGAATGGTAGACAAACCTTGAGAATTTAAAAAGGAGATTCAATACAGTAAGAGAAGGGAATGAAAAATTTGCAACAGTTAGTTCTCTAATGTGTTTTTCCAGATTTCTTACTTAAATGTCATGCACCCCAAATAAGCTTTATCTGTTACAGCAGTATTTTCAATGTTGAATAAAGATTGTGTTTCTAATAGTGCTCATCTTTAGTCACATAGGCTAGTTGTTGTTTTCCAAATATTGTTGTAATTTAGAGTCAGAATTGTTGAAAAAAGGTTTCTCTCTTTACAATGTTTAAAAGTTTTGCAAAATTTTACAAGTTGGAATTCTAGTTTAGATCTGTCATGTTATAAATCATATGTTTTAAATCTTTCTCACAATTGTGAGTGGAGACTCTCTATAAAGGATCTCTGAACCAGTGTAGATCGGTTACATAAAATTGCTTTCAAGAGTTTTCAGTTGACGTAGGTAGATCTGAAAGTTGTGTTGAATTTTAAAACAAGAAGAGAGAGTATATGAATTTCTGACTAATAAGTTTTGAAGTGTTGTTTAATCTGCCATCATAAGAATTTGAAATGATAAGAAATGAATCACTGCTGTGATTTCATTTAGTTCTCCTCAAGGAGATGGTGACTCTATAAAAGATATGATTAGTGGTGTGAGGAATTGAGATCAACACCAAGCCAATCAGCAGATCAATGATTTCATGCAACAACACTTGAGGTATTTTATATTTTCATGTGATTCCCGTTTCATGAAAGTGAGTTATACATATGTGTTCTCCATCAAGTGAAGTTTCACCACTAAGAAGAGGAGAATAGTTTTAAGGTTTTATACACTTCCTTAGAGTGAGTTTCAGTTGGTTGTATTTAAGTTTGTGAAGTGTGTTTGAAGTTGAGATGGGTAGAAGGGTATAGATCTACTGCAATTAATGAATACTTAAAGTAATCTTAGCAAATGAGTCTGTATTTTTAAAGAATGTTGAGTTTCTCTTCATCAAGTATTCAGCCAATTAGTGAAGTTTCTAGATCCATTTCTACCGAGCAGTATATGCCATTAAGTTTTAATCGTATTCATGGTTTCCCAAATTTCATTCTTAATGATGTTAGAAAAAGTTTGCCTAAGTGTAATGGGAACCATCTTGTTTTAGCTAGTCATCATGTTGAATTATTCATTGATTTGATGGGTGACTATGAGATTGCTCATGAGGATGTGCACATGAAGCTATTTGTTCAAACCTTAGAAGGTGATGCTAGAGACTGGTTTTTTTTTCTACCAGCGTGTTTCATTTCATCTTGGAGTGAGTTGCATTCCACCTTCATGGAGCAATTTGGAGAATGGGTAAGCATGTCTGATTCTTATGATAAGTTTTTTAGGATTCACATTGAGGATGGTGAACTTGTGCCTCAATTCAGTATCATATTTGCTAGATTTTTGAATGATATCCCTAAGAGTTATAGACTCGATGATCAAATGTGTCTAGATGTTTACTTCGATGCATTTGCCAAGAAAATGAATTATCTACTAAGGGATAAAGAACCACAAACATTATATCAAGCGTTTATGACTGCTAAAGATATTGAAAATAATTTGAAGTATGGACTGATGAGAGGTCATTTGTCTATGTATGATTGCCAATATAATGTGTTTGAAAGAAAGGATGAGTGTGGTGTAGATGTTTCAATTTCAAATCAAAACATCAACACCCCTGGTATAGGTTTTAATCAGATTAAGAATTTAAATCAGAATGTGTGTATAGGGAAGGTTATTCTAGTTGCAAATAGAAATACACATGTTCATGATGTTACAGCAATGAATAGTATTTCAGACTTTGATAAGGTTCAGCATTGTGTTGATTTTACGAATCAAACATTAGTTATAGTAGCAAGTTCTTCTCATGATAATTATATGTATGATGATGTAACTGACATTTCAAATTTTGAGGTTGCTGCACCTAGGTCTTAGTCTTGTGCAAGTGAGGAGGATGAAACTTATCTCTCTAATCATGAGTTTAATGTTGTTAATCCAACATGTTATGGAGAGATAGCACAAGAAGAAGAATGTAAGTCACATTCATCTTAGCCACAATCAGAAGATCAAAGTGCATATATTTCTAATGTTGCAGCAATAGATGGTAAGATGTATTTTCTTGATCAGAAAGATAGGCAAGAAATGAATTATCTTATTGAGAGATTGCATTATGTTGAGAATAATATAAAGGTTGAAGAGGAAAGATATGATTCTCAATGTGGGTACAAAAAAGCTGAAAGTCATCTTCCAAGTGATGACAGTGAAGTTGTTGATCTAATGTATAATCAAGAAGCATCATATGAAGGAGATGATGAGAGTGGTTACTCGAATCACAGTGAGAAAAATGACACAATATGATCACCTTCATATGAGTCTGATGTTGATTGGGAAGAAGAAAGCAATGATGGCAGTGAACATTCATCCAAAAGTGAAGGTATGAATTCTTTTTTTGAATTTGAAAAGGAAAGTGCATCTCAGTTTTTGCGTCATAAAAATTAGTTAGCCAATGAAGAATTTAAGAGTAATTTGTCCTCAAGGTATGAAGATAAAGAAATGTTGAGTCCAGTTAATGTTAATGATTTTGAAGACTTTAGTAAAGGGTTCTCAAGTGATTTTACATTAGACAGTCAAATTCTAGCATGTAGTGAGGGGTTTAGGAATGATTTAAGGTCTATTTGTAATGGTTATCCTAAACAAGCTGATGAAGAGGATGTAATTATGGACACTATATGTTTGGTAGAAGAAATAGAAAGGGAGTCTTCATATAGTTCTGATTTTTCTTCATACGTTGAAAGTTTCCATGAGAATAAAATGGGTAGTGAATTTAAAGTATATGATAATGCTTTATATGATGATGCTTGTGAGGATGAGCAACCCATGTTTTGTCTTAATGTTCAAAAAAGATCACTGCATGGAGTCACTAACCCATTTTTTGAAGAGGACATGGAGGTTTTAGGTTTAGCGGGATTAGATGCAAATGATGATACACTGTCATACTACTGTGACAAATCAAACTATTGTTCTTCCATTTCTGATATTGAATCTTCTAATGATGTTGCATTTTGTGAATTTGAAGATGAAGTGTTTGATGGAGTTTTCTTTGAAGAGAAACTGAAACTTGATGGTAAGTTCTATGATGATTCAAATGAGGTAAAAGCCAATCAGCACTTCGATTATGAAAATACATCAGAATGTTATGAAATGTTTTCAAATTGTGATGATGATATTATGTGTGAATATGAATCTGATTGCTCATTTGAGATTCAGCCAACAACACTTGAGGAAATGCAAAGTCAAGGTGAGTTGAAAATTCATGATATATATAACTCTTTCCATGAATTTGAATATGAGCACTTTTTGTTTCTAGTAAACTGCAAGCATGAATCAGTCAGTAGGGATGAGTTTCAATTTGATGTTTATATTCATGAGCATGCTAATGTTCTTTTTCATAGTGAGCAAGAGGTTGAAATTATGCCAATTTTTTACATGCACTATGGAAGCAAGGGTGATGATTTTGTTTTGCCAAGTGTTTCATTTCATGATGTGTATCTAATTGGTGAAATTGATATGAGTGATAATTTTAGTTTACCACATGAGGAAAGGAATGAAAATCAGGTATACAACAGAGCTAAGCAATTTTGTTGAAGTTTGGTGGCTCGAGGTCATCATGTGTATATAGTAGTTGTAGTTGTTGTTTGCTTTAAATAAGGTTGTTCGAGAGAGTTTTTGAAGTTTTGGGAATGGTTTGCTTCCTTCAGAGATCTAAATCTTGCCATGCCTACAAGGGGCATGCATCCCCAGATAGAGCCATTGTTGGCGCTCAAAATTGAGTTCTCATTTTGAGCGTCTATTTAGAATTTTGAGTCAAATCAAGCCCCATAAATGCTTTTAAATGCCTTCGTACCTTGTTGTACTTTTGAGCCCATGAGGTGTTTAATGTTTCTAACACCCTCTATTTAGTGTGTCCACTTGTTCCATGAAGATAATTTTTCATTTCGAACCATTCCATCAAGTCCCATTTTGAGCAATTGTCAATTTTGCATTTCCACTCGTGTCAAATAGTGATAAGAGGCCTTGTTTGCAAGTGAATATTTCACACCCAGAAATATTTCATGACTCCCTACTTTGGGAGTGTCTAGTGTCCATATCCAAGAACCAATGTTTTAGATTTCAAGTTGTTTCAAGTCCATTTACCTAGGTTTTGAATCCCTCAAAGTTGGTCAGTTATCATTGTCATGCTGATATGAAATTTTCATAATTTTGGGAAGCCCTATTTGACGAGTTATAACTTTGACCTAGTTGACCAAAATGCTAAAATTTCTTTTGCGTTGCATTTTAGAGGTCATAGACTTATTGTGTTTCAAGTTTCAGCTCATGAAAAATCTATTTAATATGTTTTCGAACGTGATTCCAAATGCAATTTCTATATTTTTACTGGTGTCAAGAAATGCAGATTATTTGGTACCCTTGTTTGTGATGTCATAACTTGAGATCCATGAGAGGTGAGATCAAATAGATTATACCACTATATTGTCTTCTAAAAATACTACAAGTGTGCTAGTTTTTAAGTCTTGATGAATCCATTTGCACACTTTTTTGAGTCAATTCCATTTGCAAAAAATTGATTTCCTACCATTGTTTAAATTTGCAAAATCTAAGTAGCTCAATTTTACTAATCACCATTTGCATCCTATTATTCATCATGAGCCCAAATCACAAATCCATACTCACCTCATGACAGAGAATCAACGCCCCAAGTTTCATTTTTCCATGTGCCCATTTGCCCAATTTTTGAAGCCAATTCTGAACTTAGTTTATTGCTTTCTGACGTGTTTATCTATAGGTGATTTTAAGAGGTCAACTTTGACGGTCAATATCTTTTGACCCCGAATTTTTCATGAGACAAGATTCAACAAGGTTAAAGCATATGGAACAAAGAGTGAGTTTGCCATTTTTTAGAGCTTGATCAGGTGTTCTGGTTAGTTTTTAAAGCCAATCAACAAACCTCTTGGCGCAAATTTGACAAGTTGGTAGAAAGTGATAAAGTGAGTTTTATTTGATTAATCAGTGGTCGAACTTGATTCTAATCAATTCGAGATGTTCAGTTGGTTATTTATCAGTTGTCTGAGAATTTTTAAAAAAATAGCCAGACCCACTTTGGGGCCCGGCTAAACTCATCAGAATTGTGACAACCACTGGAATGGCATTGGCAAGTTGTCTTCCATAGAGGCGATGAGGTTGTTTGTCCATATTTTGAAAGAAGAAGGCTCAAGGCTTTGAAGAACACTGAGGAAGTAGAGAGCCAAAGGATGACCCATATTCAAGTGGAGCAAAATAGAAGGACGCGGATGAATGAGTACTTGGGCAATCTTAAGATCTCTAATCCCTGATTCATATATCCAAAGGAACAGTGTAGTTTCAATGAAATAAATGCTAGGACATTTTTAAAGTACATTGCATCAAGGGTTGGGAAAATAGCAGATATGTTATTTTTGAGGTCTAAAGAAGCTATTGCAGCACAACTACCTGAAAGTAATGATTTTGTTCTCAACATGTTTAGCGATGAAACAATGCAGCAACAGGTCACAATAACCCAAAGCATGCAAAGATGCCTGCTATAATATTTGTATGCAGTGTTTACCTTTGGCTTGCTTTGAAATATTGCTTGAGTGGGTTCCCAGCTGCAAATATGATGGAAGAGGATATTTTAGATGAATTGTGCAAATTTTGTTTAAACATCTTAGATTTTAGATCTGACTGAATCAGAACAAAGGAAGCTGCCATATCAAAATGGTCCACACCAGTATAGAGAAGATAGTGGTTTCAACATGGAGTCACGGCTGAGATAGGGAAGAGACGACATTCAAGGCAGGAGAGATGCTATTGAAAGGGGTTTGAGCAACGAAATGACTTCCATGTTAAAAAGAAATGGCAATAGATAAAGACGTTCATGTTTTATAATAGGAACCAAGACGTCAGCTAAAAGCAACTAACCATAGGCAATAAAGAAAAGTCCACACAGAGTTTAAAAGAGGAAGCATTTTCAAAGGAAATGCCCATGCAAAGGGTATCAATTAAACAAGAGCCTCGTGTTTCAAAATGAACCTGTGTGAGCTAAGAGAGGATCACACCAAGACAAGAAGCATCCGCTATTTTAAAAGAAAGCAGTGTTGAAAGGGAGAAAATTGTTGTTTGCAAATAGCCCACGAGTGAAAAGAGCAATGCCGTAGTCAAAGACACAGCTCAGCATATATAAACAAAAACCCAACTCCACACATGTAGCAGAGGAAGAAACCAATGCATGACAAGGAGGGTGTTTTCAAAGTAAAGTCAAGTTGCGACATGGTGTCCACCAACAGTCAACGCATGAAATGAGAAACGTAGGCAGTAGCCCGAGCAAAGCAAGCTCACGCAAAATGAAAACAAGTAGGGGTCAGCATAGATGTAACTCATTAATCCCACATTCAGAAATTCAAGCGCTTTTCATTTGTTTTTATACTAAAGCACTATAAGGCTAAATGTCTTTAAGACACAACATTTTCAAAAAGAAGCCAAACTCACATGTGAGGTCTGTATTCGACCAAATAGACTTAAAATTTTGAGCCCAAAAGCATAATTTTAAATCAAAGGACAAGAGAGCTGAGGTGGTGCCAGAATAGACCAAACGACCAGATGCTGCCACGTGTCTTGATCCTACGGTGGCCGCATGCCCACAACAAGAAAGTGCTCGACTGATAAACAATGCAAAACTGTGGGATTGTGACACATGGCGATGGGTCCCAACTGGTGATGAGGTGGTGTGAAAGGAGCAGTTCGAGGTGGATACACAAGATGTTGCCACATGGTAGATCAAGCGGTCTGGGCAATTCCACAAAACAAAGATGCAGGGTGGTTAAGTGAAGCGGGTATGCGGGCATGTGACACATGGCACCGAGCTTGCCTTGTGATGATGTGGCACTAAGTTCGAGAGGTTGACCAATCAACAAGTGGCATGTGGCACTTGGTCAACAAAGGGTTGACCACAATTTTGAAGGCAGAGGGAAAAGGAATAAAATATTTATAATGCCAAAATTTAAAATGTTTTTCAAATGAAGTCCACGTCGGATTTTTAAATTAAAAAGATTAATTCTAAAGTTCAAACTTAGGGAATTTTTTAACTTTTTGCAAAATTTGAAGTTTTAAACCTGAGCTTTTAGCAAAGGGGGACCTTTTTCAAACTGAGATTCAAGGGGTTTCCAAGAGGCTAATATAGCGATGTTATATATCGCCAAAACCGGGAAGAGATGAACTATTTGAATATGAAGTTTATTTTTGCATAGAATGCCATGGGGACATGCTACAGGAGGTTTTTCCTATCATATTGATTTGTGTATTCTGGAGAGTGTTTTGATTATCCAGTTGCAGAATTCAGTGACAAAACATTTAAAACATGCTCAAAAGGTCTTATATGCAATATGTTTTGATTCTGTGATGTTTTTGCTTCAATTTGATTAAAATTTTGCATCAAAATCAGTTATGGTGTTGAATGAGATATCTTAGATATTTCTTGCTTTTGGAAATCAAATGATGAGGATTTGATTCTGGTAGTTGAGGAGAGAGATTAGAGGGAGTCTTTTCATGGCAAAGAGAGGGAATTTCATGTGGAGAGATGTCAATTGCAAATTCAATTTGGGAATTTCCCTCTTCATATATATTCTTTATTTTCCTCTAAAACTACACACCCAACATTTCTCTTGTATTAAACAGAAATTTATATTTTATGCAGATAGTTCTTGTCTATTAGGTGATTTGTGAGTCATTTCTATACATCTTTCATGTATTTGGTTTCAAGGAAAATAAATAAAGTATAGAAAGGGGAATTAAATTCAGTTTGAATCATGTCTCCTATTTGTGGATCTGTAATTTCTTCTAGTTTGTGAACAAAGAGCATAAATTAGGTTGTATTTCATTTAGAAGTGCATGTGATTGAAATATCTTGCTGGTGGAATAAAGAGCCATGTAATTGCTTGATGTTTGTCACAGGGTTTGCAGATTTCATGAAAGGATTGTCTAAGTATGAGATTCATTCTGTAGCAAATGTCTATTCACAAGGTGAAAGATAGATCAAGGATCTTGATGTAGCAATATGTTTGAGATTTCCAGAAGATGTATGGTTGTAATTCATTTAATCGACCAATAAATAAGGCACTGATCAGAGATAGGATCATTAAGTTTTGTTTCTCATACCTGGGTCTTGTTGTTATCAACATATTAAATCAATTTTCCCTTTTATGTTGAAAGCTATTCAAAGTTTAACTCGCACTTAGCTTTCCATTTTCATGAGTTATGTTCTTAGCTATTTCATGCTTGTGATTTATTGGTTAAGTATAGAAGATTTAGGGGTTTTCATCTACTATTCTAGATTCTAATTATGCTCATTGCACTGGTCACATATTTGGATCCTGAGAAGGTCACCCGCCTAGGTTTTGCAGAGCCTGAAGTGTAGAAGGAGTGTAGCCTTACAGTTGGCCCAGGTTCATGGTGAATTGTGTCTATTATTGGAGATAGCTTCCTATAGATACAATTTTTCTTTGCATAAGTGGTTATTCAAATTCTGTTAAATCGGGAGCCAACATGCTCATCTGCCTATGGATGATAACTAGTGCTAGGTGTAAGATATGTGCCACATAACCTAAACAGTTCCTACCAAAAGGTACTCATGAATTTGCTATCCCAATCACTAACAATGAAACTAGGTAGCCCATGTAACCTAAATATTTCTCTAAAGAAAAGATTGGCCACCTGTGTTGCTGTGTAAGTGGATGGAATAGCAAAGAAGTGAGCAAACTTTGTTAGTCAGTCAACTATCATATAGATGCAATCTTTAGAGAAATATTTAGGTTATAAGCGCATGTTATAAGCATTTTTAGGGTTGCGAAGAGATGCAATGCGAATGTAAGGAAACTTGGCAACAAATAATATAACCGTTTCCACATAACCCGTAATAGATCTGAAATAAATACGGAATTAAAATCCACATGCAAGAGAATAGACAACATACCCACAAAATTGTGACACAAGATATACCCTGGGAAACCCTCATTGAGGGAAAAACCCAGCCTCCAAAAGCATCCATCACCATGTATTATTTAGCAAAAATACCATTGCCATACAACCATGGAAGCCTTCATGGCCATAGCCACAACCGAGCAAACTATGTGAACAAGCATGAATCCACACATCCCATGCCATGCTTTCAACCTTCACAAATGCTCCTTTGGCTAACCTGTCAAGCCTTGTCCCACTCGACTCTTGCCTTTTTTTTTCTTCTTGTCACTCTTACTCTCTACAACAACTACCCTTGTGGCTGCTTATATAGTAGCAAGTCCCACAAAACCACTTAGTGGTATTACATAAACCATGTGCTAAAATCATGTGCTACCTAACCCACTGACCCCACATTTAATATTGGACATTTGATTCTTTTTTCCCCAATATTAAATAATTACATAAAATATTTTCACAATGTTACAATACAACTCATCAAGAATATTCTATGGGAATCTTTACATGTTGCACGTCCATCTAGGCACAACATTACATAATAAAATAAAATAATAAAATAGCAATATTATGCAATGTGTGCAACACCCATTATCTCAATAGCGAACAAAGTGTATTGTCGGTACTACGAGTAGCTACTGGAGTCTTCTGTTGTTGATGTTGAACTTGCATTGCAAGTGTATTGTAACCTAGTGTTGAAGATAATACATTGTGTAGGTTTTGAAGGGGTGGGGTTGTTTTACTGAAAGGTTTTTCCTCACCTACAAATCCTTGTGTTATGTGTTCCTTTCTTTATCTATTTTCTGTATGCATGGTTGGCTACAATATTGTTGTTTACATGATATTGAATCTGTAAGTGTAGAAGATTTTAAAAGGATTTGCATCATACTTTCCTTATGAGATTAGTGTAGGAAGTTGTTTCCGCACCTGAGTTTCCTTACAAGTGGTATCAGAGCTTAATCAACTTTTGATCCTAGTTGTTGGGTAGGGTTTTTTGAGCTAATCCCAAGTTGAGTGGGAGACTTGTGCAGAGCATCCTGAATCTTATTTGTAGATTGAGATGGTGAGTTCATCATATGGAAGAATGGAGGTGGAGAAATTTAATGGCACTAATTTTGAGTTCTGGAAAATCAAAATGGAAGACATGTTGGAAGATCGTGACCTATGGGAAGCGACTACAAGTGCTACAAGACCAACAAATATAGCTCAAGCAGATTGGGATATCAAAGATCGTAAAGCTAAGGGTCTCATAAGACTCTGTTTAACCGATGTAGTCCTTCTTAATGTTCTAGATGAGAAAACTGCATATAGTTTGTGGGAGAGACTTGGGGTGGTGTATCAAGCCAAATCTTGGTGAACAAGTTGTTCCTGAGGAAGAAGTTGTATTCTCTATGAATGGAGGAAGGTGGATCCTTAACGGATCATTTAAATGCATTTAATCTATTGGTTGCACAGTTGACATCAGTTGGTGTCAAGTTAGAGGAGGAGGATCGTTGCTACACACTTTTGTGTTCTTTACCGGATTCATGGGACCATCTTGTGATGGCTCTCGGAAGCACATTAGTCACTTTCAAAATGGATGATGAGGTTTCTTCGCTGCTACCAAAGGAGATGCAGAGAAAGGCTTCCGTTTCAGAAAAGGAAGCCCTTGCTGTTTGTGGGAGATACATGGAAAGAGGAAAGAAAAATGACAATAAGTCTGACAATAAGGGTAGATCCAAATCCCATGGGAAGTCAAAGACTTCCAATAAGTCCAAGGAAAAATGTTGGAACTATGATAAGACTGGGCACTTCCGTAAAGACTATAAAGAGCCTAAGAAGAAGAAGAAAGCCTTAGATTATGGTTCTAAAAAATCTCAAGAAGATGGCGATGCATTCATCATAGCTTTGGCAGCCCATGCATCTGATGATGTGTGGTTGGTTGACTCGGGTGCATCTTTTCACATGACCTCTCATCGAAACTGGTTCTCAAGATATGAAGAGTTCGATGGTGAAAAGATGTACTTGGGTGATGATTCTCACCTAAAGATAGTTGGACGTGAAAGGGTCACTATCAAATTTCCTGATGGACGAGTAAAGGGAATCAATGGAGTTATGCACATTCCAGGCTTGGCATGAAACCTATTATCTGTAAGTATGTTGAATGATGTAGGTGTGCAAGTTATTTTTTCTAAAGATGGATATAAGATGATGAGAGGAGCTATGGTTCTTGCTAAGGGTACTAGGAGAGGTACTTTGTTTCAGCTTGATGCACACATTTCTCAGTGTAATAGTTCTTCTATCTCAAAGAAGAGAGTAGTTATCACTTCATCCCCACCATCTGAACGAGCAGTAAAGAAGACTGTGGTTAGTGGTTCTGATGGTAGTACAACAAGTGTACCTAAGGGTGCAAACACTTTGGAAGGAAAGCTTCCTGCAGAAAAGACAATGTTGTGGCATTTGAGATTTGGTCACATTGCTGAGAAGGGTCTCAGAACCCTAAAAAATAAAAATCTCGTTGAGGGGTTAAATGATTGCAATCTCAAGTTCAACTTCTGTGAACACTATGAATATGGTAAACAAAATCATGTTTAGTTTTACTCTAGTTCTCACAAATCTTCATTTGGTCCTGTAAAAGTTCCTTCAATCTCCAAGTCTGTATTTTTTGTATCTTTCATAGATGATTACAGTAGAAGGACATGGATTTATTTCCTTAAAAGTAAGACATAAGTCTTTAGTCAATTCAAGGAATTTAGAGCCCTTGTAGAGAATCAGACTAGTAAGAAGATTAAGTGTGTGAGAATTGACAATGGTGGTGAGTTTTGCTCAGCAAAGTTTGAACAGTTCTGTAAAGAACAAGTTATCGAGAGGCATAAGAAAACTCTGTATACCCCACAGCAAAATGGAGTTGCAGAGAGAATGATCAGGACACTAATGGAGAAGGCTAGGAGTATGCTTAGTGGAGCTGGTTTAGAACAAAGGTTTTGGGCCGAAGCTATGGCCACTGCTTGTTATCTGGTTAACAGATCTCCTACATTAGCCCTTGTTGGTAAGAAGCCTTCAATTAGACATCTTTGTGTTTTTGGTTGTGAAGCTTATGCACATGTTCCAATGGAGAAAAGATCTAAGTTGAAAAACAAAGCTGTTAAATGTATTTTCATTGGGTACAATGCTGGTGTGAAAGGATACAAGTTTTGGGATCCTGTGACTAGTAAGGTGTTGTATAGCAAGAATGTTATTTTTAGAGAGCTAACATCTTATCCTATTATGCTACAACTAGATGAAAAAGAAAAGGAAAAAGATGTTGTTCAGTTGCCTCTTGCCCCTGAGAAGACTGAACAGAGAGACCATGTTGGGTCTAATGATGAGGAGAGCTCTTGCAGCTCTGATAGTTCAGAAGAAGAGGAAGAAAAACCTCAACCTCAGCCCTTGAGGAGATCCATTAGAGAAAGAAAGAAAACAGAAAGGTTTGGTTATTCTATGTTAGATTCCAGTTGTGCTTTTGCTTTGATTACTAACACTGATGAGCCTAGATCTATGAAAGAGGCTTTGGGCATGAAAGATGCAGGTTCCTAGATTGAGGCTATGGATGATGAGATGGCTTCATTAGAGAAAAAAAAAACATGGGACCTTGTACCATTGCCCAAAGGGAGAAAATCTGTTGGCTGTAAATGGGTGTTCAAGAAGAAATTCTATGCAAATGGCAGTTTTGAAAGGTACAAAGCTAGATTGGTTGCAAAGGAGTATTCATAGGTAGAGGGAATAGATTATGGTGAAATATTCTCTCCTGTTGCAAAGTTGACATCCGTTAGATTTTTGTTATCTCTTGCTGCATCATATGATTTAGAGATAGAATAGATGGATGTGAAGACAGGTTTCCTTCATGGTGATTTGGAGGAAGAGATTTATTTTTCACAGCTTGAGCACTACATTGTTAAAGCTAAAGAATCCTTAGTTTGCAGATTAAAGAAATCTCTATATGGTTTGAAGCAATCTCCTAGGATGTCGTACCTTATGTTTGATGCCTTTGTGTTGTCAATTGGATTCGTAAGATCCAAATCACATCATTGTGTTTATTTCAAAGTTGAAAATGATCGCCTTCTTATTGTTGCATTATATGTTGATGATATGTTGCTATTTGGGAAGGGTAAGGGTATGATTTTTGATTTTAAATCTCAGTTGTCAACACAGTTTGAGATGAAAGATCTTGGGGAAGCTATGTACATATTGGATATGGAAATTAGTAGAGACAGGTCTAACAGAAAACTTTGGTTGAGCCAGAGTAAGTATCTGAAGTCTGTGTTGGACAGGTTTAGCATGGTAGATTGTAGACCATTATGTGTTCCTATTCCTGTGGGAACAAAGTTATCTATAGATGATTGTCCAAAATCTCCAAGTGAGGTGGAGGACATGAGTAGAGTACCTTATGCTAGTTTAGTTGGCAGTCTTATGTATGCTATGGTTTGTACTAGACCAGACATTTCCCAAGCAGTGGGAGTCCTGAGTCTATTTATAGCTAATCCTAGACAGATACATTGGGATACAGTTAAGCGAGTATTCATATATTTGAGGGGTACATCAGATTACTCCATATGTTATCATGGTAACTCTTCTGGATCTCTGCATTCAGTTTGTATTCATGGGTTTGTGGATTCAGATTGGGCAGGTGACATTGACCACAGGAGATCCACTAGTGCTTATGTGTTCACTATGTTTGGTGGTTCCATCAATTGGATGAGCAAGCAACAACCTATGGTTGCTTTGTCCACTACAAAAGATGAGTACATGGCTGCTACCCATGCTTGTAAGGAAGCCATTTGGCTTAAGAGATTGTGTTCTAATGTTGGTGTTGATGAAGAATAGATTACTATTTGGTGTGACAGTCAGAGTGCTATTTGCCTTGCAAAGAATCCAACTTTCCATGCCAGAACGAAGCACATTGATGTGCAGTATCACTTTGTGAGAGATATGGTGGAAGATGGAAAGGTAAATTTGGAAAAGGTAGATACTATGAAGAATGTTGGAGATGCATTAACGAAACTAGTGGGCACTGAGAAGTTCATATGGTGTTCAAAGTCTATGGGCCTTTCGGCCTATAGCGGTTAGTTCCTGTTATGTTCCTGTTGCTCTTACAAGGTGTTTGACAAGTGGGAGAATGTTAGGAATAAGGTGTCTCAACCTTGTATAATTCCTATTCTTATTATTTGTTTTGTAAAATGTATTTCTTGCAAATAATGTTGATGTGTCGACATCTTGAATTGTGTGTAAGGAGATCATGAATAAAATGGTTATGACGGATTCCTATGACACGTAAGAGCTATGTTAGGAAGATTCAATGATAGGTGAAGACATGTGGCAACTAAGATATTTGAGTACTGTACACTCTACCCCAATAGTAGGGTTCAGGGTTTATTGGGGTTCCTATTTTCTCGGAGAATGGTAAAACCCTAATACGGTTTACCTTTTGGAAGTAGCCCTAAAGTGAAGCACATGTTATAAGCATTTTTAGGGTTGTGAAGAGATGCGATGCAAAAAAGGTGTATTATTGGTACTGCGAGTAGCTACTGGAGTCTTCTGTTGTTGATGTTGAACTTGCATTGCAACTGTATTGTAACCTCGTGTTGAAGATAATACATTGTGTAGGTTCTGAAGGGGTGGGGTTGTTTTACCGAAAGGTTTTTCCCCACTGGCAAATCCTTGTGTTATGTGTTCCTTTCTTTGTCTATTTTCTGTATGCATGGTTGGCTGCAATATTATTGTTTACATGATATAGAATTTGTAAGCGTAGAAGATTTTAATAGGATTTGCATCATACTTTCCTTATGAGATTAGTGTAGGAAGCTGTTTCCGCACCTGAGTTTCCTTACAATCTTTCCCCTATACTCTTGGTAACCCGGTGATGAAGTCCATAGAAATACTTTTCCATTTCCTATCTAGAATGGGCGAAGGCTAAAACAACCCTACAGGATATGTGTGATCTCCCTTATTCTGCTAGCAAACTGCACACTCCCTGACATGCTTTTGAACATCATCCTTGAGCCCTTTCCATGTGAACTGCTCATGGATCTGCCTGTAGGTATTAAAGACCCCTGGATGTCTAATTATAGGTGCATTGTGAAATTCCTTTAGTATTACCTCCCTAAACTGTGATGAAGGAATCAAATATATCATACCCTAAAACTTTATCAATGTGTACATCACCAAATAACGATCATCACGTATGGTGCCTACAATTACTCCAGAAGCCCAAGTGTCCCTCACATACTCTTTTGTGATCTTATTTCTCTAATCTCCTATAATCTCAGCTAGAGCACAAATATGAGGTCTCCTAGATAAGGCATCTACCACCACATTCTTCTTACCTTTGACAAACTCAATGTCAAATTCATAAGCCTGTAACTTTGTAATCCACTTCTATTGTCTATCATTCAAATCACATTAGCTCATGAAGTACTTGATGTTTTTGTGATCAGTTTTGATAACAAACTTTCCCCCAACTAGGTAGGACCAAAACTTAGCCAATGCATGCATTATAGCCAATATCTCTCAATCATAGATGGAAAAGCTCCTCTCTACTCCACAAAGCTTCTTGCTCTCAAAAACAATGGGATGCTTCTCCTGCATCAAGACCACCCCAATCCCATCTCTTGATACATCACAATGAAGCTCAAATGGCTTTGTGAAATCTGGTAGAGCTAGTACTGGACATGATGACATCACCTTCTTGAAATGATCAAAGCTTCTCTAAGCTGCCTCTATCCATGTGAAGGCCTCTTTCCTGGTAAGGTCTATAAAGGGTGCAACGATCTATGAAAATCTTTTTACAAATCTCCTATAAAATCTACAGAGACCAAGGAATCCCTTAAGCTGTGTAAGATTCATAGGAGTAGGCACATCAACAATAGCCCTAATCTTTTTAGGATCTACCTGAACTCCATCTATGTTGATGATATGCCCAAGCTATACTAGCTCAGTCATCCCACACTCACACTTAGATTCCTTTGTTGTTTAGTGTGGAGCCTGATCAGTCCCCAAGTGGGAGATTGTTAGATTATGGTGACTGATTAGGAAAGTATTGTACATACTTCATAAATAGCTGACATATTATGGCCGACATATGGCCGACATGTTGTAACCCTAAAATGAATAAAATACTTGTATAAAAGGGTTTAGGGTTAGGTATTTTCATTATGTTGTGATGCAAAATTGCTTCTTGCGGCGGTATTGAGCTGTAAGGGATTACGGATTGTAATCAGTTGTAATCACTGGATTGTAATAAGATTGGACTTGTTTTTTGGTGGATGTAGCCCAGGGATTGGGTGAACCACGTTAAATCTTGGTGCCTTGTGTTCATTTCTGGGTGATCTATTATTTTTTGTTATTGATTATATTTGCATATAGTTTTTATTTTTATCTGTGGCTTTTCCTAACAAGTGGTATCAGAGCGAGGTTTTCTTTCAGCTATCCTTTGCAGGAAAGTCTCACAGTTGAGTGGGAGTCTCACGATTGAGTGGGAGCAATGGCAGATGAGGGTAAACTGAGGGTTGATAGATTTAATGGGTAGAACTTCCAGTTATGGAAGATGCAAATGGAACACTATCTATATCAGAAGGATTTATGGAAGTTGGAAGGCAAAGCCAAGAATCAGGGAACTATGTCAGAGGCTGAATGGGATTTTTTGGACAAAAAGGCACTCAGAAGCATTCAGTTATGCCTGGCACCATCGGTCGCATTTAATATTACAAAAGAAAAGACAACAGAAGATTTGATGAAAACCCTAGCAACACTGTATGAAAAGCCCTTTGCTTCAAACAAGGTATTTCTCATGAAGCATTTATTTAATATGAAAATGGTAGAAGGTGGCTCTATTGTAGATTATTTAAATAAGTTTAATACTATTACTAGTCAATTATCTTCTGTGGGTATCAATTTTGATGAAGAAATTAGGGCTCTCTTGATTTTGTGTTCTTTGGCTGAAAGTTGGAATGGCTTGGTAATGGTTGTGAGTAATTTTGTTCCTAGATCTAGTACCCTAAAATATGATGATGTGATTGGTGTTATTTTAAGTGAGGAAACTCGTAGAAAATTCTCAGGTGGATCTACATCAAGAAGTGCTTTGAATGCACAAAGCAGGGGTAGAACAATTGAGAGAGGAAATAACTCTAGAAATCATGGGAAATCAAGAGGAAAGTCAAAGGGGAAGAGGTCTAAATCAAGAGGACCGAATGACTGTTGGTACTGTGGCAAACCAGATCATAAAAAGAAAGATTGTTGGAATCGAAAGAAAAATGAAGGAAATAAATCAAATGGAGACAAGGAGGCAAATGTGGTAAGTAACAAATCCGAAGAGGATGTTTTGCTTCTATCTTTAGAAAGTGTTGATGATTCATAGGTTTTAGATTCTAGTGCTTCATTTCATACTACACCTCATAGAGGTTATTTCATTGATTATGTCCAAGGGGATTTTGGGCTTGTTTATTTGGCCGATAATGAACCCTGTCAAATTGTTGGAAAGGGAAAAATTAAGATTAAGTTGTAAAATGGGAATCATTGGCTACCACATCAGGTAAGACATGTTCCAAAACTAAGTCGGAATTTAATTTCAGCAGGGCACCTCAGTGATGAGGGTTGTGTAGTTACTTTTAATGATAAAAATTGGAAGCTTTCAAAAGGTTCCCTTGTAGTAGCAAAAGGTGTAAAAGTAGGCACCTTATATCTTTGTACAGGTCATATTGTTCCTTCTACTTTGATTGTTTCAAAGAAAAATGAATGTTCAGGAACAATTGCTGCAGTTGAGCAGGGAGAACAAATAGCTGCTATAGATTCTAATACAGTGTTGTGGCACAATAGACTTGGGCACATGAGTGAGAAAGGTATGAAAGTACTTCATTCAAAGAAATTTTTACCAAGTTTGAAATGTGTGAATATGGATTTCTATGAAAGTTGTGTGTATAGAAAACAAAAGAGACTGAGTTTTGTAAAGACTGGAAAGGAAAACAAAAAGGAGAAATTAGAGCTTGTGCATACATATGTATGGGGACCCACTCCGGTATCTTCCCTTGGTGGCTCTCATTATTATGTTACATTTATTGATGACGTAACTAGAAAAGTATGGATTTATTTCCTTAGACAGAAATCTGATGTATATCAAACTTTTAAGAAATAGAAATGCTTGGTTGAAAATGAGACTGGTAAGAAATTAAAATGTCTCAGATCTAATAATGGTGGTGATTATTGCAATCATGAATTTGAAGATTATTGCTCCACTAATGGTATTCATAAACAAAAAACTATTCCAATGAATCAATAGGAAAATGGAGTGGCTAAACGCATGAATAGGACTATAATGCAGTGTGCAAGTAGCATGAGGTTGCATGCTCGGTTGCCCTTACACATGTGGGCAGAGGCTGTCAATGCTGCAGTATATTTGATTAATAAAGGTCCCTCTACTCCTTTGGGCTGTGGTATTCCAGAGGAAGCATGGACTGGTAAGAAGGTGAGTTATTCTTTTCTCAAGACCTTCGGTTGTGAAGCTTTTGCTCATATAGACTCTAAAAATAGAACCAAGCTAGAAGCTAAATCAAAGAAATGTGTCTTTGTTGGATATGGCATTAATGAATTTGGTTATAGGCTTTGGGATTTTGAAAATCATAAAATTATAAGAAGTTGTGATGTCATATTCAATGAAAAAGTGTTGTCCAAAGATCTGTTGCAGCAACATGAGAAGAAAGAAGATGATTATGTAGTGCTAGATGATGTTCCAGCCACTCCTCATGATGTGCAACAACCACAACAACAAATACCACACACACCAGTGAATGTTAGAGGTCAACGAGATAAATTAGACCTCCACAAAGGTTTTCTCCCTCTTTGTATTCTATTTTACTTACTAATGCTGGTGAACCTGAAAGTTATGATGAAGCTATGCAGGTGGATACTAAGATTCAGTGGGAGTCTGCAATGAAAGATGAAATGGACTCTTTGCTGAAAAATAAGACATGGGATTTGTGCAAGTTGCCTACAGGTAAAAAGGCTTTACAGAATAAGTGGGTTTCCAGGTTGAAAGAAGAGGAAGGAGATAAGAAAAGATTTAAGGCCATGTTAGTTGTAAAAGGATTTGCATAGAAAAAGGGAATTGACTTTGATGAGATATTTTCTCCTGTTGTTAAAATGACTTCTATTCGTACTATTTTAAGTCTTGTGGCTACGGAAGATTTTCATTTAGAGTAGCGGGATGTTAAAATAGCCTTTCTTCATGGTGATTTGGATGAAGAAATATATCTGGCTCAGCCACAGGGTTTTGAGGTCAAAGGTAAGGAGAATTTAGTGTGCAAATTGAAGAAAAGTTTATATGGCTTGAAGCACGCACCTCAGTAATGGTATCTAAAATTTGATAGTTTTATGCATGAGCATGGATATAAAAAGTGTCATTCAGGTTACTGTGTTTATTTTAAGAGGTTGGATGATAACAACTACATTATTTTATGTTTATATGTTGATGATATGCTTGTAGCTGGGTCTAACATGGATCATATTAAGGGGCTAAAATGCCTATTAGCACATGCATTTTCTATGAAGGATTTGGGGGCAGCAAAACAAATCCTTGGTATGAATATTTTCAAAGATAGGAAGAATAAAACCTTGACACTATCTTAGGCTGATAATGTTGAGAAGGTGTTGCAACGTTTCTCTATGGAGAATGCTAAAGCTATCAGCACACCTTTAACTGGTCATTTGAAATTGACTAAGGAGATGTGTCCCAAGACACAAGAAGAGGAGGATAAGATGTCCAAGGTACCCTATGCTTTAGCTATAGGAAGCTTGATGTATGCTATGGTATGCACTAGGCCAGATATTGCACATGCAGCGGGAGTTGTTAGCAAGTATATGCGTCATCTAGGATTTGAGCATTTGAATGCTGTCAAGTGGATTCTCAGATATTTGAGAGGAACATCCAATAAGTGTTTACACTTTGGGGGCTCTACTACTAATTTATAGGGCTATGTTGACTTAGATTTGGCTAGGGATATTGATACCAGGCGGAGTACTACAGGTTATGTCTTTACTGTTGGTGGGGCGGCCGTGATGTGGGTTTCTAGGTTACAGAAGATTAATGCTCTATCCACTACATAGGCAGAGTATGTTGCTGCTATAGAGGCAGCCAAGGAGATGATATGGCTTCAGTTCTTCTTGGAAGAATTGGGACATCCTCAGAAGAATAATTATTTGTTTACCGATAGTCCAAATGTCATTCATCTTGCAAAGAATTCAGCTCTACATTCTAAGACCAAACACATACAATTGCGATACCATTTCATTTGGTCAGTTTTGGAGGATGGACAGTTAAAGTTGGAGAAGATACATACCAATGAAAATCCAACAGATATGTTGACAAAGGTTGTACCACAAGAGAAGCTAAACTCCTCTTCAGCTTCGGTTGGTCTTTTAGACTGAACATGAATAAAAGAACAACAGAGTCCAGGGTGGTTTTATCTAGTGGGAGCCCCATGTGGTAATGGTTATTGGTACAGGATCAGTCCCCAAGTGGGAGATTTTTTTTTAGTGTGGAGCCTGATCAGTCCCCAAGTGGGAGATTGTTAGATTATGGTGACTAATCAGGAAAGTACAGTACATCAAAAAAAAATTTGGGTCATGGCCGACATGGTAGCCGACATATTATGGCCGACATGTTGTAACACTAAAATGAATAAAATAATTGTATAAAAGGGTTTAGGGTTAGGTATTTTCATTATGTTGTGATGCAAAATTGCTTCTTGCGGCGATATTGAGCTGTAAGGGATTACGGATTGTAATCAGTTGTAATCACTGGATTGTAATAAGATCGGACTTGTTGTTTGGTGGATGTAGCCCAGGGATTGGGTGAACCACATTAAATCTTGGTGCCTTGTGTTCATTTCTAGGTGATCGATTATTTTCTGTTATTGATTATATCTGCATATAATTTTTATATTATATTTGCATATAATTTTTATTTCTGTCTGTGGTTTTTCCTAACATCCTTGGCATACAGTGACTCTTTCTCCAAAGTGGACAACACCATCTCAAGATGTTGTAAATGCTCCTCCCAAGTCTTACTAAAGACTAAAATTTCATCAAATAAAATCAAGACAAATCTTCTAAGTTGCTCCCCAAATACCTGATTCATGAAACTCTAGAACATAGTAGGGGCATTGGTTAGCCCAAATGGCATAATCAAAAACTCAAAGTGGCTATAGTGACACCAAAAAGTTGTCTTCTCAATGTCCTCCTCCCTCATCTTGATCTGATGATACCCTGACTGTGGATCAATCCTTGTAAAAAAGAATGCACCATGTAACTCATCAATTAGCTTATCTATTCATGGGATGGGATATATGTTCTTAATGGTCTTCTTATTTAATGCCCTATAATCAATGCACATGCGCATCATCCCATCCTTCTTCTTTACCAGCACTATTGTTGAAGCAAAGGGGCTCTTACTAGGCCTAATATGCCCTATTTCCAACAACTACTTAATTGTCTTCTCTATCTCATCCTTATGTTTCTTAGGATGATGATAGGGAGTAATCATAACTGGTTTGGCTCCCTCCTCGAGCTCAATAACATGCTCTATCCCCCTGTCAGGATGAACCCCATGCAGAATCTCATCAAATACCTTGGTGTGCCTGCCAAGTATCGCTTGGATATCTGGTGGATCACTCTTCACCTATAGCTCTTATGAAGTTGGCATAGTGAAACATTCTGCTACCAACTCTATGTTATTATGCCAAAAAAGTCTCTACATTCTCCTCAGGGAAACTACTTTGCAACTCCCATCTAAAAATCCTCTAAGTACAATAGTTCTTCCCTCATGCTAAAACTTCGTCTCCAATTTTGCTAGGTTAAGTGTGAACTCTACTAGTGAGGCCATCCATACCATGCCAAGGATGACATCATAGTCTCCCATGTCTACCACATAGAACTCATCTTCCAACTCATAGCCATCTCCAAACCTGATGTAAAGATTAGATATCTTCTGAGTGCATAATGGTTTGTCACCATTAGCTACCATAACTCTAAATTTGGCGTGCTCCTTAGTCTATAGAACTCTCTTGGCTACCAATTGTGCATTTATAAAATTATGTGTAGCCCCAATGTCAATGAGTGAGATCACTTTTTACCCTTGAATAGTACCTCTAACTTTAAATGTGATTGCCTTCTGAGCCCTTGTTAATCATGCTAATGACTTCTCATCCTCAGCAGTGTTGCTCTCCTCTATAGTGTTATCCTCATTTGAATCAGAGTGTCGATCCTCCCTCTCTAACTATGACTCTACTATTGAGAAATACTCCATTTGATTTTTCTTAGCCTTGAGAGGATACTTATGAGATAAATCCCATGGCTCTCTGTAATCAAAACATAACTTCTTCTTTTTTAAATCATTTAAGGTATCATTATCCAACTTATCTATTTTTTCCTAAGCATCCTTGTGAAAAGTTTTTTTGTCCTTCTCTGTCCTTTTTCATATAAGAATCCACATGCTGAAATCTACTCCTTAATGAAGAAGGTGTTAAGTCACAAGCCTTTTTAGTGGCCTCCTACAACGTAGCTGGGTCATGTCCCTTGACCCATCCTCGTAAGGGTTCTAAGAGTCCATCCATAAACAACACTACCAACCTCCTCTCTAAAATATCAGTGACCAACACAACTAACCTCTGAAACTCACTGATATACATCTCAATGGATCCCCACTGCTTAAGTTGTGTCAACTCCTTAAATTGTAATTTAAGATCCTTGGCATCAAATCTCTCGATGAGCTTCTCAATGAACTCATAAGATGTGATCTGATTATGTCCCAAGGTTACCATGCCATCATGCCACCACTCATGTGTCGACCCGTCCAAGTCAATAGTTGCATACTTTATAGTCTCCTCTTTAGGCATAGGATTCAGCTACATATATGTATCCATCTTCTGCACCCAAGCTTGTGCAATCTTCTTCCCTAAAGCATCATAATAAGGTAAATAAAGTTTCCCAACTTTCTTTCTTAGCTCAAGGTTTAGATTTCTTCCTCCTGATCTGAGCATGTGTCTCATCCTCAAGTCCAAGTAGTCTCTAAGAGAAATGTCTACCTAAAACTCTAGTCCAGTCGCCTCCCAATCCCTCTTGAACTAATCATGTAACTCCATAATCTATGCTTCATTAACTGGTTGATCTAGATCTCTAGGTGAAAAGGTGGGTAGAAGGTGTCTTGAGCTTACTGTTCGAGTTGGGCATGTAACATGTCTAAATTTATTAGCCTCATTCCCATTATTTTCATGTCCATTATTACCGTTAATGTTGCCTTGGCCTCCATTATCATTGCCCTATTATTGTTGTTTCCATTGTTGGCATCACCTAGATTAATATTGATGCCCATCTGTCTGGTCATTAGCTAGAACATCATATCCATTCACCTATTCTACTCCTATTGTATCTGTTGCCCCTCCTCTAATATATCCAATAACCTAAACATTACATTTTCTTGATTTGGAATGGTATTCCTATCATCTTGGTCACCCATACTATTGTATTATTCAAAGAATGTCTCCTTTATGTCTGTATGACTAGATTGAATGTCCCTCTACATGGATGAACTATCATGTTCATTTTGCAAGTCTGAACTCCTACTCTGTCTTACTCTGGTATTGCAAAAATTATAAAGCCCTTGTCGCATGCTCAAACATAGATGTTGAAGATCTCCACAGGATGGCAGGACTTATAGCTCTGATACCACTATAATGGGCACCTAATGATTATAACTTATTGTCAAACACTTTGTAAGCAAGCTCTGATACCATTGTAATGGGCACCTTGGAAATGCTCAAAAGCTAAACCAACTATTGAAATAGATTTTTTATGCAAACTAAAGATTGAACCAATGCTGAAATTATATTAGTTCTCAAAATGATAAATCAAGTACAAAGCAATGTATTCCAAAGGCCAAACCCCAAGGGAATGATGTCTAAAATGTTACAAGAGAGGATGAAGGTCCTATATTGCTAAGCAAGATATATGACTCACACATCCAAGCTCTTATCAAATGTCATTCACAAAAATTTGATGCTCAACAATGAGACTCTCACCCCTATTTATCCTTTTCCTTCCTCCTTCTAGAAGGAACTAAAACATTAATTAATTGCAAGTACTAGAAGCTTCCCCCTTCCAATAATTAATACACTCTCTAGAAACTCTTCCCTTGCAATATAATAATTAATTGTGCTTCTAGAAAATAAAATTACTAGAGGCTTCCACCTTTCCAATAATTAATACACACTCTAGAAGCTTCTCCCTTGTAATACAATAATTAATTAAATTAATTAAATATAACGTTACCTTTTAATTTTTAATTTTAATTTATTTAATGACTTTATAAGAAATTAATTTAATTTCCTCTTATGCTCCACTTAGACTTTGGAGAACATGAAGGCTAAAAGATGGGGTCATTATAATTTCTTCCTCCAAATTTTCCTCCCTCACTCTCTGGCTTTGCTCACTCTAGTTTTTATCCTCTTCTCCAACATTATCTGACCCTGTATTTTTATCATTACTTTCTTGATCCTCATCCTTACCAGTCTCACCCTTGCTACTAGGGTAACCCTCCAAATTTTAACTAAAGTCTCTCACATCTATATTCTCTTCATTCTCCCTATTCTTATCATCATTATTGTCTAAATTCCTAGACTCAGTAGTCTCCTCTACATTTTTTTTGAGGTGTTTCTTGCTTCAAATTTCTCTTTCTCACACAAACCCCTTCCTCACCCTTACTCTTCCTAGAGTAGGTTTCACTAATAGAACCCTTCTTTTTCTCAAAGGGACGCTAAGAAACAATAGCCTTGTTCTTACAGTAATTCTCAATTAAAAGGATTAGCCCTTCATGTAAAATTCGAGAGGACTCTTTTTTCCTATGGGCTTGAAGACTTTGAAGCAAATAAAATCTCAAATAGAAAGGAAATGAGATCGTATCCTTATATTGAAAATGATTCAGGAACACAAAGTGAAATTTATGAACACGCTTTGCCCTACCATCTAAAATGAAATACTCACGGATGCAAGATAGAACATCCTGTCAGATAACTTTTATTTGACCTAGCTCATAAAAGTCACCATTCTTCTCCAGATTATTTTCCTCTTCTTCAGTCTTTGGAAATTTCTTAAATGCAGCATTGGAAATACTGGTTTCCTTACTAAATTTTATTCCCTCCTTCGGTAGCCTCGTAACCTCAGCAATGAAATCTTCAGACAAATGAACCATTACCCCATGCATGGAAACCCTATCCTCGATCCAATTTTTGAAGAACGCCTCTCTGACATGTGGTTTGTAGCCATGAGGGCACTCTAGGTAAGTAGTGACATTACCCTTCTATATAATCTATCAAATAGAGTCTTTGGCCTTCCATGCTTTGTAGTTCTTTGGTTCCCGCTTTCTTGGTTCCCCACCCATTTCCAAAAACTACATTTCTCTAGAAAACGCCAAAGTTGAGTAGACAACTAGATGTAAAGAATTAAGAAAATCCAAGGTGTTCATTAAAACAACTAAGGCACTCATTAAAACACATATGTGCCAAGCCAAGATAATAATCATATTTATGTGCTTT
Organism: Cupressus sempervirens; assembly: GCA_028749045.1. Classification (NCBI taxonomy): domain Eukaryota; kingdom Viridiplantae; phylum Streptophyta; class Pinopsida; order Cupressales; family Cupressaceae; genus Cupressus; species Cupressus sempervirens. The sequence continues at coordinate 17,277,743 of CM053789.1, read as the reverse complement.
CTCAAGAAAATAACACTTGCCTTTGTAGCCCCACTTCCATTTATCATAAAATTACTAATCTTAGCAAATTTTTCCCTCTGTTGCATGAGTTCTATGATAATTAATAAGAGCTTCCAAATCCATGATCCTGCTTAGGTCATCATACCATGTCATCTTACACTCTCGTTGGACAGCTTGGTTAGCAATCCAATAAACCATAGCATTTCCTTCACAAATGAATGAGATATAAAGATTTTCTCAAATTTATCCATTAAGGATTTAATTTCCATTATACTAGCTTTGATAGACCAAGTGATTGAGCTTTTTCCATTAAGCATATTTACAATGTTCAACAAATCTCCTTCCATCTAGAGGTACCAGAAACCAGTTTCCACTTTTATTCTCATTGTATACAGAGCTGCAATAGCCTCAACTTTATGGCTATTAGAAATACCAATAGGTATAGCAATAGCATCTCTAATATTACTTGTGTGATCCCTCAAAACCCCTCCACAACCCGCTTTGCCAGGGTTTCTTTTAGCAACACCATTGAAATTACCTTTAATCCATCCCATAGGAGGAGCCTTCCACTTAGTATTCATTTTTGCATCTTCTTTCTTCATATTAGAACCTTTAGAAAACATTGGATTGTTAATTTGGAAATCTTCATTACACTTTCTCTAGGAATTGAAGTTTTCCTTTATTGCCCTGACAATGTTTTGGCCAAGCACCCACTCTGGCATTTCTTTGTTTCTAAAGATTCTATTATTTCTTTATTTCCAAATACCCCATCAAAGATGGGAAAGAGTAATTTTCCACATGATTAACATCATTATCCTTTGATGGGAAAAATAAACTTTTAAAACAATGCTCTATATTATTTTGGTGGACCGAAGTGATATTCCAGAAGTTGAGAATAGAACTCCATAATTGTTGACTATAAGTACAGTTTAAGAAAAAGTGATATCTATCTTCATAACCTTCTTTACATAGATTGTACCTATTAACCAAATTAATGCCTCTCTTTTGCAAATTGTCTTGAGTAAGAATTTTATTCTAAAGCAAGATCCAATAAAAGATATTTATTTTTGGTATAAGACCTTTTATCCAAGCTCTAGTCCATAAAGGGAAATTATCTTTCTCCTCAGATTTGAATATAGAGGAAACTTTGAAATAGAAACTTACATCAGCACTCCATATCATCTTATCCTCCTTAAGGAGATACAAAGTAAAGGCATTCAACATAATCTAGGTATTATGAAAAACCTGATTAACATCAACAAGGCTAACCCAACTGTTATTATACCAGTAATGTCCCACAAGAGTCCCATACAATTGCTTACATTTATCAATATGTGTCCTATCCTCAAATTCCTCAATTAGAGGATGATCCAGTATCAAAACATCTTCCCAGAATCTAACCTTCTGCCTATTTCCAACTTTCCATGAACATCCTTTACTTAAGGTATTCTTAGTTCCCTACATAGCCCCCAAATAGAAAAAGGGAAAAGAACATCAAGAGATGACAAAAAATTAGATAAAGAAGGAGCATTAAAAAGATAGTTATGTTTCCATATAGTACTCCATTCCTTATCATCATGATACACTCTCCATCCTTGTTTGGCTAAAATAGCTCTATTCATACTATGCTCTAACTTGATTTCGAAACCACCTTCCCTGATAGGCTTACAAATTTGATCCCAAGCTATCAGAGCCATTCTCTTACTTTCCTCGGTGCCAGACCAAAGAAAATTCCTTTGGATTTTATCAATAGTATCTACAAATTTGTTAGAATTCTAAGGAGACTCAAAGCATAAGTAGGGATGCCTTGGAGACAAGCTTTAAGGAGGGTAATTTTGCCAGCTTGACTCAAAAGGTTACCCTTCCATCCAACAAGCTTCTTATTAAACTTCTTAATGAGATCTTCCCAAAAAGAATTTGGATCTTGAGGTCCCAAAGGGAGACCCAAGTAAATACAAGGAAAAGATCCTATTGAGCACCCTAGAATTTTAGCAATTTTGTTCTATCTTAAAACTGGGGTATTGATATAAAACAAAGAGCTCTTATTCTAGTTAATCAACTAACCTAAAGTAGAAGAGTATAGGCTAAGGGCTTTTTTGAGATTTCTAGCTTCCCTGACTTCAACTTTCACCATGAAAATGGTGTTATCAAAAAATTGACCATGAGAACAAGTAACAGACTGAGAAGAAGGCTGCAGACCTTTAATATCCCCTTGCAAAACTAGTTTCCCAATATACCTCTCCAAATAATCCATCATAATAGTGAATAGAATAGGGGATAAAGGGTCTCCCTATTTCAAACCTCTAGAAGGGCTAAAGAATTTAGAGGAACACCCATTCACTAGAACAACAATTGAAGTAGTAGAAATCAACTAAAACTTTTCCCTCACTATCCTATGACTAAAGCCAAAGGCCAATAAAATCTTAACAAGAAAATTCCATTCCAATCTGTCATAGGCTTTTGCAATATCAATTTTCATGATAAAACCCTAATTATTGGAACAAGATAAAGAATGAATATTCTCATGAGCAACAATAACAAATTTAAGAATTTGCCTACCTAGGAGAAAACCATTTTGTTGCATAGCAATAAGAGACGGAAGCACCAAAAGCAGCCTAGAAGTGAGGAATTTTGAGATAATCCTATAGAAAGAATTACACAGACTAATAGGCCTGAATTGGTCTAGTGAATAAGCCCATTTCTTCTTAGGAATAAGGCAAAGGAAGGTGGAATTGATCTCCTTTAGCATTCTTTTAGCCCCAAAGAATTATTTAATAGCATCACATACATCTTTTCCAACCAGTTTCCATGCCTTTTGGAAAAAGAACATAGGAAAACCATCTAGTCCCAAAGACTTATCCCCTCCTAAGGAATAGACTGCCTTTAAAATTTCCTCTTCCTTGGGAATAGTGCATAACAATTTATTTTGCTCCTTAGTAATTAGAGATGGAATTACCTTTAAAAGTTTAGCTTGATGAGTGGAATCAATATTAGAGTCAGATGTCATCAAAGTGGAAAAAAAGGAGACCATCTCTTCTGAAATGTCCTTTTCCTCAGTAATCATCAAATTACCCTTCTTAAGATATGAGCTATGAGTTTTAGCTCTATGCTTCAAAGTAAAAAGATGAAAAAACCTGGTATTCTTATCTCCTTCATTTAGCTAGACTGGTCTAGATCTTTGCCTCCAATCAATTTCCTATTTAGTAACCATGTCATGATACTCAACCAATTTTTCATTTTCTTCTCTAACAAGGTCAAGAGTGTATCCTTCCTTCTGTACCTTGCCCTGGATATTTTGCAGCTCTTCCTTAATACTTGATTTACTCTCAAAAGTATTACCAAAACATCTTTTATTCCAGATTGTAACCTCTTTTTTGACATTTCTTAATTTTGAACCCACTCTAAAAAGAGCAGTTCCATCAACATTGATATTCCACCATTCAGCCAATTTACTCTCAAACTATGGGTACTGCATCCACATTTTTTCAAACCTAAAAGGAAATTTTTTTTCATATTAACCTTTTCAGCAGTAAAAATCAAAGGAAAATGATCCGACCCAATTTTCTATAATGCCTCTAACTTGCATACAAAATCTTTAGTCCAATTAGGAGAAATTTTAGATCTAATTATGCATGTCATCATCTGATAAATTCATTGAAAGAGGCTTGTATTTTTTATGTAAAAGAATCAATAAGAGAGAAGAATAGAAGTATATCCAACATTATGTTTTCAGAAAGAAGTTGAGACTAATGATTGATTCTTTGTATTGTAAAAGAGACGGTCCTCTGATTTTGTATCTCATTTTTTCATTTCAGAAGTTGGTGCTTCAAGTCTAAGGGACTGGTGTTCTTTTAAATTGGTGTTTCTAAAATAACGTGTTGGTGCTTCCCAAAGTTGTAGCTCTAAAAGAATTGCCAAAGATGTTGGAATATTTAGAATAACTAAAATGGGGATGAATCTATTATCCAAGGTCTAATTGTACAAATAAAAAAAATTAGTTCTCACCAAATATAAAGTGCATGCATTGATTAGATCATTCAATAATTTCATAACTTAGCAGAAGAAGGGTTATATATTTCTTCTTTATTCATTCATATCAATATTTGATTAGATCTTTTAATGGAAAAAGAAAACATATTTTGGTACTTGAGGTTTTGAGAAGAAACAAGGGATTATCACTTCAAGAAAGTTGATAGTTTGAAAGACTTTAATTCAAGTCATCTTATTGCAATCATATATTTTGTTTTAGATCTAATTATGCATGTCATCATCTGATAAGTTAATTGAAAGAGGCTTGTATTTTTAATGTAAAATAATCAATAAGAGAGAAGAATAGAAGTATATCCAGCATTATATTTTCAGCAAGAAGTTTAGATTAGCGATTCATTATTTGTATTGTAAAAGAGATGATCCTCTAATTTTGTATCTCATTTTTTCATTTTGGAAGTTGGTGCTTCAAGTCTAAGGGACTAATGTTCCTTTAAATTGGTGTTTCTAAAATAAGGTGTTGTTGCTTCCCAAAGTTGTAGCTCTAAAAGAATTGCCAAATACGTTGGAATATTTAGAATAACTAAAATGGAGATGAATCCATCATCCAAGGTCCAAATTTACAAATAAAACCTTTTAGTTCTCACCAAATATAAAGTGCATGCATTGATTAGATCATCCAATAATTTCATAACTTAGTAATTTACTATCCTAGGTCGAAATAACTTTGCATAAATGTGTAAACATGAAACATAGAAAAATCATTCGCACAAGTTGGCACAAAGATCTAATTTGAAAACCCAATTTTGGAAAAACCACCAGTAACATGCCACCAATTTTCACTCTTATGAAGTGAGCCCTATGAGGATCCAACCCTGTTAAAGGTTACAATGCACATTGTTAAATGTGACCTTGATTAAAGGATTTCAATCACCCTACTAGGAGTGAGCTTTATTAGAGGAATTTAGAACATTCCATTAGAATGTCACCTAGCTAAAGGATTTTAAAATGATTGTTAGGTAAACCTTAATCTAAAGTATTTATCTAGAGTGATACAATGATTAGAAAGTAGTGGCAGAAATTGATCTGATAAGACACAACTCACTTGCTAATTATAGATCTTTGGTTCAGTCCTCCATTCTACTTGGCATTCATACCCTTCATCTATGTTTTCTTGTTCACCTTCTTAAGCCTTCTTGCTCAGTATGCCAATTGTAGATTCATCCCTTCAGCCTGTTGGTCAAAAGAATAGTCTTGACAATTGAGTGTCAACACGCTTAACCATTTTCATCATACATGCCAAGTACACAATAGATGCTGAGCTAGAATTCCAACAGGTGTCGACTCATGGTTGGTGTTGAGCAAGTCAGAATATAGTATGCAGCGAGTGATCCAAGAAATGTTCATATGTCGAGTAATCCAAAAATGTTCAAATGTTGAGCAATACAAAATATATAGGTGTCAAGCAATATAATGTTTAACAAGTGTCGAGCAATACAATGTTTAACAAGTACCAAGCAATATAGTGTTTAATAGGTGTCAAGAAAACCAAGAAAGTAATAGATGTCGAGCAATCTAGAAATTAGTTCATGTCGAGCATCAATAATGTAATGAGTTTCGAATAACTTAGGATCGGCATAAGAATTTGTATTTGCACAAACTAAGATATGAACCATTTTTGGAGCTGACTTAGAGAAATTTTGAAGGAGACAAAGGATAAGGACAAATCATTTACATTCCCTATGCAATCTACATCCAACCAATCAGAAAAATGGTGAAGGCATGCAACCAATAAGAAAAATGCAAAGTATGAGCAGGAATTTGAGATTCAATATAGATTGTAGATCCATACCTAACCCTAAGTCTTTGCATTCTTTATAAGGAGAATGAATGTACCATTGCATGTGTGGAAGAAAATAGTATAAGGGGAGATTATAGCAAAATTTCATGTGAAGAGAAAAGACTTAGAGGAATAGAGCAATAGTTTCATATCAAGTTTATCAGAATAGCACAAGCAACAAGGAACACATACAGAGATCAGATCAAGCAAGGATCAGAATGAGAAGAGCAGATCTAGTACCTAAATCTAGCAATTTGAGATTGCATTCAATTAGGTTAAATGTTCTAATACTCTCTCACAATTGTATTAGAGGTTGAAATCCTATGTTGATAGGTTAGCTTAACAGCTGGGTAGGAGAACTTTTGGAGAAGGTCATGAAAATCCTATGTATTAGGTGGGTTTAACAACCTATTGTAAATCCTTTAACAGGGTGACACTTCATGTAAGTGTTTGTAAATCCTCTAACTAGGTCACTATTGACACAATGTAAAGCCTTTAATAGGGCAGGTCTTTCATAGGGTCGACCATCAAAATTTGTTGAACATTGACTGTTGTAGTGATTTTTGTGGGTGTCATCCCCACCCTAGTTTTACCTTCTTATTCCTGGGGGGTTTCTAGATCACCAAATCTTTATGTTATGTGTTGATGCATGCTTTCATTTCATGTTTGTTTATATGTTTACATGCATACAAATTGTTTTTCAAATATGTGTTAATAAGGGCTTGAAAGCATAAAAATTGGTTACTTCTGATTCACCCACCCCACCCCACCCCCCCTCCTCAGAAGTACTCTTCCCGTTTGAACATTCCAACAATTGGTATCAAATCGTAGTTCTCACAAGGGGAAGCCTAACAACTTGGAGAAAAAGGTCAGAAGATGGAAGTCTTCAAACTTGGGAAGATCATTGACAATTAGGTGATTGATGTGCAACTAGCTCTACATAAAGTAGAGGAAGCTAGGGAGGAACTAAGAAATTTTTTGAAAAGAAGAAAGGAGATAGCCATAGCTGAAAATGACATACACTACAAGGAGATGGACACCTCACAAGTGTTTTCAAATGGAGACTCCAAGGAATTTGATGCAGCAATAGTAGAATTAATGGAGAAAAACATAGCACAAGCTTAAAAAATTAGATTACTCAAGCTTGAACATGAATCACAAGCCATAATGCTTTGTGAAGTGAATGAAAAAAAGAAAAGAGCTATTGAAGACAAGGCCATGGTAGAAGATGATAAGAGAAATATCATCAATAGGATGGAAGAGAAGACAATTGAATTTGAAAAGCTTTCAAACATGTAGTTAGACACCTTAAGCTAGATGATGAATGCTCTTCATGAGCTAAACATGAAGGATATTGAGATCTCCACCTTGAAGATATAGAATCAACAATTGTAGAATGAATTGAAAAGACAAAAGGAAATATCAAAAAGTTACAATAAACCCAATGAGGCCGTCAAGTACTCTGAACAATTTCTAAAATCACCAAGGGCTAGTAATGACACTACAGGACTTGGCTACATCAACACTAAACAAGGAGAATCATCCAAGGCTACAAAAGAAAGAAGCAACAAAGGTAAGAACACTAAACTTACTTGTCATTTTTGTGGTAAAAAGGGACATACCTTTAATGTGTGTAGAAGCAAGAATAGTCATTAGCATGACAAGCCTACAAATACAAATTTCTATCACAAGTGCAAAAAACAAAGACATTTGACACAAGATTGTAGAACCAAGAACATGAGGACACCAAGATTTGAGGGTCAATACTATAACTATAAAAGGTATGGACATAGAGCATTTGAATGCAGATCAAAGCCTATGTGGACACCTAATCAGCCTGCAAGAGGAATCAATCATGCACATCACTACAATTGGGACTACAATACCAGTTATAGTTGTCACTATTGTCAAGAGTATGGAAACATTCCTGAAAATTGCATAAGGACACATTTCAAGGGAAGTTACAGCAGGTGGCTAAATCGAACCACATGTTTTAGTTGTTTAAACACTAGTCATATCAGCAAAAACTGTCCTACAAAGTCAAAAGCATCAAAGACTGAAGTCAACAAAGGAAAAGAGAAGATTGATGTTAAACAAATAAGAGGAGAAATGAACAAGACTTGGAAGAGGAAAGGTAAATGCAGCACATCAAATGGAGAGATCACTTCACCCAAAAGGTCAAGTGATCACACCTCATCTAATTAAGCACAAGACATATACATGGGGTTGATACATACAAAGATGTATCATACATCAGCCCAAGAAAACATAGAAGTATTGCAAAGAAGAAATATGAATGAAAAAGGATGCCTAGTTAAAAGTTAGAAGATGATGTCGAGCTACCTTTGGTTGCCGAGTAAAAGTCTAGTATATGTCAATTTGGATAGCATAGTGGATGTGAAGTAAAGAGATGTTAGTGGTTGTCAAGTAATTAAAAAAAGGGGGTTCAGTTGATGACAATTAAATGAACTTTAGTGGAAGCCGAGTTCATAAAATCTATGTAAGTTGAGTGTACAGCTGTAACCACAAATGCAATAAATGTTAGGTTTTTTTGACCTAATAAAGGTAAAAATCATTCATTTTTGAATCATTCGAACACAAAGAAAATTCAAGGAGAATGAAGAGGCAATTCTATAGTGATCAAATAGCGACTTGCAGTTATTTCAACCACGATTCAACTCCAGTCCATTGATTTACAGGTATTTCATCCAAGTGCCAAGCTACGTAGAATTTGAAAGTCAATTTAATTTTAAACCCTAGTTTGTAAAAGATGGCATATGGTTCAAAACCTACCAAAGGGAAGAAAATTCATGAAATACAACTAGTCAATAATGAAGTTAGACAACTAGAGTTTAGACCCATCCCTGAAGTCGCTTATAAAAATGATCCTGCTAGTGCCCTATCCTTAATTCTTGATAAAGTTGTTATGGTTCAAGATGTTCGAAAATGTTATAATTGTAAAGTTGGAACCATAGGAGATTTGGATATTTTTAATGCATTTGATAAACTTTGTGAAAATGGGAAACTTAAAGATGAATTCTCCATAGTTGAGAAGAAGGGTCTGACCAAATCCCTAGTTTTCCCTATTGTCTTCAAAATGGAATGGATATGCATTGTGTTGAGAAGAATCCATGATGGTACATTATGATAAATTCCATTTAGTAGGCAAGGTGAGATGGTATCCAAATAAGACCATGGTTGACCAAATAAATGGATTCATTGATCAAATGGGTGAGAATTTTGATGCCCAAATTACTAGCTATTTTGAGGACTTCAAGAAGTCCATGAAACAAGGAATGAGGATACCAGTCTCACTGGTTGAGAAGCATGAAAAGGATTTTTTTTTTTCTTGTGGACATTGATTACACTTACATACAAGCAGTCATACCTAAAGTAAGATGGCTTAGGCCACTAGGTTATGAACTTGATATTGATCAAGCCTCGGTTGCAATAATAGCTCTACTTGCAGAGGAAATTGATAAAATTGCAAAAAAATTTGGCACCTATGACATTGTTAAATCAAGGGTGGTAACAGACCTCAAAATAGCCATAGTAGTGAAGAAGAATGATAAGTTGGTCAAGAAGATCAAAAATAAATTTGGTGTTGAAGAGGTAGGCACAGCAGAGGAAGAGGAAGTAGATGAACAAGAAGAAGACAATAAAAATGAAGGAGATGAGCCTAAACAAGAGCCTCTACAATTGTCACAAGGCTTAGGTGAGGATAAAGAGGAAGGTTTCAAGGAAGAAGAAGTTGAGGAAGCACCTATTAGAAAGAGGAAGGCAAAAGCTCCACCTGCTCCTCAACCAAAAGCTAAGAAAGTGGCAAAACCTGTACCAAAGAAGCCCACTACCAAAGCTACCACCAGGGCCACAACACAAAAGGAAAGAGAAGGGGCAGATAAGAAGAAGAAAGCCACCAAAAAGACGAATGAAGAATTGAGAAAGAGAAGAAAATATGTGTCTCAACCTGAATCTGATGAAGAAAAGATTGAAACAGATGATAACTGTCAATTTAAAGTGGTAAGTCATCCACCAAAGTCTTCAATTGATAAATTATGTACAAAGATTAGAAATGATGACTTGAAAGATTTAAAGACTTTAGATTTTAATAAGCTCACAAAGAGAAAAATAAATTAGAGGAATCTGTATATGCTATGATGGCTGAATACAAGCACACACCTCTAGAGCTAGATGGCTCAATGCCTAAGGAATTGTACAAAATAGTAGAAGACAAATGGTATTTTTGCCTATAGATGGAGAAGGAAATTAGATAATCTACTTTAGCAAGATTGTTGCCTAATTTGACTAAGAGTCAAATAGCTAATGCAATTAAGTGGCACAATAATAGATTTACTCCAAAATATAGGGCATTCAGTATTTTGCAAAATAAAATTGAAGATGTAGTTAGTAAATCCACAAGATTGTGGAAAATAATATACAAGAAAATTGATGATGTGTTTGATGAAGAATATAAGGCAGAAGCAAGTGCCAAGAAAAAGGAAATGAAAGAAACAAGAAAGAAGGAGGAGGAAAAGAAGGTAGAAGAGAAGAAGAATGAGGAAGAGAAGAAAGATGAAGAGCAAAATAAAGAGGAGACAGAAGAAGAAAAGGGTCTAGAAGAACAAAAAGATCAAAGTGTGCAAGGCACACAACTATCACCTCCTAGCCCTCCTCATGCCACCATCACACATATAGAAATTATCAAGATCAAAGAAGTTATTGACACTTCTAGTCAAAAAATTAATCCATTAACTACAGAGGATCTAGCAAAGATCCTTCACCAATCAACACAAGTAGCTAGACTATGTTCAAGTCCATTACTGGTTAGTATTGATGAGTTGGAAAAGGCAGCAGTGAAATCAAAGGAAGTCAAGGTGCAAACACAAGAACAACCTTTGACCATACAAACTAATGGAATCCTATTCCTTCCTCCACCATCTCCACCAAAAGAAGTTACAGATGCACTTCAAGTGCTGAGTGCAATAGCAGGGGAAGACAAAGAGAGAACTGAAAAACCAGCAAGTGCACCCCTAGCTAGTGATAATGAAAAGGAGAAAGAATCTGAAGAGAAGGAAGAGACAAGAGATGAGCAATATACAATAAAAACTTTGGTTGAACTACCCAAAATAGGTACTCCCACTCAAACTCTTAAAAATTTGAGCACTAAAATGTTAGCATTACAAATTCAAACACCAGGATCAAGCTCAACAAAAGTAGCTAGGAAACTTCATTATGGAATTCATGAGCTTGATGAGGAGATCACAATACCTTACTACGAATCCAACACTCTCACCAAGGAGAAGATGAATGAAATTCAAAATGCACTCGATAGAAGAAGAAGACAAGAGGTATTGAGAAAAGAATACAAATATAGGCAAGCACTGAATGAGATCAAGGACATCTTTATGGATGCCTTCAGCTTGCAAACACCTGATGAGTCAAGGCCAATAGTAGAATAACTATCTGACATAGTTGACCAGGTGACAAATGAGGACCATGATGCAAATGCAAAATTAATGGAGTGGTCAGAAAGGAAATTCCAAGGAAAGGTAAATGAGAAAATATCTGGTGATATAGCACTATCACAAGTTGAACTGGCTAAGAAAATAGATAAAGTCAAAATTGTACTTGGAAATATATTCTCCCTAGATAACAAGTTGTGTAATTTTTCCAACTTAACACAAGAGACTAGCCAGAGAATAATGAGCTTGGAGAGAAATCTAAACATTTCTAGTATGCAACTCCCAACCAATCCAGCTCAGAGTGAGAAGCATTTTACTCAAACACTTCACATACAAAGAGAATTAGTTGTATTAATAGTAGAGGAGGCAAATACAAAAAAAAAAGTTGATGCAAATCCAATCCTTTATAACCTCTTTCTTGGAGGTACTCCATAAGGAGTAGATGTATGCAGAGACAGTCCTACAGAAAGATTCAAATCTTTCTACCTCTGATGGACTTGTACATCTAGCAGCAGAAGTTTCCATCCAACATAAGTCATTGGGCATTGCCCTGGAAAATTGGGATGCAACTCTGAATATACTTCTGGAGGTAAATAGTACATTTTTAGCTAAGCATGGTATTACTCCATAGAACCCTTTGACATCAATGTCAAAAAGGGGGAGATATATGCAGATATTGTGGGAGATACCAAATTTTGAAACATTTTTTATTTACATTTTTTCATTCATTTTTAAGAATAATAGTGGAAAGTTTGTAAACAGCCAAAAAGGGGAAGTCATGTAATAAAGAAGAAAGGGGGAGATGCAAAAATTTTGAACTTCATATAGATCAAATATAGCACACATGATCGTAATGCTAAAACAGGGCAAAGGACAAGAGAGGATCAAGCACATTACCACAGAATTTCAGTCTCAAGGCATAATCAACCTAGGGGGAGTCATAAGGTATATTGTTACTTATAATATTTTTGAAATTTTGCATGACTATCAAGTGAATAAAGGATGTACTCAATAAGGTTAAGTTCATAAATCCTTAGTTAAGATTTTTTGACACTCATGTCAAAGGGGGAGATTGTTGGTCAAAAGAATAGTCTTGACAATTGAGTGTCAACACACTTAACCATTTTCATCATACATGCCAAGTACACAATAGATGCCAAGCCAGAATTCCAATAGGTGCCAAGTCATATTTGGTGCTGAGCAAGTCAAAATGTAGTATGTGTCGAGTGATCCTGGAAATGTTCATGTGTTGAGTAATCTAGAAATGTTCAGATGCCAAGCAATATAGAATATACAGGTGCCGAGCAATGCAATGATTAATAGATGCCGAGAAATACAGTGTTTAACAGGTATTGAGAAATACAATGTTTAATAGGTCTCAAGAAAACAAGGAAAGTAATAGATGCCGAGCAATCTAGAAATCAGTTCATGCAGAGCATCAGTAATGTAATGAGTACAGAGTAACTCAGGATCAACATAAGAGTTTTCATTTGCACAAACTAAGATGTGAACCATTTTTGGAGCCAACTTAGAGAAATTTCAAAGGAGAAAAAGGATAAGGATGAATCATTTAAATTCCCTATGCAATCTGCATGCAACCAATCAAAAAAATGGTGAAGGCATGCAACCAATAAGAAAAATGCAAAGTATGAGTGAGAATTTAAGATTCAATATGGATCCTAGATCCATACCTAACCTTAAATCTTCACATTCTTTATAAGGAGAATGAATGAACCATTGCATGTGTGGAAGAAAATAGTATAAGGGGAGATTATAGTGAAATTTTAGTGTGAAGAGAAAAGACTTAGATGAACAGAGTAGTAGTTTCATATCAAGTTAATCAGAACAGCAGAAGGAACAAGGAACACATACAGAGATCAAATCAAGCAAGGATCAGGATGAGAAGAGCAGATCCAGTACCTGAATCCAAAAATTTGAGATCGAATTCAATTAGGTTAAATGTTCTAATACTCTCTAACAATTGTATTAGAGGTTGAAATCCTATGTTGATTGGTTAGCTTAACATCTAGGTAGGAGAGCTTTTAGAGAAGGTCATGAAAATCCTATGTATTAGGTTGGTTTAACAACCTATTGTAAATCCTTTAATAGGGTGACACTTCATGTAAGTGTTTGTAAATCCTCTAACCAGGTCACTATTGACATAGTGTAAAGCCTTTAATAGGGCAGGCCTTTCACAAGGAAAACCATTAGAAGTGGTTGAACATTGATTGCTACAGTCATTTTTGTGGGTGTCATCCCCACCCCAGTTTTACCTTCTTATTCCTGGAGGGTTTCTAGGTTACCAAATCTTTGTGTTGTGTTGATGCATGCTTTCATTTCATATTTTTTTATATGTTTACATGCATACAAATTGTTTTTCAGATATGTGTTAATAAGGGTTTGAAAGGATAAAAATTGGTTAGTTCTGATTCACACCCCCCCCCCCCCACCCACCCCCCGCCCCCCTCGCCCCCCCTCTCAGAAGTACTCTACACATTTGAACATTCCAACATGGCCACCATATGAAGCAACACCCCCAAACTCTTAACAACCTCATTTGCTTCTAGCCTTGTATATCCTTATAGAAAGAATTTTGATCTTTTTCCGCTTAACAACAATCGTCCATTTTAAGGTTAGCTCAGATTCATTGAACCCTCCCTCTTTCCATTTGGTTCCCTCTAGAAACTTCTCTTACAATCCTCATTAGATTCTCCTCAAAATTGTTTAACTTGAATTATGTGCCACCAGTTCGTCATTCTTATCTTCCACACAATTTACACAATTCAAGAAATCAACTTTGTGATGTAGTCCAAACCCTTTCAAAATAATACTCAGAAAATATTAACACAACACAAATTTTTAGAATACCAAATTCTTCATTAAACTTATGCAACTTTACTCTATCTTACAATGAAAGAAAACACCTACTTATTATAATTTTGAAAATTATAATATTTGGTAGATTTTGGAAAAAATAAAATTTTCCATTTTTGGTAATTTCCATAACCCATCGTACGAATCCCAATTTGTCCCAAGAAAAACCCCCAACTAAGGCAAGATAAATTGCTAATTACTATGAAATGAAGAATATGATGTTGGATTAATTTTTTTTAAAAAACTTTCTAAAAAATTGGAAAAAAATACAAAAACCCAATTTTGGAGGTCAAGAGGAAATTTTAGGCTCCTAGAAAAATGTCAAAATAGCCACCTATCGAGCTGAGTTATCAACAATCCAAAAAAATCCTCCTTATTCAACTACCTATAAAATTTCAGCCAAAACTCACATCTGAGTCAAAAGTTATGATTCCCAGAACTTGATGCATCATTCTCCTCTTCTTGAAAGAAACGCAACTCTTGCAAGTAGCTATTTGTAAATTGTTGCAATTTTATTGGATGCAACTACATAGCCACCCACTCAAATAACCATGTACTCTCTATTTCAGGTAATCTATCCCATTGTATCAGGTATCTATTATGATGGCCATGCCTTGTGGAGGTAGTATGCTTGTCAAAAAAATTAGCAATCTTTCCCTTCGTATTAGGGAGGTGATGTTGCCAATCCACTCCCTAGCCATCATGTGCATTGGGAACATCTCCATGGAATGTGTATAAATCAGAAACATTAAAAACAAGGGAAATGTCAAGATTTGTTGGTAAGATGACCTCATAAGCATTATCATTAATATTTTTGATGATTTTGCAAGGCCCAATCTTTTTATACTTCAATTTATGATAGGTGCCTATAGGAAACCATTCACGCCTCAAGTAAACAATCACCAAGTCACCAACAACAAATATTTGTTGTGTCTGAGTAGCATTTGTAGCAATCTTGTAATTCACATGACTATCGTGTGACTTTTGTCTGACATCTTGTTGGAGCTGGTGAAGGTGTTCAGAAAAGGCAACTCCATCATCACTAATTCTTTCTCCCAAGGGAAGTGACACAAGATCTATAACACCTTGAGGGTTTTGACCATAGACAATTTGAAATGGATATTTTTTGGTGCATCTATTAACAGAACTATTATAGGAAAATTATGCCTAGGGCAATGCCATGTCCCACTATTTAGGCTTCTCCCCCATAATGCAACATAATAGATTTTCCAAACTCTAAATGACTACCTCTATTTCTCCATCCATTTGAGGATGATAAGAACTACTAAATTGTAACTATGTTCCTAATTTCCTCCAGAGATTCCTCCAAAAATGGCCCAAGAACTTAGTGCCACTATTAAAGGTAATGGTCTTTGCAAGGCCATGTAAATGAACAACTTCTAAGAAGAATAGTTCTATTACTCCAGTTGCATCATTGGTCTTTTTACAAGCAATAAAGTGGATCATTTTTTAAAAGTGATCAACAACCACAAAAATAGAATCATTGCCTTGTTGAGTGTGTGAGAGACCCAATTCAAAATCCATACTCATTCCAGTCCATGGTCTGATGGGTACTGGTAAAGGCATGTATAATCCTGTATTTTGTGAATGTCCTTTGGCCACTTGACAGATTTTGCACCTTGCCACATATTTAGTGATGTCCCTCTTTATCTTAGGCCAATAATACTTATCTTCAACCAAGTTTATTGTTTTGTCCTTTCTAAAGTGTCCATCTAGTCCACCACTATGAAATTCCCTGATAATGTTTCTCTGCATGGATCTGCCTGGTATACATAGTTGTTTACAATTAAAGAAGTAACCATCCTATATAAAATAGTCACCTTTCACATAATCCAACTTACTAGAAGATGAAGCCTTTAGATATTCTACAAATTCCCAGAAATCATCATCAATTTCATACAAGGCCTTAATAGCATTAAAACAGATGACTTCTATTTCCATTGTGATTAATAGTGCAGCATGCCTACTCAAGGCATCAGAACCCTAATTTTGTTTTCTAGACCTATGTTTTAGGACAAAAGTATATCCCTGTAAGAAAGATACCCACTTGGCATGTCGACTATTCAACTTCTTTTGTGTGTTGAGATATTTCAGAGCAATATGACTAGTAAATAACACAAACTCATGTGGGACTAAATAGTGCCTCCAATGTCTTAATGCTTGAACAATTGCATAAAACTCTAGATCATAGGTAGAATAATTCTTTCATATTTCACTCAATTTCTCACTAAAGAAGGCCACAGGTTTACTTGCTTGGATAAGAAAAACACCTATCCCAACATGTGAAGCATCACACTCTACTTCAAAAACTTTGTCAAAATTTGGAAGTGTCAATATAGGAGCTTTAGTTACCTTTTTCTTTTGAAGAATTTAAAACTCTCTTCAGCATCTAGTGTCCATGTGAACTCCCTTCCTCTAGTACAATCTATTATGGGTGGTATAATACTACTAAAATTTTGGATAAACTTTTGGTAGAAAGTTGCCAATCCATGAAAACTTTGTACTCCTGTTAGACTAGAAGGACTGGGCCATTCTAGGATTTCTCTTACTAGAGAAATGACAAAGCCCAGAAAGGTCAAACTAGTTTGCATGAACCTACACTTCTTCAAGTTCTCAAAGAGCTTCTCCTTCCTTAAGACACTCAAGACATTATTAGTGTTTTTCATTGCTTCTACTATAGATCTGAATATCATCAAAATAACTACAACAAACTTACCAATGTAAGGTCACAACACTATATTCATCAACCGCATAAATGTGCTAGGTGCATTCAAAAGCCCAAAAGGCATAACCATTAATTTGTACAAACCATCTCTTGTCTTAAATGTTGTCTTCCATTCATCTCCCTCTAGAATGTGGATCTAATTGTAGCCACTTCAGAGATCAATCTTGCTGAAGTACTTAGCCCTCATTAATTCATCCATCATGTCCTCTATCTAATGAATAGCAAACCAATACTTATTGGTAATCTTATAGATTTCTCTGCTATCAGTGCACATCCTCCATGTGTCATCCTTATTTGGAGTCAACAATAAGGGTACTACACAAAAACTCATGCTTTCCCTAACCAAACCCTTTTGCATTAGTTCAATCACTTGTTTATTCAACTGTACATGTTGTGTTGGATTCAACTAATAGGCTACTTGATTAAGTAAAGTTTCTCCAAGAATAAGATCAAGATGATGTTGAATATCTCTTTTGGATGGAAGACCATTAGATAGTTCCTTAGGAGAAACATCAGCAAACTCCTCCAACACCTTCATTGCCTCGGGTCGCACCAAGTTTTCTTGTTCTTTTCCTCTTTTTAGTACTAGTGCATAACAAAAACTTTTTACTTTCATTTCTTTGACAACTTCTCTTGCAAACAACACGGTTTCATTCTTCTTTTCATCCTTAAGCAACAACAAAACCATTTTAGAGCCATCCTTCTAAAATGTGTAAATATTTTTCTCCCCATCATGCATGACCTACTTATCATACTGCCATGGTCTTCCCAACAACATATGACAAGCACCCATAGGGATAACATCACACAATATCTCATCCTTATAAAAAAATCCTATGATAAATCTAACAAAACATCTTTTATCAATTGTTACTTCATTCCCTTTCTTAAACCATGCAATATGATAAGGGTGAGTGTGCTTGTCACATTGTAAATTTAATTTCTCTACCATTTCTCTAGATATCATATTCTCACAACTACCCCTATCAACAATAACTTGACATACCTTTCCGCTAGAAGTGCATTTAGTTTTGAAAATGTTGGTCTGGAGCCATGAATTGTTAGAGTTCTTTGTAGGAACTTCATCTTTTTTTGGGATGATCATTGATCTCCTCATCATGAGGGTTTCTCCCACATCTAGTGAAACATCTTACTCCTCTTCTACTACTTAAGCCAGGTTCACTCTAAGTTGTCTTCCTTGATTTATTTCTAACATGTTATAATTTGAGCATTCAAAGGCTCAATTTCCTTCTTCTCCACATCTAAAATAAGTAAAGGTCCTATGTTGGTTTTCCCATCCTATTCCACTACCATAACCTTGTCCTCATTGAAATCCCCTTCCTCTCTCCTATTTTGCAGGATCTTGTCTAGAATTGATTTTTCTTTCGAATCCTTGGGAGGATTCTCCTCGGCTGTAATTAGAACTTCCTCAAAATGGTGTTGAGGGGCCCTTTCTTTCTCCTCTATTCCTCTGATTATACTATCGATTCTTCTTTTCTTTAGCCTTTAGAGCTAATTAATAGGCTTCCTCCATATTGTGGATACAATGCATGCTCAATTCATCTTGGATAAAGAATTTAAGGTCATTCATAAATCTAGCAGCAACCTACTCATCATCTTCTTGATTATCTATTCTCATGGATAACTTATAGAACTCATTTGTGCACTCTTGTATAGAAGATAGATTTTGCTTCAAATTCTAGAACTTACAAAACAAGGTTTGTGTGTAATCTAAAGGTAAGAACTTTTCCCAAAGCATTTTCTCCATTTTGCTCGACATTTTGATCTTTTCCTTTTATTTTTTGGTTCGTTTCTTTTGGAGGTGATCCCACCATTTAAAGCAAGCACCTAGAACTTGGTATGCAAGGTTAGATAAATACCTAGAAAAACTTTGATTTGCTAAAGGAACATCAAATAACAACTTGTACTTGAAAGAAATAGAAAATGGTTTTTCAATAATAATTGTATTTGTTGATGATATCATTTTTGGAGGAAACGATCAAGCCAGTAACAAATTCTCAAAAGATATGAGAGTGAATTTGAGATGAGTATGATAGGAGTAATGAAATTTTTCTTAGGATTGCAAATTGTTCAAAACAAAGAAAGTATCTTTATTTCTCAGACCAAGTATTTGAAAGATTTTCTAAAAAGATTTGGAATAGAAAATTGTAAACCTATTGTAACTCCTATGGTAAATGCCCACAAGTTATCAAGGAAGGATGAGATACCTACTATTGAACAAAAAATACATATCTATGATCGGAGTATTGTAGTATCTGACTCATAGTAGACCAAATATAGCTTATGTAGTTGGAATTGTGGCAAGATTCTAGGTTGATCCTAAAGAATATCACTATGCAGCAATAAAAAGGATATTTAGATATCTAAAAGGACATCTGATTACACCATTTGGTATGACAGAAGTAATGATTTTACTCTTTGCACTTATACTAATGTTGATTGGGCTAGAGATATGGATGATAGAAAAAGAACCAGTGGAGGAGCATTCTTTCTTGGTGGAAGACTAGTTTTTTGGCTCAACAAGAAACAAGATTGCACTTCACAAACTACTGCAGAGGTAGAATATGTTGCAACAATAAACAATTGTAATCAAGTTATATGGATGAAGTAGATGATGAAGGATATTGGAATTAAATTCAAAGAACTTGTTATCATTTACAGTGATAACACAAGTATAGTAAGCATGTCTAAGAATCTTGTTTTACATTCTAAGACTAAGCACATCTCTATAAAGTATCATGTGTTGAGAGAGAAAGTTACAAAGAAAGAAATCAAACTAGAATATATTATCACCAAGGAATAGATTGCAAACATTTTCACAAAGTCCTTACCAGAGGACACATTTGAGTACCTAAGAGGTATGCTTGCGGTTATGCCCCTATCTTCTTCTGAATAGAAGATGCAAAAGTTCATCAGTCCAGGGTACATAGCACCATTGTTAGACTAGACTGAATGTTGATGCTTCCTCACTGGGGGAGTATCTGTGATGAACAAAGTCAGTAAAGGACTCTTGGTAATTGGTAATTGGTATGCAATAATGTTTCTAGACACTTGAATTGTTTATGGATTTATATCCAAAAGTTGTAAAGTAATAGATCGGCTTGTGGTCATGTTGATAAATTATTGTATGTTCAAGCAATTGAACCATTTGTGTATTACCTTTGACATTGATGTCAATGGGTGAGAAAGTGACATGAAAAACATTCTATGTAGTTCAATTGGGAAGAAAGATAATATTTTTGGAACTTAGATATTTTTCATCTATGTTGCCATCAATGCCAAAGGGGGATATTGTTAGCATTAATGTTGATGCTATGGGGGAGCACTGTAGAACATTAATGTGATGTATTCATGACTATGTTTGTCACTGATGAAAACATAGTAATAAGTCTTTAACAACATCATCAGCATTCATGCTAAAGAATCTAATAATAATAAAAGGCTTTATTATTTTGCTCTCTTTATTCTTGAGTCTCCTTCACATTCTTTGTCAAGACACATACACTCACAAATTACATTATGGCATAAGCAACATAAACATATCAAAAGTTTTGCTATCTCAAGCATCTTATCTCACAACATAAAGTTGTAGTTATACTTACAGTCAAATTTTCAAAGAGTAAATGTTGAACTTGTTCAATGGTTATACATCTAGAAGAGAAGATTAACAAAGCAGAGTATTAGAGAGCATTAGTTGTTCTTGATTTGGTTCATAGTGTTCTAGTAGTCCCCTTTCTAGTCGAATTAGACAGCAAGGGTCGCTATGTCCTCACTTTAGTTTATGATATTTTATAGTACATGTGGGTCAGCTTTCTTGATCACAAGAATTAAGTATTTGATAATTTCATAACCTTCAAGAGTCATGTTGAGAAGCACTCAAGTAAATCCATCATAATTCTTCATATAGACAATGATAGAGAATATGTGAACTTAAAATTTGAAGACTTTTGTGTACTTCAAGGTGTTAATATTCAAAATTCCATTTCATTTAATCTAGAATAAATGAGGACTATAACTCTTAAGTCAATGGAAAGATGAGTGATTTAAACCAAGTCTCTTGATCCATCACTTCAGGTAGAATATATAAACTATGCCAATCATATTCTCATTAGATCTCCTCATAATGTCATAGAATGAATGTCTTCATTTGAGGCTTCATATACATGAGGATACTCCATCATCATATTTTTATTGACCTCATTGAGTTAAATAGACTATTGATTCAACATGTTCACTTGTGAGGAATCCTTCAAATGGTCAAAGAACAAGATCACAACATCAACACATTCCACGTACATATATTGCTACAATGGAAGGTTCATGTGATTTATTATAGTTCGGTACACCTTGTCTTCCACTTGTAGCATCAAGGGATGAACACTTGATAGGCATTATAGGTCTGTTTGTGGAGTCCTACATATAATATTTTGGAGACATCATTGACGGCATGCATCTTCTCTTTGATGAGTACGATCCTTCTTTAGTTGATGTGAGGGAACACTCTAGCCCTCCTATCCATTCTCTACATAGTTAATCTTTATAGGTTGATGTGATTTTTGAATTTTATGTACAAAAGTTGCAAGAGGTCTATTTATCATTAGGTAAGATACTCGACTCTTTGGTATATGTTCTACATCCATTTACTTATCTTGTTTTTTTCATCTCTCTTTTTGGGGGAGGGTTTTACCATAAGAGTTTCCTTCTTTCCCCACTTTATGAGATTTTACATACTTTTTTATTTTGTACATGGGTACCTAGCATGACCTAGTAGTCAAGACCCATCATTTGCATTTACTTAGGATAATGCATTTTCATATTATATTTCATTGAGACACATAGGAGTTTCAACTTTAGGTAGAGTTAGTTAATATCTGATATACCTGTTTGTTTTTTAGATTCACCTTTATGTCCTTATCATATTGGCATCCTCTCATTGTTGCACATGTTACACATGATTTGTTGTATAATAGAGCATGATCCACCTTGTGTGGATATGTGTCCAATTTGTGTGGTTGATAGGTTATCTCTTGCATCACTCCAAGTTATCATGTGTTACCTATATACTCAACCACATCTATATTATTGCATTCATTATTGTTTTGATTATTGATCATTGTTGAATCAAGCCATTTTAGGATCATAGCATTTTCTCTCTCTCTTGTTGTGCTATGTATTGAGCTTCTAGATCTTGATATTTTCATTATTTGCCTTAGAAAAATTCTTAGACTTTTGATTATTATATATTTTGAAACTTTTAAATTATTTTTTTAGTTTAGATTGTAATATAGGGGACTAATGGTAAACTTATATTTTCATGTGATCAAGTGCTAAGCCAATGGACCAATAAGAAGTATGCAATTTACTTAATGGTGGTTAATTGAAAATAACTACGAATATGCCTTGAAAAAAAAAAAAAAAAAAAAACTTCATTATTTCATGTTGTAGAAATAGAGGTGAACAAAAAGTCACATAACATTTTATTAAATGTGGCATGATAATTTAAATCAAAAACATCAAACATGAACATAAAGAAAGATAATAAATTGACCGATATCAAAGTAGGAATCAAATGAACATTGCTAGAATTATGAAAGGAACATGAGAATGGAGGTATAATAGATTATTTATCTAGAGAAGACTTTAAAAAGTTATGTCATGTTGGCATGGAGCATTATGTTAGTGGGTATCTAGGGGATTAAGACAATATTAGAGAGGTCAATTATCATACCATGGTACTAATCAAACAACAAAGTTGTAGTAAATTTCAACCAAAATGTCTCAAAAAAGATTAAATTATCCCAAGGTGCAATCAAATTTTGAATCAAATTATTAATTTCTATTATAGTTTTCTTGCAACAACAAAAAGTACTTCCCTTGCAACATAATCATTTTTAAATTATTATTTTTTTGCTAAATTTTGCATGTCCAATCTTAGATATATGCACATGGTTTTTGTTCTTCATTTTAGGTTGAACACTTGGTTGTGATTTAAAATATTGGATGAGTGTCAATTAATAATCTTAAAATATTGATTGTAAAATTTAATTTAATTATAGTATTAAAAGTTTGTAATTTTTCCAAGAGGTAAAACATAAAACTTCAAATAAATACCAAAGTGATACATTTTATGAAACATTTCCAATTGACATAACCACTGTAATCTTTGAAAATAATTATTGACTACCTCCACCTTACTATTATACATGTCATGTGATCTATGCATAAACAATAACCCAACTCAACCTTTTAAGAGAATCTACATGTGTAGTCATGATTGTGATCAAAGTAATCAGGTTGTATCAAATTCATATTAATATAAAAGATTATGTGAAGAAAACAAAAACAACCAACATCCTCTTTAAAATTGCAAAATAAGAAGACTAAATAGTCAAATCTTTGATACAAAACAATTACTTGAAAGACATAATATAAAGGTTGCTTATGCAACACCCTTCCTAATTAATGATGGAATTGAGTTATCCTTATAGACTATAAAAGGACCTTTCATATTCCTTTGGTCCTTATCTTTTACATAAAATTCTAGGTGGAAAAAAGAAAGGAAATCAAAGGTCCTTTTATAGTCCACAACACAAACCAATGATATGGGACTAATCACTACGCCATACTCCATGTGGGAGGTGCCTAATTACAATACAAAAATGGCATACATATTTTACCCCTTGTAGAACCTTAACTTAGAGGACTACCATAAGCTTTCCACCTTTCGATCAATTGAGATGAACATTTTTATGATCATAAAACCTTATTAATAGAAGAATCCCAAGTACATTTTCATGGTTATAAATTGGTCCTAACCCTCTCAATAGAAGAATCCACATGTACATTTTCATGGTATTAAATTGGTCCTAATGTTTTCCATAACCTATCCCTAATAATTAGCCAAGAGGCTCTTCTATCACATAAAGATCCTAAAATCTATGAAGAACCAAAACTCGTGAAACATCAAAAAATTTGTGAAACTTGCCTATAGAAAATCATTAAATTTTATTTGTTCAGTTTTTTATCATATATAATTGAGTTATAACTCAGTTATAATATAATACAATAAATTAGGACAACTGGGAGACTCTACAATCTCATTTTACATCCCTAGAATTTGTGAAACTCTTACAAATAATGAAACTTCAAAAACCTCAAACCAGTGAAACTCAAGGAAATCCAAAACGGTTATTTCACAAGCAAAAGTGTTAGAAATGATGAAGAGATCTGGCTTTCTTTATCGGTGTAGAATTTCAGCCAAATATTGACCTCATCAAACTCAAAAATTATGATTTTTTTGTACAAGCATGTGTATTTCCTTACCTCACCACATTTTAAGAATGATTTATAATTTACAGTCTAGAAATATAATGTTTTGATTTCATGAAGCATTCATTGAAATACATTATATGCATTTTATTGTGCATATGATACATGTTTCTGTAATCATGTGTTTCCATTAACATTTTGAAATCCTTCATAGACCTGCTAAGTGTTATTTTAGATTGTTGATTTTAACTTTAATTAACATTTGTGTTCTTTATTCCTATTTTATTAGGAATTCACTTAGCTTGGAGAGAATTTTTTTCTATAAAAACATCTAATTGTTTTTTTTTTTTAAAGCTATGTTGAAGGGTTTATTTGGTATTTAGAAACTAATAGAAAAAAATAGTACCCTCACGTGGATCTTTACAGAATGAAACACAATAAAAATATCTTATATTTTCTTTTTTCTTCAACATACAAATAAATTACTAAATAGATTTTTTTTAAATAAATTGATTAAAATGTTTTACTATTTAATTATTATTTTCTAACAAGTTCTTTTTTAAATTAAAAATTAAGGAATTTATGAAATATTTTTCTAATAACTAATATTAAATGAAACTCTTAATTGAATCTTTATTTTTGTTAAAACTTATTTCAAATTAAATTTGGATTTCAAATGATTTTTTTAATTAATTTGTAACCATTTATCTAATTGATCCTCAATCCTCCATAATATTAATTTAATACTAAGGATAATTAAATCTAAATTTTAAACCAAATAATACCGAAGTTACATTCTAAACTAATTTAAATCCTCGATAATTGTGGTTCCATATGAAATTGACCATTCTCAAAAAAACACCATACATATGGCAAGTAGTGAAATTTTCATTTTTTAATGACAATTAATATGTAAGAAAATAAATAATAAATAATTTTTTAACCTTGATATTATTATTGAATAAATTAAATTAATTAAATAACTTTAGTATTTATGTTCTTAAACTAATAAGTAAACTAATCATACATAATAGTCACTATTATTTTAAATAAAAGTTTTAAGGTATGAAGTATTCACATAGACAAAATATTTTTTTACTATAAATTTAAAAATGTGTGTGTGTGTGTGTGTGTGTGTGTGTGTGTGTGTGTGTGTGTGTGTGTGTGTGTGTGAGAGAGAGAGAGAGAGAGAGAGAGAGATGTTAAATATGAAGTGATGGTGAGAAGAGGGATATGAAATATGGTAATTAGCACTTGAGAGAGATGTGATGGAGCGAGAAAGGGATAAAAGAATAATTGAAATGAGGGTGAATTGACAACGAAAGTTAAAATGGGGAAAGAAAGAAAGATGAGATAGAGATCAAGAAAAATGATATTGGGCAAGGAGAGGGAGGGAGGGAGGGAGAGAGAGAGAGAGGGGGGGGGGAGGGGATGTGATGAGAGGAGACATGGGAAATATGGAAATGAGAGGGAGAGAGATCTAATAGACTGAGATAAGGGAAGAGGGTTAGAGGGAGGCTAAGAGGATCATTATGCTAAATATATGGTGAGAGGGTGAGGGAGAAGGGGAACAGGGGAGCAATAAGGGAGAGATAGAAGAGGGCGAGAGTGGGATAGATGAGATAGAGCTAAAGAAAGATGATGTGTGTGTGTGTGTGTGTGTGTGTGTGTGAGAGAGAGAGAGAGAGAGATGTGATAGAGTGAGATAAGGGAAGAGGGTTAAAGAGAAGCTAAGAGGGAGAAATAAGGGAGAGATAGGGGAGAGGGAGAGGGAGAGAGAGGGAGGGCGGGAGGGACGGAGGGAGAGAGAGAGAGAGAGAGAGAGAGAGAGAGAGAGAGGAAATCTGGTAATTAGCATTAGATAGATGTGATAGACTAAGAAATGGATAAAAGGAGAATTTAGATGGCGAAGATGACAAAGAAAGATAAAATGGGAAGGGAAAAGAGATGGGATAAAGATCAATAAAAATGAAAATAGGATTTAGGATATACATACATTAGAGAGAGAGAGGGAGAGAGGTCAAATAGGAACGATGTGACAGTGAGAAGAGGAATGGGAAATATCAAAATTAGAAGGAGATAGATGTGATAGATTGATAGAAGGGAAGAGGGCCAGAGAGAGGCTATGAGGATAATTATGGTGAATATATGGTAAGACGGGGAGGGAGAAGGAGAATGGGAGAGGGGAAAAGAAGAGAGGAGAGAGAGAGATATGAGGTAGAGCCAAATATTAGCTTTGAACTAAAATAATTGGAACATTATACTGTAATGGATATGACTTAAAAAGGTAAAATTGAGATTGGCATCCACAGATCTCTTGAAAATTAAATAAATAAACTATATATAATAAAAATTAAAGCCTCATAAATCTCGGCTTCCCTATATATATAAAACAATATATATATATATAAGCTAGTTAATTTGAAATCGTGTAAATGGAAGTACTAGCTCATCCACTCTCACCACGCAATCCATTCTAACTTGCTCGACGATTACTGTAGCATCTTCCTTTCCAAATACATACGTATTTGTCGACGAAACATGCAGCACATTCGTGTGCGATATCTGCGAAAAAGTCCTCTGGTCAGAGTTAAAATGATGAACTGGGGATTAATTCTTTAAATGAATTTCTTGATAGGGCATGTCAATTGCATGGATATTTTTATCGCTAGTGCATGACTGCATGACCAGGTAAACTAAAACAAATATCTCATCAAGGCGGACACTCGGTTCTTTTTTCAATCTTTTTGGCGTTTTAGTTTACTATTTAACCACTACCGAAATTCAACGATGTACTTTACATTGTAAGGAGAGCTTTGAATCCATGAAAGAGTACGTTACATTTACTATCTGGTCAATCCAAGGTCATAGGTACAAATTGCACGGATCCAGGGAGATCATCTGACGAATAGGATTTAATTGGTACTTAATGATATGGGCGTTAGATTAATTTGATACTAAGTGATATGGGCGCCAGATTATGATTTGATTGATAGGTACAAGACTGTGACCGCAAACCCCTTGAATCTAGGGAGATCGCTTGACAAATAGGATTTAATTGGTACCGACCGGAATGGCCTCGTTCTCACCAGATTTGCTGCTGAATTGAAGAATGCTACAGTGGATCGAGAAAAAGCTTCTAGAAATCTACGATGTTATATATAGGATTTTCCTTCGGTCGTGTAATTTATGAGGTAAGAACAGAAACGAATGGCATTCATCTGGATGTATAGAGATTGAAGAGTTCTTTAAGGGTCTTTATTAGAGTGGAATTATCAATTTGTTTAGATTATGACGCAAGTAAATTAAGAAATAGGAGAAGACATTTAGTAGTGAATTGAAGTTCGATAGGAGTTAATTCAGTTTTAAACATTTTATATATCAATAGACGTCATTTTTTGGGCTTTATTCAGACTTTTTAAATATATGATTGGCTTATATGTGCTTCAATATTAGAGATTTGTGAATCAGTATTAGAGATTTGTGAAGCACTACTAGACATTTTGTGAACCATTATTGGTGATTGAATGAAAAATTATTGGTGCAATAAGGGTCAAGTATGGGTGAACACTTTTTTGGACCATTATCTAACCCTTTTGTGCCTAATGTCTCATATGCAGTGCATCGCTATTGGTGAGAAGTTGAAACCTTAGCTACAAGTTGCTAAGTCACATGCAAGAATAACAACAAAAATCAAAATAATTTGACATCATTTGGTACCTCAATTGAGTGAGCAAATTTAGTTATAGCCACTACTTGGTACCTTCCCCTTGTCTAATAGTAGAATTTGACTTTCTTAAAGATCTTTTTGTTCTTATGTAACCAATAGTTTAAGAAACAGATTGATTACTTGGTAATTTTTCCATCTTGAAAGATAAGTTTTCTTGTCCTTATGTAATAAATTCATTTCAATGCATACAAAAAAGGAATTGACAACTCATAAGTATTAATGTTTGGATGTGTGCATGCATGTGACAATTGATGGTCTAGAACTATTGTAATCAATTTACCTTTTAGATATAGTCTTTTTTTGTTTCAATATGAAACAACAATTTAAGGGATGGATTGATTAATTGGTAGTATATTTGTTTTGCAAGGCAAAATTTGCTATCTTCATGTTATGATGGGTTTCTTGTCCTCATTTAATAAGTTCATTTCATTGAGTACAAAACAAAATAAAATGACATTTGACATCCTATTAAATATAAGTATTTGGATTTGTGCATGTGTGATGATAATGCTCTAGAACTCTTGTAGTTGATCTAGTTTTGGTGATAACACCAACTTTTGTTTCAATTAAGCAAGAACAATTTAAGGAAGGGATCGAGTAATTAGTAATTTGTTTAAGATAAATCTTTTTGTCCTCATATAATAAGCTCATTTAAACTAATATAATAAAACATACCTCTATTGGCATCTTGTCAGTTAGTGTTTGGATCTCTACATGTATGTGATGATCAATCGTCTAGGCTTCTTGAAATTGGCTTACATTTTTAAGATATAAATATATTTTCTATCAATTAGGCAATAACTATCAAACAAAGTGATCAATTAATTGCTATTTTGTGCATGTTACTTGAGATAAATTTTCTTCTTGAAATTGCATAGGCTCTTTTGTGCTAATCATTTATTCTTTACTTATTCATTTTTCAAGTCAGTATGAATAGGTTTTAATTGTCCCCCTTTGAATTGTCTATTCATGCCAAAACTTGGTACCCACATGCCTTGATGAGATATTCAAATATTCTTTGAAGAAAAGAGATGGCCCTACATTTCTTGATTGTTAATTGTGTACATTTAGCATTTATGGTGCTAGAAAGACAATGAGTTGATGTCTCTTGTCATAATTTCTTGATCAAGTCCAAGGAGTTCACTTGAATCATCAAATTCACAAATATATCTTGGTGATCCCACTTTACAAAAGGAAATACCTCTTAATCCTCAAAATATCTTCACTAATCTAAAACTTAGTCCAAAGAAAAACCATCACTCCATTTGTTATTCCTTTAACAATCGATCACACAACCATATAAGTGAGCTCACTTCTAAACTATGATATAAAAATTATTAATATTTACAACAATTGCAAATCCATTTATGTTGTTTACCATGCAAAGCTAGGAAATTTCTATCAATGAAAGATGATGTCTTTAAGCCTAAGCACAAGACTAAAAAAGCTTATTTCTCATGCTTCCTATACCACCTATCAACTATGTCATAGGCGGTCTTTTGGTATTTATATGGTACTGAGAGGTGAAAGGCCTTTTCAACGTTATCTAGCTAGATATCAAGGACAATTTCCCTAGTAATACTCTTTATCACCTTCTCCTCAGGTATGTAACATTGGAACAATGCCATAATCAATTTAGAGGATTCTACTAACACTGGGTGTGATGTTGCATTCACCACGTTGCTTAGGATGAGTGATTAGATCATCTTTGATCTCTCATGTGGCTTGTTGCAAATGGCCAGGAATTTGTTCCAATCTATATAACCTATCTTTATGTCACAAATCCCTGAATGTTGGTCGATAAATCAAGACTTCCTTGGTACACCTTGAAACTTAAGGGTCACTAAATTTTGTGCAATCTTCACAACCATGGATAATGATGATGCCATTTTGACCTACACAAAAGATAAACATTAGTGTCCTACTTCTCGTAGATCATAATGATGCTTAATGACTAGTGAGAAACTAATGAAAAATGGCAAAATCAACAAAAATAGGGGATAACTAGAAAAAAACCAAGTTTGGTACACCAAAAAAACTTCCATAGGTTCCTAGGGTGCACCTAGTGCACTAATTGGGGGTTTGACTTAGTGTTGCATATTTGGCACAGTTGTGCACCTACGTAGGTGTGCAATTCTACAGTATGTTGTGAGTCATTATCTTGGTAGTTAGAGGTGCACTAGAGCATATTGTGTAGTAAGCTCACATGAGAGGGTGTGTGTGGTGTGCTACTAAGCTAAGCATTGTTAGAAAGTAAAGTCTACCAAGAAAACTAAGACAGGGGGTGAATTAGTTATCCAATTAAAATAAATCTTATTAACCTTATTAAATCTAAGACGTGTAAACAACAAGTGCAATAACCACAAGAAGATAGCCATACACAATAACACCAAATTTGTTAACTAGGGAAACCCTTGATCATAGGGAAAACCCCAATGGGGATGGTACCCACAAAATGATGTCCTAATATATAAGTTCCTTGTAAGAGGATGGACCTTGTTAGAAGTTAATGTAATAGATTTAGTACATATAAGTTCCTATTCAAAGACATTGAATCCATGTGAGGAGTTTCCAACCTATTTGAAGTTGTGGGAGGCAGAAGGACCCACTGTCTAAACAACTTTAGGGGAAAGACCATCAAACTCACTTTCCAACTAGTCATTGTACTATCCTTTGCAGAATAATACCAAAAATAATTGTCGGTTGAAAACTATTTGCTAAATACAGTCTCTACATCATCTCATCATGCCTTAATTGTACAAAACACTTCTCTGATCTCTAGATATTTAATATGAGGTTCACTGGACCTTACATCAAAGTTCACAGACTCATATTACACAGATCACATTACTTAATCACTTACAACAAGCATACAACCAAGGAAAACATATTTCCTTTATACCAAGTTCTCAAACTAGCTTATTGAATCATCCTTGAGTCTTTCTCAATTTATAATTATAAAATAGGACCACATTAAAATAATATAATACATGTTACATTACATCATTTCATAATTACATAATATTGTCGTCTCACAGTCTTCATAATTCTTCAAATGTACTGTTGGTCTGACTTTTTCTGCAGTAAAAAATTTTCAGTTAAACCATAGAAAAGTCAGATGTTCTATGTCTAAGTGAAGCATAGGGTTTTGGATAAACCATCTATAAGAAATAATCGCCATATAAGCCCTATATTCATCCCTATTCATAAATGGTCGGGCGCAAAATTTTCAAATTTCAAAAGAGGCGAATGTGCTTTCATATTCCTTTTCCTTTCTCCCGGGTTACCTTTCTTCCTATTTGTCCCAACTGTCGGATCCGATTAGATCTACCGCTAGCATTACCTCGCTATTGAGAGTTGCATGCTCATTAAGTATAGCGAGATAGCGAGTATTGAGTTTTTTAAGCGGTGGGACCATGAAGTGAAGATGCGGCGATCGGAGATTTGCTTATTAAATGTTTTATTGTGCAGGTACACTTTGCAATTCGCCATCCAAAAAAAAAAAAGGGGGGAGAGGGACCCACTAGAATATCTGACATCAGAGCCGGAATGTTGATTTTTTCGGAAGTTCCGCCACCTCGCTATCGAAAAATTCAGGCACTTCACCGTTAGCGAAGTAGCGAGGCCACGTGAAAATCTAAAAATGATGACATTGCATCTTGCTTGTATCATAATTACACCAGGTGGCATGACCAGTCATAAATACCATTGTCAGAATCAGTTTTAATTAACATAAGTAATTACTGGGTAACCCTTGCATTTTCCGGCACGGAATCCTTTTAAGTGCCGAAGCTCGCTACCTCGCTATCGGAAAATTGAGGTGCTTCACCGTTAGCGAGTTAGCGAGGCCCCATAAAATGGAAAATGATTGGCAAGATCTTTGATGACGTGTAATGACAGATGACTATGATAAATTTTGACATGTGCCAGCTATGCAGAGATCCGATTCTCATTAATACCTATCTAACTAAATGTACAAGAAATCTTGAACGTCAGCTTGAAGTGGATCAACGGAGCTCGCTACCTCGCTATGAAGAGTTGCAAGGAAGATAATTACAGCGACATAGCGAGTTGGGCCCGCCGCCTTCTTTCTTAAGAAGTCCTGTAGCATATCTTTTGATCATTTCTTGATCCGATCAACGGTTGCCGCCGCCTCGTCATGGCAAGGTGCTTGTTCTTTATGCATAACGAAGTAGCGACATGCTGACACATGTTCTCCGTCATCAGTGGGTCTAAATGTAAGCGCCATCAAAAGAAAGAATTATGTACGTGGCAAGCTCTCATTGGGTAAAATAACTGACATGGCAAATATAACTCCTAGTTGTTCTCTTTGTACCGCATGATCATAGGATCTTTGAAGATCAACGACGCAGTTTTAAATAAAAAATGTAGTGCCACTCTCTGTATTAATTAGACAAGAAAGCTTCGTCCGTGAGGAAAAACAGAGTATAATACAGAGAGATTGCATCAGTTTCATTTCACGCGAGAAAAAATTTGAAGCCATTCTTGTGCAGAAGCCATTACTGAAAGAAAAGCGTGCCAAGGTTGATAAAAAATTGTCAAGTTATCTGTTCGCGGAAATTTTGCAGGAATACAAAGGAGAATTGAGACAGAATTCAAGTAAGTAAAACTGCCATCATCTTTGTGAGCTTTTAAGTTTTAAAAAGGATAGCCCAAGATGCCTCCTAAGAAGGGATTTACAGGTGCAGTAAACTACCTGGATAGAAATGTGCATGATGATTTGCTTGAGTTACTTCCTGAATCTACTGTAGAAACAGTGCAAGTTAAGAGGTTAACCTCACTCAACCCTAGGCTTAGGGTAGCTGATGGATTGTATGATAAGGGTAATTGGGTCCGGGATGCTCAAACTTCTCAAACTGGTTTGAGTTTATTCAAAAAATGGTTTGCGAAAAGGAAGTTATATGCCCCTCATGCCAATATATGGAATTTTGATCTTGGGAAGCTTGTTGTCCCCAGCGTGTTTATGGATTTTGACCTGCTTGAAGCTATAGCAAAAAACTATGACCAAGCCACTAAGGTAGTGAGAAGAATAGATGGTGAGGCTTTAGTTACCATCAGTCCAGAGGAGATTAGGAAGGTTTTCAGTCTGGGACCCCTCACCATGTATCATGTGCCCATTAATCTGATAGATTTAGAAAAAGAATATATATCCAAGAGGGATGTAGTTAGACAAGGTGCACTGAAAGCCCACATAGGCCGGATTGCAGGCCTTCCAACCATAACATCATCTTCTAAAGAACCCTTCAAGAAATCATGTTTTAATGCCAGGGCAGTGGAGATATATAGGACCCTGTGCAGAGTCTTCGGAGAGGGCAAAGAAGATTTTATTCCGGTGAGCTTCATGTATATGATCACCCAAATCTCTTCTTTTGGTGCGGAAATAATTTTTGATTTTGCATCTTACTTGGCAAATGAGATTCATCATGGATTGGTGGGGATTGCACAGGGCAAGGTGGAAAAGGTTTGGGGTCAGTATTCCTTACTAATGCATATGTTTCTTTTTAAAGGGGCCACTTATTTTGGTAAAGAAATGGTTTTAAATAGAGAACAAGAAGGGGAAGCACTGCCAGTCCAATTATGGAGTGCAGACATGACCTGGGAAGCAGAAAATGCTAGCTTCGTTAGATTTGATAGGCACTTTGCCTCCAAACTAAGGTGCCTCATATTGAGTGACAATCCCAGAATCCCTAAGGCATTAATGCACCTTGTCAGGCCTATGGACAAAACCCATAATCTAAAAGTTTCACATAATTGGGGAGATATTATCCCATATTCAGTCTCAACGGTCATCAGGGTCTATGGATTCAAAGGAACACCCCATGTGTTACCCTATCAGGTACCTTTAAAGGTAGGGATAACTGAATTTTTGTGGCAGTTGGGAGGAGTGGAGGAGGCCTTTTTGCACAAAAGGGGGACAGGATCAATTTTTCCTACTTGTACTATAGCCCACCAGTTTGTGATAACTAAAGAAGGGTGGGTCTTTCTCCATAAAATTTTGGATCAATATAAAATGGCAGTGTCTCACTCTCGTTTTTGTGATACAGAAGGTTTCTTCAACTCTGCCCTTAGATTGAGAATCAAGCTTCGTCCAGTTCAGCATGAATTCTATTTTCCTGAAGATATAATAAGAAATGAATACTCTCTCCATGAGCAAGAAATAAAGAAAGAAAAATGGAGAGTCTATTCAAAAGTTTTGGAATTCATTAATTGTTTTGACAAAGATTTCAGTCCTCTTAGTAATGCTGCAAACAATGCAGATAAAATACATAAGCTCATGAGTACTTTCTCTGAGATAATGGAAGTAATGAATGAGAAGAAACAGCATTTTATTAATTCTTTTCCAGATAAAGCCAGAGAAATTATGAGAAAATTGGGTTTCACCCCCAACATTGGAATAGGTCCACTGGTGGTACGGAAGAAAACAGGATATACTATTGTCCGACAGCAGGTGCCCATTGTGCATAAAGAAAAACAGATAGTTGAATCCACCAGCACTGTCCTAGAAGAAAGACCCCCTGAACCTTCCCCCAAAAGAAGGAGAATAATAAGGGAGGAAGTATCCCCTGATGAAAGTGGCTCACCTTCTCAAACCCCAATAAGAATTGAGGAAGAACAGCTCACCAATGAGCAATTCGAACAAATGGGGTCACAAGGAGAAATTTTTGTTACACAAGTAGAGATTGATGAAGGGAACCCTCAGGAACCCCCTGTACCAAGTTTTGAATTAACTACAGCAGATTTCAGAGGAAGGGAATTGGACCCTGTTTTGGAACAAGCCAGTCAACATTTTTTATCTGATAACAATTTTGTAAGATCTAGGGCTTTCCATCAGTTTGCGTGGAGAGTAAACATGCACATTTTTGAGCAAAGGTGCAATAATATGAGAGCAGAACATCCAGAAATGGATGAGACCTCCATTCAAAATCTAATAAAGGAACAAATGGTGCAAGAGTTCCAAAATATAACCCCTGATGAGGGAAGACAGATGGTAAAAAATGCTAATGTTTTATTATTGCCCAATTGGGACATTGCTGACGCATTAATTTTTAATTCTGTTTCAAATAATTTAGGACTCCAGGATCCAAATAAAGAGGAATTCTTGGGTACAGCGTTCAGCAATGATCAAGCTGCCCTTGTTATGTGGTCCCTGAGAAGAGGATCCAGAATTACTTCATCACATCCTGATGATTCAGGATTAACAGGGAGTATCATTGTAAGAAGAGTTGCTGACACTTCAAATGTACAGGCAGCCCACATGAATGTGGATTATTCTAAATTTTCCCTAGCTACTGCGGAAAGAGGAGAGAGGGAAATGATTGATATGCATAATAAATATGAAATAGTGGTGGAAGCCTATAACCAAGAGGTAAAAAGGAGAATTGAGTTAGAAAATAGGGTATCTCAATTAGAAAAGGTACTTGGAAAGAGAAAAGTGGGAGAATCCAGTACACTAAGAATTGCATATCCCCCACAGTCATCTGTGGGATTAACCCCTATTATTGAGATACCTGACACCCCTGAAAGACCCCAATTCTATACTGCAGAGGAATTTGAAGCAGAAAAAACCAAATTACATGAGTGGCAGATAGAATTTAGAAATCAGCAGGAAGAGAAATGGAGGCAGGGTGTGACATATTTGAGGGATAAAATACAATGGTCAAATTTTTATGATCAGTTGACAAGGATTGTAACCCTCATGGATGAGTTAAATAAAGAAAAGAATGGACTAGATTCTCTTGCACAGAAGTGGAGACAGAGAAATAATGATGTTACAATTATTTTTATATCTACAGTTCAAATGCCTTATCATCAGGTTGAAAGGATTTTTGATTTATTGAATCAATTAGATAATTTTGAAAATAAAAGAGATTCTTTACAAAGAAAATTGATACTCTGTTTTTCAAAATATCTTGCTAAAAAATTCACCCTATTTCCTTGTGCCTTAGAATCTGTTGATACAGTAAAGGAAAAAGACAAATGGAAAAAGGAAATGGATGAATTATTCGATAACAGAATAACAAACATCATCAGTGAGACTAGCCATTGGTTTTGGGCAAAGACAAATGAAGAGCTGGTAAAAATACAATTATATTATGTTGATATAAGAAAAGAATTTGATGATTTAGAAGAAAATGCCAATTCTTTAATAAAGATACAAAGAGAAACCCTAAGTTTTGATTGGCCAGATGATGATACTTTTAACAGATGGAAAGATCAGTTTAGTGAACAGATGTCAGGAGACGATGACGAGGAAGATGTAAGAGTAATAGTTACTTTTGTAGTCAGCAATGATGACATAGAAAATCCCCAGGTTAAAGTGAGTTTGCATGTAACAGAAGATGATACATCACTTACAGACCTTATGGGTATGTACTCTGAAGATGAGGAATGATTGTGAGAGCAGATCATAACAACCAAGAAGCATAACAGAAAGGGACCCGCCAAGAAGTGCTATTGTAATCAACCTTTCTGTTATTCTTGTTTTTGTTTTTCAAAAGAAGGACACCTGTCACCTTCTGTAGCCTGAAGCTTGTTGCATCTCACATTATTTAAGTGAGATCCCAAGGCTAAAGAGTGGTCTGAATTTGGTTTTCACTAAGTATTATGCTTAGTTCTATTTTTGGTCGAAACATTTTGGGAAAGAAATTTATAGTATACTTTTTCTGTCAAAATTTCTGATATATGGATGAATGTAGAAAGAACTGTGCTTCTTCTCTGAAGGTTTTTCTGGGTCTTTTGTAAAGGATATACCATTTTCAAAGGAAATGAATACAAATTATGAACTGTCCCCATATCTGTTCTTCTCTGAATTTTGTCTCCTTTTTTAATACTTAGCTACCTTGATGTTGTGTGAGTAAAAGCTTATGCAATTGATTGCAATTTAGTAAGACTGTACATCCATTTGTTATTGATGTTAATTCAATGGATTAAATAAAGGCTCTGATGAATGTGATGAGGTTGCTTGGGTGTTAATAAGGATTTTTGAATGATAAATTCTGGTAAGAATTGCTAATGAAAATTCGTTGCAAGGCAACAAATTAGATCTAAGAATTTACTTGACTCTAAATTCCCAATGGATTAGGCACTGATCGAAAGTATTTCAACCAAAAGAGAAGTATATTATAACTAGCTTTTTCAAAATACATTATAAAATCAATTTTCACTTATCTTTCCTGTAAGATTTTCAAAGTTGGCCAGCACTTGCCTGCATGAATTGTTTTAGCTTCATTTAGCCATTGTTGTTGGAAACATCTGCAGAGCTATAGAAGATTTCTTGGCCATATCTGTTCAAGGGATGTGTTTATCAGTTATTTACATATATGTTTGAGGATTTAGAGATGAGAATCAAAATGAAACTAAGAATAATTCTCATACAATTATTCCATCTTTGAACCATCCCCGGGTGCACCCGCCCTGGTTTTTACAGAGCCAAAAGAGTAGAAAACCGTCTAAGGTTTTGTTGGAGTTGGGCCCTAGTACTTTGCATATGCAAGTGATAATGAGAATTGGCTATTCTTTAGGTTGTGTATGTACTGATATCTAGGTACTAAGCCTTTTGTCGCCTAGTAGTTTTAGCACTGTTAACATCAAAATAAAACACCAACATGTACAACATCTAACCTAGTAAAATGAACCATGCCATCTTCGTTGTGTCTTCTTCCTTTCTCCAACTGCACTTAACCAAATTCTATCTCTACCAAGAGATAAAATCCTATTAATATAATCCACTTCTCAAGAACTTTGCTAGAACAGTGTCTTCAATAAATCTGGAATAACTATCAACTATATTCATATATATGTATGCATACTTAACCACATGATCAAGACACTCTATGAAAAACATCCTCAACTATGCATAGACACATCTTTAAGGGTCGGATCTCATGATCTCATTATTTGTTTGCTACTTTGTCAATCTTCATAGAATCATTAGTATATTGAAATCAATGACAAACACAATCATAAATTCAACATACATTCATACTAACAATCTCCCAAATTCTATAGCAATGTTAGGATACTCCCCCATAAGAATATCATCAACATTCATGCTAACTATCTCCCCCTTTAGTATTGATGGCAACATAGATGGAAAAAATCTAAGTTCTATGAGTACCAAGTATATATCTTTGTTGCAACTACTCCACTGCACTGTAATCATCTTCTTTCTTTTCAAATCCTCTTCAAGATAAAAGTACAAATGGTGTCACCTTTCAAGCTAACTTATTAGAACAAGTGAATTTGATTATTTCTATCTAAAAATCAATTTTATTCAAACATATGATCTAGAAAAATTCATTCTAACTAAGTTATATATGGTCTCACACTTTTCCAATTGGAAATGTCTATTAAATGCATGTTTTATACTAGTTTCTATCCAATTACTAAAGAAATAAAATTATTTCAGAAAACTAACGTTTCAATAACTCTTACTATTTTTTATGGTACTTTTTTTAATAAAATATAAACACCATTTTATAAAGCTCAAAGTCAAGAATATTGTCATATAGAGTTTATAGTTTTTTAATTAAATATAGTATATTGTAATTAAAAAATTCTACAAGTGCATATTTTAACACTTGAGAAAATGTCAATTTTGAGAAAGGAAAAAATATTAAATCATATCAAAAAAAATTAAAATCATATAATGTTCTAGAGGAGAGAGTCCTCTTCAAAAATGTAAAATTTTCCTTTTTGTTAGAATATATTTGTTCTGAAAAATGTGGTGGGAGATGAAAACTATCGATTTAAGGTGAGTTGAAATTTCAATAGTTATAAAAGATAAAATATAGATCTAAAGCCAATTTGATCTTTTAATTGTTCTAGCTATATATGTGTTAATGAGCAGATTGTCTTTTCCAACTAAACAATAATCTACTCTATGCCCAAAACTTGGAAAATCCAATAATATTCACAACAGTTGGGAAAACATAATAATTATTTGTTTCCCTCTGCATTTATAGGTACAACTCCCTTTACAAAGATTTATCAATAACCTCAAAGAAAACAACAATAACTAAATACACACTTTTACTATAAAGTGCATAAGGATCACTCATGTACTCTTAGGTACTGAGGTAACAGTTTACATACTCATTTACAGAAAATAAATGAAAAGCTCATAGTCCTTTCACCAACAATAATCTAATTGGAATCTAAACACCACCATAGTTTGAATTAACTATGCAAGAAACTAAATGAGAACAAACCACAAAGAAATAGCAGTAGATATTACATGTAACTGATCATCATAGCTCACAAAATAACCATGATCAAATTGCTTCAAACACCAAGTTTTAAAGCGCAAATAAAGGTGACAAATATATATTCAAAAACTTCCTTCAGCACAATGTCTTTTGAAAAGCATTCATATATATATTATATCTATCTATGGCTATTTGTATCTACTTAACTTGAAACAATACTAACTTTATCAAAGTGTATTTTGTCTTCTAATAATCTAACCCCTAACTAGTTAAATGCTCCAACATTTATAGTTGTTACATATTTGAAAGAACTCCATTAAAGCCCAACCTTTTGGTTTAAAACAGTTACAAGCAACAAAGACATATTTTGAAATAGTTGCAAAAAAAGAATAAATAGAAAATAACTATTCTAACTAAACTTTATTGTCGATTTTCTCTTTATTAGCTACAATTTGCTTTCCCAGCTTCCAACTCCTCATGAATTCTTGCATTGAATGGGAGTGTGGGTTTTTTAGGCTAAACAATTTGGATCTACAAGCATCTTTCTACCATTTGAGTTATTTAATACTTTAGCTTTGCCACGGCATGAGGTTCTTATTCAGATACAATAGTGATTCAATGTTTGACAATGTAGTGAAGTCACTAGGAGTAGGTGCATCATTATCTTTGATTTTTGTCACAACATCATTGAAACTTCTTGTTAAGACCTCAGAGTCCATATTGCCATCTTCAAATTGTGGAATCCCTATGTGATTAACAACATGCATATATTTTAGAAGCTCTTTATGCATACTAGTGATCTCAATTTCCACTGATCGCATTTCCTCAATGGTTTCCCTATAAATAGACTCCTTCCAATCCATATTGCTCTTCAAGATCAATAACATACATGAGTCCATAGTTTTTATGGGATTTTCACCAAGAAACTTCAATACTTTGTACTTTTTGACCTCATTAACCTGAAACACGAAGGCTTGGCATCAATTCTAATCAGCTTCCCATACTGGCATGATGGTTTGAATCTTGCCCAACAGTGTCTCTCCCTCTACACATGTGGTAGTGAAATCCAAGATGAATTTACTACCTTCCTTTATTATAGGTGTCACCTAGTTCAGTACTGTATCCAAAAGTAGTTTTCCCTTTTGCATTTGTTTGACTAACTGTTGGCAATCTGAGGAGTTGGGATCAAAAGACTGTGGGGTCTACACCAGTGGGAGAGCACCCAAATTCATCAATGAATTTATATAGGTGGCCATGGTAATTACCAAAGCCTTGAGCTCTTTCTTTTCTTTGCTATCTTCCTTTGATTGGGTCAGCATGTGATCTACAAAGAACTTGAAAAAGTGGTTACCTGTGTCTCTATTAATGGTTCCTAACTCCACAGTAGTGACTCTAAAGTCTTCAGTATCAATTTCTCTAGATTCATTCTTTTTTTTATATGTGGTCACTTATGTCGTTACATTTCTTGTTATTGGATCTTTGATCAAATTTGCATCACTTTTCAATTTCTTACTCTTAGAGCCACGGGCAATATATTTGGTAACCATATCCTTAATAGGTGTAGACAAATGCTACATAGATTCCTCTTCTTACTAACTAAATCAGACAGCCACGATGGGATAGTAGGAGTAGTGGAAATCACTTGAGCTTCCTTTGTGGGAGTCATGAACTTCGGTTGATCTGATTAAGGAATTTCAATAAGTTGTGCATCACCATCAAGGTTATCCAAAAAATTAAGTTATTTGCCTAGGTTCTATTCTTGAGCTATCATCTTCTCTTTTTGAATTTCCCACTACATGAGTGCCTCAGACTTGGTTTTGGATCTGGTTCTAGGGGTTGTGGTTTGTCTGGGAGACAACATTCTTCAAAAGCTAGTGGTTCAGAGAAAGAAACCACCTTTGGAGATTTTTCATTTTTCTTTTCATTGACAGTCCTCATGTTTCTTCTCCTTAGCCAATTATCCATGTGAGTGAGGATAGACCTGGTCCTCAGGTTTATATCATCCTCTTCTCCTTGGCTCTAATCTACTTCGAATTGTTTGAACTCACTTGCCTCTTCCCATCCTAGTTCGACAATTTCTGACAATTTCTTTCTTTGAAACAATGTGTCCAAGAAATTTGTCTTCTTCCAAAAAGAATAAAAACTTTTTAGGATTGAGAGATATACTGTGTTGTATACATCAATTCAGCACTGCCTCTAAATCTCTCAAATGATGTTTCCTCCTTTTGGAGTATACGGTCAAATCATCAAGGTATATTACAATTATTTTATCTCTCAAATCTTTAAAGAAAGAATTCATTGCTCTTTGAAAAGTCACCCCTACGTTGATCAGACCAAATGGCATTCAGTTATAAGCAAAGGTGCTTCAAGGGGTTATGAATGTTGTTTTGTGTTGATCTTCAAACACAATGTTGATCTGATTATATCTGGAGTATCCATCGAGCATTGACATGACTTTGGAATCAACAACTATTTGTAGAACATGATCCATAGTGGGGAGCACGTAATTATCCTTGAGACTGGCCTATTTCAAATTTCTAAAGTTCACACAGATTCTTATTTTGCCATTTTTCTTTCTCATAGGGACAATATTCACTATCCAAGTCAAGTGATGAATTGGATATATTATGTAGGCCTTTAACATTTTCTCTACTTCTTTGTAAATCACTTCAGACACCTTGGGGTTATAATTTCTAAACTTTTTCCTAAAAGTAACTACACTAGGTTTTAGAGGTATGTGGTGTCTAAATTCTCCATTTCTGAAATTCTTCAAATCTTTGTATCTCCATGTAAAGACGTCCTGGTACTTAGCAAGAAGTTTAAGAAAACCATCCTTTTCCTTCCTCGAGCATGTCTGGCCAATGGAAATCCACCTGAGATTTTCTTCATTCCCAATGTTTACCCTGTCATGTTCCTTCAAATTTTTATTGAGATCATTCTCTCTTTAGATGCCACTGTCATCTTTCCTTCTGAACAAATGTTCTAGAGAAACTAACCCCTTTGGAATTCTATTTCCCTTTAGCTGAATAACTTCTCTTGATTCAACCAACTCCTCTCTAACTAACTTTGCACTCTTTTCCAAACCTTCAAAGAAAATGTCAGCAAAATTTCTAGCACATTCAATAAAATCTCTTAACTGCACATCATTATCAAAGACCTGCCAATAATTTACATTATGTGGGACTTTAGGTCTGTAAATTATTTCAATTCTATAAGTGTCACTTTTGAACTCTGGGTGTGGTAATAATAAAGAAGCCAAAATAGCTAAAGAATCAGCCTTTGTATTTTGAGACTAGGGTACAAATTCCATAGAGAAAGCATCAAAAGATTCAATCTCATCCCACGATTAATTTCTATAGTGTCTCAACTTATCATTTTTCAAAGAAATTTATTTTCTTACCTATTGTACAATATGTTCAACATCATCTCTCACTATCAGTTGCCTTATCTTCTTCACTTTGGCTTCTTGCAATCCTAGGAGGAGGGCTTCATATTCTGCGATGTTATTTGTTTTTTGGAAATCCAATTTAAATGAGAAAGGAAACACTTCTCCCAAGGGGGAAATTAAAATAGCTCCTACCCTTGATCTTGAATTAGAGCAATTGTCATCAAATTCCAAAATCCACAAAGTCTCTTGCAGTTTTCTATAGTATCCTCCTTGGATTTATCATCAGGAAAAATAATATAATTTCCATACTGACATTCCTGATATAATATTTGGGCTTTTGGATTATCTAAGGGTACTGCTATGTATTTATTCTTAGGTTTCGGTTCTAGTTTTATATTCTTTTTTCCCAATGGGATATAAGCCTTAGACCAATCCATCTTGATCTCTCCACCTATATCCTTACAGAAGGTTCTACTGAGAAACATCCCATAACTAGTTGGTATGTTAGCTACTAAGATGGTTAGTTTCAGCCTCTTATCTAGGCAAGCATATAGGACTACTTGTACATCTTTCACCTGGCCAATAGGGGGGACTTACTTTCCATCCATGGAATAGCAATGTCTATAAGTTTTAGTGAGGTCCAAGTTAAGGGCTTTAGTGACAAGGGCTAGCATAATGTTGTTAGAAGCTCCCAAATCTATAATACAATTATTGATCTTTTGTCCATTTAGCAACAAAGTCACATAGAAAGGATTAGGTTTCCTTTCTTTTACTTCTCCTTCTACAACATTAACAAATGGCTCCATATTAGGGGAATGCTCTGTATATTTTTTGGATACAAAAACTAGTTTCTGCAGAGATATTTGATTTTCAATCATTTGGTTAGAAAATTGGGCATTAGTAACAGGTCCTCCCTTCACATACTGAACTAACTTATCTAACTCTTTAGGGTTCATTCTTAAATATTCTGCTAGATAAATGGATATGGAAGAGGATTTACAAAAATCTACAATGTCAAAAGTAGATGTACCGATAGTTGTTACTATCTTGGATAATATCTTGAAATCTGCATTCTTCACTGGGTCACCATGTATGTGTTCCTTTCCTTTAAAACCTGAGGCGGTCATGTTAGTTCTAGGATAAGGCTTCTGATTTCTTTAATTCTTGGTCATAACAATGTAAGAAGGATCGAGGCATCTCCTCCTCTTACTAAGTAAGATTCATATTCAAGAAAATAAGTGTTTGCATCCTCACTTTCTATCTTTTGACTTACAACCGGCCAACTGGACACATCTTAACCAGTCCATAAAATTTTTCCCATCATGATCCATAGTCAAATGGAAGGAACACATGGTCTCCTTAGGTGCTCCTTTGATTTGCAATCCTAGCTGAGGAGTTGTTAAGGATGGGGCTTTGCCATGACCTTGGTGTTGTTGAACTCTATTAACATCTTGATAGGGGGATTGATAAGGACCATGAGGTCTATTCAATTGTCTTTTCAACATAGCTATGTCATTCATTAACCTCTATGTGAAAGGGTCTATGGGGGCACAGGTAGAACTAGGCCCAAAGGTTTGAACATCCCTTCTCCATTTACCAATAGTAATGAATGCATCCTCTAATTGGATAGCCAATCTTTGAGCGGCCGCTAAGTCAGCAACTACATTTTAATGAGGTGAAAACTCACATCTAGAGGAACTGCATTGACAAATAATATTTTTTGATTTTCCTCATTAGGTCTAGAGGCAATTGGGATTCTCTCAATCAACCTATTGAATTTTGCTACAAACCCCCTCATGGGTTCATGCATTTCCTTCTTCAATTGACCTAACTGAAGTAACAAGGAGCATTCATACTCAAGGGTTTTGAATCTGGTTTTGAACGCTATTTTCATGTCATTGCAACTAGTTATGGAATGATGGGATAGATGGTTGAACCAATCAAAGACAGCATCGGTTAGCATTCAAACAAACAACCTGAAAACAATTTCTTGGGTAGGAACACTTATAACTCCACAGGCCATGTGAAAGGCACTTAGGTGATCATCTATAGAAATTTTTCCATCCCCACTGAAATTGGGAAAAATTTTAGTTGCACCTTTGGGTAACACAGCAAGATTGACCCCAAGATTCAAAGGGCCTATATTCTACCCCCATGGCTGGTTGACAACCATGTTTGGTAGTAAAAATTGCAATGATTGAATGTTCAGATGAGAAGGGATCAG
The DNA here is from genome assembly GCA_028749045.1 of Cupressus sempervirens. Lineage (NCBI taxonomy): Eukaryota > Viridiplantae > Streptophyta > Pinopsida > Cupressales > Cupressaceae > Cupressus > Cupressus sempervirens. The sequence goes on along the minus strand of CM053789.1, from coordinate 17,232,974 downwards.
AACCTTCAATGGAAGAAAATATTGTACTAAAGTTGAGAGAGAGGAAGGTTTGGGGGGAGAACTGGATCTGCTATAGGATTTAGTTTTCTTCTTCTTTGGGTCATTATAATTGGGCAGAAAACTCAAGTTCTTCAAAAGTTCAAAATTTTCATCTAAAATACTGCTTTCTCTTTCTCCTCTCATGTACCTCCTTTTAGCTAGGTCTACTTCTTGTTTAAGGTCTTACAAGGGGTTAAGCAAGTCTATTTACCATCATTCCTTCTTGAATTTTTGGCACACCTCTCAAAAGTTCAGCATGCTCTTTCTCTCTTTCAAGTACATTCAATGCTTATTCAAATTGTTTATTATTCTGGTGTAATGTCTAGGTAGCAGATGTCAAATTAGAGATTATATCTTCCTATGTGCCTTCAAATCTGAGATTAGGCTACAAAATAGGAAATACCTTATCACTCGAAAGGACCATTGTGATTCATTACTACTTCAAAGGGCTTAGTCCTTTTTCTCTAACGGACTCTTCCCCAATAGAGTCACCAAAAATCTATTAGTGAACAAATTGTCTTTTCTGGTTAAACAATAATATACTCTATGCCCAAAACTTGGAAAATCCAATAATGTTCACAAGAGTTAGGAAAACATAATACTTATTTGTTTCCTTCTACATTTATAGGTACAACTCCCTTTACAAAGATTTATCAATAACCTCAAAGAAAACAACAATAACTAAATACACACTTTTACCAGAAAGTGCATAAGGATCACTCATGTACTCTTAGGTACTGAGGTAACAGTTTACATACTCATTTGAAGAAAATCAATGAAAAGTTCATAGTCATTTCACCAACAATAATCTAACTAGAATCTAAACACCACCATAGTTTGAATTAACCATGCAAGAAACTAACTAAGAATGGACCACAAAGAAATAGTAGTTGATATTACATGCGGCTAATCACCATAGATCACAAAGTAACCACACTCAAATTGCTTCAAACAAAAAGTTTTAAAGCACAAATAAAGGTGACAGATATATATTCAAAAACTTTCTTCAGCACAAAGTCTTTTGAAAAGAATTCATATATATTATATCTATCTATCACTATTTCTATTTATTTAACTTGAAATAGTACTAACTTTATCAAAGTGAATTTTTCCTTCTAATAATCTAACCCATGACTAGTTAAATGCTCCAACATTTATAGTTGTTACATATACGAAAGAACTCTATTAAAGCCCATCCTTTTGGTTTAAAATAGTTACAAGTAGTAAAGATAGTTTTTGAAATAGCTGCAAAAAAAGAATAAACAAAAAGTAACTATTCTAACTAAACTTCATCAACGATTTTCTCTCTATCAGCTACAGTTTGTTTTACCAGCTTCTAGCTCTTGAAGGCATTCATGAATTCTTGCATTACATGGGAGTGTGGGTTTTTTAGGCTTAGTAATTTGGATTTGCAAGCATCTTTCTGCCATTTGAGCTATTTAATACTTCAACTTTGCCATGACATGAGGTTCTTATTTACATACAACATCAATTCGATGTTTTCCAATGTAGTGAAGTCGCTAGGATTAGGTGCATCATTATCTTTGATTTTTTTTCACAACATCATTGAAACTTCTCGTTAAGACCTCGAAGTCCATATTTCCATCTTCAAATTGTGGAATCCCTATGGGATTAACAACAGGCATATCTTTTAGAAGCTCTTTATGCATACCAACAATCTTAGTTTCCACTAATCACATTTCCTCAATGGCTTCCCTATAAATAGACTCCTTCCAATCCATATTGCTCTTCAAGATCAATAACATACTTGAGTCCATAGTTTTCATGGGATTTTCACCAAGAAACTTTAGTACTTTGTACTTTTTGACCTCATTAACCTGAAACACGATGGCTTGGCATCGATTCTAATCATCTTCCCATACTGGCATGACAGTTTGAATCTTTCCCAACAGTATCTCTCCCTTTTCACATGTGGTAGTGAAATCCAAGATGAATTTACTACCTTCCTTTATTATAGAGGCCACCTAGTCTTGTACTGCGTCCGAGAGTAGTTTTCCCTTTTACATCTGTTTGACTAACTATTGGCTATCTAAGGAGTTGGGATCAAAAGAATGTGAGGTCTAAACCAGTGGGAGAGAACCTAAATTCATCAATAAATTTATATAGGTGGTGATGGTAATTACCAGTGCCTTGAACTCTCTCTTTTCATTGCTATCTTTCTCTAATTGGGTCAACATGTGATCTATAGAGAATTTCAAAAAGCAGTTACCTATGTCTTTGTTAATGATTCCTAATTCCACAATAGTGACTTTAAAGTCTTTAATATCAATTTCTCTAGATTCATTCCTTTGTTTATATGTGGCCACTTTTTCCATTATTGGATCTTTGATTAGATGTGCATTTCTTTTCAATTTCTTTCTCTTAGAGCCACGGGCTACATATTTGGTAATGATATCCTTAACAAGTGTAGATATAGGTTGTAGATTTCTCTATTGACCAAATCAGACAACCAAGATGGGATAGTAGGAGTAGTAGAAATCCCTTGAGCTTCCTTGGTGGGAGTCATGAACTTGGGCTGATTTAATTTAGGAGCTTCAATTAGCTATACATCACCATCAAGATTATCTGAAAAATTGAGTTCTTTGCCTAGACTTTGTTCTTGAGCCATCATCTTCTCTTTCTGAATTTCCTATTGCATGAGCACCTCAAACTTGGTCTTGGACTTGGTTCTAAGGGTCGTGGTTTGTGAGGGATATAATTTTCTTTTCTACTTATTAGAAGTCAACGAACTACATGCAACATGAGATGAAACTAGAATGTCAGAAGCTATTGGTTTAGATAAAGAAACCACCTTTCGACATTTTTCATTTTGCTTTGCATTGATAGTCCTCATGTTTCTTCTCCTTAGCTAGTTATCCGTGTGAGTGAAGATAGATCTGGTCCTTAGGTTTATATCATCCTCTTCTCTTTGGCTCCAATCTATTTCCAATTGTTCCAACTCACTTGCCTCTTCCCATCTTGGTTTGACTATGTCTGAACCATCTTCAACCACCTCTTCTAGTTGGAATTTTAGCTTGAGAGAACTGATTTATGGAAGTATTAACCTTGAGTGATCTCTTCTGAATACTTCTTCTTCATCATTGCAATCTTTCCATAAATATTCTAAATGTAGAATTGTAGGTGATTGATCTTTTAAACCAAGAACTCGGGTTGTGAAACCTTTGTTGTCAAAATCCCTCCTTTTGTGATAGGATCCAAGATTAAAACTAAGTAAATTGCTTCTGATGATTGAGGCATTAATCATGTTGCTGTAAGTTAAATGGCAAAGCTTAATAGGAAAAATTGACTCACAAATTTTCTTGAGTTAAGTTGTCCTTAATCATTGAAAATAACTGTCTACAGAGTTCAGCTAAGACAAAACAATCTAGTGCATAGCGAGGTAGTTTCACTAGTTCTTCAAATCTACCTACTCTCAAATAGTTGAATTTTGAATCAACCTTTGGGCTTCTAAGGATAACCTTGGCACTGGTGCCTTTTTAAGCTCAAGTGTACACTCTCTATTAGCACATCATGCACTTTCCTAAAATCTTCTAAGAACCTATCTCTTTGGAGCAAAGGGCAGTAGTGATAAACAGTTACATCTTCACTCCAAATTTCATGTGGAAGAGAGGTAATATTACTAATGCAAGCAATGCAATAGGTCAAATAAGAAGCCATATAAAAAATTTCCCTAGATTCCTTAGTATGATTAGGATGGCTTCTCAATGAATTGGCAATTAACTCGGTCCAATCCAATAGTTGTTTTCCTTTCAAAATGATTTCTACATAGTGATACATCCAGTCTTCAAAAAGAAAAAAATTTGTTGAACATTTAACTTCATGTAAGAAGACCAAGAGGTCATGAATATGAGGTTTCATATGGTCTTTAGTGATTATTTTGGGCAACCTTGAACCACCTCTATAGTTTTTCTCTGTCCATTTTCTGGCCATGGTGTTACGATACTTGTTTGGGCTTTCCTAGTACTCCACTAAAGACTAGGTAGGGCTAAAGGTAGCATAGGTACATTCAAATAGACGTAAAACTGAGGAAATGGTTTCCCTAGAAATAGATAACACAAACTCCCCATCTTTGTTCAAAATGCTTTTGGTTCTTATATCATAGTGGTTAATGCATAGCTAAAGTAACTCATGACACAAAAGAGCAAGGGGAAAAGTCGCAACTTCAACCAAACCACTTGTCAAAATTTCCATACAACCATTAACTTCATTTGCTTTTTTGAGGAAATTTGCTTTGTTTCTCAACCTTTACACCTTCTAAGTTAGTATCAATAATAACAAGCTTCCTACACTCCAAACTAGAAATATTTATGAAGAAATGTAGAAAAGATTTCATTTTTTAAAAGGAAATAAAAGCCCAACACTAATTTCTTTCTTTGAAATTCAGAGGACAAAGAAAACAGGAAGAGGTTTCTCAAATTCTCACATGTAGTTTGCTGAGAAAAATCAGATTTTTTCCTTTCGCTTTCTGTTGCTTCTCCTTCAATTCAACCTTTCTCATAATAAATAAAAATGGGAAACTTGTATTCTTTTAAAGGAAAAGGAGAACATACAAGCAGAAGTATGGTCTCATAATGAGGCATTCATGGGAAATTAGTTGTGGCTTGATTTGCACAATTGAAACCCATGACAAGACCTTTTTATTTAATAATTCCCCTTTACGATTGTCCTTGCAATGATTACCTTTTTCTGACAAATAATCTACTTTCATATGAAATATTTCCCCATGTTGAGTCATAACAACATCCATTCTCGTGTTTGAAATGAAAGTAATTAAAACACGAATTCCAATCATTATTTCCTAAGACCTTAATTAATGCCTCAGGAACTGGGAATCCTTAGGGAATCACAAGCACTTTTCACCCAAAAACTTTCAGTAGTAGAACCACTTCAAATTGCTTCAAACTAAAGTTCAAAGGGGTTCGAAGCAGTTCAAAAGAATATCCTCATCGCACTTAGCGGGTCCCACCTGCAAGAAAAATGGTCAGTATCAAATCCTTTTGTTGAACTTCTTTGAACTACATCAAACTAAAGTTCAAGGGGTTCAAAGAGGTTCAAGGTGTAAGAGATGCGACAAATAGCACAGGGTAAATTTCCATATGCAAGTTTTGATGATATTTGGGAAAAGGGAAACCGAGGAAGGTTGGTTCAACAATTAACTTGGGCATTCCAAAAGAAAATAGAGAAAAACCAAAACAAATGGTGACTCAAACTAAGGCTAACAATATGTTATCCATAACATAATCGAAGATTGAAAGGAAATACGTTTCTTTCCATATAGTTTTGTGGTGGGAACTAGACCCCTAATTTTCAACATTTTTCAGCAAGTAAAAATTTGTCTTTAAAAATTATGAAAATATATCAATTCATTTTCCAAATAATTATTAAAATTTATAATCCTAAACTTCATCCATTTCTATACATTTGATCAATTTAATTTATTATCAAATTCTAACTAATATTACCCATTTTATGACATTGAAGATGAATAATTATACTTTTATTAGCCTTTTCCTTTATAAAAGGGTGACACATGTTTGTGCTTTTACCCTTTATCAATCAAATTTGAATCTCAGGAACAACTATTCATCAATTTGCTGCTCCCCCATTGACTATCTTCCCTATTTCATGTATGCATCTCCCCCTTTTTTTCATGTACTTATCTCCCCCAAAGATGTATGTACTTCTCTCCCAAATAATTTATTTTGTGTACAATTCTCCCCCATTGACATCAATGAAAAAGTCATCATTATGTCAATTATGTTATACAAGATCGTCAACAAGCTCAAGTGTCCAAAGACACTGTTAGATACCAATTACCAAGAGTCATTTATGACTCAGCTCGAACACAGATACTCCCTCATAGAGGAAGCATAGAGCATCTAGGCTAGAAAAAGAATAGTGTTCTCTACTACTAGACTAATACAATCTCTACATCAAATACTCAAAAGTAGGTAGGGGCATGACCCCAAGCATACCTCTCAGATACTCAAATGTATCCTTTGGAAGGGGCTTTGTGAATATATCTACTATCTTCTCCTTTGTATTGATATACTCTAGCTTGGTCTATTTCTCTACAACTTTCTCTCTCAAAACATGATACTTATTAGATATGTGCTTCATCTTAGAATGCAACACAGGATTCGTAGATGTACTTATTGTACTTGTGTTATCACAATGTATGATAATAAGTTCTATAAACTCAACCAAGGTCCTTCAACATTTGTTTCATCCACCTGATCTAATTACAATTATTTGTTGTTGCTACATACTCTACTTCTACTATACTTTGTGAAATAGAGTCTTGTTTCTATCACATCCAAGAAACCAATCTTCCTCCTAAAAAAAATTCTCCATGACTTGTATTTTTTCTATCATTTTATATTGCTTGCCCAATCCACATTAGTATATGCACATAAGGTAAACTCATTTGATCTATCATACCATAATCCAAAATTAGGTGTACCCTTTAAATATTTGAAAATCCTTTTTCTACCGCATAATGTGACTCTTTAGGATCAACTTAAAGTCTTGCAACAATACAAACTGCATTAGCTATATCAGGTCTTTATTTGATTCTCACAACCTCACCTTGTTCATTTATCTTAGCTCTAAAAACCCATTTAGTTCCTATAACATTCTTGTCCTTAGGTTTAGGAATCACTTCCCATGTATCATTCTTCTCAATCTGATCTAATTCTTCTCTCATATCTTTAATCAAAAGTCATGTTTACTAGCTTCATCATCACTCGTAGGCTCTACTTGAGAAATCAAACATATTTTTTCTCTTTGTACCTTGTTCCTTGTCATCAGTCATTTTTCCTTGCTACCAATAATTTAATCAGTAGGATGATTATTTACATATTCCTATTGGGTATCATTGTCTAAACTCTAACTTCATCTCTAGGCTCACTCCTTAGTTCTTCTCTCTATTCCACAGTTTTTATGTCATTCTGCAAATATGTGTCGATCTCATAAAAAAGCTCAACATTCTCTTGGTCATCCTTTGGATTAGTCTCTTGATTAGAATTATAATCAAACATTCTTTGTTGAATTCCAAACTTCTCATCAACTCTAACATTTGTGCTCTTAATAATAGTCTTGGTTTTTTGATTAAAATATATGTATGCTTTACTTTTCAATGAATAACCTAGAAACTTACCTTCATCACTTCTTGTGTCAAACTTACCAATATCATTTTCTGCCTTAATACAACACTTACTTCTAAAGATTCTAAAATACTTAACTGATGGTGCATGTCCAAACCAAATCTCATAGGAGTCTTACCAATACCTTGTCTAATTAGTACTTTTTCCATTGTATATAATGTTCTATTAAGTTATTCTCTCCAAACTATCTTCAAGACATTGTTCTCAAACATCATAGCTCTTGTTTCCTCTATTACTAATATGTTTCTCCTTTCTGTTATACCATTTTGCCCAGGTGTCTTAAGGGTTGAAAGCTATCTTTTAATGTCATTTGCTTCACAAAAAATGTTAAACTCATTCAAAGTAAACTCTCCACCTCTATCAAATATTAAGCATTTAATCCTCACTCTAGATTTTCATTTTCAACTCTACTCTTAAACACCTTAAAATTCTCAAATGCTTCAGATTTCTCTATAAGAAATGCTACCCACATCATCCTAGTAAAGTCATCAACAAGAATCATGAAATATCTTTCACCATAGAATGCTCTTGTCTTTGTAGGACCACTCAAATTTGTGTTTACTAGTTCCAACTTTTTTGATGTAGTAAACTTCTTGCTTGGAAAAGAACATTTCTTCTACATTTTCATATCACACTTCTTACATACAATGTTAGTAGGCTTCACAATTTGGAAAATCTCTAACAGAAAATGTAGTGCTCACTTTCATAATGTTATCAAAATTTATGTGACAAACCCTCTTGTACCATAACCAATTGTTATCAAACTTAGCAACTAAGCATGTCATCTTAGTAGGGTTCAACTAAAAAAAATTACCTTTTGATTGTGTACCAAACTAATCAGCTTAGCATCCTCATCCTTGATAATGCATGTCTTTTCTGTAACCTATAACTGATATCCTTTGTCAACTAATGGTCCAACACTCAAAACATTATGTTTTAGACCATCAAAAAAATAAACATCATCAGTGTTAGTTTTCCCATTAAGATTAATAGATCCTATTCCTTTTATGTGACATGCCACATTGTTTCCAACTCTAACAATTTCTTCATCACAACATCAACAAATTTATTCATATCTCTAGTCATATAATGTGAACAACTATTGTTTATGAACCAAGCAGATTTCTTCTTTTCAACTTGTGACAATAGTTCTTTTTCTTCTCTAATTTCTTATTTTTTAGGACTTTCCTCTTTAATTGCAACAAATCCTATTTTATCACTTCCACTCAAAAATCTTTCCACACTAGCTTCTAGATCTTCATCATTTGCATAAAGACATTCTATAGGCCTCCTAGGCTTGAAATTACTCTTATACTTCTTTACTCATTTTGGGAACTTAGAAGCATAATGACCATATTCATTTCAAGTCCAACATTTAAATATTATCTTACCATTAGGTTCTCTCTTCACAAGTAGAGAAATTCAATCTTCAATCTTCTTATCTTCTTCATTTCTTTCTTTGTTTCTACTAGCATAATCTCCATTAGTACTTGTGCTCCTTGTTAATGTAGGTCGAACACTCAATGTGCTAAAATAAATCTCAGCTCTAGCTAAATCACCACTTTGTCTCAAGCTAATCTCAGTTCATTCTAGGCTTCCAAGAAGAGTCTCCCTTGTAAATTTTTATGTGCAAGGGATAACGTTCAATCATCTACGCTATCTTCTTATATGCAAGTGTCAAAGTTTTAAGATCTTCCATACAATTTCATCTTCACTCTCTATTCCATCACAAGCCTCAATTCATGCAACAATCTTTGATATTCTACCAAAATAACTTCTTATAGATTCATCTTCCATCATTTTAGCTTCTTGAAATAAACATATCCAGTTCTTCAATCAAACCTTCTTAGCATACTTATCACCTTCATAAGTAGATTCCAAAGTTTTCTGAATTTCATGTGCCAAATTAATTTTTTTTACCTCACTATACCGATTTTCAAAAAGGGCTAACAAAATTCCTTCCCTAGCAATAACATTGCACATAAAAAGTTCTCTATGAGGTTTAGTATACTCCTTAATTTTTTCTTCATCAACCACTTTTTTTCTTTTTATTAGTGATCAACCAATATCCTAGACCTGCCCACAACAATTGTGTCTTCATCTTCTATTTCCAACTATCCTAGTTGGTTCTGTCAAATATCAAACTTTCTTTTCTGAAATGACATGCCATAGATCTCCTTAAGCTATTAATATTTTCTTTCAAAAACCTAACACTCTGATACCAATTATTAGAAAGTTAAGTCTGCTAGGATAAGTGAGAGGAGGGTGAATCAGTTATTCAATTAAAATAACTCAAATTAAAATTATTAAATCTGAAATATTTAATAAGAAAGTGCAATTACCACAAGAAGATAACCATACACAATAAAAACATATTTGTTGACTAGGGAAACCCTTGATCAGAGGGAAAACCCTGGGTGGGATGGTACCCATAAAATGGTGTACTAATAAATAAGTTCCTTTTCATAGGATAGACCCTATTAGAACTCAATGAAATGCATTCAATACATATTAGTCCCTTTTAGGACACTTTGAATATGATATGTGAGGAGATTCCAACCTTGTTAGGAGTTGTGTCAACCCTATTAGGAGCTGTGGAAGGTAGAAGGACCCACTATCAAAATAGCTTCAGGGATAAGACTGTCAAATTCATTATCCAATAGCCTATTGTACTATACTTTGAAGAATTATATCAAAAAAAGCTATCCACAACAACCTCTTTGCTAAATAGAATCTCTCTATCATATTTTCATGCCTTAACTCCACCAAATACTTCCCTAATCTCTAGATATGCAATATCAAGTTCAGTGGATCTTACATCCAAGTTCACATACTAACATTACACAAATCCCATCACTTAATCATTTATGACACACATACAACCAAGAAAAACATCTTCCCTAATACCAAGCCTTCAAACTAACTTATTGAGAGAGCCTTGAGGCTTTCTCGATTTACAATTACAATATAGGACCACGTTAAGATAATACAATATATGTTACATTATATTTTTTCACAATTACATAATACTATTAGCTCATAGTCTTCATAATTCTTCATACGTGCAAAATATAACTTAGCATAATCAACCAAGAAATCTTCATCATGTCTTCTTTTTTTGACCAAATGGGCTTAGCCATGTTCTATCTCTCTTAGGAGATATAATCCAATTAGCATAAATTGCTTCACAAGATCTTTGCTAAAACACTATGTTTAATAAATCTCAAATTTAACTATCAACTATATTTATTTATTTGCATGCACACTTAACCACATAATCAAGACACTTTATGGAACATGTCCTTAACTATGCATAACTACATCTTTAATGCTTGCACCTTGCAATCTCAATCTCTATTTGTTGCTCTCTGCCTTTACAAAATTATTACTATGTTGACATCAATAACAAACACAATGATGAATGAAATAGACACTCATACTAATAATCTCCCAAATGCTCCAAAAATGCTAGGATACTCCCCCATAGGGATATCATTAGCATTCATGCTAACATGCATTACCTTATTTCTTGTGCATTGCAGACCCATAGAGAAATGGGCCTACAAAGGTGTGCTAAACTAGAGACAAAGAGTAGAGAAGAGGGGAGAGGCTATGTATTTACAGGTGCACATGTAGTAAGGGGCACATTTAGGGCACTTTTTGAGGATGCATAGGTGCACCTTGAGTGCATGTACACTAAAAGGGGAATGGCTTAGCCTGCACCTAGTGCACCTTGTCAAGGTATGCAAGGTGAACATGTGCACATCTATCTGCTTTGGTGAAGAATGATGATTCTTGAGTGAGCTGATCTTGAAGAACATTGATTAACTACAGTCCAAAATACAAACTTCATAAGTTTCACTGCTTGAGACACCTCAAAAGATACCCTATTTTGCGGAATGAGTTATTGAGAGCTAAAAGGAAAGGGGGTATCCCCATTTCTGAATTTTAAAATGGGGTGTGTGTTATGAAACTACAACAAATAGCCCGACAAAAGGAAGACACAAAAAAGACATTTCTTTATCAGAAAGCAATGTTCAAACTAGTATCAAGTTTACAACTTGATTCCATATGTCACAAGTGGCCTTTGAGAACTTCAAACAAGGAACTAAAGCTTTTTGACTTTAACACTCAGTGTGTGTTCAGTGTCATAATTCCATTAACATTCCTATGCGTTAACCACCACAAGTGTGTAGAAACATTAAAATAATCCTTTGTTGATCGGTAAGAGTTTCAAACATCCCCATAAATCAATTTTCCATCAATGTATAACCAGATGTGGGAATTTTTTCAAGGGACTCGTAATGAGTCATCAATTACTTGACTTTGTATTTCTAGTGATTCATTTGTTCACTTCGTAAAGCTAGCATGTTTCAACTTGATTCCTCATTGAAGATTTTTTTTATTTGATGTCAGCCAAGAATTATGTTGTGCTAGCCCTACATGATCACATGCTTTCATTCTTATCAAGTTTTGGAGTCTTATTTCATGACACCTTTTATCTTATTTTATTTTCTTTTTGTCTTGCTTGATAGTGATTCGGTTGTCTCCTCAAGGTGTTGGTGTTTTTATTCTTTTGGATCTTTTCTACTCTAATGACTCTTGCATTCCTCTTACTAATGAACTTTTGGGAAAATCACATGCCATTAAGTAATTTTGATAAGATCCTAGGGAAGACCTCTATTTAAACTAAAAGTTTTAAATTGTCCCTTGGCTATTGTCCACCTAGGTTGAAAGCAACCTGGATGATCAACTTTTTATATTTGTAAAGTGTAGAGAACGATCAATCAAGAATTTGATTTAGAAGCCAAAAATCTTTTGCTAGCTACTAGTGACATCTATATTTAGTTTTCAAAAGAAACAAAATTCATCAAAATTCTTTGATGAAGAAATACCTCTTCTAGAAATTAGGTCTAGTCGAGATGCTTTACTAGTTTTAACGGTATTGTAGGATTCCTTCCTCTATTTGTACTAGTTTGAAAGATATAGCAACAATGAATACAGTCTTGTGTATCTTTTAAAGCATGGGCCAATAATATCCTAATCTCAAAATATGATGTGTTGTAGCTTCTGCCAAACTATGTCTTGTACCATACTGATCATCAAATTGCTCCAAAACTTATGTCACTCATTGCAATTTAGACATTTGTAGTACATGCATTCATAATTTCTTTGATATAAGTATCCATCTTTCAACATATATGATCTACATTTCATCCTTAGATCCCTGCACTAAGAAGTATGCATCCCTTCAGGGCATCTATTTTGCAACAAGTGGTAAACTATATCCTGATACCAAATATTTGAAACAAAACTTTTATGGATATAAGAATATGAAACAAGTAATTTCTCTTGTTATGTATCAACATTCAATTTGGTTAAGTCTTGGACTCAGACCAATTTTATGGGTTGAATCTAAAGGTTAGAATCTCATTATATAGGCATCCATTTCCTTTGTCTTGATCTTTCTTTACAATTTTGTATCCCAAGTCAACTCCAATTCATGGCACATTATTAAATATGCTAGATTGATAAAACTTGTGTGCAATTACACAAATAACAAATTTAATTAGTATATCCTCAATGTTTTCTATTGACATTCCACAACCATTCCACTTCACCTTGTTAGAATTATTTAGAATAACTGAGAGGGGGGGAGGGGTGAATTAGTTATCCAAGGTCCAATGATGTCCAATTGAAACTTTCTTCTAATCCTTAATGGCACATAACTAAAATAAACATGCATGAAATTAAACATTAAACAACCATGAAAAGTAAACATGCATCACACCATAACACTAAGGATTTTGGTGACCCAGAAACCCTCTAGGAATAAGAAGGTAAAACTGGGGTGGGGATGATACCCACTAAATAACTGGGCAATTGATTTCAACCACTTCTCATGGTCCATCCTGTTAAAGGCTACAACACACTGTTAAATGTGACCCTGTTAAAGGATTTCTACACCCTATTAGGAGTGTGCCCTGTTAGAGGACTTAAGAACATTCAACTTGGAATGTCACCCTATTAAAGGATTTACATAGAATTGTTAGGCTCACCCAAGTCCATGGGATTTATAGTCACCTTCTCAAAAGAATCTTCAATCCCTCTCTAAGGATCGCCTATCCTCCTCTTAAGGATCTCTTATCCTTCTCCTAAGGATCTCTTTATCCTTTTCCTAAGGATCTCTTTATCCTTCTTCTAGGGATCTCTTTATCCTTTTCCTGAGGCTTATCCACCTAGCTATTAAGCTAACCTAGCAATATAGGATTTCAATATCTAATACAATGGTAAGAGAGTATTAGAAAGATTTTTGATCTGATACAGATTGCAACTCTAACCTTGCAGATTTCAGATCGCTCTTTGGTCCTTCTTCTTTGCTTGGCTTTCCTCACTTGCAGTCTTGATAGCTTGTTCACCCTTCAAGATCTATCTCCTTGAGTTCTTCCACTCATTATGCCAATGCACTCCATGATCACTTGATCAAATTAGAGTCTTGATGCTCTGTATTTACTCCTCACTGTGTCCTCCTTCTTGACACTTCTCACTAGCTTTTTCTTGGCTTATCTTTCATGCACCTTCTCACACATGCACTCTTGATCTCTAACCTATGACTTCTTATATAGAAGTTTTTTACTTCATTTCTCGCTCAAATCTTGATTTGATCTTGAGAAAATGACATTGTTTTCCCTCCAAAGTGTTTCTTCTAGAAACTTCATGATAAATCCATTAGCATTCACCTTGAACTAGTTTGCATGGTTTACGTAAAATTCTGTGACATCTACTCATCATCCTTATCATGCAACTAATTCACAAAATTCAATGTAACAAACTTATCGTTACTAATCTGGAAAATCTTTGATTAACAAATAATGCAGCAACTCGGCATCATTGATTTACTGATGCTCAACACCTTCTGTGTTACTCAGCTTCTACTGTTATTTTACTGGCACTTAGCACCGATAGCATTTTTTTTTTTCTCAGCACTTGAAGACTTACTCGGCATCCATTATCTTTTTTGCCACTCGACACCTAAAGGATTATGTATTACTCAACTTACACTGAAGTTGAACTTGCTCGGCTTCAACTAAGAATCTTCTCAACTCTAACTAGCTTTCTCGGCTCACTCTAATGAATTTAGTTAGGCTTTACAAATGACTTAGTTAAACCTTACATCTTTGTTGTGTCTTAGTGTATCCTGAGAAGAACCTCCTTATAGCAATATCGTGAGAATGCTCAAAATAACAGAATACAAAGTGATAGCAGAACTCAGAATAAATCTACTGATCGCAGGCCACTTCGAGGGGGTAACCTCCTTTGAGCAAGCTCAATACAATAAATTCGTCCGTGCCCATCAAGGGCCTCAACCTATTCTTATATACTGGGTACGATCTAGAAAAGTAATACTACCTATGCATGTGGGATAATAAAATAAACTCACGGGACGACTTACAAAGCATATGCGTCCAACAACTCTACTCTAACAAAATAAACAGAAGGAACACACAGGTTCCTAACATCCCCTCTCCCTTAGAAAAAAGCTTTGTCCTCAAAGCTTAAGGTGTGGAAATTGTTGTTGAATCTGAAGAAGGGGTTCCCAGGTAGCATCCTCTGGTTGCATGCCATGCCACTGAATCAAGACCTCAGAGATGGAGCGAGAGCGAAGCGGGCGAGTGCGCTGGTCAATGATTGCCACCGGCTCCAGGATAATGGATCCTTCCGTATCCATTTCAGGGAGAGTAGTTTGTGCTCTGACAGTGGTACCCAGAACTTTCTTTAGACAAGAAACATGAAAAACTGGATGAATGCGGGAAGAAGGAGGAAGTTCCAGTTTATAAGCAACTGAACCAATCTTCTGCAGAACCTGATAAGGCCCATAAAATTTTGGGGCCAGCTTATGACGCCCTTTCAGCTTTAGGGAGGATTGTTTGTATGGCTGTAGACGAAGAAAAACCATATCCCCAACTTGAAATGAGCGCTCAGAACGATGTTGATCTGCTTGCTGTTTCATCCGATTACGGGCCATGTGAAGATTATCCTGTAAGGTATGAAGAATCTGATCCCTGCTGCGGAGAACTATGTCAACTGCCTGGACTGGTGAGCTGTTGGGAGTGTAGGGAAGGAGCACTGGAGGTGCCTGACCATAGACTGCTTCATATGGAGTCATTTTAGAGGCAGTGTGGTAAGAGGTATTGTACCACCATTCAGCTAAAGGGAGCCACTTGGCCCACTGATGTTGCTGTTCGGAAGTGAAGCAACGAAGATAAGTTTCCAAGCATTTATTGACAATTTCCGTTTGACCATCAGTTTGTGGGTGATAGCCCGAACTCATCTTCAGTTTGGTGCCAGTTTTTTGAAACAGTTCAGTCCAAAAATGACTGGTAAAAGTTGCATCACGATCAGAGACAATGGAAGAAGGGAGTCCATGAAGACGAAATATCTGGTCCATGAAGATTTGTGCAACAGAGGAGGCAGTATAGGGGTGGCTGAGGGCACAAAAGTGACTATATTTCGAGAGACGATCAACCACAACCAAGATCACTGTCTTGCCACCGGATTTAGGAAGCCCTTCAATGAAATCCATAGAAATATCAGTCCAAATCCGTGTAGGAATGGGCAATGGTTCGAGCAAGCCAGGAAGGAGGGTCGTTTCACCCTTGTGGCGTTGGCAAGTATCACATTCAGCCACCATCTGTTGAATCGTCTGTTTCATTCCTTTCCAAAAGAAGTTTCTCCTTGCTCGCTCATAAGTTTTGAGGAAGCCTGAGTGCCCTGCTGAAGGAGAAGCATGGAGTTCATAAAAAATAGCCTGATGTAGAGCTGGGTTCTGAGGAAGCACTAGCCGACCCTTGTATCGAAGAGAAGCACCATCCCAAGAGTAATGTGGTATAGCAGAAGGATTATTGGCTAGCTGGTGAATGATTTGAGATAAAGAAGAGTCACTGTCATAGCCCTGCTGAACAGACGCTAACCAATTGGGAATGGGCTTAGAAATAGCGGAAAGGGAAGCTTGATTATCAAATGTGCGAGAAAGAGCATCTGCCACAATATTCTCCTTACCCTTCTTGTAGGTGATCTCATAATCATACCCCATGAGTTTGCTGACCCATTTCTGTTGTGTAGGAGAGGATACCCGTTGTTCCAGGAAGTATTTCAGACTTTGGTGATCAGTTTTGATGCAAAAATGACTCCCTAAGAGGTATGGCCGCCACTTCTGTACAGCATGCAAAATAGCCATCATTTCTTTTTCATAAGTAGAGAGGGCTAGATTCTTACCAGAGAGGGCTTTGCTAGTGAACGCAATAGGATGGTCATCTTGCAGGAGAACAGCACCCAATCCATTGCCGCAAGCATCACTCTCAATAGTGAAGGGTTTGGAAAAATCTGGCATCGCGAGAACAGGTGTACTGCACATAGCCTGTTTCAGTTGTTCAAATGCAGTCTCAGCAACAGGGGTCCAGGAGAAGGCATCCTTTTTTAACAGAGCTGTCAATGGTGCTGCAATTTTCCCGTAATCTTTGACAAACTTGCGGTAGTAGCCAGTCAACCCCAAAAAACCCCGAAGGCTCTTGAGAGTTTTAGGATGCGGCCAAGTTTTCATGACATCTATTTTTGTAGGATCCACCCGCACTCCATGGTGTGCAACAATATGCCCGAGATACTCCACTTCCTCCTGGCCAAACACACATTTAGATAGTTTTGCACAGAGTTGATGATCAGAGAGAAGTTGCAAGACAAGCTCCAGATGATGGAGATGCTCAGCCCAAGTTTTGCTATATATGAGGATATCATCAAAGAAGACCAGAATGAATTTCCGGAGGTATGGTCGAAATATGTTATTCATCACTGCCTGAAATGTTGAAGGAGCATTCGTGAGGCCAAAGGGCATGACTAAAAATTCATAGTGACCATCATGTGTGCGGAAGGCAGTTTTAGGTATATCCTCCTCATTAACCCGAATTTGATGATACCCAGAACGAAGATCTAACTTGGAGAAAAAATGAGCCCCATGAAGTTCATCAAGAAGTTCATCAACAACTGGAATGGGAAACTTGTCCTTTATAGTGAGATGATTAAGTGCTCGGAAATCAATGCAGAGTCGCCATGACCCATCTTTTTTGCGAACAAGCAGAACTGGAGAAGAAAAGGAACTGGTACTAGGGCGAATAATACCTTGCTTCAGTAAGTCACGGACAAGTATCTCGATTTCGGTCTTCTGATGAAATGGGTAGCGGTAGGGCCTGATGTTGGGCGGAACACTGCCAGGAAGGAGCTGAATACGGTGGTCCTCTGGACGAGAAGGAGGTAATCCCACAGGTTCAGCAAATATACCAGAATACTTGTCCAAAATGTGTTGGAGATCGGCAGGAGTGCTAGAGACTGCTGATGGCTGCATCTGAATGGAATGGAGCTGAGCGATGACACCATGTGAATTCTTCTTAAGAAGTTTTTCCATATGGTGTGAACTGATGATGCTGAGAGACCCTGGTTGTAAGCCTTTCAAAGTGTGTTGGTGCCCTCGGCTGAAAACTGCATCCAAAGTTCAGCAAAATCCCAGAGAATGGGGCCAAGAGTGCGTAACCATTGGGCACCCAAAACCACATCACAGCCACCTAAGGGTAAGGCAAACATGTCAGAGCGCATGTTATAATCTCCAATAGAGAGACGCACATTGCGACATTTCCCTTTACAAGGTAAAGTGCCCCCATTGGCAATCATGACTTCAAAGCTAGAGCAGGGATGGATAAAGCAATCAGCCTGTTTGGCTATTCGTGGATCAATGAAGTTATGAGTGCTACCAGAATCAATGAGTATAGTAAGAGGGATCTTCTTGAAGAAACCCTGGACCCGCATGGTTTGTGGAGTAGTGACTCCTGCCAAAGCATGGACAGATATCTCTGGTGGAGCTTCTGGGGAAGGAGGTTCAGGCTGGTGAGGCTCAACCTCAGCATCCACTATTTCCTGAGCATCTACATATTCTTCCAGTTCTGGTGGAGAATCCACATCCAAGAGATAGAGCTTTTGCTGAACACATCTATGGCCCCGAGACCATTTCTCATCACAATTATAACAAAGCCCTTTGTCTCGCCTAACTCGCATCTTTGTTTCAGACAAGTGCTTGATCGGAGTAGTTCTGGGAGCTGGTATGACTGGAGGGTTGTGAGAACCTGTATTTCTGAATGGAACAAAATTAGATCTGGAGCGTTGTAGAGCACTAATCTTGTCTTTCGCTAACTTAGCCAACCCAAGGGCTTCCATCATTGTAGTAGGTCGAAACATTTTGACTTCTGAGCGAAGTGCATCCTTCAGACCACTGACAAAACAACTACGGAAGAAGTCATCAGACAAGCCCTCTGTGTGATTAGCTAATTTTTCAAACTCTGTCTGGTATTCTCTTACAGTGCCTGTTTGACGCAGTTTAGTGAGTGCTCCTGTGAAATCATCAAAGGAACTAGGGCCAAAGCGCTCCAAAATGAGGGTGCAAAATTCGCTCCATGTTGGGCCTACATTAGCCTTGATGTACCAACGGAACCATTGAAGAGCTTCATGTTCCAAATGAAAAGATGCAAGGGAGACTTTGTGGTTATCCAAAGTATTATGCAAGCTGAAATACTGCTCTGCCCTATAGATGCATCCAGTCGGATCAGAACCATCGAAGCGTGGAAAATCAAGCTTTGGTCCACGGAAATTGCCAGAAGAGGACCCAGTATCTCCTGAATGGTTTCGGCTCATGGCTGACTGCTGAAAGTTAAGACCCAGAATTTTGTCATCCAGATCTTGAAGTCTGGTTTTGAGGGATGCAATTTCCTCTTCCATGATTTTTGCTCCTGTACGCGTAACAACCATAAAACAAGGTTTTTTTTTTTTTTTTTTTTTTTTTTTTTTGAAATGGGTAGAAGATGAGAAACAAAAACTTTTTTAGTTACGGCAAACTTGGATTTGGGTAAAACTCATATAGGAAATGGGTGTTCGACGGGTGGTGGGAGACTATCTGGGGACAAGGGAAAAAGAAAAATGAGGGTTTCAAGGGTAGGGAGGCGAAATGAGGCGAACAGTCCAAGAGGGATAAGGGAGCAAAATGAGGAATTGAATCTTGTGGCTCAGTTTGGTGGCGATTGGATGAGAGGTGAAAAAGATAGGGCAAACCCTAAAATTAGATAAATGAGGGATTTAGGGCTTTGATATGTAAAATTTGGGGTTGGGTCGCCAAGGAAGGAAGTATGCGAAATGATATTGCAGTCGGTCTGCGAAAGTATGAGCAGAAACAGAAAGCAAACAAGGAAGCTACGACTAAAAAACAGAAAAATTCACTCACAGACAGAACAACTGAAAAGAGTTATAATAACAAGAGATATTAGAAGTGAGAGGAACCTGAAGGCCACGACAGAAAAAAATTTGATGTAATTTCCACCCAGCGAGCCCAAGAGAGTGCTCTGATACCAGATGAGAAGAACCTCCTTATAGCAATATCGTGAGAATGCTCAAAATAACAGAATACAAAGTGATAGCAGAACTCAGAATAAATCTACTGATCGCAGGCCACTTCGAGGGGGTAACCTCCTTTGAGCAAGCTCAATACAATAAATTCGTCCGTGCCCATCAAGGGCCTCAACCTATTCTTATATACTGGGTACGATCTAGAAAAGTAATACTACCTATGCATGTGGGATAATAAAATAAACTCACGGGACGACTTACAAAGCATATGCGTCCAACAACTCTACTCTAACAAAATAAACAGAAGGAACACACAGGTTCCTAACATATCCATCTTCTTAGAGTATGTCATCAATACACTATTTCATCAATGACTTAGCTTATCTTTAAACTTCATTACATCATCATAACTTCAACCTTTCTCTAGGTACTCTAGTTACATCTTATTGATTGCTACCTCCTTGTCAATCAACGAATTGATAGTATTTGAATCACTTAAGCAATTTTCATTCCTGCAAGTAGAAAGTTTGACATCAATGACATAACAATGATTGAAAACATTCTTTACCAATTCCATTATGCTTCATTCGTGATCTTTTCAATCATTTCCAACAATCTCCCTCTTTGGCATTGATGGCAAACCAAACTGATCAATTGATCAACTTAGTTACCACCAAAATTACATACATTTTTTACTTGGTATATAATTCCTTCTTTTGTTGATACAAGTTGAATCCTTTGTGTTGCTTCTCCCTCTAGGCTATTGTGGGCTGCTTCTCCCTCTAGATTGTTGCATCCTTATTTTGTATTCCTGATCCTTCATAGCTACTTGTTGATTCTTATCTCTTCTAAATCTCCTTCTATCATCTCTTCTTTCATACATATACTTCTCCCTCTTACCTTTCTTTGATCAGTTTCTCATATCTCCCTCTTTGACATAAATGCCAAAGATGTAGCATCTTCAACATGCTGAATATAAGCTTTGCATCTTTCATGTTTTCTCCCTCTATCACCATGCTTGTGACTGATCGAAAATTCATGTTCCTATTGTCATCCTCTGCATCATTCTTCTATTATTTCAATGATCTACTCTTGTTGATGCAGGGCAGCTTCTTTGTTGCTTTAGATTGCTTGAGTCAGGGGCATTACCCCCAACTTGCCTCGAAGATATTCATAATTCATAAGCATCCTTGGGGAATGGTTTGGTGAAGATATTTGTAGTTTGTTCCTTTGTGTGAATGTACTCCATCTTTACTTGTTTGTCTTCCACCAATTCTTTGACATAGTGATACTCTATTGCAATATGCTTGGTTTTTGCATGCATTACTAGATTCTTGGATATGTTTATAGCACTTGTATTATCACAATACAATATCACAAGTTTGGTTACGTCTTCTTTCATTCCTTCCAATAGATTTTTAAGCCACACAATGTTTGTACAATTGACTGCTGCTACCACATATTCTACTTTTGCAGTGGACTGGGATGTGCATGTTTGTTTCTTGCTAGTCCAAGTAACTAGCCTTTTACCTAAGAATAATGCTCCTCCACTTGTGCTTTTCCTATCATCAATGTTGCCTCCCCAATCTACGTCTGTGTATGCATTGAGCTCAAACTTTTCATTCTTTTTTTAGTATAAGCCAAAATAGTCAGTTCCTTTGAGATACTTCATTATCCTTTTTACTGCAATGAGATAACTTTCTCTAGGATTAGCAGAGAATCTAGCCATTATTCCAACTGCTAGTGCTATGTCTAGTCTGCTATGTACAACATATTGTAATTTTCTAATCATGGACCTGTACATTGTTTGATTGACTTCAATTGATTCATCATTTTTGGATAGCTTATGTCATGTTGACATTGGTGTGCTGACTGGTTTGGAGTCTTCCAATCCAAACTTCTTGAGTATCTCCTTGATGTATTTTGATCGTGTCACAAATATGCCATGTTTTAGTTGATGTACTTGCAATCCTACGAAGAACTTGATTTCTCCAAACATAGACATCTCAAACTCATGTTTCATTTTGTTAGCAAAACTTTTGCAAAGCACTTCCTTTCATCCAAAAACTATATCATCCACATAGATTTTAGATACAAGGATATCCTTATCTTCTTTTGATTTGATGTACATGTTGGTGTTATCATCAGTTCTTTCAAATCCTATTTGCACTAGATACTTGTGAAGTCTCTCATACCAAGCTCTAGAGGCTTGCTTTAATCCATATAGAGCCTCGTGTAATTTGCATACCTTGCTTTTGTTCTTTTCATCAACAAAACCTTCTAGTTTCTCTATGTAGACTTCCTCTTCAAATATACCATTTAGAAATGCAAACTTTACATCCATCTGATAGACTTTAAATCCTTTGAAGGCTGCATATGCTAGTAAGGTCCTTACTCCTTCCATTCTGGCAACTGGAGCAAAAGTTTCTCCATAGTCTAGTCCTTCTTCTTGTGCATATCCTTTGCAGACTAATCTTGCCTTGTTCCTTGTGATTTCACCATTTTCATCTAACTTGTTTCTGAATGCCCACTTGGTTCCAATCACATTCTTGTCAACTGGTCTTGGGACTAAGGTCCATGTCCTGTTCTTCTCAATTTGTTCTATTTCTTCTTTCATAGCATTTTTCCAATCATCATCTTTTATAGCTTCAATTACTGTTCTTGGTTCCATTTTTATGAGTAGACATGTCTCATTTCTTAGTCTATTCCTTCTCATTGGTCCTGCCTCTTTGTTTCCAATAATTTGATCTGTAGGATGATGTCTTCTTACACACTTTGCCAATACTGGTTCTTTCCTTGTTTGCATGTTGTCTCCTTCAAAGTCTGGATCTTCATGTATATTTTCATCAAGTATTTGTTCATTTCCTTCATGTGGGTTGTTCTCAGAATCTGAATGAACATTCTCTTTATTTTGTAGCTCAGCTTTTGAATGTGTTTGTTGCTCGGCATTCACTGTCCGTGATTCGGTAGATACTGAATTTTGTTGTTGATTGTCATTCTGAGTTGCAACTTCACCATTATTAGACATACCTTCATAAATGTATACAAAGGTCTTGTATTCTTCTACTTTTTTGGTGTCCTCAATACTTTGAACTTCTGCAAGCTCATCAAACTTCACATTTATGCTTTCTACTACTTAGTTAGTGTTAACATTCAAGCACTTATAAGCTTTTCTTCTAGTAGAATAACCAAGAAATGTGCCTTCCTCACTTTTTGCATCAAACTTTCCATTTCTAGACTCTTTATATATATAGCATTTGCATCCAAATATTTTGAAATGTTTTACATTAGGAGAGTGCCCATACCATAATTCAAAAGGTGTTGCATTTGTACCTTTCTTGACTTGAACTCTATTGAGTGTGTAGACTGCAGTACTTAAAACTTGTCTCCAGTACTTGAGTGTAACATTTTTCTCCATCATTAAGGTCCTGGCACAGTCAATAACTGATCTATTCCTTTTTTTTGCTATACCATTCTGAGGTGGAGTCCTAGGTGCTGATGTTTGCCTTTTGATTCCTCTTTCATTGCAGAATTCTTCAAATTCTCTTGATGTGAATTCTCCTCCTTTATCAGATCTAAGACATTTTAGGCTCTTCCCTATTTCTTTCTCTACTCTGGCCAAGTACCATTTGAACATTTGAAATGCATCTGATTTTAGTTTCAGGAACATGACTGTCATCATCCTTGAATAGTCATCTACAAATAGCATTATGTATCTGTCACCTTTGTAGCTTTGCACTTCAATAGGACCACACAAGTTAGTATGAACTAGCTCTAATACTTCATTAGAAGTATAAGTCTTGCTTTTGAAAGTTGACTTGGTCATCTTCCCTAGTTGGCATTGTTTGCACATGGTGTTATCAGGTTTCTTCAACTTTGGTAGACCTCTGACTTTCTTCATTTTGCTGATGCTTATCAAATTTTCAAAATTTACTTGACATGGCCTCTTGTGCCATAACCATACATCATCATTTTGAATAATGAGACAAGAAGCATCTTCCATGTCTAGATAAAACAAATTACTCCTAGTCTAGTTACCTTTTCCTATTAGACTTCCATGAGAATCATAGATCTTGGAAATTCCATTTCCAAATTCAACCTTGTATCCTATGTTGCCTAACTATGAGACACTTAACAGGTTATAATTCAGGCCTTCAACATAGTATACATTATCACATGATATCCTTTCAGTAAGCTTGATACTACCTTTCCCTTTGATCTGACATGGTGCATTATTTCCAAATCTAACACTATTTCCTTGATATTGAGTAAAGGTAATGAACTTACTTTTGTCTCTAGTCATGTGATGAGAGCATCCGTTGTCTATGATCCATTTGTCATTCTTGTTTATGCAAGTTACCAAGGTAGTTGCTTCATCTTCATCATATTCATCTTTCATAGCCACATAGACTACTTCATCATCATTCATGTCAAAGTCTTCTTCAACAATGTAGCATCTTTTTCCTTTTCCTCTGTAGTCCTTGTTGTCCTCTTTCTTGTTCTTGAAGTTGCCTCCATCCTTGTAATTTTCTTTTGTGTGCATCTGGTCGCAATGTGACCAACTTCATTACAATTGAAACAAATGATTGGTAGCTTACCTTTGAATTTGCATCTTCCTCTGTGAAATATTCTTGCTAGTAATGCCTCCAATTGGTCTACATCATCTTCATCAGTGCTACTGTCACTAGATACATACTTTCCTTTTCCACTCTTTCTCTTTGTTTGCACCTCATCCTTGTCTTTTATTGTCATCTTGGCTTTGAATGCAAATTTAAAGTTCTCTGGCTTGTAGTTTTCAAAGTTGGATAGCTCAAAGGCAGTGAGTCTTCCAATTATCCCTTCAAATGACAATGCATTGCCTGGTACACACCTTAGCTCTTGGATAGCTGATACTCTTATAGCATAGATAGGAAGAAAAGTTATCAAGTATTTGCTGCATATTGTTTCTTCTACTAACTGTCCTCCTAGGCTTCTTATGGCACTTACTACTTCCTTTATCCTTGCACCATATTGAGCAGCATTCTCTCCTTCTTCCATTTTCATATCATCAAACTTTCCTCTTAGGCTCTCTCTTTTGTCTCTTTTGACATTGTCATCTCCTCCATAGATTCTTGATAATGTTTCCCACATCTGATGTGTAGTTCCACATTCTTTGATGTCATCGTACTCGGCATAGCTTAGTGTTGAAGCAATATCTAACATCGCTTGATTGTGCTCCTTCTTCTTGTTCATGTCATCTGCAGTGAGAGGTCCTACAAGGTCTACATGATCAATTGTCATTGAGTCCTGTGCATAGTCACCTATTGATCCGAGATATAGCTTCATCAGACTTTGCCATGCAACAAATTTGTATTTGTTTAGCTTGGGAATTTCTCTCTTGAGCATCTTGACCTTTCTATTGCTAGTACCTTGAAACAAATCAGCAGTGAGCTCTAATACCAATTGTTAGAATTCTTTAGAATAACTGAGAGGGGGGGGGATGAATCAATTATCCAAGGTCCAATGATGTCCAATTGAAACTTTCTTCTAATCCTTAATGGAACATAACTGAAAAATTAACATGTATGCAATTAAACATTAAACAACCATGAAAAGTAAACATGCATCACACCATAACACTAAAGATTTTGGTGACCCAAAAACCCTCCAGCAATAAGAAGGTAAAATTGGGGTGGGGATGATACCCACTAAATAACTGCACAATTGATTTCAACCACTTCTGATGGTCTACCCTGTTAAAGGCTACACAACACTATTAAATGTGACCCTGTTAAAGGATTTCTACACCCTGTTAGGAGTGTTCCCTGTTAGAGGACTTAAGAAAATTCAACTTGGAATGTAACCCTGCTAAAGGATTTACATAGAGCTGTTAGGCTCACCCAAGTCCATGGGATTTACAGTCACCTTCTCAAAAGAATCTTTCATCCCTCTCTAAGGATCTCCTATCCTCCTCCTAAGGATCTCGTATCCTTCTCCTAAAGATCTCTTTATCCTTTTCCTAAAGATCTCTTTATCCTTCTCCTAAGGATCCCTTTGTCCTTTTCCTAAGGCTTATCCACCTAGTTGTTAAGCTAACCTAGCAATGTAGGATTTCAATATCTAATACAATGGTAAGAGAGTATTAGAAAGATTTTTGATCTAATACAGATTGCAAATCTAACCTTGTAGATTTCAGATCGCTCTTTAGTCCTTCTTTTCTTGGCTTTCCTCTCTTGCAATGCTGACATCTTGTTCACCCTTCAAGATCTATCTCCTTGAGTTCTTCCACTCATTATGCCAATGCACTCCATGATCACTTGATCAACTCAGAGTCTTGATGCTCTTTATTTACTCCTCACTGTGTCCTCCTTCTTGACACTTCTCACTAGCCTTTTCTTGGCTTCTCTTGCATGCACCTTCTCACACATCCACTCTTGATCTCTAACCTATGACTTCTTATATAGAAGTTTTGTACTTCATTTCCCACTCAAATCTTGATTTGATCTTGAGAAAATTGCATTTTTTTCCCTCCAAAGTGTTTCTTCTAGAAATTTCATGATAAATCCATTAGCATTTGCCTTGAACTAGCTTGCATGGTTTACATAAAATTCTATGGCATCTACTCATCATCCTTATCATACAACTAATTCACAAAATTTGATGTAAAAAACTTATCGTTACTGATCTGGCGAATCTTTGACTTAACAAATAATGCAACAACTCGACATCATTGATTTACTGATGCTCGACACCTTCTATGTTACGCGGCTTCTACTATTATTTTACTGGCACTCGGCACCTATAGCATTTTTTTTTTGCTCAGCACTTGAAGACTTACTCAGTATCCATTATCTTTTCTGCCAGTATCCATTATCTTTTCTGCCACTCGGCACCTGAAGGATTCTGTGTTACTCGACTTACACTAAAGTTGAACTTGCTCGGCTCTAACTAGCTTTCTCGGCTCACTCTAATGAATTTAGTTAGGCTTTACAAATGACTTAGTTAAACCTTACATCTTTTTTGTGTCTTAGTGTGTTCATCTTCTTAGAGTATGTCATCAATACACTATTTCATCAATTACTTAGCTGATCCTTAAACTTCATTACATCATCATAACTTCAACCTTTCTCTAGGTACTGTAGTTACATCTTATTAATTGCCACCTCCTTGTCAATCAACCAATTGATAGTATTTGAATCACTTAAGCAATTGTCATTCCTACAAGTAGCAAGTTTGACATCAATGAAAAAACAATGATTGAAAACATTCTTTGCCAATTCGATTATGCTTCATTCATGATCTTTTCAATCATTTCCAACAATCTCGCTCTTTGGCATTGATGGCAAACCAAAATGATCAATTGATCAACTTAGTTACCACCAAAATTACATATGTTTTCTGCTTGGTATATAATTCCTTCTTTTGCTGATACAAGTTGAATCCTTTGTGTTGCTTCTCCCTTTGGACTGTTGCGTGCTGCTTCTCCCTCTGGACTGCTGCATCCTTACTTTGTATTCTTGATCCTTCATAGCTACTTGTTAATTCTTATCTCTTCTAAATCTCCTTCTTTCATCTCTTCTTTCATACATATACTTCTCCCTCTTACCTTTCTTTGATCAATTTCTCATATCTCCCTCTTTGACATAAATGCCAAAGATGTAGCATCTTCAACATGTTGAATATAAGCTTTGCATCTTTCATGTTTTCTCCCTCTATCACCATGCTTGTGACTGATCTGGAATTGTTGTTCCTGTTGTCATCCTTTGCATCATTCTTCTATTATTTCAATGATCTACTCTTGTTGATACAGGGCAGCTTCTTTGTTGCTTTAGACTGCTTGAGTTAGGGGCATTACCCCCAACTTGCCTCTAAGATATTCATAAGCATCTTTGGGCAATGGTTTGGTGAAGATATCTGTAGCTTGTTCCTTTGTGTGAATGCACTCCATCTTTACTTGTTTGTCTTCCACCAATTCTCTGACATAGTCATACTTGATTGCAATATGCTTGGTTTTAGCATGCATTACTGGATTTTTGGATATGCTTATAGCACTTGTATTATCACAATACAATATCAACGGTTTGGTTACCTCTTCTTTCATTCCTTTCAATAGATGTTTAAGCCACACAATGTTTGTACAATTGACTACTGCTGCCACATATTCTGCTTCTGTAGTGGATTGGGATGTACATGTTTGTTTCTTGCTAGTCCAAGTAACTAGCCTTTTACCTAAGAATAATGCTCCTCCACTTGTGCTTCTGTCATCGATGTTGCCTCCCCAATCTACATCTATGTATGCATTGAGCTCAAACTTTTCATTCTTTTTGTAATATAAGCCAAAATCATCAGTTCCTTTGAGATACCTCATTATCCTTTTTACTACCATGAGATGATTTTCTCCGGGATTAGCAGAGAATCTAGCCACTATTCCAACTGCTAGTGCTATGTTTGGTCTGCTATGTACAACATATTGTAGTTTTCCAATCATGTACCTGTACATTGTTTGATTGACTTTAGCTGATTCATCATTTTTGGATAGCTTATGTCCTATTGCCATTGGTGTGCTGACTGGTTTGGAGTCTTCCAATCCAAACTTCTTGAGTATCCCCTTGATGTATATAGAGCTTTCAAGTATATAGTTCCTGCATACCTCTTCCCTTTAGTGAGATTTGGTATGATCACCAAATCCATTAGATTGGGTGATCACAGTGTCTTCTACTTTGTTGCTTCCAACTCTTACTACTTCTATCCATGTATTCTTCTTCTCTAGTTTGTCAACTTCATTCCTTTGTGTTGGTGTAGGTGTCTTGGTTTTGTAGTTCTTACTGATGTGTCCTACTATAAGATAGCTGAAACATACTATCTCACCATTTAGCCATTTCTTGTAGTTTCTTGTGAAATGTGTCTTGATACAATTCTCTTGAATGTGTCCATATTCTCTACAATAGTGAAAATTGTGCCATGTGTTATAATCCTAGTTACAGGAATTTCCTTTCTTTCCTGCATGAGTCTATTTTCAAGGTGACTAGTGTTATTTATTCTTATGTTTGCACTCATAAGCCTTATGTCTATACTTTTGACAATTATAGAAATGACCTTGTAATCTAGATATCTTTCTAGTTGAGCTTGTATTCTCTATTTTGAATTCATTAACTTGATGTCCTACTTTCTTGCATTTAGAAAAATTACCACTTGGCTTGGATTTAGTAGTTTTCTTACCATTTTTTCTTTTGCAAATATTTTTTTTATGTCCAATATTTCCACATCAATGGCATGTATATTTTCCTTTTGCATTCCTTTGTTCTCCACTTTTAGATGATTCTCCCTCTTCAGTAGTTGAAGATTGCTTGTATCTAAGTCCTGATGTATCTATTGCTCTTGGTGACTTTATCATGTCTTCAAAATGTTTAATTGCTTCATTTGGTTTGTTCACTCTTTCCATGAGTTCATTTTCATGCCTTAACTCATTCTTCAATTTCTCATTTTGTAACTTTATATTTGTAATCTCCAAATCTTTTCTATCTGCTTCTCTGTTTTTAATTACTATTTGGTTTATCATATCAAGTTGAGTATTAGTAGGCTTCTGAACTTCAAATGATGTTTATTCATGTCTAATAGTTATCTACCTTTTTTCTTCTTCATCCATGATCTTATCATCTATTGCTTTCTTCTTTAGTTCAATAGCTTCAAGCAGTATGACAAATTGAATCTCTTGTTTTGTCTTCAGATATTTTTCTTCCTTCACTAGGACATTGTTCTTCTCTAGTAATTATGTCATTGCTTCATCTTTGTTACTAGTCTTTTCATTGTCCAACAATCCTTTTGTGTCAAGTTTTGTGTAGCCATCTCTCTTCTCTTTTTTAGGGATTTTCTCAACTCTTCTTTTGTTGTCTCTAATTGTCGCAAACTGGTCTATATTTTAATTATTTGATTTTCAATGATCTTTCCTATCTTGTATACTTTGATCTCCATGATCTCAAGCTCTTAATTTGTTATATATATATATATATATATATATATATATATATATATATATATATAGGAAACAAGATATAAGTGAGAGTGGGGGTGAATTAGGATCTTAAACTTTTGACTTCAAAATCAATTTCATTAAATCATACCTAATTCATCATTAAAACTACAATGATGAAACATAAAATAAGTTTATGTCCATAACATTTCAACACATAACATAATGATTTGGTTACCTAGAAACACTTCAAGATGAAGGTAAAATTTGGGTGGGGATGAAACCCACAAATCTTTATTGTTGCAACAATAAAGTTAACCTATTAAGGTTACTGTTGTCACAAAATTTTGTACACTTGTCCAAAGTTTTTACCTAAGAACAACCTTGTGAAACATGGAAACAAACTCCAAGATGTGGGACTTGAAACTGTGAGGTTGAGTCTCTGGAGAAGGTCGGCTTCCTTTACTATCAGGGTGCACCTAACTACTCTTGAAGAGGAAAAGGGAGAATGAATACATAAGATTAAACTAACTAATCTAATTTAAAGAGGTGATGCACCAAAATAGAGTGTTTGACCTTATCTCTACCCATAAATGCATAGTTAACCAGTTATAACCTCAAAGAATACAGATTTAGACTTTGTTTAATTCAACAACCACATGTAGATTAGACAACAAAATAATGCTATAGGAAGAAACTTCACTTAATATCATTCAAATGCCAAAAGTAGATACAATCATGCAAATTGCAGAATATAGACAAGAACATTAACCAGAGGCAAAGAAATCTTACACAATGTCTTAATGGCTAAAAGAGACTTAGTAGAGGATTACAATGGTTCAAAGGCATGAGAAATTATACCAGTATGCATAGAAGCAATACTAGAAAATGAAAGAAAGATCAATCCTTACAAGGATTACAAAATTTGCCTTTACAGCTCAGACCTAACTAAGATATTTCTAATTGAAGTTACTCCACAACTACTGCTATTAATTTCTCAAAGAATAATCAAGATGATCCAAACAATAGATTTGATTTGGTACACTTGCAAAGGCATGAAAAACATGGAAACCCTAAGTGGAGCACACCTTGAAGTGATGGAAAATGGAAAAAATCAATGCTAGAACTTCTCAAAATGGTTGATCAAACTGTGGGAAGAGTGTCATTTGCATCATTGAAAACCTATCACTAACTTGGAGTGGTTGGGATTGATTTGAAAGATCGGATTGTGCAAGAAAACCCAATTTTCCTTCATTTATGGCTTACAAATTAGTAAGGTCAATAGTCAAACAAACTCGTGCAACCAAGGTGAGCCACATGGACCAACAACATTATTTTTTTTTTCCACCTCACAAGACCTTCACAGGTTTGACTGCCACATTGGCCAACTAACCGCGCCACCCTCTAAACTTGACCGCGATGACTTTATGAAATTGCCAACATAACCACCATTGCAAACTATAGTATTTATTTCCTTAACTACCCCCTCTAGGACACATGGCCATTTCTTGTTTGGCTGCAATATTCAAAGTCCTTCTGACTCCTTAATGTGGGAAAGTGTCGGTCGTTGATCTATGAAAGATCAATGATCATGGAAAATCTTTTTTATTACTACACCTACCCCATTAATATTTTCAAGCCCACAGACTACTCAGCATCCAAAATGACAACATGTCACCCCTTTTTGTGATTCAACATGAAACAACTAGAATGAAATCTACCTCGGCACTACCTGACATCCTTTCTGGCACTACCTTTTAACCCTGACTTCCCACACAAAAGAATGGACCCACCAATCCATATGTCATAACGTCACTTCCCCGTATTGTCAAAAAAATTGACAAAACATAGAATGTGAGAAAGCAGCAACTAATAGAATTCTAGCTATATTCAAACCCACATCGACATGTCAGCATAGTCAAAAGATAGCCCACAAACAAGAAGCAAGGCCCCACCCTGGAAATGTGGCACAAGGTCACTTCCTAGCATTCATTAAACACTGGGCTATTCCAAAATGTTGGAAAGCAACTACCATATATCTCTGGGAGATCTGTTGACCCAAGGGGGAATGCAAGCCAACTATGCACAAACTAGTAGCATATGCATCCATTGGGCAACAAGGTCATACAAATCAAGGGAATCCACCTAGCAAACCCCTAAAATCAGAGTAAACATGCCTGGGAACCTCAAAATTGTCTCTCTACAACTACAACCAGGAACCAAAATCCTCTGCAACCACTGCAAAACACATGTGCTCATGCATTTCTTAGAAAATAGGAAACCACAAGAAGGAAACTAACCTAATTATATACATGAAATACTCATCTTTTATAGCTAGCAGGACTTAAGATATATTCCATTGCCTTTCTTATAGACATAACATCATTTTCAATTAGCTCCAATTGATGAGCCAATTCTAGAGATGGGAATTCTAATGAAATTGGAAGCCTTGCTTCCCTACCATATACCAACAAAAAGGGTGAATTTCCTATGGCTCTCTTAGGTGTTATTCTATCAACTCATAGTGTTGTCTTCAACTTTTGATGCCAACACTGTTAGTGTAAATAAGTACTTTACTATTTACACTTACTTAAGTTTACTTAGGTTAATGCATTAGTTTATTATTTTGCATTATTTTATTATTTTTATTTGCGAGACATTTGGGAGTTTTCACACCTTTTGAGTTGTCATGTAGACAACACAGGAGTATGCAACTCTATTTAAGCACATGGTCTCTACAACACTATTTTGCATGTCCTGTGCTTAATGGAGGATAACCCATATCTAGTGGACATGTGCTTGGTTGTATGACACATCATGATGCTAACTTCTATGCATTCTAGAAGCTCTCCTGAGGCCTTTATATTCAGGCACTCCTAGTGTACTCATGATGAACCAGTTATTGAATACATTGTTATTCTGATCATACTCTCACTCTTTGGTCTACTGTGTGCTTGTGTTTGAGTTCTTAGTTCCTGGGTGAATTTTTCCCTTAGGAAAATTCTTACATGGTATCAGAGAAAATGGGAGATTTTCTCATCACAAGCCGTTTGAGACCTCTTACTTGCTTCATCACCTCAACTTGAATTCAGAGTGCTGCAGAAATTAGGAGCATCTAGCATCAGATCTAACCTTGCCATTACATTCGAAATGCTGAACTAGTGAAAATTGACTATAAACTCGGCCACCTTGGCCCAAAGTCGACCATGAGGCAAAAAAAATTTTGCAAATCAAAACTCGGAGGCCCCGATTTGCGGTATGAGTATGGTCTTTTTCAGATTTGTGATTTAATTTATTTTTAGATTTATTATTTTTCTCTGTATTTTAGTCATATTTTTTGTCAAATTTTTGAAAATTAATTTTGCCCTCTCGGGCACCAGAGAAATTTTTTTAGCAGACCCGGGCAGTGACACCCCGGATCTACCATTTTTGGAATCTTTTAAGTACTTCGCAGGGTTTATATTTGGTGGGCTTCCTTTGTGTTAATTCTCTACGATATCTTCTATTTAAACTACTGTAGACCCCAACACCCACTACATGTGGGATTTTTACTTCTGCGAACCCTGCGCATTTGAGATTTTCGGTGATTGCGACTTGATTTTTTGAGATCCGTAGGCAACTTCATAGCGTTGGCAAACTCAGATTCTGGCACCTGCTGCAAACTCCCCATTGAAAATTTCATGGTCGCGTTGAAGACTTCGGCATGGTGAAAGATCTGTCGTCGGTAGCACTAGGCCCTGCGCATTAGGTATATTCTGAATAGGGAGAAGATTTTTCATCGTTGAGTTTATTTCGTCGCCTATTTTTTCAGAACTCTCCCACCCACAGACTTTGGCTTTCCCGACATAGTATTCTCATCCAATTTTTGGTAGGTGCTCTAGTTTTCGGCATGAGATTTTCAACACGATGTTGAAAAACTCAATAGAGATTTTCAGTGAGCAGATTTCGACAGCACTTGACCGAGACATGTGTTGTTCGTTCTTTTTCCCAAGTGATCCGCAACACAAGGACATGCGACGACTACGCAGTAGCTCCTCCTAGCCTCACAAATTGTGACACGTGGCGTAATTTAACTCGCCCATGCCAACTCAACCGTACACGTCAAACTCCTCCGATATTGCCACCTCACCAAGTGGAAATTAGACTTTTTTTCTACGTGGACAGTACATCATCAGACACGCATAACTGTGTTAAATTTGATGCCCGTCTGAACGTCATATCCAGGTATTTTTCAATTGCGTTGATGGTCGTTTAACCGTCAAATTTAGACTCACAATTTTTTTCCAGACCCCTCTCCAGATTGCTTTTTAGTTTGGCAGCCTGACTTTGCGAGCTCATATCTCGGACATCCAGACTCCAATTTAGGTGCAATATTTTTTGAAATCAAGTAGAATTTCCTAAATTTTCCAGTGGTGGTTTCTTTTCTGGTTTTGGTGCTCTGATTTTGCAAAAATTTCATTTTGTGGCGACTGTACTTGCATAATCCTGTGTTTTACAACTTCAGAAGCTCCATACGAGCACATCTGGTCACTTTTTCAGGTTTCATTTTTTTTGAAAGTGCATGTTTTTTCATCTACTTTCCAGATCTAAAGTCAAATTCTAGGGTTGTGTGGACCAATTTCTCACTTTTAGAAATAGGCCTTCTTTGGCATTGTAAAGCTTTCATTCTTTTTCAGAATTGTTGTAAAACTAAGCTATAGTGCTTAAGTGACAGATTTAAGCTTCATAAGGTAGTTGTAAAAGAAAAATTAGAAAGTCCACTTTGTTCATTATGACAAGTGGCCCATTGTGAACGCACTACTTATAAACTGCCAACGCATCTCTTTTGAGGGGGGGTCTTTTGATTGTGTGAAAAGGGGGGGTGTGTACAATGTTTTTGTGTCTCTCTTTTGTGCTCTTTTCATTTCTGCATCATGGGTTTTAAATGTCCTCTAACTTCATGCAACTATTCTACATGGAAAGATATTGCATGGAGTAGATTAATGGAAAAAGGATATAGTCTTAATGTTTATGGTACAATTACCAAACCTACTGATGCTAAAGAACTCATTAAATGGAAAAGACAAGACCAACAAGCTTTAGGTGTTATCAGGAGTTGTGTACATGGGGATCTTCTCTTTCACATTAAAAATTGTTCAGAATCTAAGGAAGCTTAGGATAAACTTGAACAGTTGTATGGTAAAGTGGATGAAGAAAAGGGATTTTAGATTGAGGATGATCTACTTCTCTTGGATCCTAAGAATCATGGCACAATTCAGGATTATATCATTAAAGTCAATGAGTATAGGGCACTTCTTAAAGATTGTGAAAATCCCATGAAAGATGATAGGTTGATTCATCACATCCTGAAGAAGCTACCTTCTGAGTACACCAACTTTGTTTTGAGTTTTAATACTCATAGGTTAACCATGGGATCTTCTTACCAGAAGCCTTCCTTTGATGGATTTGCAGACATGTTGATTGTTGAATAATCTCACTTGGTGGATTTTGGACTTCTCAAGTTATCTAAGACCAAAGACTTAGTGGCTAGTGATGATTCCAAATCAAGTTAACGGGGAAAAAGCAACAACAACAAGAAGTAGTGGAAGCAGAAAACACAATCTGAGACACAACATGACTTCTCTCAACAAGGCGGTTCTTCTTCAAACAAGAAGGGAAGAAATGAAAAGAAGGAAAAACTCTTTTGTGCATACTGTAAAAAGCCAAATCATGACGAGCATCATTGCAAGACAAAAAGAATCGATGAGTTAGAAAATCTACTCAAGAAGAACAAGATTCAAGTGCCAGGTACTTCCAAGGATTCTACTCCAACCTTTTCGAAGGGTAAAGGTCACACACTTATGGCAAAAACAAGTTCTTCAGAATGGATACTTAACTCAGGTGCCTCTTACCACATGGGTTCTTCAAGGGAAGACTTTTCTTCATTGAAGCAATCAAAGGTACCACACATCTTTGTGGGAGATGATGCTAAAATGGAAGTTGAAGGGAAAGGTAATGTTGAAATAGAAAATGGGGAATTCAAAGATGTTCTCTATGTTCCAAATGTAAGCTCCAATCTCCTATCAGTTTACCAAATCACTCACCTTGGATATGGTCATAAGGTTGAGTTCCTTCCCGATTCAGTGATGGTGTGAAGTCTCAAAGATGATTCATTGGTAGTAGTTGGGAAAGTCAATAATGACAAGAGGTTATACTCCTTCTCCCACTTTGTGCCTAAAGGTCCTTCCCAAGCCTTGTTGACTCACTTTACTTCAAACATCAACTTATGGCATGAGCGGTTTGGTCACCTTGACTTTCGCTCTCTTCAAACACATGGTCAAAGGTCTACCTAATATCAGCTTTTCTAAGGGAGAGTGTTCATCTTGTTCAGTGGATATGAATCTCAAGGATAAGTATGATAAAAGGAAGTCTTCTCAAGCTACAGTTGTTCTTCAGCTAGTTCACATGGTATTAGCAGGTCCTTTTGCAGTGACTTCAGTCAGCCAAGGCTGCTACTTGCTCACATTTGTTGATGAATTTTTGAGATTCAATTGGGTCTTCTTCCTTCATCATAAGAATGAAGTGGTTCATAAGCTTCAAGACTTCAAGATTCACATTGAACACAAGTCAAGGAAAGCCATCAAAGTACTAAGGGTGGAAAATGAGAACAAATATGTTGACAAAAGACTTAAGAACTTTTGCAGAATTGAGGGGATTGATCTTCAGAACTCACCAGCATTCAGTCCGCACAACATAGATGTTGCAACTATGAGGATTAGGACTCTCAAGACCATGGCAAGTTGCATGATAAAAGCCAAGTCTCTCAATCCTACACTTGAAGTTGAAGACATTAATAATGCTATGCACATACTTAATAGGTCTCCTCATCCAACCTTAGATGGCAAGACTCCTTTTGAGGCATGGTGCGACAGAAAACTAATTGTGAGTCACTTTAGAGTCTTCAGTTGTCCAGCATGGGAAAACTTTTCTTCCAAGAGTTGCAAGGCACTAGCATCTAGGCCTTGTACCTTTAATGGTTATGAAGACAATGTGAAGGCTTACAGACTTATGGATCTAGAGACACATGATATTTTTGTGGAGAAGGATGTTCATTTTGAGGAAAGTTCACCAAGATTGTCCTCTACTCCTCTCCACACTTCATACACAGTAGAAACTGATAGTGACACCAATGACAGTACTTCAACAGGTTTTGACACGTGGGGTTCTATCAACAGTTGTAGTGAGAGGTCACATCAGTCCAGCCCATGTGCTTACATTGCCATAGTGAAAGGTCCAACACAGCATGGTACATCTTGTCTTCTAGCTCCAACTTCAGTTGACTTGGGAGACAATCTTGAGGACTTACATCTTCTCATTGATGATGATTCTTCTACAGTTGTTGTGAGGGCTCACTCTGACCCTCATGTCCATTCTCCACATGATCAATCTAAATAGGTTGGTGTGATTGTGGATCCTTATGAACAACAATTAGTGGAGGTCTCTTTGTCAGTAGAGGAGACAAATGATTCAGGGGAACAGGTTCAGCAAACATCCTTGCCAGATCTGCATTCATTCTTTTCAGCACAATTGGAAGGGCTGAACTTCAGCATCAGTACTGGGATACTTGAGTAGGTTTCAGGGCCACCATACATCTTTAGGAGTGTACCTTTGCCTCTATTTCTTCCTAAGGGGAGGAACACCATTCTGTATTCCTGTATAGTCACCTAAAAATGGTCATCTAGACTATTAGCCCCCTTCTCAGCATTTTGGCTAAATTAATTTAATCATTTATCTAGACCAAATTGCTAATAATCAATTTATTTGATTATAACCTATAGTTTGACTATGCTATCCTAAGTTCATTATTTGATTAAAAGAACATGTCCCCTTTTATTTAAAAAAAAACACCCCATTCTTCTAACCCACTTAAAGTGCACACATAAAGTCCTTTTTCTATTTTACAATTAAACGAAAAGGCTTGTGAGACTTTTGTCTTATGTGACAAGTTAACTTATATTCTATTGGTTGACTTGTGTGTGCACATGGATCACTCCTCTTTTTGAATTCCACTGTTGATCATCCACCATCTTCATCTTGAACTCTACCGTCCGTACGACTTTAAAAGTGAGAGAGCTTTCCCCCTCAAATCATCCATCCTCATTTGAATATTGTTACGTTGCAGGTTTTCTAACATGTTTCTTTGGAGCTTTGTGGAGAACTTCTATTTCTTGTCTACATTCTCTCATCCATGGCATCATGGCATTCTAGCTTAGCTTAGCTTTCATTTTTACATATAGCTTAATCTCACATAGCTTAATAATGGTATTGTAACACTCTCGTACATGTTTTAATTTTTATTTGCATTGCATTCTTGAGGAACTCCTTGGGACATTTGCATTCTTGCATCTTGTCTTCGGAACCTCCCATTGCATGGTTTACTAGCAAGAAGAGTATCTCTAAGGTTCATCTGAGAGCCCTTGAACTTGAAATACACTCTCTTGCACTCTGTGGATAGGGAGCTCTAAGCCGGCATCCAAGCATTCTGAACTCATGGAATCATTTGGATAGAAGGGTTTAGAGTGGGACACTTTCGAGTGTACATTTTTGGCGCCCACTGTGGGGCTTGAATCAAGTTTCTAGCTCCATTTTCTTTCATTTATTATCTCTGGTTTTTTACAGTAGCATATTGGATCTAATCAAGTTCTTTTGTAGAATTATCACTTTGATTTTAAGGCCAACCCATAAGTAAATTGGTTTGAAGGCCAAAAATCTAGTTGGTTTAAAGATTTGATCATATCTTTTAATCCACTTGGTTTTTTGTTCTGAAATTTGTTTTACAAGGTGGGTATACGTTCAAAATGTCTCATTCCAATTTTTAGAGCATTTTGACATGAGATTTGCGAAAGTTATGATATTTTCTTTTTTTTTCATAAAAAGTCATTTCTGGTTGCACATCAGTGTCTTTTTCAAAAAAACTTACATTTCCAAAAAGGGTTTTCAATTCTAATGGGGGTTCTTTCTTTGGTTTTAAATTTTGAGGTCGTATTAAGCATCAAAAACTCGATTTGATAAATTTGGTCTATTTTGACAAAATCGATCTCTAGAGCGCAAATAAAGAGATTTTTTTTAATTTCTTACATTTTTGGAAAGCTCTTTGATTTTTAGTAGGGGTCTCTTCTATTCATTTCTATTTTTGGATCCGAAATCATAGCAAACAAGTCTAATCTTGTTGACTAGGTCAAAATCAAAGAGTAAAAATGAGAGCATTTGTGATTCACTTGCACTTTCTTTGCATGCACTTGGTTGGAAGATAAATTGGATTTTTGAGGCAACTAACCACTTTTTATTTTAGTTTTCTATGTTATTTCACACTAACTTGTGGTGCTAACAAGTTGTGATTTTAGATTGCCATCCTTGTGAAAAAAAATTGAAACATTGCATAAAAAGAATGCATGTCAAAGCTTCAAATGCACAAGGGCTACTAATGATTGTTTGTAGGGTTTCCCAACGCATAAAAACCCAATTTTTCTTGTTCTTTACTTTTACATGTGCGGAATATACTAGTTGTTTATTTTTAGGCACATTAAAACTTACAACTGGAATCTTTTAGTGATAGGAGAGTATGCTCTTCACCCTTGTGGTGAATCAGAAATCTTGACTTACCATTTGGTTTCAAGAGTAAGAGGCAACTAAATCTTCCTGGCATGTTTGGGAGAAAACGATTGGAATAGGAGAGTATGCTCTTCACCCTTGTGGTGAATCAAAAATCTTGACTTCCGAAAGTTGATCCACTCTTTGTGTAGTTAGAATCCTTTAGAGGGCCTACTCTTGGACAACCTGAGAGGAACGACCCAAGTGGGGACAAGTAGATTACCCGGCTCTTCCAACCCACTATAAACTCAAGGCTATCAAGGACACAAAACCTTGGTAGACATAGTGTTTGTCTTCACCTAGTGTGATCACTTATGGGATTTCGACCATAGGGAGATCACTAGGCAAAAATGCTTAAGGTACTCTTGTGGTCGCGAGATCGGTTACTCATCACAAGGTGAGGTGTCCCGTAATTGGGAGCAAGAGGAACAATATGAACGGAAGCCCTATCTAAACACCCTAAGTTAGTAACTACCTTTTTTAGCCGCTCAACTTCTTGGTGCAAGGATCGATCCTAGTGGACTACCCAAATCACCCCAAGATTTTACACTCACCATCTGTGTTCCCTTGGTTATGCTTATGGCATTTCCATGACAAAGCCAATATCTCTTGTGGGAAACCACTTGGTGTGAGGCAAAGGACCATCAAGCGTGGGCCAAGTTGTTGAGTAATGAACCATGTCCTTTAGGTAGATATTGCTTGATGTGTTCTCGAATGTGGTATACCTATGAAAATCTTTTGAACATACACATGAAGATCATTCTAGGGAATTCTTTTGAGACCTCAAATATGCTTGTATCATGCAAGGTTGCTTTGTCCCTTGCTTGATTGTTTGAAGACTAATCTATGTGTCACTATCTTGCTTGGAAAGAAATTGCTTTTGAACACCAAACTTGCTATGCTATCAATTATTGTCAAACTTTGTCAACAAAGTCAAAACATCAAGTGCAAACATTTTCTTGCATTACTTACTAAGGGGGGTTTCATCATTTGGCTGTGATTTGTTATGTCTCTAGTGCTTAAACATGCTTAAAGTGACTCTTTGGTCTTGGTGCTCTTGGTCTTTTTGTCTTCATGGTCTATGCATGCTTGCTAGTTATCCTTTTGCTTAAATGGTTATCTTGATTTCTTGACTACACTCTTGGGTTGGGAAAGTTGTTCACTTGTCACCCTGATTGCTCTATCTATTTGGCTATTTGGGCATCTTGCCTAGCTATTGACTTGAGTCATTCATGTCGTAAGTTTCTTGGAGATATTGTTTGACAACTCACTTTAATCTCTCTCTACTATCTTGGCAAGTGAACACTCTACCACCTATAGTTTCAGCATCAAGTTATCTTCTAGGCTCTTTTATGCTTGGCTTTGCATCTAAAACTATGGAATTCAAAGCTTTTGCTACCAAACCTCAACCAAATCTAGATGATCATGATATCCTCCATGTCACTAAAGAGTTTCAAAATCTATATGCACAATACAAAAAACTAGAAGAGACAAATGATCTTTCTTACCTTCATCTCTCTAAGCGCATGATAGAAATGAAGTCTAAACTTGAGAAAAGGTTAGAGGAGAAGATTGCATCATTACATGAATCTTCCTTAAGGTCTTTACATGCATGTGAGTCACCTTCTTTGAGGTCATCCTCTTCTTCTAGGTCTACATGCTCTACTTCAAGCCATCAAATGTCTTCATCTTCTAGATCTAAAGACCTACTTAGAGAGAAAGAAAGTGATACCTCCTTTGATCCTATGCCAAGTTTTCATGAAAAACCTATCTTTGACCAATATGATGAAGACATGGACGCATGCTATTCACTTGAGAAACAACAAGAAGATCCTAGACATACTTCTAATAGAACTTTTGCTCCCTTGGAAGATTCTTATGATGACACTTTGCAAAAACTTCTTGGTAATAAGATCATCATGTTACCTAAGTCTAGCTCATATGGAAACCCATTCTTGGATATCTATTGTGCTTATCATCAATATAACGAGCATAGTACTTCAGATTACTTGAGCTAAAACATAAAATCCAAGATCTTATTGATAATGCAATTATTGATACCTTTAATGATTCATGTGGTGAAGATACTTCTCTTGAGCAAGATTACATTAATGAACCTATGTCTAGTAGCAGCTCTATTACATCTTCCACTTCTTCCAACACTCGTGCATCTCCCAACATTTCAAAGCTTTCCAACATGCCTCCATCAAATAAAAAACCTAATACTTTCCACATTGACTACGTGTATCCTCAAGGGCTACCTCTAAAAGAAACTCAAGCTAACCTTCACTTGGCTACAAACCTTTTCCATGCTACTAATCCTAAACATCCTCAACCTTCATGCAGTACTATGCCTAATCCAAGGACTACTCCATTCACTCTTCATTCTCCCTTGTCCTTGGAAGTGGCTCCATGTCAAGAGGACTCTCAAAAAGAAAAAGCTATAAATTTCAAGAAAGATCAAGATCAAGCACCCTTTCATCTCTTTCAATATTTTTTCCCTCCATATCCTATATCTTGTCCACCCCCCAAGTATGATGAAGATACCACTTCCATTATCTCCCTCGAGCTTACTGAAAATTATGAGAAAAGTTCTCTTCATATGTTATCCAAGGCTACTTTTCAAGATCAAAGCATCCCCTCATGTTCTACTTCTCCATATCCACTTCAGAATTGTGCTCAAGCTTCAAGTGCTACTATTAAAAATGTTGTTCCTATCAAAGGTAGACATGAGTCTATTGATGGCTTTGACCATGTTTCTCATTCTAAAGATGTTGATATCCCTTCCCACTATCCCTTTGCATCTTCTAAATCTATCCTTGGTCCTTATCCATCTAAGCTAAAGCATTCAAACCTTCCATCCATATTGGGGCTTTATGTTCCTCCATCTCCTACATTCACTTCTAGCTCATTCCCTAGCTCTCCTATAATACCTCAAGATCAACAAAGACACTCATCCTTGATGACTTTTCACCCATCTATACATCTAAACCAGTCATATTATCCTTATTCATCCACAAATCCCAAGTCCTTTGGAAGTGAGAATAAACATAAGAATCCATCGAAAAAGAAACATCACTATGTCCCATCTAATCTACATGTGAATGCTAAGAAGGAGAATACACAAAAGAGACTGCAAAGGTCCACTACTCAAAGAGCTAAACCAAAGAAAATATGGGTTCCTAAATCCATCATTATACAAATGCACTCTCAAGCACCCAAAGAACGAGGAAAATCTAAAGCTATGTGGATTCCCAAGTCTCTTTTAAAAGACTTGACTATTGAAAATATTTCAAAGTTGACATTCAAGCTTCCAAAGGCTTCCATTCCATCTTCTTCCAAAAATCTTCCTAAAATTATTCCAAAGCCTTCCACTCCACTTTTTTCCAAATCTCTTCTAGCACCTCATACATCTAAACCTCAAGCTACTTCATCCATGATTCCTCCATCATTCCAATACCCTTCAAGGTGTGTGTAAATGTTGATCTTGTACAATATTTCAACTACCCTCATGAAATCCTCTAAAGCTTACACTAACTTTCTATACATGAACTATTATCCTCCATATACTCTTCCTACTACCATTTCTCTTTCATCACCCTATCGACATCTTTGAGCATGCCTTTCTATGGTCTTGGCTTACCATGACTTATCTTTTCTATAGGAGCATTATCTACATTCAAACAGCTTCAACTCTTTCTAAAAATTCAAAAAGAAGAAGGAAAAATAGAAAAAATGAAAAAAATGAAAATGTGCCTTAGTGAAAACCACATCTTGTGGCACCTTGAAAGCAAAAGTAAAGATAAATAAATTTATCCTATGGTGAAAACTACTTCTTGTGGCACCTTAGATAAGTA
This sequence comes from Cupressus sempervirens, assembly GCA_028749045.1. Taxonomy (NCBI): domain Eukaryota; kingdom Viridiplantae; phylum Streptophyta; class Pinopsida; order Cupressales; family Cupressaceae; genus Cupressus; species Cupressus sempervirens. Next base: position 17,189,874 of record CM053789.1, on the reverse strand, counting down.
CCATGATGAAAACCTAGCAAATAGACATCATGCATAATTCTTCCATCATCCATCTATCCCTTCTTCTCTCTTTGATCTTGACAATGTTGAGCTATCTTTGCATATTGGCTATCTTATCCATGAGATTCTCTATTTGTGCTTTCTCATTCCCTCATAGCCTCCATCTTGAGCTTTATTTTTATTCCTCTATCTTATCACTATCCTATCTAGTTGACCCCTTGGTCTTGATCATAATAAATGAAACATGGTTCTCATAGGTCTCTTGACATGGCTACTCTTCTGGACTACACACTTCATGCTATCTCACTTGTTGGCTTCATTTCTTATCCTACATGATATCTTTCTCATTACTTCCATTGCTTATCCAAAATATGCTTCATATGACTATTTCACCTCTTTCCCTAGCTTAGGTACTCTTGAGGAGTCAGTTCTTGAGGATCACTTTCACTTGCTTCACATTCCTTTCTTATACATCTTTGCTTATCTATCGGCTTGTTTCTCCATCATTTCCTATACCTTGCTAGACATTGGAAGAAAATGATGTGATCTTACTTGAGAACTAGTGATCTCTAAATTATTCTAAAAAATCCAAAAAATCATATATAATCTTGAAAAAATCCTAAAAATCGGAAAATGTCCTAAAAAAAAGATCTTCTTAGTGAAAACCTAGCAATAGGCACTTTGATGTATCACCAAAAAAAATCAAAAATACAAAAATACAAAAAATTGAAAAAAGTCCTATAAAAATTCTGTCAAGTGGTGAAAACCTAAAAACAGGCACTACTTGAAACCCTTGCACCTATGTCTATCAGTCTCAATCACCTATTTCACTACACATTTCCTAGCTTGGAATTGTCTCTTATCCTCGTCTCGGGAGTATAGCTACTTAGTCTATTGAGGTATTCTTGTGCATTAGGGTTTCTTTGACAAACTCACAAAATAGTGTTTCTCAACACTTCCCCCACCTTGACATCTAGTGTTTCTCAACACTTTTTAGATAGTTTACCTACGGTCTCTGATGTCGTAATATTTCTCACTATCAAAATCAAGTCTTGAAGAAATGGCCAAGTGACTTACACACACGCACTTTAACACTTAAACGACTGAGCTATGCTAATCTTGATCTACTTTGTGTGTTGTCTATGATGATTTCTTTGCCATGTGTTCGCTCCCTAATAGTCTTTCGAGGATGTCATTGACTAGAAGACTGGGGGCATGGGACATACTTTCTTGATTTCTGCTTGTGGGTATACTTTGTTTGTCTGTAGTGTTGTAAGCATTTATGCTTGTCCTATCCAACATGTTGACTTACAAATGTATCATCCTTGACTGTTTTGCAAGACCACACTCGGGGGTTATCTTGGCACTTATGCCTTGATACAGGTTAATCTTGCTAAATTAAACTTAGGGAATCTAATCGCGTAGTTATCTTGACTTACATGTCTCTGATGCTTAGATTGGATTTCCACATACCTATCTGATATCGATCATATTCATATCCTCATAGTTATACTAGCGATGGTTGTATGATCTCATGATGTCCCTACTAAATGCTCAATGATGAAATTAAGAGTCTAAATGTTATGCACTTCTTGCTAGTAAACCACTTTGCATATTAGCTTGCATTTTAGGTTCATTTTCTAGATTAGTATTACACTCTTGCATATGGAGAGAGCTCTCTCTTCATCTTTTTTGTGGACATATCAACTAACTCCTTTCATATATTTCTTTACTTTCCGCTTGTTCATGTATTTTCACCTTCTTAATCTTTTGCTTCATCTCTTTTCTATCTTATCATCACATTATATAAAGTTTTGACCTCTTAAATAATTTCGACATCTTGGATTCATTTTCGGAATCAAAATCCAAATTCGAGTTCATCTTGATGGTCAAAATTGTCTTTTGAATTTCTACTTTCTTCTAAGCAGTTAGCTGACCTTTTGAGGTCTAATATCCAAATCATTAATGGGGCATCTTCATTTCCATACTTCATATCTACTTCTAGTCACCTTTTCACATCTAAATCATCTTTCTACTAGATTTGACCTAATTTTACACTGTGTCCTTCATGGTCAACTGTTAGTCAAACTGGGGCATTTAATTTCTTATAGTCATTCTTGGGCTCTAATCATCTATCTGTCATCTTGGACATTGCTATATTCTAATTTTCTCATGTCTAGCTAGTTTTTGCATCCTCTTACCTCATTTCGATTTCGATCCTAAGGGGGCAGAAATGCTCTATTGCTAATTGTTACAGCTATCTATTTCTTAGGAGCATTTGTTTGACCTTATCACTTGCTCTTGATCTATTCACTTTGCTAGGTGTTAGAATTCTTTTCAGATCCTAACATCATCTTCCTAGTGTTCAGTACTACCGCTATTAGGCTGTGCATTCAGGACTTGCTATCTATTTTTGCATTTCACTCTTCGAAATCAGACATCTATATCTACCACTGCCTACTTGGCTTCGATTTTCTTTGACATAATGTGTTCCCAGATCGATCACGCATTAGTCAAAGAGGGGCAAATTTAATCACCTAAAAATGGTCATCTAGACTATTAGCCCCCTTCTCAGCATTTTGAATAAATTAATTTAATCATTTATCTAGACCAAATTGTTAATAATCAATTTATTTGATTATAACCTATAGTTTGACTATGCTATCCTAAGTTCATTATTTGATTAAAAGAACATGTCCCCTTTTAATTTAAAAAAAACACCCCATTCTTCTAACCCACTTAAAGTGCACACATAAAGTCTTTTTTCTATTTTACAATTAAAAGAAAAGGCTTGTGAGACTTTTGTCTTATGTGACAAGTCAACTTATATTCTATTGGTTGACTTGTGTGTGCACATGGATCACTCCTCTTTTTGAATTCCATCGTTGATCATCCACCATCTTCATCTTGATCTCTACCGTTCGTACGACTTGAAAAGGGAGAGAGTTTTCCCCCTCAAATCATCCATCCTCATTTGAATATTGTTATGCTATAGGTTTTCTAACAGGTTTCTTTGGAGCTTTGTGGAGAACTTCTATTTCTTGTCTACATTCTCTCATCCATGGCATCATGGCATTCTAGCTTAGCTTAGCTTTCATTTTTACATATAGCTTAATCTCACATAGCTTAATAATGGTATTGTAACACTCTCGTACATGTTTTAATTTTTATTTGCATTGCATTCTTGAGGAACTCCTTGGGACATTTGCATTCTTGCATCTTGTCTTTGGAACCTCCCATTGCATGGTTTACTAGCAAGAAGAGTATCTCTAAGGATCATCTGAGAGCCCTTGAACTTGAAATACACTCTCTTGCACTCCGTAGATAGGGAGCTCTAAGCCGGCATCCAAGCATTCTGAACTCATGGAATTGTTTGGATAGAAGGGTTTAGAGTGGGACACTTTCGAGTGTACATCTTGGACCAACTTGTTCATTGGAGCGGCTTTCACTTGTTTGCATTCTTCTTTTGGGGGGGGAGCCTATTCTGTCTCTCTTCCTCCTCTCATTCTCTTATGTATATATTAGATGTATGTCGTAATGGGGGGGTCTTGATTACTCCATCCATCGATGCATCCTTCTTTATCTCTCTTTTTGGGGGAGGGCTTTTCCCATGAGGTTTTCCCTCTTTCCCCACTTTATGAGAGATTTTCATCTTCATTATGTACTTGGGTACCTAATATGGCCTAGTATCCAGGACCCATTATGCATCTTCATCCTAATTCGTAAGCTTAAGGGAATTCCCCTAAGTTGCACTTAAGGGGGGGTGTTGGTGTAAATAAGTACTTTACTATTTACACTTACTTAAGTTTACTTAGGTTAATGCATTAGTTTATTATTTTGCATTATTTTATTATTTTTATTTGTGAAACACTTGGGAGTTTGTACACCTTTTGAGTTGTCATGTAGACAACACAGGAGTACGCAACTATATTTAAGCACATGGTGTCTACAACACTGTATTGCGTGTCACACCCTTGTAGGCTTATCCTCTCATCACCACACTTACTTTTGTGCTTAATGGAGGATAACCCATATCTGGTAGACATGTGCTTGGTTGTATGACACATCATGATGCTAACTTCTATGCATTCTAGAAGCTCTCCTAAGGCCTTTATATTCAGGCACTCCTAGTGTACTCGTGATGAACCAGTTATTGAATACATTGTTATTCTGATCATACTCTCTCTCTTTGGTCTACTGTGTGCTTGTGTTTGAGTTCTTAGTTCCTGGGTGAATTTTTCCCTTAGGAAAATTCTTACAAACACCTTTGGTTCACCTCTATAGTCCTTTTCATAATCTTGATTAGGTTTTTATTAGATGATTCAACTAGTCCATTGCCCTGAGGATAGTAGTTTGAGGATGTGCTTAGGTAGATATTATGATCAACTACCCATGCACAAACCTAAGCTCCTACAAAAGATTTTACATTATCTAAAATAATAGTTGAAAGGGCACCAAACCTAGTTATAATTCCATCAAGGAATTCAACAACTAAAGAATCTATGGCATCCTTCAATGCAATTTCCTCTATCCATCTGGTAAACTAATCTATAGAGGCTAAGATCCATTTGTGAATAAAACCAAAAGGTGGATTGATAGGGCCTATGAAATCCAATCCCCATTGAGCAAAAGGTTGGTCTACCTAAATGGGATGAAGAGGAAGAGTTGCAAGTCTTTGTCTACCAGAGAAGAAGGCACATTTTTCACACTTCCTCACATGTCTATGACAATCATGGAACAAGGATGGCTAGTAATAACCAGCTCTCATAATCTTCATTGTTCTTGTCCTTGCTGAAATGTGACCACCATTAGGACCATCATGAAGCTCTTTGATCATTCTTTCAACTTGGTCTGTATCAATGCATCTCAATAGGGCTCCATTGAAATCTCCCCTGAAAAGGATGCCATCAACTATGGCATAAGGAATTGACTATAACCTATACTGGCTCCTTTTAGTTCTATCCAACCCTTGAGGATATCCATTTCCTAACAAGAAGGTCATCATGTCATCCATCCAATTCCTTGGATTATCATTTCTTTCTTTTTGTTTCTCTATCAATACCAAGACAACTTCCTCATTTAATTCTTTAGATGAGATCATCTATTTGCACAATTCCTTCCCTCTTACTAACTTGGTAATCTAGATGTCAACATCATACTCCATTACCTTAGTGATCCAACTGGCTCTCTTCTCACTAATATCTTTTCTCAAAAGAAAATCCTTCACACTAGCATGGGGTATTAACAAATGGATCTTGTTATGAGACAAAAGGTGTCTAAATTTATTCAAAGCTCTTATGACTACAAGGGCTTGCTTCTCTAAATAATTGTATTTGTCTTCATATTCCTTAAGTCCTTCGTTAAAGAAGGCAATAGGTCATTTTTCATTCTTATCATTTGTTTGAGTCAAGATAGTAGAAATGCTTGATTCGCCACCTAAGGTATAAAGAATGAAGTGCTTCTCAAAATTTGGATTGATGAGAGTAGGCATTGAGGCTATGACTACTTTGATCTCTTCAAAACTTACCTTCCCTCCCTTGGTCCATGTAAACATTGTATTCATTTTTAAGCATGGTTGTAAGAGAATTCACCATGGTGGCTAAATTAGGGATAAATCTCCTTACAAAATTTATTCTACCAAGAAAACTTTGTAAACCTTTCTTATGACTAGGAAGGGAGAGAGCAAGTATTGCCTTTGTTCATTCTAGATGAATGGTTAAACCATCCTTTGATACAATGTGTCCTAGTAATTTTCCTTGATTGGTGGCAAAGACATTTTTTCTTGGGTTAAGGGATACCCCAAACTATCTACACATTATGAACACTTGTCTGAGATGACCAAAATGATCTGCTACATTTTTTTAATATACTATGATATCATCAAGGTAAACCAATACAAACCTTTCAATCATGTTTTTGAAGGTCATCTCCATTGCCTTTTGAAATGTGGCACCTGCATTTGTTATCCCAAAAGGCATTTTACTATAAGCATAGGTGCCTGATTTGGTGAATGCAATCTTGTATCTATTAGACTCTTTAGCTAGTACTTGACTGTAACCAAAGACTCCATCAAGAAATGAGAACCTCTCTAAATCACTAACCTTGGACAATATTTGTTCCATGGAAGGGAGGGGATGATGATCTTTAAGGGAAGCTTGGTTAAGATCCCTAAAATCCACACATAATCTAATTTCTCCATTCTTCTTTCCTAATAGGGACAAGGTTTTCTATAGCCTCAATCAGCTTGGATAACTCTTTTCTCATTAATGGTTCAATCTTAGGATTCACTAGCCTCTGCTTTTGTCTTACTAGTTTGACATTTTCTACTATATCTATGGTATGTTGAAATAGGATTGGGTCAAAACCTTTTAGATCATCATATGTCCAAGAAAATAATCATTAAATTCTTGACATAAATCAATAAAACTTTCTTGCTCAATTTCAAAACATACCATTCCCTTGTTTAAGGTTTTTCCATCAACAACCACAACTGGTGTATAATCATCTTTGTCAATAGCTAGGTTCATGCTTTTGTTTCTTGTTTGGTCATCAAGGTTTAAGACACTTTCTAAGGTAATGAGACCCTTAGGAAACTTGTTGGAACTGAGATTGATGATCTGATCCCCATACTAGCCATGCAACCTAGATTGGTTTCTCTCTAAGAATTCTACCTCATTTTGCAAGAAACTTACAATTTGTGCATCAAATTCAAACACTTGTTAATTGGTGTTGTTTTCAGGAATAGTAGACCTAACTATCACTTTAATTTGTTCCTTCTTTTCATCTTCAAGGTTCTTTGGGATATCATAAGATTCACCTACTACTTCAAGTCTATTAGTATGTCTATTCTCTTCTCTAGGGATGCTTTGAATATTAAATGTATTGAAACTTTCAAGAAAATCCCACATTCTATGTTTATAAGACTTGAGCAAGCCATTCTTAGTGATATTTTGATTTCTTACCTAATTGACCACCAAATCACTATCTCCATATACACTTAAGGCTTAAATTCCTCTTTTTTGAGAAAGTAGGAGACCCTAAATCAAGGATTCATACTCAGCCACATTATTGGTACAACTAAATTAAAACCTAAAGGAGAAGTAGTACCTCATTTGTGTAGGAGAAATCAACATCACACCTGCCCCTGATCCATTCTTATTTCTTGATCCATCAAAGTATATACACCATATCCCACTCATGTCTTCTTTGGTCTTCATAAGGTTAGGGACAAGAGCATCCTTTTCTAATATACAATAGGTGCCAAGGTCTATCTCGAGGGTTTCTAATATGGTGTCAAATTGGTATGCATCATCCCATTCATCTAAGAGAAAATCAAGTATCTCTACTAGAGAAGTGGCAAGTTTATTTACTATGCCATTTTCACCTATCTCTTGGATAGTGTAATTCATATTGATCAAATTAGGGGTGTAGGGCTCAATTTTATGGAGGGTTGCAGGCTCTATTCTGATTGAAGCCTTGGTTCAATATCTTGTTCTAAAAAATATATATGAACAATCAAAAGATATGTAACCACCTATTTGTGCAATGAAGTCTCTTGACAGACAAATGACAAAGTGTGGCTTGACCTCAGCAACTAAATATATCTTGAGTTACAGTACAACCAAGGCATGCATCTAGGGTCATTTCAACATTCCTATGGATTCCTATAGTCTTGGTAGTACTACCATCCAACTATAATACATCCTTAACAATGGCTCATATTTCACTTCTAAAGCATCAGCAACACACCGAGGCATCACTAAACTACTAGCCCCTAGATCAATCATGCAATTGTGGACGAGCTTATCCCCTATAATTAGAGAAACATAAAATGGAGGAGGTCTAACCTTTTTACTTGTTTCTAGATCCCTTGATGGTTGTACCAGGCTTGTGGCACTATCTTCTCTTGATAGTTGATCCCTTGGTTCAATGCTCTCCAATTCTTGTTGCAAAAATATCTTCTACAAAATTATAGTAGTAACAACATCCCACATAGAAATATTCACATTTTTCTTCTTCATCTACTCTACCACACTGAATGATCCATTAGGAATTTTGGTAGAAGTTTTGGTAGTTTTATGTATGGGAGATCGAGATGGAATAACTAGGAGACTATTCACATTTCCTCTATCACTACTCTACCTTTGTTGTTGAGGAGCATTGGGTTGATGATTTTCCACTTGTACATGAGGTACTACATTTGATGTTGAAACTTGGCTAGGAGGAGGAGGGGTAGCATCTCTAATGGCTCTTCTTTTGCTCCTACTATTGTGAGCAATGAAGTCTCGCGTTACATTACAATGTTCCTCCACTTGATGATTCATAAAGGAGCAATCACCCTATCTTTGTATATGTGAGGCATCCTTGGGTTGGCTTTCATTATATGACTATCCTAGTCCAGGATTTTGAGTAGTCAAAGCTAAAGAAGACTCAGCCTTCTGGCACATACATTAGGCATAGGAGTAACTGTAGGAGGGGAAAAAGTCTTGGTCTTGAGCCATGTTATTTTGAGGGACTATGGTCCTACTTTGATTTTCATTTAAGGACATTGAGGCAAGACTATTATGCCTATTTTGATCAAAAGAAGTATTCCCATAATTATTATTCAGAGGCCTACCATTGTTTGGAGTTTGATATTGCAGTTAACGAGTCTTATTACCTTGAGCTTGTTGTCTCTCCAAAGTCACCACTTTGTTGCTCACTTTTTGCATCACAGAGAAGCTATGTTCTAACTTCTTCTCTTGGCCTTGCAATTTTTTATCTATGTTCAACATCATAAACTGAATCATCTCCTTGATTTCATCCATTCCATTTGAAGTGTGGAAGGTTGAGGGGCTAGACCAAGAGGTTTTGATGTGGAAGTTGTGGGAATAGGGGCCATTTTGGTTGGTGATTTGGGATATCAAGGTAGAAAGGAATAGGAGGCCTTGGATCTAACTTTCCTCCTTGTGTCAATATGTTTTATGCCATTATTGTTATCTAATAAGCATCAGGTAAGGTATCTCCTCCCATGGTTTGAATTGTACTAACAATATCACTGTTAAAATCTCTGAGGTAATGCAAGAAGGCATTACTAGGGGTAGGCTTTATTGAAGTAGGTATTATGTCCCATGTCTTCTAAATTTGTAGTTGAAATTAGTCATACATTCATGGGGGACTCTTTTTATGGTGGTTAGTTGTTCTAAAATTGACAAGTAGTCACTCTTGTCCTCAAAATGTTTACATAGTCCTGCTCCTAATCCATCCCAATCCATTATAGAACCATGTGATATAACCATGTACCATTTTAGGGCTTTCCCTTTCAAAGATAAAGCTAGGAGTCTAATGGCCACATCATCTTTTGTAATACCATGGATATTGTAGACATTTGCAGCCTATTGAATGTGTTCTAAGAGAGATATAGAAGTTTCACCAATAAAATTAGGTATACTTTTAAGTACAAATATTGGTAGGTCATGTCTTTGGGCTAATAAAAGAGGACTTCCACCATTAAAGGTGGCAAAGGCATGAGCTCTAGCCATATAAGCAAGTGGTCTATTAATATGAGTTGATAGCTTTCTAGGTTGAGGTCTCACAACAGGAGGACTGGAAATTGATCTTGTAGGGGTATGTATTTCTTCCATACTCCTAACTGGTGATAGAGACAATCTAGTCTTTCTTCTTCTAGGATTGGAAAATGAAAGCTCTTGGTACTGAAATTTACCTCTAGAAGATGCCCTTATTTCAGCTTTGGACATGATTCACAACAACTTTGGTCTGGAACCAAATATGAGGGGTGTGGAGTTGCCAAGTGCTTTGTAGAAATGAGCCTCTTGAAGGCCTAGAATAGTGAGAGCAACACTATCTTCTTAGTAACAATTTGAAATTATTCTCTTTCGATACCAGTAGGCTTTGAAATCTTCTGAATATTGTCCCACTGGGTGTGCCAAAAACTGTTGTCACAAAATTTTTCACCCTTGTCCAAAGTTTTTACCTAAGCTATCGAGCTTGAACTATGAGGTTGAGACTCCAAAGAAGGTCAGCTTCCTTTACTATCAAGGGGCACCTAACTACTCTTGAAAAGGAAAAGGGAGAATAAATGCATAAGAGCAAACTACCTAATCTAAGCTAAGGGGGTTATGCACCAAAATAGAGTTTAAACTTATGTCTACCCATAAATGCACAATTAACTAGTTATAATTGTAAAGAATATAGATTCAAGCTTTGTTTAATTCAACAACCACATCTAGATTAGACAACAAAAGAATGCTATAGGAAGAAACTTCACTTAATATCATTCAAATGCCAAAAGTAGATACAATCATGCAAATTGTAGAATATAGACAAGAACATTAACCAAAGGCAAAGAAATCTTGCATAGTTTGTTAATGGCTAAAAGAGACTCAATAGAGTATTACAATGGCTTAGAGGCATGACAAATTACAGTAGTATGCATAGAAGAAATACTAAAGGATTAGAGAAAGATCAATCCTTACAAGGATTACAAAATCTGCCTTTATAGCTCAAGCATAACTGAGATATTTCTAACTAAAGTTACTCCACAACCACTGCCATTAAGTTCTTAGAGAATAATCAAGATGATAGAAACAATAGATTTGATTTGGTATACTTGCAGAGGCATGAAAATCATGGAAACCCTAACTAGAGCAAACCCTAAAGTGACGGAAAACAATGCCATTCAATGCTAGAGCTTCTCAAAATGGATGATTAAACAATGGGAAGAGTGTCCTTTGTGTCATTTAAAACCTAGCATTAACTTGGAGTGGTTGGGATCGATTAGAAAGATCAGATTGTGCAAGAAAACCCAATTTTCCTTCATTTCTGGCTTACAAATCAGCAAGGTCAGTAGTCAAACAAAGTTCTTCAACCAAGGTGAGCCTCATGGACAAATAGAATTATTTATTTTTGCCACCTTGCAAGACCTTCATAGGTTTGACTACCCCATTGACCAACTAACAGCACCACCCTCTAAATTTGACCACAATGGCTTTATGAAACTGCCAACTTAACCACCATTGCAAACTGTAGTGTTTATTTCCTTAACTAAGCCCGTTGGGACATGTGGTCATTTGTCACTTGCCCACAATATTTAAAGCCCTTTTGATTCCATAATTTAAGAAAATATTGGTCATCAATCTACGAAAGATCGATGGCCATGGAAAATCTTTGTTATTACTGCGCCTACCCCATTAATATTTTTGAGCCCATGGACTACTCAACATCCAACATGAAAACATGTCACCCCTTCTAGTGAATCAACATGAAGCAATTGGATTGAAATCCACCTCAAAACAACCTGGCATCCTTTCTGGCACTACCTTTTAACCTTGGCGGCCCACATGAAAGAAGGGACCCACCAGTCCACATGTCATACCGTTGCTTCCCTGTATTTTTAGAAATTCTAATAAAACACAAAATGTAGAAAAGTAATGACCAATAGAATTCTAGCTATATTCCAACTCACATCAACATGTCATCATATTCAAAAGATGACCCACAAACAAGAAGCAAGGCCCCATCCTAGACATGTGGAAAAAGGTTGTACATTCGTTAAACACTAGGCTATTCCAAAATGTGGGAAAGCAACTACCATAGATATGTGGGAGATATGATGGTTGGAGGAAGTGGCAGGGCTAGAAAATAAACTTAGGTAAACACAAAAATATTATAAGATTTTTATTTAATTTATTTCCTATTTCAATGGTATTGTTTAATATTAAATATGGGACATGACCATTTAACATTTGAATTCAAATATGGCAATTTTGCTGGGAGGAAAAATTTGGCCAACAATTACAATGTTTGACCATTAGATATGATCTACTTTATGAGAGGTTTTTCCTACTAAAGACTAAAATACTATTACGTTTTTCCTTGTTAGAGGGCTTGACACTTACAATAAAGTAAGGACTCTATTAGGAGATTTACATGGGTGTGTTAGGACCACTCTGTTAAAACATTTTCCCTATCTCAATTACAAAATAACTAATTCAGTACCTGACCCTCAGTTTACTCTATAAGATGGTATTGGGTCTCCTCTTTCCCTTATCTCTAGCCTAATTCTCCTAATCTCATAAATTTGTTTAGTAATTCACTGCTCTGATTTCTCTCTCTACTAGATCTATCTCTATAACTCCACTTTTACTCCTTCATATGCACATACTCCCTACACATTTCAACACGCTTGCAATCCTCCTATGATTCTATGGTTAGAATCCTCCTTAAATAAACTTCATTTGAAGCTTCTAGATCTTGATCAACGATTTAAGCTTCATCATCATTTTTTGTTTATGTCCCTTTTATTATTGGTTAAATTGTTTGTCTTGGGATCATAACCTTCTATTAATGACACATAATCAAAATTTTCTCTGACTATACAGATATTAAATCTCATAGAAATGTTGGCCAAAATGATTCACATATGAGTTTTTGCCATTACAAACTTACATATAAAAATGATATTGCTCAGCACCTAAGTGCTCTGATGCTCGGTCATGTATGTTGCTTCTCAGCATCTATAAGTCTATGTGCTCAACACCTAATAACTTCTCAATACACTTGTTCTTCATTATATTACTTGGCTCATACTATATTCCTCATTTTGCATGTATTCTCAGTCTCCATTGAATGCCTGACAATCGTTACGCTTGGTCTAAGTGTTACTTACTCAGCCTTTACTAGATAACTCGATCACAATGATAAACTTGTAATCTTGCCTAGTATTTGACTTGCAAATGACTAAGTCTTTGATCACTAATTGACAATATAGGCTTAGAGATCAATAATATGGAGCTAATTTCAAGATATGATTTCGAGGAAAGCTTAATTGACAAAATATCTACTCAGTTTGCAACATCAATAGCAAGCTAGAGATATCATACCCAGAAGCCTACATGGATTGGCTAGTTGGTAGTCTCAAACTAGATAAAATTCCCAAACCCCCTATTCAATCCATCAGGGACCCTGCATTATTTGAAAGGGGTTGGCAAAGTATGAAGGCTAACATCTAGTTTTTTTCGTAGCTGGTTCAATGTGATTAAAGAAAAAAATTATCAATTGCTTACCCCAATTTTTAGGAAAGCTAAATTTGTGACCTTCCCATATAACACTCTTCCAAAATTGAAGAGATCCAAAAACTCAAAGAAAGGAAGAGAAGTTGCAACCTCTTCATGTTTTGGGATCATGGATGATGGTGATGAAGTGAAAGATGAACTAATTGTCATCTTGCGCTCAGAGATGTGAAATCTTTAATGGCAATATTTGCAGGGTGATATCGATCTTAACTTTTATTTTTTATTAGGATGCCTAGATCAATAGTAAGAGGGATTGGTTTTTAGAACATGATAGACTTGGAATTTTTGTATCTAGAATATGTAAATATCTCAGTTAATGTTGTCTATATAGTTTTATTTTGTAAATTGAGTCTATCTATCCAAGACATAATTTCTACACAATAATTGTTAATAGATAAAGACTACTTGGTACTTAAATATGAATATCATTTGTAGAAATTTAAGTTAGTTTATTCTGCATTGTCTCGATGGTTGATTTAGGTGGCATCATCGATATGTCACTTGTTAATGATTTCTTATTATCCTATAATGATTTATCTTTAATTCACTTTAAAGATCAAAATAATTAAGTTTCATTTTATATTTATTTTATCATTTCTTAGGATTATTACAATAATAGAGAAGGCGAAGGCTATGTTAATGCAAAATTTGTCTTTTGTTATTTTAAAAAAAATGTCTAAGTATATGTTTATTCAAAATGTTAAAGTCTTATGTAAATCTAGCATTTACTTGGCTACTTTACCTTATCTTTCTCAATAAGGAAGTATTCAGTACACATATTTAATTTTTATGATACTTTATAATTTGTTATGGTTGTATTTTATTCAATGAAAAATCATAATAATTAGTTGTTTCTAATTTTGGAATTTTTTGTTTCATTAGGATTCTTATTTACTTTGCCCTTTCTTTAGAAGAGTTTCTATTGTTTTCTTTTTTTGCTCTACCCTTTTCCTATTTGGTAGATTTTACTAATTTTCTTTGTCCACTACAATCTATTAAAGTGTAGGACTCGGTCAAATAATTGATTATTATTATTATATAAACTTATTCACTATAATTGGTTGTATCAACATGTTTGGGGTTTCGTATTCTAGCATTTTAATCTCCTATTTAAGAAAAATGAATTCAAAATCTTGGGCATATTCATAAGGGGTATTAGTTTATAGTTATATAGCATGCTTGAGAGTCTTACTCCCAAACATAACTATGTCACCAAATACGACTTCCCCTTGGCTATTCTCCATGGAATCATCTTAGTTTCATAGGATTGGTAGATATGTTTATATAAATTTCTTTGTAGTAGTTATTCTCTATGGTTGTGTTATCCATATTTACTTTGAGTTTTTTCTTATACATACAGAATTGGAAAGATTGTATGTTAATGCTTACAAATTATTTATCGTTTTGAATCTAGATGTTGGTATAGGAAGTCTAAGCTAGGTCTTTTTGTTATTAGCCCTTTTTAATTAAGATCTTCTTTTGGTCTAGGTTTAATCTTGACTGATAGATTAATAGTGTGTCTATATCAATCATACTTGATAGATGAAGTTGGTCATAGGTGCTTCTTCTGGTCTTAATTAGGAAACCTTTTCCTTTTTTTGGTGTATCTCGAGAGTAATAACCCTCAGTATACACCAGAAAGGCAACGCTTCATTATTTAAGATATTTATTTCTAATTTAGACATCATTTACATAGTCTCTTTTGACAAGATTTGTTGATTAGTATCTTCTTAGACTTCTCAGATGACATATCAAAAGACCCTTTAGATTCTTAAGTATCATATATTATGATTGGAAAAGTTAATTTTTTTAATTAAAGGTAAGTCAACATTTTCTTTTGTATTCTTTTTGGTTCGTATTTGCATCATTTCAGTTTTCTTATTTGACCTCTGAGCTTATTATTTAAAGAAAGCTCAAGCTATTGTTTTATTATAGGCTCTTTCACACCCACACCCAAGAATAGAGACTATTATTAAGCTTTGTGGACCTACAACACAAACTGCATTTGATGGGCCTATAACTATTACATTATGGCGATTGATCAGGGAAGTACTATACATACTCCACAATTCCTTAGTAGGGTTTGGGGTATTGATGATTCATGGGTTTTAGATTCTAGTGCTTCATTTCATGCTACACCTCATAGAGGTTATTTTGTTGGTTATGTCCAAGGGGATTTTGGGCTTGTTTATTTGGGGGATAATGAACCCTGTCAGATTGTTGGAAAGGGAAAAGTTAAGATTAAGTTGCAGAATGAGAATCATTGGCTACTACATGAGGTAAGACATGCTCCAATGTTAAGTAGGAACTTAATTTCCGTAGGGAAACTCGGTGATGAGGGTTGTGGAGTTACTTTTAATGATAAAATTTGGAAGGTTTCAAAAGGTTCCCTTGTAGTAGCAAAAGGTGCAAAAGTAGGAACCTTATATCTTTGTATAGGTCATATTGTTCGTTTTACTTTAATTATTTTAGAAAATGAAACATTCAAGAATAGTTGTTGTAGTTGAATAGGGAGAACAAATAGCTATTGTAGATTCTGATACATCACTATGGCACAATAGACTTGGGCACATGAGTGAGAAAGGTATGAAATTACTTCATTCAAAGAAAGTTTTACCAAGTGAAAAATGTGTTAATATGGATTTCTATGAAAGTTATGTGTATAGAAAACAAAAGAGAGTGAGTTTTGTGAAGAGTGAGAAGGAAAATAAAAGTGAGAAATCAGAGCTTGTACATACAAATGTATGGGGACTAGCTCAAGTATCTTCCCTTGGTGGCTCTCATTATTAAGTTACATTTATTGATGATGCAACTAGAAAAGTATGGGTTTATTTCCTTATACAAAAATTTGATGTATTTCAAACTTTTAAGAAATGAAAATGCTTGGTTGAAAATGAGACTGGTAGGAAATTAAAATGTCTCAAATTTGATAATGGTGGTGAGTATTGTAGTCATGAATTTGAATATTATTTCTCCACTAATGGTATTTGTAGATAGAAAACTATTCCAAGGATTCCATAGGAAAATGGAGTGGCTAAACACATGAATAAGACTATAATGGAGCATGCAAGGAGCATAAGGTTGCATGCAGAGTTTTCCTTAAACACATGGGTGGAGGTTGTCAATACTATTGTATATTTGATTAATAGAAGTCCCTCTACTCCTTTGGGTTGTGGTATTCTAGAGGAAGCATGGACTGGTAAGAAGGTAAGTTATTCTTTTCTGAAGACCTTCGATTGTGAAGCATTTTCTCATATAGATTCTAAAAATAGAACCAAGCTAGAACCTAAGTTGAAGAAATGTGTATTTGTTGGATATGGCATTAATGAATTTGGTTATAGGCTTTGGGATTTTGAAAATCATAAAATTGTAAGAAGCAAGGATGCCATATACAATGAGAAAGTGTTGTACAAAAATCTCTTGTAGAAACATGAGAAGAAAGAAGATGATTATGTAGTGTTGGATGATACTCCAAAAGATGATGTTCTAGCAATTCCTCATGATGTGCAACAACTGCAACAACAAATACCACAAAAACTAGTGAATGTTAGACAGTCAATAACAATAAGTAGACCTCCAAAAAGATTTTCTCCTTCTTTGTACTCTATTTTACTAACAAATGCTGGTGAACCTAAATGTTATGATGAAGTTGTGCAAGTGGATACTAAGATTCAATGGGAGTCTACAAGGAAAGACAAAATAGACTCTTTGCTAAAAAATAATACATAGGATTTATGCAAGTTGCTTGCAGGTAAAAGGGCTTTATAGAATAAGTAGGTTTACAAGTTGAAAGAAGGGGATGGAGGTAAGAAAAGATTCAAAGTCAAGTTAGTTATAAAAATATTTGCATAGAAAAAAGACATTGATTTTGATTAGATATTACTTGTTGTTGTTATCATGACTTTTATTCACATTGTTTTAAGTATTGTGGCTACTAAAGATTTGCATTTGGAGTAGCTTGATGTTAAAATAGCCTTCATTCATGGTGATTTGGATGAAGAGATATATATGGTTTATCCATAGGGATTTGAGGTCAAAGTTAAGGAGAACATAGAGTGTTGATTGAAGAAAAGTTTATATGGCTTGAAGTAAGCACCTTGGCAATGGTATCTGAAATTTGAAAGTTTTATGTGTTGGCATTATGATACATTTTTGTCATTAGTTACAACACTTATTGGATTCTGAATGCTTACCAAGCTCTCACCGGACATTCCTTTGTAAGCCAAGCTTTACCTAGTTCTCAGTGTTTACCGAGTGATCGAGGTGAACAAAGAAGTCAGTGTTTACCGAGTGATCGAGGTGAACAAAGAAGTCAGTGTTTACCGAGTGATCGAGGTGAACAAAGCAGCTAGTGTTTACCGAGTGTTCGAGGTAAAGAAAGGAATCAGTTTTGACCGAGTGAAGATGTACTTAGTATTGACCGAGAACTTCGTGATAACCGAGCTCCTGAGGTTATCAAGGAAATTAATTTTACCGAGCTCAGACGGTTATCAAGGAAACTAACTATCACCGAGTCACAAGGTTCTATCGAGTGTTTCCTTTGATCACCGAGCTACAGTTCAGATAGAAGTGTTCACCGAGTGACATCTCTTCTACCGAGTCTCCAGTGGTTACCGAGTTCAGAACTACTCGAAGTGTTTAGTATGGACCGTGCCTTCACTTCTATCGAGTGCATGACGATGCCGAGTAACGCAGTGGACGCCGAGTATCAGAAGGACACCGAGTCAGTTCAGTGAACCCGAGTTTTTACCTTGGGCCGACTTTGTATAGAGATTTGCACTTGTTGTTTTGGCCGACCTTGCATGTATTGTTTATTTGGATGGTATATATATGCAATGTATTGTATCATTCAAATGTAATGGTAATGAATGGAAAATGTGAAAGTGTGAAAGAAATACATGTGTGCGAAAGTATGTGTGCTGAGTTGTGAAGGTATTCAGCAAGGTCAAGTTTTGGAGCAGAAACAAAGCTTTGTGGATTTCATCCCCACCCCAGTTTTACTTTCTATTTGGAAGGTTTTTGGGTCACCAAATCTGTGTGTTCAAGTGTTACAAATGATTTTGTTTCATGCTTACAGTAGGTTACTTGGATGAATGGTGAATATATCAGTATGCAGTTTTATTGTTTGAAATTTTAGAAGTTACTGATTCACCCCTCCCCTCTCAGTAACTTGTCATATCTTGAATATTTCCAACATTATGCATGAGCATGGATATAGTAGGTGTCATTTAGATCATTTTGTTTACTTTAAGAGGTTGGATGATGATAGCTACATTATTTTATGTTTATATGTTGATGATATGCATGTAGTTGGGTCTAACCTAGATCACATTAAGGGGCTAAAATGTGAGTTAGCACATGCATTTGTTATGAAGGATTTGGGGGCAGCAAAACAAACCCTTGGTATAAAGATTTGTAGAGATAGAAAGAACAAGAAATTGATAATATCTTAGGCTAATTATATTGCAAAGGTGTTGCACTATTTCTCTATGTAGAATGCTAAAGTTGTCAGCACACCTTTACCTAGTCATTTGAAGTTGACTAAGGAGATGTGTCCAAAGACACAAGAAGAGGAGGACAATATGTCCAAGTTACCTTATACTTCTATTGTAGGAAGCTTGATGTATGCTATGGTATGCACTAGGCTAGATATTGCACATGTAGTGGGAGTCATTAGCAGGTATATGGTTATCCAAGAATTAAGCATTGGAATGTCATTAAATGGATTCTCGAATATTTGAGAGGAACATCTAATAAGTATTTACAATTTGGGGGCTCTATTATTGATTTACAAGGCTATGTTGACTCAGATTTGGCAAGGGATATTGATACTAGGTGGAGTATTGTAGGTTATGTATTTACTATTAATGGGGCAACTATGCGTTGGGTTTTTTGATTGCAAAAGATTAATGCTTTATCCCCTACAAAGGTATAGTATGTTGCTACTACAGAGGTAGCCAAGGAGATGATATGCCTTTAGTTCTTCTTGGAAAAATTGGGACACCCTCAAAAGGATAATTATGTGTTTACAAATATTCAAAGTGTCATTCAGCACTGCATTCAAAGACATAACACATTTAGTTGTGGTACCATTTCATTCGATCAGCTTTGGATGATGAACAATAAAAACTAGACAAGAAACATACAGATGACAATTCAGTAGATATGTTTAAAAAGGTAGTAACAAGGGAGAGGTTGAACTACTCTTCAACTTCAGTTGGTCTTCTAGACTGAACACAAATAAAAGAACAATAGAGTCCAGAGTGGTTTGATCCAGTGGGAGCCTCATGGAGTAGTGGCATTGCTACAAGATTAGTCTCCAAGTGGGAGATTATTGTTTAGTGTGGAGCCTAACCAATCCCCAAGTGGGAGATTGTTAGATTATGGTGACTGATAAGGAAATTACTATACATACACTCCATAATTCCTTGACAAGGTTTGGGGCCCAGTCGGGCCCGAGTGGGGATTTGGGGATGGCAGTGCCCAATGGAGCCCCCAAGAAATTTTATTGGGGCTACTATATCGGTATTTTATTGCCGACATGTTGTAACTAATTTTAAACCTAAAGCAACAAAATAACTTGTATAAAAGAGCTTAGGGTTAGGGATTGTTTCATAAGGCATGATGTGAAAATTGCTTCTTGTGGCAGTATTGAGTTGTAAGGGATTACAGATTAATCAGGTTGTAATCACTCAATCATAATAATATTGAACTTTTTGTTTGGTGGATGTAGCCCAAGGATTGGTTGAACCACATTAAATCTTGGTGTCTTGTGTTCTCCTCTATGCGATCTATTATTTTTTATTATAGTTTATATTTGCATGAAATTGTTATTTTTTTTTGTGGTTTTTTCCTAATAATAACAGTAGTAACAATCAAAGATATGTTGATATCTACTTATTTTTTGGTCATTTCAGCGGTATATAGAACTATGGGTAAGGAATTTATTGTTCATCAAGACTGATAAAGAGTCCCTTTCAACTTTTCATCAATGTTTATTGCAATGGTTCATATGCTGGAAGTTGAAAATATGGTTTAGAGCTTCGATGTAGGAGATTATTTAAGATCATCTATCTAGGAGATCTAGAGAAAGCGTTGATTAAGATCAACAAAAATTGTATGATTCCTAGGCCTTACAACTATGACCTTAATATTCTAGAAAGGAATAATGTTCCTTTTTTCCCTGTCATATTCACTGAAGATCACAAATTATTCAAAAGTGGAAACCCTTCATAAGGAGAAATGTGTCTTTTCTATGCACTTTCTTCATGTTAGATACCCTCCTAGATATGACTGGATTGATCAATTTATGAACATAGGCCAAGTTGTCTTATGGGAGGATATTGACAACATCAATCTCAGATTTATTAAACCAAATTATCCTTGTAATGAATTATTTGATTAAGAGGTTACTCCTCAGTAATATGGCTTTAAGACTTTGTCTCTATTTGTAAGGATAAGGATGAAAGCCCGTGCATTATTCTCCCTTATTTCTATGTAAAAGAAGTAAATGTATGTGTTTCTTGAGTAACACTATTGATTAATGAAATCTTGTACTATTTCCAACTATGGGGTTCTTTTCATACCAATAGATAGTATATAGAGGAAACTTTATAAAAATATTTGTGTTATTTCTTAAATATTACTCCACTTAAATTTGATTATTAACTAATAAAAGTTAAGCATTCTTATTAATAATTTTATATAATAGAACATGGATTATATTTTAATTAATCTTCTAACAACTCAATCTTTGACAAGTTTTGATTTTCAAGAATTATATACAAGGATTTCTAAAGATGTAAAGCTATAAATTATTGTTAGAGTGGGGTTGTTGTTGCACCAAAAGATCAATCTTTCAATGCTCGATACAACCACTCAACTTATAGTACACAGGAGGTGGTTAAGCCCTTGTCATGAATCTTGACAAGAGTGTCAAAAAAATTTCCAATAATCTCCCCCTCAGCGTTGCTTGAGGCTTTGAGGATTTGAACACATGACAAGCTCTGATATCACTTATTAGAGTAGGGTTTTCGTTGCACCAAAAGACTGATCTTCCAATTCTTGATACAACCACTCTAACAAGAGGCAGTTAAGCCCTTGTGACGAATCCTAAGGGTAGTGTTGAATAAATTTCCAACAATTAAGGCATCAAAAGAAAGTTTTAAAATCAATTTAGATTTCATTATGTGAAAATTGTAATGGAAAAACCAAGGGTACCTATCTATCTCTTATCTTTGGTGTCTAATTGAGACGGGGCTATTGGAATTACAATAGGAAAGGTAAACTTCTGCGGTGGGGGGGGTGAATTAGTAGTTCAAACTTTGACCCATAAAACATTCACCACACATCCATCTCATACATTCAATAAGTAAACTAAAATACCATGTAAAGCATGTACATCTAAATCATGTAAAAAAGTAAGCATTCACACATATATGACACTAGATATGATTACCCAAAAGCCCTCCAATGAGAAGGTAAAACTAGGGTGGGGATGACACCCACAAATCTTCACTGCTATAGTAATAAAGTGTATCTAATGATGGTTACAATGTTTGATCATGAGACATGATCTACCCTATGAAAGGTCTACCTTGTTAAAGGCTTACAAAGACTATTAGGTCTTACCCTGTTAAAGGATTTCAACACCCTATTAAAAGTGTGCCTTGTTAAAGGACTTTAACTCACAATAAAGTAAACATCTTGTTAGAGGATTTCAATGCAACCTATAAGGACTACTCAATTAAGAGATTTAATTGGTTCACCTATTAAAATTTCTCAGCATTGATCCCATGGTTAGCACTTTGTTACTTGATGAAAGATCACTTTTAAAATGAATTATTCTTGATCCTTCTTGATTAGATGTCTCTCTGTTGTTCACTATTTCCTTCCTCTGTTCTCCTTTAACTAATTCTATAATGCAATTTCAATTCACAATACCTTAGTCACCATGAATACTTTGTTTGTGCATGCAAACTTCTCTCTTCACTCCTTCCACATACATAGGAAGTTTAGGGTTTGTCTTCCTTAAGAAGACCTAGGTGACTTAGGGTTAGGTATGAATCAACAACTGTGATTCATTCTTTTTTTTGCTTAAATCTTCCCTTTACCTGATTAGATGTATGCACTTCATAGGGATTCCGACTTAAAATTCATCCTTATCACCAAAATATTGTAATTCAATCTGTAAGTTGGCTCAAAAATATTTTACATAGTAGTTTGTGTCAATACAAACAACTATGACAAAAATGTATTACTCAGCATCTGTAGTCCCTAATGCTCGGCATATACTGATTTCTATACTATGACTTGGCAACTAAATGACTCAGCATGCATTGCTTACTTGGCTTTTGAATCGCTCAGCACTTGAGTGACTCAGCACATGAGTGACTCGGCACTCACTATGGACTCGACATGCTCTATCTTATACATGTTGTGCTTGGCATATACTACTTGTTTGGTATGAACTAAGTAAATGACTTAAGTGTATAGACACTCACTAGTCAAAACCAATCTGAGATCAACAATCTCCCCCTTTGACATGAGTGTCAAAAACACTTGATCATGCATTAATACTATTATTCTTACGAGCATAACATGTCTCTTATTTGGCTTTTGTACAAAATTTCAAAATATAAAAATTTTGCAACAACTTATACCTCAAAATCCTGTAACTTCCCCTAAGTTGTTAGATCTAGTTCTATACTCAAAATGTTACTCGTACTAAGTAGATGTGCCTCAACTAATACTCTTTTACTTCCTTGCTCCCCCATGCTCTTACTCTTCCTTAGCTTAGATCGCTTTCTCCCCCTTTTTGACATTGATGTCAATGGGCTATACGGTAATAGTGTGTTTGTCCAAGAAAGATTTATGGACCTCAAGGATAATCTTAAGAGTGGCATCCCAATTGTCACAAGCTACATCCAAAGACTTAATTTGGATGGCCAACTTGGCAACAAGGTGAACTAGGCCATATAATGTAGAAAGATTGGGGTCTTTCTCTATAAGAGTTTCTACATAGCCTAACTCCTTGTGCAAAATCTCCATGTGAGGAGTCAATGTTGTTTGGATTCTTATCAGTTGGGCCCTTATGTTGGCTTCATCCATAGATAATGCTGCTAACTAACTCTAGGTTTGCAATAAAGTCCTAAAATGCTTCTCACTTTGAGCTAGAGTCATAGGCAATTTTGCACTTAATGAATTTATTTGACTTTCCAAGCTCAAAATGTGACTTCTTGTCTCTTGTGTGAAGAGTGTAGGATTACACAGTTTGGTGTATAGAGAGAGAAAATTTTATCAAGTACCTTCTTCACACTTTCTATCTTAGTTGACAATGCAACTTATGTAAGTGCTATATCACCAGATATTTTCTGATTCACTTTACTTTGAAATTTCTTTTCAAACCATTTTAATAATTTTGCATTAGTATCAAGGTTTACATCACTTACCTTTTCCACTATATTTGTCAATTGTTTAGTAAGTGGCTTTGTTTCATCTAAAGTAGGCAGACTAAATGCATCTAGGAAGATGTCTTTAATATCAACCAAAGCTTGCTTCCACCTATGTTGCCTTCTGAGTAGTTCTTGACATTTCTTTCTAGCTAGGGCTTCTTGTAGTATACCCATCTTCTCTATTGTCATTGTGGCATAATAATATCTTGGAAAAACAATTTCATCATCTAGGCTTACATCTCCATATGTTATTAACTCTTCTACCTTTGATGAACTTGGACTTGACACTAAGAATTGCAAAGGTGTTGCATCTGTGCCTGACCTCTGAAGAGTGTGACTGGAAGGAGTGCCAATTTTTGGTTAAGTTATTGGGGCTTGAATTGTTGCTTGCCCCTTCATCTTGGGTGTCAACTTAGTCTCTTCAGGATTATCCTTTTCTACCACATTACCTTAAATTACACCTTGAACTTGTGCTGGAGGTGCAGATAAATATATCTAACCTCTTTGACTATGTCTTTCAGTAGTGACTTGAGTTTCCACTTTATCCTCTCCAATTGTATCAACCTTTTCTGGTGTAACTTCAAGTACTTTATCTAAAGGTTGTACATTAGTGACTTGAGGGGTGATGGTAGGTGGTTCTTGTGTTTTCAACTCTTCCCTTGTAGTGTTAGTCACTGATTTCTTAATTTCATCTGCACTCACCAATATGGGGTTGTCACATAATTTAGCCTATATTGTAGTTTGATCAAGTACCTTTTTCAAGTCTTCCTATGTTAGGGGATTGATATCTTGAGTAGTGAGATTAGAAACATCCTTTACTATGACAATTTTAGTACTCATAATTTTTATTTGTTGAGGGCTGACATTTGGCAATTGTGTATCTTGTACACTCTATTCTTCTTGTTGTTCTTTCTCATCTATTGCCTGGTCGTCTACATTCATCTCAGTACCTCCCTAAATTGTGCCTTCATCATTTTCATCTTCTTCATCATCTTTAACCTCAATAGGCTCTTGTTCTCCTGCTTTGACTGTAGCTAACTCATATGTAAATTTCCACATCTGTGCAATCTTCTTTGCAACATCTTCCATGTTATTCTACAATATGCTCAAGGGTCTATATTTAGGGACAAATATAATAGCATATTTCTTTATGGCTTTAGAAATTTGTGCCTTCCTAAGTTCAAGTATTACTTGAGCGAGGGAAATTTCTCTTATTTTCCTTTCAGTATCCAAACAAAAGTGTCATTTTTGCTCAACTCTTTCATATAGGCTTTTAGGTACGGAGTTGGCAATCTCTAGAGGAGCTTTCTTGAAAATAGCCATCATGGCATATATTGCCTCCTTCACTTGATTCTTTTCAACTTTTCCAAGATTCTCAAAATCAATGTGAGAAAATCTTGATAAATCAGCATTATTTCTAACATTCTCACATAGGTTGCCTAGATCTGAAGATGGATTATGACTCACTACTTGGAATTGGCTATTGTCATCAGATTCAATTCTTTCCTCAACATATTCAGCCTGAGAAATGTATTCTCTCCTTGGTCTTTTCTATGCTCCTCCTTCCTACTATGTAGGTTTGGCTTTCTCTTTAGCCTTTTGTGTAGTGACAAGTGCACTAGCCCTTGTGGTAGGTGTTATAGGTTTGGGCTGGCTTGGTTTAGCAACCTTCTTGGGTTTTGTCACTGTTTGTGCCTTAGCCTTTCTCTTTTTCTAATCAGTCAGAATAGGTGCTTCCTCGACTTCCTCTTCCTTGGCACCTTCTATAGTTTTTGTTTCTTCCTCTTGCTGATCTTCACCCTTTCCTTGTGTCAATGCAAGTGGTGCTTGAATCTAAGTGTCTTCTTCCTCTTCATCCTCTTCTTTCTCGACACCTTCACTGAATTTTTATTTCAATTTCTTCACTAATTTCTCCTTCTTCTTGATGATAGAGGAAGTCTTTAATTCCATAGTAATCTTAGATCTAGTCATCTCATAATTACCAAATGCTTTGGCATCTTTATCTATTTGTTTTGCAAATAATGTTGTTATTGCTACATAGGCCTCATCTACATTAATTTCATAGCATAATGGCCTTAGCCATCTTACTCTTGGAGTTGTTTCTTGAACAAATGTATAATCAACATCAACTAGGAAACAAACATCATCATAATGTTTTTCCACTAATGATACTGGAATCCTCAATCGCTTCTTCATGGATTGCTTGAAGTCCTCAAAGTAACTAGTCATTACTAACTCAAAATTTTCACCTAATTGTTCAATGAACTCTCCAATTTGAACTACAACAGACCTATTTATCTTCCATGCCATAGTGCTAAATGTAAGAAATGTGTTCTGAACATAAAAGAAGATACATATCAAAATAGATCCAAATTTACACTAAGCACTCCTTGTTTTCCTTATTGCTCCTAGGTTTTCAATCAATTATTGTAGCCGTAGCTCGAAAAGATCATATGTATGATCCTTCTTCACAATCGTGTAACCCACATCTACTCCAATACAGGGTACACTATTCAATCTACTTGATTGGTAAAACCTATGTGCAATTACCCTTACTGCAAAATTTATCAGAGGATCTATGATGGTGTCTATGGTCATTCCTCTCTTATTCCACATAGCCCATGTGTTCTTTTCAATAACCTCTTTGGACTCACTCCTCATAGTCTTTGGTTGATCTAGGGTTGGATACCCTGTTACCTTATGGATTGTTCTCTTAGTGACTTTGATTAGCCCATTATCTAACAACAGTGAACTATCATGAATCCTACTCAAAACAATCTTGATCCATTCAATTTTGAAATTGTTAGGGAAATCTAGGGCATGAGTTAATCCTTAATTTTCTACAATCTTGAATTCTTCCCTTAACACACTATTTTCACATAATTTATCATATGCTTCTCCGATTTCCATGTCACCAATACTCCCAATTTTACAATTATAACATTTTCTGACATCCTGAATCATTAAAACTTTTGGTGGTATCATAAATAATGCACCGAATGGATGTTGTTTGTATGCTATGTTTGGTATGGCTTTGAAAATAGGTTGCTTTACTTCATTATTGACCAACTAAACATTCAAAATGTATTTTCCCTCTACAACTTTTTCCTTCAAAAGACTAGATGCCATTTTACAAAAAAGGGTTTATGAAATCAGAAACAGTATAGCTCAGCACATGATAAATACCTTAGAAAATCTAACAAGATGATGTCAAATAGTTGTTCAGATCTCCTGCAATCACTTCTAATGGAATTTTTAGATCGCCTCTAGCTATTCTTTCTCTCTCTTGATTTTGAATGATGTTAAATGAGTAGAAATCGATCAAATACCCCTTTTAAGTACTGCAATTAATGTTGAGTGCTTACACAATTGTAAGCATGACATCAACTAATTTCTAGCTTACTCGGTAGCCACTAGTTGTTCAACAACCATTATGTGCTTGACAATAACTAGATAGTCGATTAGCTTGGTATCCTCTAGCATTTCAATCGGCAATTATAGGAAACTTTTCATGCTCGGCAATAACATGAAAAACTTAAATATTTTTCTTTGATTCCTTATAACACCTTGCATCTTTATTCATGCTTATGTAATCTTTTTAGAACTAAATTCTTTGGAACTGATGTATGATATAACTTTTGAATATCAGTCCCACATACCTTTTGATTGCTTAGTTTGATGATGTGCAATCAACTAACCCATTGGGTGAAGTGATCCCTTCTCCACTTGATGTGTTGCAATCCTTCTTTTTCTTCCATGTCTTGATCATTTCATTTCTAGCATTTTTAATCTCTACCTTGTCTTTGCCTTTACCTTTATTGAACTCACAACTTAGTAGCCTTGACCTTGTTGGACAATATTGACCAATGTGACCAATCTTCAAACAAGTAAAACATGTGGTTTGAGTCAACCACCTTTTGTAGTCACTTATGAATTGTGTTCTAATACAATTCTCAGGAACATGTACATACTCTTGACAATAATGACAACTATATCTTGTATTATAATCCCATTTATAAGAGTTGTCATTGTTCTTTAACTTTTTTTGCTTGTTTGATGACCACATGGGTTTGGATCTGCACTCAAAAGCTCTATGTCCATACTTCTAATAGTTACAACAATATCCTTCAAATCTTTTAGTGTGCATGGTCTTAGTTCTGCATTCATGTGTTTGATGACCTTGTTTGTTGCACTTATGACATTGACCCATGCTCTTTTTCTTAACACTCTGATTTACAGTCTTGCTTCTACATACATTTGTAGTGTGTCCTTTGTCACTATAATTATGACAAGTAGGTTTAGAATTCTTACCTTTGTTACTCCTTTTTTCAGCACTTTTGGATGACTCTCCTTCTTTAGTACTTGTGTATCCCATTCCAGATGTATCATTGTTAGGTCTAGGGGATCTCATTAATTGCTCAAAGTATTTGATGGCTTCACTTGGTTTATTAAAATTTATAGCAAATTCCTTTTCCCTTTTTAGGTCATTATTCAATTGCTCATTCTACAACTTCAATGTTGTTATCTCAATGTCCTTAACATTCGATTCATTCTTGGCATTCATCATTAGCAATCTTGGTTAGCTCTAATGATTTCTCTTCTAGTCTATTAGTCAAAACTCTCTTGTCATCTTTAGCCATTGATTTTTCTTCCATGGATTTCTTTTTCTATTCAATCACCTCACATAGTAGTTTGGCTTGTGATTCTTGCTCTAACTTGAGATTTCTGATTTCTTCAGCTTGGCCTCTATTCTTTTTCATTAGATCTACAACTGGTACATCAAATTCATTAGAGTCTCCATTAGCAAATAGCTTAGTAGTGTCCATTTCTCTATATTGTGTGTCATTATCCTATAGCAATTTATTTCCTTCTCTTTAAAGATTTCTCTAAGTCTTCTCTTGCTTCATTCGGATGATGTAGAATGAGTTGTATTTCAATTTCCTGATTCTCAATGATCTTTCCCAACATGTAGACTTCCATTTTCAAGATCTTTCCTCAAAGATTCAAAGTTTCTCTTTTAGATAACTTGGCTCTAACACCAATTGTTGGAATTACAATAAGAAAGGTAAATTTTTGAGAGGGGGGGTGAATCAATAGTTTAAACATTGACCCATAAAACATTCACTACACATCCATCTCATACGTTCAATAAGTAAACTGACATACCATGTAAAGCATGTACATCTAAATCATGTAAACAAGTAAGCATTCACACATATATGACACCAAATATGATTACCCAAAAACCCTCCAATGAGAAGGTAAAACTAGGGTGGGGATGACACCCACAAATCTTCACTACTATAGTAATAAAGTGCATCCAATGACGGTTACAATGTTTGATCATGAGACGTGATCTACCTTGTGAAAGGTCTACCCTATTAAAGGCTTACAAAGACTATTAGGTCTTACCCTGTTAAAGGATTTTGACACCCTGTTAAAAGTGTACCTTGTTAAAGAACTTTAACTCACAATAAAGTAAGCACCTTGTTAGAGGATTTCAATACAGCTTGTTAGAACTACTCTGTTAAGAGATTTAACTAATTCACCTGTTAGAATGTCTCAGCATTCATCCTACGGTTACCACTTTGTTGCTTGATGGCATATCACCTCTAAACTAATGTATTCTTGATCCTTCTTTATTAGATGTCTCTCTATTGTTCACTGTTTCCTTCCTCTGTTCTCCTTTAACTGATTCTGCAATGCAATTTCAATTCACAATACCTTAGTCATCGTGAATACTCTATTCACGCATGCAAACTTCTCTTCACTCCTTCCACATACATAAGAAGTTTAGGGTTTGTCTTCCTTAAGAAGACCTAGGTGACCTAGGGTTAGGTATGAATCAATGGTTGTGATTCATCCATTTTGCCACTTAAACCTTCCCTTTATCTGACTAGATGCATGCACTTCATAGGGATTCCAATTTAAGATTCATCCTTATCACCAAAATATCATAATTCAATTTGTAAGTTAGCTCATAAATGGCTTACATAGTAGTTTGTGCCAATACAAACAACTATGACAAAATTGTGTTACTCAGCATCTATAGTCCCTAATGCTCGGCATATATTGATTTCTATACTACATGACTTGGAAACTAAATGACTCGGCATCTACTACTTACTCAGCTTCTGAATCACTTGGCATACACTGTTTGCTTGACACTTGAGTGACTCGACACATAAGTAACTCGGCTCTTACTATGGACTCAACATGCTCTATCTTATACATGTTGTGCTCGGCATGGCAGGATGGGTAGGGGAGTATAAAACAAAAAATGGTCACATCCCCATAGAATTTGAGGGGGGATGGCCAAACTCACTGATGGAAGTGAGCTTAAAATTCTATGGTAGTCGCCCTATTGATTGAAAAGGGGAAGGGAAGGATCGTGGTGTTGTTCAGCATGAATTAAGTAAATGACTTAAGTGTATAGACACTCACTAGTCAAAACCAATCTGAGATCAACATGGGCTTATGCTAAATCATCACACTCCTTGACCTCTAGGCCTATTATCTATCAGAAAAACATAATTGATTACATTATAAATTTAATAGCATATTCATAAGTTCACATCGCTTCATGTTAGATCTATTTATACTACATGCTAGCATTCTCTATTTCAATTTCAATGTCAAGGTTAATTCCTAAACTAGAGTTGGACCAAGGCAAACACCCCATTAACAAAACAAAAAACCATTTTCTTATAGGTTATAGATATTAGGAAGAAAAACAAGGTGTAGCTTTGGATGCCTTTTTTACAGAATTTTAGAGATCCAAAATCTATTTTATGGTTGGACAAAAAAGGTCAGAGATGCACTATGTCCCTACCCTAGGAAGTAGGTCTCGACCCTTCGAATCAACCCTAACTTTTCAGGTCATCCCTGACCTAGAGCCAAATGATTTTTGGGTTTTGTAGATCTCACAAATCAATTCTAGATGACAAGTTTCAACAATTTTGGATACCATATGATAACCCATTTTTAGGTTTTTATTATGTAATGTGAGTCTTCTTTCCTTATCTATTTCAATACACATACCTATTTCCTCATATTAATATTTTACATTGCATGTCTTCTTGCATAAAACTCTCCATTTATGGAGGTGAGGTAGAAGTAATTCCAAATTATTCATGACTTTTGCATTAGGTTACAAATTGGCACTTCCTCTTGTGTTAATTTGTCCTAAATTAGGAGGTGAATCTTGGTTTTTACCCTTCATCTTGCGTATGGTAGAGGGTTTGTTTCCCCCATACACTAGTGAGTGAGGTGAATGAAATGATAGAAATGAGATAGATGGATCATCAAAAAAACTTTCCTTATAGGTTTGTGCTTTGAGTGATGATTCCTACCAAGAGTTAAGAGGAAACCCTCTAAGGGTGTTTTTTAGTGGTGAATATTCGTAATTTTGCAATTATTAGAATTTTTTTGCTAGTAATTTGGCTAATAATGTAAGATTTAATGCAAACTAAATCACCACATTTATTAAATTTAGTTCTAAGATATTTTAAATCGCTCAATAATTTATTTTATTAAAAAATTAAATTCAAAGATTCGCCAAAATA
Organism: Cupressus sempervirens; assembly: GCA_028749045.1. Classification (NCBI taxonomy): domain Eukaryota; kingdom Viridiplantae; phylum Streptophyta; class Pinopsida; order Cupressales; family Cupressaceae; genus Cupressus; species Cupressus sempervirens. The sequence continues at coordinate 17,158,782 of CM053789.1, read as the reverse complement.
TTCAATACATGATTAGATTTGATTCACCTAAATATTATTTATTATCGAAGAAATTAAAATTAATTCACCAATAATTATCATAATTATTAGTTACTTTAGGGATATATTACAAATATTTAGTTTTCACTATTGATTTAAAATATAATGTAATTATCCTCATAATTTTCCATGAGATAAAACACGTTCAACTTTGGTTTGTAATAATCCATGACAATTAGCGAACTTCCTATTATTATTGAGATTCATCAATATTTTCTACTCAAAAATTATGATTCCAAAATAGTCAACAATGTAAATAATATTTAAAATTTTAAAAAAAATATTGAGAGATTTACTGATAAAAATAATTTGGTTTTTCAAAATAATGAAAGATTCACCAATAATTTATATTTTTTTCTAGAGGGGGGTTTCTTAAAGTTTACCTTGAAACTCTCTTTATTATTCACCCAAACATGGAGCAAGACTAACCTCTCAAAAACTCTATAAAAGTTTGCCCAAGAGAAGAATGGATTCAATTAAGCACACTCTAATTCATCTATTTAGATGTAAATGACAATAACTGATGACTCATAATGGAGATTGATTAATTTGATGAATTCACCTAAAGATCAAGATTGTTCATTTAACTAATTGAGGATTGGATGGAGGGAAGGACTCCCTAGTGTATTTGCCTAAAAATAGGGCATATTTACCTATCCAGGAAAGGATTCAAATGTCCAAAGACATGTATTCACATAATGAGGAAGACAAAAAAACTAAGTGTAGGACAAATAAGGAGATTTAACCATTATAAGGTTAATTTTGTTGGTCTAGTAGTGTAGAGCTTATGTTCTTGAAAGATAGGTCAAAAGTTCAAATTCCAAAGGAGGTGGTGTATGTAAGCCTCATTTATAGTACATTTTGGTGTTTCTTGCAAGGAGGACAAGATAGACCCATATTATTATCACCATATGTTGACCCAAAAAAAATGTCCAGTATCATGGACTATAAAAGAATCTATTTTTACTTTATCTATTTTGGAATGAATTCCTCCAAACTAGAGCAAGCTCACCTAATAATATAATAGGATTGCCCAAAGAGGATACAATTTGGTGCTAGGAGGAGGGTCTAAAAAATATTCTTAGTTCAATCTTTTGATTATATTAGTTCTTCTATATTTATATGGGGTAAGATTTGGCAAAATGTTTATTTCCACTTACTTATCTTTTGTATTAAGAGGGATTTCCTCATTTCCCTTCTAAGCATAATAAGGATTAACCATTTTCCTAATAGATATAATGTAAGGGACCATGCAAACTCATACAAAGAAGATCAATGAACATTAAGTATTGCATGTCGAGTCATTCAACTTCACTTTGATGGAACAAGGAAAAGCAATGGTGTAGGCACCTTCTATCTAATTTATTTATCTTTTTGGGTCACTTACAATATCATTTTCTTAGGAATTTTTTATTTATTTTTAATTGTTATTGTCATTCTTTGCTAAATTATAAAATAATCTTAGCTTTTTTCTTACTAGCTTAAACAATTATAGATCTATTTTACTGTACACATTTTCTTTTGTATCTTTATATGTTGAAATTTAAGTTTTCTATTCCTTTTTTTGTTGACAAAATATTTTTTCTTTTGTCTTTTTTGTGAACTTCTCGCCTCATCCTTTCCTCTCTTTTAAATCATCTTAAGTCTATAAGATTCATGATTTCTCACTTTGTTAAGCTCTCTAATATCATGACAATAGATTGAATAGAGTCTCATTCAACATATTGGTAACAAAAAAATTCACAAAATAAAATGTAGGAAATTGTTGAGATAACATGGATTGTTGAGATTTAATGCCATTAAAATACAATACTGTCATAATATAGATGTCATGAGAAATTAGTAAGTTTGGCAGTTTATCCCTAGGTACATTTCCACGGTTGTAAATTGGTCCTAATCTTCTCCTTAACTCATCCTCGATCAATAATTTAAGAAAATTGAATGGATTTGCTAGATCATTCATTCTCACCACACGATCATTCTAACTTGCTCGACGATTAGTGCCTGAATATTCTCCTTTTCCAAATGAATATTTTGGAGCTTTGACTTATGAAAGAGCTCGTTGCATTCAATATTTAGTCAATCCAAGGCCATAGGCATAAACTGCACGAACCCACGGAGATCATCTGACAAATAGGATTTAATTGGTACTTATGATATGGGCATTAGATTATGATTTGATTTGTCCAAGACCATGGTCGCTAACGCCATGAATCTATGGAGATCATCTGACAAACAGGATTTACTTTGGTACTTACTAATATGGGCTCATTCTCGCCAAATCTGCTGTACTGAATTAAAGAATGTACATAATGGATCAAGGAAAGGCTAGGATGGAGCCTATAGGATTTTTCTTTGTAGAGATGCCATGCATGAGGTGAGAATCTCATAAGGTATGGAAAATTAAGAGGTTCAATTCTTACTTAGGTGGTTAGTATAATTATCAAAGGTACAGGCTAATTTCAAGATTAAAAAAAGTCAAATTTTTTTCTTTTCAGATTCACGAAAACTGAGTGGATTTTTTTCATAGTTTTTTGTTGTTTTCGATCACAAAATATGTTGATCGTGAAGATCAAATGCTGAAATTTTCAACAAAAATCATTGTTTTTGATTTTTTGAAATTTGGTTAATGGTGCATTTTGTAGGGAGGATAGCCACATCCATTATCAAATTGGTCACTTCTATATAAGACGTGATTTTATATTTTTGAATAGGAGAACTAGACTACTTCGGGGCAGAGATCCACTAGTCGTCCAAGCTAACTTTGCTTTTTAGAATTTCTAATTCATATATCAAAATTTGTCAATTTATTTGGTGAACTTCCATAGGTGACTGAAGAGCTTAAACTAAGGTTTAGGCATTTTCACATTTATGGAGCTCTTTGTAGAGGTCGTGGAGTGTGAAGTGGTTGAAAAGTACCACTTCAAAACGTTCAGCCGATATCCATTATGTTCACCCCACCCCCCAAGAGTCACCCACCAAAAAAAAATTACTTTTGGCACAAATGGATCAGTCAGCAACCAAGAAAGCTAAAAAATGAGCAACTTTTAGTATATGTGTCATTGGGTATTTGTATATGTGTTATCATTTTTTGGGCCTTTTTATAAGCAATAATTTTAATTTTTTAATTTTTTTTTGGGGGGTGGGGGGGGGTTATAAGGGTTTTCTTGTAAATAACAATTTAAGAAAGGAATTGATTAGTTGATAGTTTATTCATCTTGTAAGACAAGTTTACTAGTCTTCATTTTGTTCATCTTGGAAGACAAGTTTACTTGTCCTCGTGTAATAAGCTCATTCTAGTGAATACAAAAATGAATTGACGACTCAACTATTAGTGTTTGGATGTGTGTATGCATGTGATAATTGATGGTGTAGAATTATTGTAGTCAACTTACCTTTCAAAAGTAGCATCTTCTTTTTGTTTCAATATACTACAACAATTTAAGGGATGGATTGATTAATTGGTATTTTGTCTATCATGCAAGGTAAATTTTCTTGTCCTTTTCATTTTATTGAATACAACAAGGAAATAAAAGTTTTGACCCTTGCCAAATGTTAGTGTTTGGATCTATGTGTGTATGAGATGATTGGTAGTCTTGAATTCTTATAGTTGTTTTAGTTTTGGAGATTGCAACTTCTTTTGTTTCACTAATGTAACACCAATTTAAGGAAGGGATTGAGTAATTGATACTTTGCTCATCTTGCAAGATCATTTGTTTTGTCTTCATACAATAAGGGATTTTCTTATCCTTATGTAATAAAACAAACTTTTGACATCTTGTGAGTGTTAGTGTTGGGATTTGTACATGTATGTATTAATTGATGGTCTAGAATTCTTGTAATTGACTTAACTTTTGGAGATAGAAACTACTTTTGTTTTAATTATGCAATGAAAACTTAAGAAAGGAATTCATTAATTGGAAGTTTGTTCATCTAGCATGATAAGTTTTCTTCTTCTTGTCTAGTAAGGGTTTTTTCTTCTTCATTATAGTGAACATTAAAAAAATATTTTGATATCTTATCACGTGTTAGTGCTTGAATATCTGGATGTGTGTGATGATAGGTGGTCTACACTTCTTACAATTGACTTACCTTTTAGAGATAGCAATGTATTTGTTTCAATATTGAAACAACAATTTAAAGAAGGTATGTAGTGCCTCTCCCATTTGACTTTTGTAAGTCATCCTAATAGATGCAACCTTGCTGATCTTTTGTTGCGATGGGATCATGATTGTGACCTTGAGTGGTCTACACCGTTAAGGTGTTTGGATGTATGTTTCTATATCAGTTGTTTTGATTATGTTTTTGTCTAATCTATGAGATTATGATATGATTTATGACTCACTGAGGTTTGTGCCAGTGGTTACCAGGATCGATGTGGTATCATGAGGTTGTTCTGTGATTACCTTGAGATGTGTGCAAAGATTGCACTGTGTACTTTTACCATGCTACACTGGACTAGGTTCCTGTAGCAGTGAGTAGTCATGTTTATGACTGTGTCCGCTTATGTGTTTTAAGTGCCTTTTTGTTGTTCTTTAATCAATCATTATTAAATGCTTAAGTAATTAGAATTGGATTGTTCATGTTGGATTATTTGGTTATGTGTTGTAGTCATTTACCTTGTTATATTTTGATCTGAGAGATATATGTTACTTATGTGATGTTTTATATTTGAGATGACCCGAGGGTCAAATGTTACACTTTGATTTCAGTATCATAGATATTAGACTACTATGTTGTTCAGTTGATCATATTGCATGATGATGCCATTTTGAGATGACAATGTGTTTTATGATGATATCTGGTTATCTGGTATTTGGTCATACCTTTGATTATGTTAGGTGATGGCTTTAATGCTATGGTTATTTACTTCATTCCTGTGTTGTTATGCTTCATGCAAACGTGAGTGATGTAAATAGAATATTTTAATATAAATTAAATAAATGGTTAAATTAGGTGATTTAATGCATTTATTACTTCGGCTATGTTATTATATGCAATTGCACTTGATCGTGTTATTTAGTGTGCAGGATTTATATCCCTAGCAGTGGCAGATGGAGTTAGTGATTCAACCTTTCATATTATACCAATGTCGTCCTTGTATGGTTGATGTATCCTTAATTAAATGTTTAATTTAAACCTTTTGGTGATTATTAAATCCGAACTCATTTGCATTATATGATTAGACCAGTAAGCGTGTCTATGCATTTAGAGGTTCGCATTGTCGCGAAAGTTATTAAGAAATTTATGTGTTTTTGGGTTTTCGGGCTTTTTAATTGATTTATTTTAATTTTTGACAGCTTTGCCATAGATGAATTCCTATTTATAGGAATAGCCTATTTTTTGTTTGGGTCAATTAGGGGTTTAACTAGGTTGGTTGGTTATTTGCCCTAATCGATTATTCACTTGAAAAGTGAATAAATATCCAAAAAGGAATTTAATTTTGTGACTTCTCACTTTTGAATTAGAAAGTTTGAGAGTAAAACCCAAAATCCTCTTCATGAGGATTTATTGTTTTCTTCGTTGTGAGAGCTACAGGCGTGGGATCATCACGAGGTTGAGCTCGTTGGATCCAGCTCGGGGAAACCTTGGATTGTTGCGATTTTCAGCTACTTCTGCGAGATATTTATTTTATGGTTCAGATTCCCATTTTGCCCTTTTAGCTGTGAGGTAGGGCTTTCTTGTTTCATTGTTTCTACTCTGTTTCTACTTCTATTTTTGGTAGCCATTTGTTTGGAGGCTGAGAACTAGTGTTCTCCTCCATTTCTGTATACTAGTTCTACCTGGTTGGGCGGGTACGAACATTTTCCTATTTTTTGGGATGATGGTTTGGGATTTTACACCGTTATGCTGGTCGTTTTTGCATACGGTGTCTGATCCCATTTATTTTTTGGATTTTTAGAGTTTTTGTGCACAAAGGTCAAATGGGTTTTAATTTCAAAGTTTTTCAAAATTTTGAAATTTTTACCTCGTTTTGTGTGCCGCCCTGTTTTCTCGAGTTTTCTTGGCACAATGTGGGTCGTGGACTTGGATGATCCATTTGGATATCAGTCAAACCACTATTCCACTTTTATGTTGCATTCGTACTCCCGGTGTTGTGTTCAGTTGAGTGATTTTATACCTGGTGTTATTGTTTCTTTTAGACCTTTGCTTTTGTTTCATGAGCGCTAGGATTCGTGTAGAATCCATACTCTCGGATTAAGGCCGGTTGAGTGAGTTCATGATGTTTGGTCTTGTTGCATCATTGGGATTCGTGTAGAATCCATACTCTCAAATTGAGGCCGGTTGAGTGATTTTATGATGTATGTTTTTATTGGCTTTGGGATTCGTGTAGAATCCATCCTCTTGAGTTGCTTTTGGTTGGGTGTTTTGTTTTGCATTATGTTCTCATCTTGTCCTTGTGTTTTGATTTTCATGATGGTGGTGTGCCACACACGAGTACGTGTACGTACATTTGTCAGGTGACTTGCGAGGCCCGATCTTCTGTGGTACTTTCAAAAGTTATGATCATTGGGGTCAGGATGGGAGTATGCATGCCCACGGGCACTTGTCGTAGGATGAGCATGGGTAGGGTAGGGTAGCATATGGAAGGGGATTCTATCTCGCAGCCCAGCGATCATGGCGCCATGGGTTGGCAGAGGGAGCTTTATATAAGTGATAACTAAATAAAATGTGTGATTGGTAATACAAACTTAAGATAATAAAAATGTGGGGTGCTAGAGCCTTTCCGTTGAGGGATGTTGAATCTGCACAAGTCTGAGCTTGGGCTTTTCGATGCCAAGTGACTCTCCATGATGTCAGTCCCTACTTAGTAGCCTATTGAGTGTCTGACCAGGACATGTACTCCTTGCATTGTCATAGGCTCTTGGTTCAGCCATCATATTGTCTGGCGTGAGTGTTAGCCTTGGATGTTGTTTTGTGTGTTTTATGGTTGGATAATTATCTCCATCAGCACGGTGGGTGCGGACCTATGGGTGCCACATGGTTGGGAGGCGTAGCTACCTACACCATTGCTAGGGACCGATGTATAGAGATAGTCTTGTCCTAGTGCGACCGTTGCTGGATGTTTTCACTTGATACTTCGGGTTCCGGAGTATGCTTTCTTGTGATTTATGCTTTCATTGGAATGCTTGGATATCATGTTTAGATGATGTTAGTTTATTTGACGCATTCCCATATTATGATGTTTAGCATATGATTAGATGATGTGAATTGATGTAGTAGCATATCTATTGCTTATTGATGTTTAGCATGTGATAGGTGATTTTATCTACTATAGGATTATCTTATGCTTTACTAGTAGCATGTTAGATTTTCTTATGCTTATGTTGGTAGCATGTTTAGTAGTGACATCCCTATTACGATAGTACCGACGATCCAATCGGTGGCTTGGGATGTTACGCGCGAGGGATGGCTAGGACCCACGATGGTCTTATGATGTTATTGATGGTTGAGAGGAACCGTGTACTTAATTTCGTTGTTTTGTTATTGTGATATTATCTCTGTACATTGCGATGTTGTGAACGTTCCTTCTATTCTTTCCCTTCGATGTATGATTTAGATGGTTAGATTTTGGCTTTCCATCTTTCAGTTTGTCGAGTGTTTTTGCCTCGAGATGTGGATCCGATACTCCCTGGTGTGGAGTTTTTTATCTATGTTTTAGCTTGTTGTTTGTCCTTAGAGTTTTCTTTCTTTTTCCCTGGGTGACCATGTGTCAACATGGTGTGATACAATTTAGTGTTGTACGCCCATTTGAGGAATGTCGTACGATACTTTAAAGTATCGCACAGTGCTGATAAAGTGTCACACGATTTTTATGAAACTTGCGTGGGTGGCCAGCAGGCACTTTTCAATCCAATCCGAACTTTTTAGGGATGGTTCGGGGTACCCTCTTAGGTGTTCTTCAATCCCTTGGTGTTGCTTTTTGTTTTCCGTTGTGTGTGTTTCTGTAGTCTGTCTCTTGGGGTTTAAAATATATCGTTTAAGTATAAGTTGATGTATATTTAATTTCTTATGCTTAAGATATATTTTAATAGATGCGACGAATCTTTTGAGATAGCTTTTAGACCTCTCGAAGATAAGATAAAGATTCTAGGAAATTTTAGGGCTTCAAAAATCCAAACTTAGCCAATTTTCAGGGCTTCGGGATTTCAGGCTTAGCCAAATTTCAGGATTCTACATTTTACCCCAGCTAGTTATTTTGTTGATGTGTGGTCATTTCTTCGAGCCCTCATCATGTGCGTGGTCGTTGTTGGCTTTGTTTGTGTGTGTCAGTTTGGTAGTGGCGTTTAGAGATTTGTTGGTTGTCGGGATTGTGGTGAAGTCTTTTGTTGCAATCTTTGTGATCCCTATATGATGTCATGTGCATTCATACTTGTAAAATTAAAAATTCTTGGCTTGTGTTTCATCCTTGTTTCCAAGGATCTCCGGGCGAGGCATTACAAGGTATTTGTTAATTGGTAATTTGTCCATCTTGCAAAACATTTTTTCTTGTCCTCATATAATACCAAAAAATAAACAAATAAATCTAATGACATCCTATAAGGTGTTAGTGTATAGTTCTCTACATGTACGTAATGATTAGGGGTCTAGAATTCTTGTAATTGACTTACCTTTTGAAGACAAAAACATTTGTTATTTCAATAATGTGATAACAATCTAAGGGAGGGATTGATTAGTGGGTAGTTTGCTCATCTTGCAAGACAAAATTTTCTTCTTGAAACTAGATAGGGTTATCTCTTTTACTACTATATTCTTTTTTATTTGTTTTCCAAGTGAGTTTGAATAAGTTTGATCCCTTGCAACATAATTTGTAGCCATTTCGTGTATAATGTTTAGTAAGCTAGTCTTAATATATGATTTATTTTTTATTGTAAAGAAATTGTAATCACAAGACAAAAAATCATGAACCCGTGTTTTCTAGGTAGTAGCTATGTAACTCTTGTGAGCGCTATTTATATGTATTCATAGACTAAGAACCACAAGCTCCAATTTTATCATTAGTAATCCTTGTAAGAATTATAAATAGGCCTCTTTAAATTATTTAGTCATGCTAAGACTTGAAGATATTCAAATATCCTTTCAATGGAAGAGGTGGCCTTACATCCGTTGATTTTTGGTTGTGCACTTTTGAACCAACACTTATGGTGCTATGAGGATGAACTAAAGTATTTTTAGATCTTTACCTAATCAAAAGCTAGGAGTTTGCCTAAATAGTCAAATTTGCAAATATATCTTGGTGATTCTCTTTCTATTAAGAAAATCCCCTATAATATCCATCATCTCTTAACTAACCCATGTAAAATGGTCTAAGAGAATAATCATCTTTCTATTTGTTAGTTTTTAAAGAACCAATCCTATTACTTGTAAGCTATACAAATTGTTAATAAACAATGGTTAAAGTCCACCTTTCAAACTTGGAGGAAATAGTCTTTTTCGTTGTTCCTATTCAAAGACCACAATCCACCCAAAGATCTACATAAATTATAATGTAATGATCAAAATTCAACAATCAAATATGCTCAAATTCAAAAGAAAGATATAGACTAGTACATGTCCTTATATACCATACAAAACTAAATGTAATTGGTACCTTGCATTGCCTCCAATATTCATGGCTTGAGTTGGAAAATATGTTTCTTAATGATTTCAAGCTTCTCATATATCCAAAAGAAGTATATCACTTGTCATTTCAAAACATTTGCCCAATCTCCATTATGTTCACCCCACCCCTCCAATAGTTGCTCACCAAAAAAACCAATACTTTTGGCACAAATGGACCAATCAACAACCAAGAAAGCTACAAAATGATCAACTTTTAGTAAATGTGTGATCAACACATGATTTTCTTGTTCTCGTGTAAATAAAAATTTAAGAAAGGAATTGATTAGTTGATACTTTATTCATTTTGTAAGACAAGTTTACTTATCCTCTTGTAATATGCTCAATCTAATGAATACAAAAATGAATTGACAACTCAAGTATTAGCATTTGGATGTTTGTATGCATGTGATGATTGATGGTATATAATTATTGTAGTTAGCTTACCTTTCAAAAACTATAACATGTTCTTTTGTTTCAATATACTACAACAATTTAAGGGACTGATTGATTAATTGGTATTTTGTCTATCACGCAAGGTAAATTTTCTTGTCTTTATGTTTTAAGGCTTTTTTTTGTCCTCTTGTAATAAATTCATTTTATTGAGTACAACAAGGAAATAAAAGTTTTGACATCTTGCCAAATGTTAGTGTTTGGATTTGAGGATGTATGAGATGATTGGTAGTTGTGAATTCATATAGTTGTTTTAGTTTTGGAGATTGCAACGTCTTTTGTTTCACTAATGTAACACCAATTTAAGGAAGGGATTGAGTAATTGATAGTTTGTTCATCTTGCAAGATTAGTTGTTTTGTCCTCATACAACAAGGGTTTTTCTTATCCTTATGTAATAAAAAAACTTTTGACATCTTGTGAGTGTTAGTGTTGGGATTTGTACATGTATGTATAATTGATGGTTGAGAAAACTTGTAATTGACTTACCTTTTGGAGAAAGAAACTACTTTTATTTCAATTATGCAATGAAAACTTAAGAAAGGAATTCATTAATTGGAGGTTTGTTCATCTAGCATGATAAGTTTTCTTCTCCTTGTTTTATAAGGGGTTTCTACTTCTTCATTATAGTGAATATTTTAAAAAAAAAATTGATATCTTTTAAGTGTTAGTGCTTGAATATCTAGATGTATGTGATGATCTAGGTGGTCTACACTTCTTACAATTGACTTATCTTTTAGAGATAGCAATGTATTTGTTTCAATAATGAAACAACAATTTAAAGAAAGCATTTGTTAATTGGTAACTTGTCCATCTTGCAAAACAATTTTTCAATACCAAAAATAAACAAATAAATCTAATGACATTCTATAAGGTGTTAGTGTTTAGTTTTCTATATGTACGTAATGATTAGGGGTCTAGAATTCTTGTAATTGACTTACCTTTTGAAGACAAAAACATTTGTTGGTTCAGTTATGTGACAACAATCTAAGGGAGGGATTGATTAATGGGTAGTTTTCTCATCGTGCAAGAAAAAGTTTTCTTCTTGAAACTAGACAGGTTTATTTCTTTTAATACTATATTCTTTTTTATTTGTTTTTCAAGTGAGTTTGAATAAGTTTTTATCCCTTGCAACATAATTTGTAGCCATTTTGTGTATAATTTTTAATAAGCTAGTCTTAACATATGATTTTGTTTTTATTGTAAAGAAATTGTAATCACAAGACAAAAAAGCATGAACCTATGTTTTCTAGGTAGTAGATATGTAACTCTTATGAGCACTATTTATGTGTCTTCTTAGACTAAGAACCAATAACCACAAGCTCCAATTTTATCAATAGTAATCCTTGTAGGAATTATAAATAGGCCTTTTTGAATTATCTAGTCATGCTAAAACTTGGAGATATTCAAATATTCTTTCAATGGAAGAGGTGACCTTCCATCTGTTGATTGTTGGCTGTGCACTTTTGAACCAACACATGGTACTATGAAGGATGAACTAAAGTATTTTTCAAATGCTAAGAGTTTGCTTGAATAGTCAAATTTGCAAATATATCTTGGTGACTCCCTTTCTATTAAGAAAATCTCCTTTAATATCCATCATCTCTTAATTGACTTGTGTAAGATAATCTAAGAGAGTAATCATCTTTCCATTTATAAGTTTTTAAAGAATCAATCCTATTACCTTAGAAGTAACCTATACAAATTGTTAATAAACAATAGTTAAAGTTCGTGTTTCAAACTTGGAGGGAATAGTCTTTTTCACTATTCCTATTGAAAGACCACAATCCACCCAAAAATCTACATAAATTATAATTTAATGATCGAACTTTAAAAATCGAATATGCTCAAAGTCAAAAGAAAGATATAGACTAGTGCATGTCCTTATATACCATACGAGACTGAATGCAATTGTTACCTTGCATTGCCTCCAATATTCATGGCTTGAGTTGGAAAATATGTTTCTTAATGATTTCAAGCTTCTCATATATCCCAAAGAAGTATATCATTTGCAATTTGTACTCAAAAAGGCTAGCGAGGAGTATACATTTTAGTAGAGCCAAAAAGGAATGAGAACAAAGTTTATTCCTTGTCAAGGTGGACGTCATTATATATCATTCTTACAATCTTTAAACAAATTGAAAAAGTTCATCATTCCCGAAGTCAATCATGAAAGTCAAGTAAAAATATTCCCTATAGGGTCTATCACACCCAAAAGGGGGTAGTGACTAGGTCAAGACCTTAAGAAAAAAACGGACACCTTAACCTTTTAAAGCTCACTTTCCAAGGAAATAAGCCCCCACCTCACTCACTTCCTTTACAAATAAAACAAAATAGAAACATCAAACTGAAATAACCAACTTTCCTTCTCCTAGGACACTGGTGGTGGACTCTCTAGTCATAGATACCTCTATATTTTATTTCAGAAGGGCAACTAACAACATGTATATCTCTCTCTGTACAAAGCTTCAACTCAAGTGAAGCAGAGCTTTCTTCTTGGCATGGAAGCCAAGCATTTGCTGCCTACAGCACCCATTTGCCTAATTGTATCATCTATCAAGTCCTTGAAAATCATTCTTTCAATGTCTAACACAGCCCCTGCAATCTCAGCTGCATTATCAGCCCATGAATCTACATCCCTTGCAAAATCCTTTTGAAGCATTCTCAGTAAGGTTTCGCAAATGTCCTCCGAAGGAATGGTGGGCAGGCCTTGAAACTCATCCCATACTTCTTTTAGAAGCTGTTGTCCTGTAGCTCTTTTTCTCTGAATCTTCTTGGCAGAACAAGTCCATGGCCTAAGATTCAGGTAGGGAGACAACTTTGTGCATAAGATATCATTGACCGCGCTGAATGTAAGCTCTCTGTTTGATTGCTCAATGTAGGTCATCTTCTTCTTTTGAATGTAACCCTGACCTTCGCCATTTGCAGACTCCGAAAATGTCTGTTGCTGTTCTAAGACAGAAAATAGATGGGGATCAACTGGTGAAACAGATGAATGGTACACAACTGGATAAGCTTCATTGTCTTCTAGAAGCCCTGAAGCATGGAGGATTTCTGCAATGTAGGAATAGGTAGGATTGGGCTTCTTCTCACTGCGACTGCGGTGTAGGCTGTTGGATTGCAATTTGAGCCTTAAGGTATCCATTCCAGCCTCCTGGATTCCCATAGCTGAATTACAATGTAGCTTGTGAGTAAAATCAAGAGGCTCATCAAGCTTCATGTCATCCAATTGGAATTGTTGCTTGGTAATGAAGCTCAGGCAATGAGCGACGCCTTGATCAGCATCATCTTGTCTCTCCTCTGAAATACACAACCATCAGAATTGATTAGACTGGGCTATGGAAAATAGAAGCAAATTTTATGTTCAAATATTCTGACAGAAACAATGAATCAAAAGAGAAAATGTGGCTCACTGTTTGTTAGCTTAAATCCTAATATGTGCAGAATTGATTGTATTAGGAACTAAGCTTGAGAAATTGTGGTTGCTAGAAGCTAGAAACAATTGTTTAGGCAATATCTCAACAATACAAATGGTGCATCGGCTTGCAACTATCAGGATGTGAACTTCTGGATTGCACAACGTACACATTTGTCGTCCTTATGGACTGATCCAGGAATTAACATTTTATGGACCGGAAACTTCATGAATTTAGCTTGAACTCGCAACTAATTAGAAGAAAAATGTACACTAAAAAAAATCTGAAATCAAAATGTTAGTAATTCACTGGCAAGAACAACAGTGCGCAATCCATTTTGGTGCCAACCCTCGGTCAGGTTTCTTACTACAAGGCGAGGAACTCAAAAAGATAAAAAGAATAAGTAACAGTGCTTAATCAGAATTCAATGAAAGTAAATTGTGGGCATTAGCACTCACATAAAGAACACAATAAAGAAATGAAAAGGAAGGCCTGTACCATAATGCCAACATTTTCATATGCATGTGCCAGTATGAAATGTGTGCTGTCTGTACTTTCTTTCAATCCACTCATCTTCCCCATATCATGCATTATTGTCATTGCATAATCAAATAATTATGTTTCCATTTACTGTATGTTTCAATTAGATTAGCATGGGGAAGGGCCTGGACCGTTACATAACCACCATGAAGGCAAATGAGATGAATCTCACAAGGAGATTAAACAAAGCGCTCTAAAAGCAGAGTCTTAAGGCTGAACAGACAAAAATAGAGAACCAGCAAAGCACCCAAGAAAACAATAAAATCTCAGTGAGGAAACATAGTGCATTAATCTATCAGATTTCCACAATCCTGATGATGGATCATGAAGTGTGATCCGAAATGTTGATGATAAAAAATTGTCCATACAATCAAATCCAGGATTCAAACTTTAAAAAAATAGTGTATGTTGTATCGGAACATATGAAGTCATATTTAAAACACATGATTGCCACTTCTGTCTTATGGCTTCTATACTGTCTATACCATTATGGTATAGTGTGATCCCTAGTTTGCTTGTAACTCTGAATGCCTTTTGTTCAAATATCGGTATTTATAACAAGATTGAGGGATGACACTCAACTTTTAACATTATGTTTCTTACAAAATTTAAGATGAAAAGAGCCTTCTAGAAGCTACACAACCTTGACATTGCAAAACATTGTTAGATTTGGATCAAGATGAGAATGCTTAACAAAAATCAAATGTTTTGACATGTTACCTGAGAAATTTACCGAGCGTTTCATAACAGGAGATGGAGAGCAGTCTTCCTTGTAGAAAGAGGAATCAAGAACAGATACTGGGCTTGGCTGCTCAGCAACATCTGTAGAACCCAATGATTTGTAGCAGTGATCCGAATCTTTTGATGCATTATAATTTGTTTCTGCATAATAGTTTCCAGCATCTTCGGTTTTGGTTGAAGTTGGCTTCTGTAAACGTATTCAATGTAAATTTTAGAAAAAATTCCCAGATTATTAACAAAAATCTTGGCTATTAAGTTTGGCAAGCATTAAATAATCAATTTCATCAGATTTCTACAATCCATGCTAGATGATTATATTCTCTTCTGGGATCGATTGTGTGATAGTTTTTGGCATCAACCTTTCAGGTAGTATGATCTGAAATGTCTATCAGAGAATCGATCCCAGAAGAGAATATAATCATTAAATAATTACTTAAATGCTAATGTAACAGTAAGACAGAACACTTACCTCCATTTCCATAAGAGATGTTGTACTTCTGTTGCTCTCTGAAAGCAGGGAAGCTTCATCTACCAAGCGATCATTTGAGCTCAAATTCACTTCATTGTCACCAAGCTCTGTAACAGATGCTTCCTTGATCTTCATCTTGTTGCGAGAAAAGCTATTTTCTTTGTCCGATCCATTTTTTTTCCCGGTAGTTTGTCTTGCAGACTTTGGAGACTGCAACGGTGAGGAACTTCTGCTGGTGTCCCTCTGCTTCGTTGGGCTTCCTGAACGCTTAGCCATTCTTTCAGTTTCAACCTTGGTACCTCTTTGCTTGTTTTGGGTTGGAGAATTCGGGCTTCTCATAGAACTCAATGCCTGAGAAGATTGTTGTGCTCTTGAAGCAGGAGGAGGCGATACGAATAGCTGAGGCCTCCTGGAGTTGGGCTCTTTTTGCGAAGCCTCATTTGTGATTCGTTCTCGTCTTTGCCTATCATTTCCCAAATTGTCTACAGGTTCTCTACCTCTGGTGGTGTTACTAGGACTGGAAGCCCTATCGCCTCTTCCCCTGTAGCCAATCTGTGATGAGGCATTGCCAACTTTCTCGCGCTGATTAGGGAAAGAATGTGAAGCTCGTGGAGATTTCAAATTGCTCAGTAGTTTTGCGGGCTTCATTATAACTATGGGGGATTCAAAAGACTTTGCAATCTTATCTTGTGAGCTCTCTCGCTGTTGCAACAATGAGTGATCTTCATAGAATAACCTTGACCTTGGTGTATAATTGAATTCATCGAGTCCACCCTGCTGAAAATAGCTTGACTGCTGATTGTGATTCAGTCCCCTGTCTTTTTCGGAATAGAGAAGGCTCTTCAGTTGCACAGCTTCTACAATCTGCTTCAAAGTTTCGAAGTCTTTGCCGGATCCTTCGAGGCCTCGTTGTTTAAGTCTATTCTCAATCTCAGTGTAGAGATCATAAGTGCCTTGTGAGCTGTTCCTTTTTCGTTCAGGAGAAAAGCTCCAGGCTCCAAAGGCATTTTGTTGATAACCCTGCCAACCCTCTCGTTGTTTCCATGGAGCAGCTTCAATTGGGTACTTGTGGGTATTTGCAGGTTTTGGATCTGCTGCCTTTTGCTTAGAGTAAGATTGTAATGAATTGCAAACATTCCCCTCGGGCAACTGAAGCTTTTTATCCATTGCTTCTGCTTCTTTTCTCTGGTCTTCTTCATAGTTGTCTCTCCTTTGCGGGGTTTTGAGGGTCTTTGACAAAACAAAAGCGCTGCTGTCTTTCTGCTTCGTGCATGGGAAGCTTTGTCTGGAAGTAGCATTGTCAACAGATTTATGATCATGATTGTTTTTAGCCTCCTTGGAAGTCTTGAACTGAGAAAAAATCTTCCCTTCATTGTGCTGAGAGCGAAGGATATCGTAGTTAACCCTTGATTCTGAAGCAGATCGCCTCAGTTCTACCCTTTTCTGAGATGTTGAATTTGAACCGGGAAATGCTTCCAAGCCCATTAGGCGTGCAACCACGCTGGGAGATCGTTTTTTTCCATTACTCATTTCTTCTACATTCACTCCTTGCTTATCATTTGCAATTTCCCTTCCATAAAAGCCTCCTGCAAGGTGAGCTCTGCTGTCTAAGGAGAGCCTAGGGGCTTCTCTCAGTTTGAAAGAAGCGCTAAGCGCGTCTTTGGATTCAAAAAAGGATGTTCTAGCTATTTCTCTACTATCATATGATGACTGAAGGGATTCTTTTGATCCTCGAGAGAATCTTTTAGTTCCTTGGCTATCCTCAGGGTTCCCTGGAGATTTTTTCAGGTTAGCATCCATGACTGATTTAGTAGCCGGTTCATGTGATGCTTGAAGCTGCTCTCTATTCTTTGGCAGGGGCTTCAGTGAGGGCTCTTTACCAGTAGTTGCAGTCACCTTCCCATCCATCAAAGATTTTTGTTTGGCACTGAATTTATTTATTTCCTTTTTGTTTTGGACTCTTGAATCCATTGATGGTTTTGGGGAATCTCTATAAAATGTATCTCTAACCACATCTCTTATATCAAGTGAATGCCTAGATGAGTCAAGAGAGAACCTTGGTTGGTCCCTAGAAAGAATTGGAGCCCTCGAATTGTTGGAAACGTGTGCTGCTTTTGCATCTTTGTTATCCTGTAAGATCGATGGCGAATTCTCCTTTGCTCTGGATTGGAGCGCCATTCGAGCTGTAGAGATATTGTCAGCCAGCATCTGTTCTTTGGATAGAAAGGATTGGCAAGTGCTGTCATTGCAGTCCATAGAAGATGCCCTCGAAGCTGCATTAGAATTGCCACATGAATCCAATGGAGCCTTGTGACCATCTTCACTCGTCTACATTTTGAAAAAAGCAGAGCACAGCATTAGCCACTACCAGAATTCTTTTTATAGATGGATTAAGTTCGTATGGATGCTACATACTCTAAATTCTGAAAGAATTTTGGAAGATGATCTTTTCTTCAACTTAAATATTTTATACCAAAACTTTCATAGATTCTTAACAAACAACTTTTGTTCATTCAAAACAAAAAGGATTGAGACAAACTTGAAAAGATAGTCAATTGAGTTCAATCAAAATCTGTACGCTGATAAAATTGGTATTTGTAAAATGTCATCCAGTAACACAAAACGGATGAATTGAACATATATCAGCTACTGGAACACTCCTTCGTTGGTTAATCTGTAGATAGAGTGCCTAAACTAAAAAATAACAAGGCAAACGAAAAAAACTGGTGCTACTTATAAAATGCGCATGTTTCATTACCACATTTTGAGCAGAGGCCACTGTAGAATCAAGTTTGGAGTTGCTGGAGCTCGTGTGACCTGCAATAAGTCTCTTTGGTCCATACAACCGCTTGCCAGTGAGAATCTGGTGTCTATCGAACAACTGGAGAAATCCCGCCATGCACCCAATTTGCTTCTCCATTTGTTTTTCAAGTTGGGGATCATCAGATATTCCATGAAGGAACTTTGCACTTGCAGACATTTTGGCAAAGCAAGAAAAACTATCTATGTTCTTCAAGCAGCTCCTAATACCTATATAAACTAAGCTAACTCCAAAGTGTACTGTTCAGATATAATGGCATGAGCTCATTCTCCCACCACTACCAGTAGCTCCGCACTCCTTCCCATAAGCAATAGTAAACAGTGTTGCACCGTTATAGTATTGACAATGGCCAAGTGTTCATATCTCATTTGCAAGCTATCTAAACAAAACCAATATTTTCCATAAACAATTGGAAATCTTTGGCATTTGAGAGTCCAAGTTCACTACAAGCCCGTTATTAACCTAGGGAATGAGGCTCCATAGGATTCGCAAGCATTACAAGGCACTATGTGAGAGAATCACAAGTACATCGGTACACACCAACATGAAAATTTGAGCAAAAGCAGATTCCCAGAGTGACTGGTCTCCACTCTTGTTTGACTCCAGAGCAGTAAGTCCCAATGCTCTTATGGGAACAGTCTCTTTCCTGTGTACGCCCCCCAAAAAACTCTTTAATCCACTGGATTGGGATTCGAACACCGGCTTCTCGTGAGAGATGTTAAGAAAATAAGCTAAAAAGGATTTGTTAAGGAAATAACAAACATTCAGAGCCTGTAATTTTTGCAGGTACTAGTAAAAGACTGCATGGCAACCAATGCAGTTGACATAAGCCAGTGCTCTCAGTCCAATGTGTTTACAATATGTATGACCTAGTGTATTACCAGTCCAATGACATCAAATTCAATGCCTATTTGCTTGCTAATTAGCACACAATTGAAGACCAATGATGAGAGGTCACATGGTGCAGGCCTTTTGTTTTTTGTCTCAGCCTTTGTTTTATACCAATATTGAAATGTACAGCCAGCACATGGCGGGTGGTTTAGTTTGTCCTTGATTCTGTTTCTCAGGCAGGATTAAATAAGCTAAACTTTTTTTAAATAGAAAAAATATATTTAAATATATAGAATTAGGGGAAAAGTTCTAGTAGTAGTTTTAGTTAATTTCATTCAAATTATGTCAATTTTTCCAATGTACCTCGATAAGTAACTCAACAGCTTCTTTTCCAGCTATTAGAAATATCTATAACATCTACTCGATCGCCATTGGACCCCTAAAGACTATCAGAAATATCCTTCTCCATAAGATGGAAAAACCCAAGTAAAAGAAAACGAAAGGTTTTGGCTGCAATGCGTGGGCTCGGTACTTATCCCTGGGCCCAGACTGAACCTTATCCACGCTGCTAATTTAACTCAACCCAGAGTACCAGATTAAACCCATACAAAACCACAAGAAGAAAAGTACTCAACAAACTCACCAATATAGTAAACCACACCACCTAGGTAGAAGAGCAGAGGAGGAACAATTCAGCTGCACTTTTTCAGTTACCATATGGCCCCATGATTATCCTTTTAGAATCCAATATGACATTCTTTTAAGCCTTCTCATGAGACTGCACCTCTGGGGAAACCTGACTGTTAGGTGTAGCAGGAATTTAAGCAAAAAAAATGGCAAAAAAAAGTGAAGTGGTGGGTGGAAACGATGAATTGTCCTTAAGTGCAATCTGATCCTGCATCTGACCCGATGCTCAAATGTACCAAGGCCCCATTATGACATTGCATTTGAAACAATGGTAGATGGCAAGGCAAGCATGAATCCAATTCACTGATTGCTTCCATGTGCACTCAACGTGTCCTTGTGTTATCAACTATATTTTATAATCTCATTGCTCAATACCACCTTCCTGCCATGTTACAAATCTGATCTCATCTGGCCCCACAGAGAAGCATGCATGTCGGAGTTTGGTCCTAAGAAAATGGGTCTTTTCATGATCATTTATGGGCTTTATACTATTCAAACATTGGAAATTCGGAAACATCCTCCACATGTCCATCCTAGTCAATATGGTCATTGGCTATGCATATTTACGAAGCATAAAATCAGTACTTTATCCTGTGAAGAATTTCACCGACCACTTCCTACCCCTGCGGTGAAGTAAAGATGAATCACGAGGAATATAATATCTTGATTTTCAACTTCCAAACTACTATAATAGTTCTTTTCTCAAGCCTTGATGAAAAAGATTGTTCCTTTGGTCTCAATAAGTCTTCTACTCTTTTTCCTTTAATGTCTGGACCCATCAACTCCAGGCATTAAAAAATAGCTTGCATGGGAGAGGGTATGAAGTGTCACGAGTCTTGACGCATCCATTATACGTAGCAAGATGCATCTATGGCACATCTTTATAACAGATGTCCTTGGTAGTGGCTACAGGAAAAAAAAATATTAGTCATAGAAGCAAATGATGTTGTAAGGGTTAGACCAAATTTTTATTATGAGAATTAATATAATAGATGTTCTTTTTGCAAAAGATTGGTTCAAAGATTTGTAGGTATAAAAAGAGATGGTTTCTGTAAAGAGTGATTTGTTTGGAGAACAAGAATAGTTAATTGGCTGTTCTTAGTGGATTAATCTTCCCTTTTTTCTATTTTATTCAGAAAAAAACAGATCATTATTTGTTAGGATTTTGTGATCTTGGAAGTATTAAAAAAAGGGTATATATTCAGTTTATTATTATGTAAAGAGATTTCTTGAGTTTAGAATATATTGAATGTGTAATATTTTTAACAGTAAAATAAAATAAGAGGATTAAAAAATAGATAACAACATGAACTTTTCAGACAACAAAATGAATTTTGCAGTTCATTGAAAAAATCAATATCCAAAAGAAAGTAGGATAATAAATATTTATCTTTCTAAATATTAAGAGATGGCAAGGAAATGAGAGTTATGGAAGAGGGTGATCCCACAATAATGGGTTCCACTTTTTAACCAATTTTGACACTGAAATCAATATTTTTGCAACAAACGTCATTTTCAAGTGACTATATCTCCAAAGTTATAAATAATTTCAAGATGACATAAACTAGTGATTTTGAGTACTTTGTTCCTACTTTGTAACCATATTTTTTAATCTAAAAAAAAAAATTATTTATGTCAATTTTTTTTATCTCCTCTAAAAAGTGGTACATAATAAAATTCAATATTTTAAAAAGTGACAGTCCGTTTGACACACATAACTTTTTTTTTCTAGAAATGATAATGAAGTAATTCTTTTGACGTTAGATTTGTAACATCAATATCCAGAGGATGCATTTGGTTTGATTTATTTTGGTTGAATATTGTATAGTTTATGAAGTTTTGAAGTGACATGAACCGTAATTCAGACATACATTCCATTTGACACAGATAATTTGAAGTCAATTTATCATAAACTATTTTTTTTTTTTTTTTGAATAGAAAGGTATCTTAATAAGCCAATTCTTCCATATTTTTCATAAAAAAAATTGACCTAATTTACTAATTTTCCCGAGGTGTCAAAGTCGGTTAATGTTCAATCGGTAATGAACCTATAATGAGTTAAATTCATATTTGAAAGTCTTAATGATTAAATTATGTATTAAAATTATAGTCGTTGGAAAGCTTGCTCCAAGCAGCACATTTTGACATTTTTTATTTTACAGTAGGAGATCATTCTCCTACAATTATGGCAGTTAAAAGAGAATATATATATATATATATATATATATATATATATATATATATATATATATATATATATATATATATATATATATATATATATATATATATATATATATATATATATATATATGAAAAAAAGGTTAATTTTTTTGTGATTTTGCATGTTCGTGTGAACATCGCATTCACGCGAATACGTTTACCATGTTCGTGTGAACGTATGTTCGTGCGAACATGCAAATCATGTTTGCGTGAACATATTTATCACATATGTTCACGTGAACATACGAAATATGTGCGCGCGAACATGATTATCAATTTCTCGTTTTGCAATTTTTTTCATTTTTGTTCGTCCCACTAAAGTGGAACCCATTATTGTGGGTTCACCCAAGATGAATGGTTAAATGATTGTAGATGTAAAGATTATGATGGAACAAAAGTTCTAATAAACATGAAATTAGTTTGACGAATGTAAACATAAACAATTTTGAATTAGTGAGAAGAAATTAAGAGTATTTTTTAAGCTTGAAATCAATTTCAAATTCTAACAATTATTTAAACTTGTACAGGATAAATAAGTATTAAATTAAAAGTTATTTAAACTTGTAATTTGAAATTAATTTAAACTTTTACCCAATAAATAAGTGTTTAAGACATCTAAGTTATTAATGAAGATTTTTTTTTTAATCTAGGATAACATTAAAACTGAACCAATACGAAACAATCACCTTCTATTAGTACATTTAAACTATCATGGAAAACTTCTTATCACCTCACAAAAGGATATTAGGGGAGGCACATTGATTAGAGTGGCCAAGAAAACAAAAATTAAAAGTATCAAACTAGTCAACTTTAAACAAGGTCATCAGGAGATGGGGAGACTTCGAGGTCTCTGGTATGACAATTTTTCAAATAGGAGACGGAGGTACTTGGAGACGGCAAATTTTTTTTAATAAATTTTTTTAATAGTTTAAAGAGTCTAATACTAAAAGTAAATACAAAATTTGAAAATAGTAATACTGTAAG
Source organism: Cupressus sempervirens (assembly GCA_028749045.1). Taxonomy (NCBI): domain Eukaryota; kingdom Viridiplantae; phylum Streptophyta; class Pinopsida; order Cupressales; family Cupressaceae; genus Cupressus; species Cupressus sempervirens. The sequence goes on along the minus strand of CM053789.1, from coordinate 17,135,980 downwards.
ACTAAAGTAAATAATAATAGTAATGTCACATTAAAAATTAAAATAGACTCATAGAGTCAAAGATTTCAAAACTCACATGATCACAATATTGTATCTCATAGATATATTTGTTTTTCGAATATTGCATATGATCACCATCATATTAGATTGATAATCACTGAGATTATCATTACATATTCAAATTTTAAATTCAAAAAAGTATAGTTTGATGCTGAATTGCTGATATGCAAACAAAAATGAACACTTTGTACAATAAACAAAAAAAAGAAATATATCTAGTAATAGTATGTTGATGGTACTATTATCTACTCCACAAGGTTGTGATCATCCATCTCAAGGTCTTCAGCTATCATGCTCTCTAAAAAATCATCACTCTCCCAAAATATTTAGAATGATTTAATCATTTAAATTGTTGAATAAAAATAATTTTTTAAAAGTGTTTGTAATGTTTTTAAAGTTATTAATTTATTAAATAAAATATTTTAAATGATTTAATCATTTGATTTAAATTGTCGGTGGTCTTAATTTTTGTATTAAAAACATTAAAATGAGGGCTAAAATATATAAAATTATTTAATATTATATTTTACATTTATATTTTACTAGGAGACTTCGGGGAGACTTCAGGAGACTTCGTCGTGAAGTCTCCAACCTTTTTGAGGTCTCCAGAGATGCGAAAAGCCTCCGAGACGCGACTTTTAGGGTGTAGACGGGTCTCCTGGTAACCCTGACTTTAAATCTTTCATAATCATTAGTAAAAGTTCATTGGATATTGGATTCCATTGTAAAGATGAGAGAAAATGTAGAATTTCATTTTGTCTATTAGATAATCTTGACCATCTTTTATGTTCTATATTTTTTCTTTTAATTTATTTGTACTTCATTAAATTAAGTATTTATTTAAATTTCTACCCATTACACCTCTTATGTTTGATTTGTTAGTGAATAGTGATGAGATTCTATAGTGCTCTCTCTCGTGGTCATTTTGTTTGTATCTTTTTTTTTCCTAATTTTTTTTAACCTTTGTTTTAGTTTAATTGTTGATGAAGATCACGTTTTCAATGTTACTAAACTTGGATTGTGAAACTTTGGAGTCCATAATATTCTAACTTGAACTTTTCTAGTTTAGTTTAATGGTTGATGAAGATCACATTTTCATTGTTACTAAACTTGAATCATGAAACTCTCTAAGTCCATAAAATTCTAACATGAACTTTTCTAGTGTTGACTATATATAATTTTAATGCCCATCTTCAAATTAAACTTTATGATCCATCATAAATGAAAATGTGTAAAAGAAGGAGAAAATGACCTTTCTCAAACAGCTAATAGAACATCTAAAGATTTAATTCTAAAATAAATCCATAATAAAACTAATAATATATTAGGAACTTTTAAATCAAATTTTAATTTATTTAATTATCTCTTTAAAAAACTCCCTTCAAACTAAAAAGAGGAGCTCCATAAATAGTCACATGACCAAACCTTTCCATATAAATTTTTAATGAGAGAAACTTTTTCCTTTACTGCCCCATAATTCAACAGTCCTATATAAAACTCATTCATGGAAACCTTTTCCCAAAACCACTGCCCTTAACCTCGGCCTAAAGCACCTGTTCAATAAAAGGTAATGTAATATAATTATAATTATAATATTGCTTTGAACTTTAATCATTTTGTTAACATCCTTTTATTATTTTTCTGCCCTATGTTTGGAATTTGTAATCAATTATTCAGTGAATCTCAGAGGGATTTGTTACATCAAATATAGGGTGTATCAAAAGCTTCCACCCCATGTGCTCTGTCAATAATGAATGGACCCACTAGTTCAGCATTCCACATGAAATGATACTGCCAAGGGTTTTGTCTATACCTCCAAAAGCTTCCTTCTTGGAATACATGAATTAAACATTTCCTGCAATTAAACAAATAAATTATCACTTCTTTACTTGCCATGATTATGACTATTTGAAATAAATTGTCCTTTTTCTTGAAAGAGTGTGTGGCGTTATTAGCCGCAAGCTTTATAGATGGAAGGCACCATCCCATCAAAGTTGCCTTATGATGTACCATCTCCAACGCTTTAATCATTTTTAATGGAATTTTTGCAAGCCCGGTTCCCAACTGAAGATCACCAACCTCAGTACGAGTATTTTTAGCGGCGTTTCTAAGCCCACACTCTTTTCCAAACACTCTGCTTTATGGAATGGGACAGAAATTAAATCGGTGCTATGATGAATGTGTTCTTTTGCAATTACTTTAAGCAAAAGCAACGAGATCTGCCATGGTAGTCTCAGTCAGCAAATGATTTCAATCCACTTTTATACGTCATTTAGAAAATAAATCTCAATAAATTTGTTTGGAAAGTTTTTATAAAAATAAAATTGGAGAAGATAATTAGTAGTCACATTGGATCTCAACACTTTTTCTTTTTCATATGTGACATAATTACTAGTAATAGTAATTGTGATCAGTCTTAATAATTATACAATATTGAAACTACTAAAGTAAATGATATAGATTTTCATAATTTATAGATATGTTCAAATATTGTTTTTGGGTTAGATTGTGTGGTGATATTTTGCATGGATAATTTGAATCATATTTTGTGACCAATCTAATTCAAACTTGTTTTTCTAGAAGAGAGCAATTATTGACCTACCATATGATTTTTTAGTGAGGTTTTAGTTAATGAAATCCAACAATTGAAAGATGGGTTATAATGGATATTTTTTTCCCTAAATGAAATAAGCCTTGGAATGAAAGTCTATTAATATGTAGAAAGAAAATAATCATTGTTACTTTAATAAAATATAAGTAAATTAATTAATAGAACTAATAGTTGATTTTGTTAGTTTAATATTTTTGAAAATTAAAGCAGCCTAACAAGGGGTAGCCCTTACACAACCACGTGAAAACATCAATGAGTATAATTTGCAAGCCATTAACAATGCACAAATGACGCAACAAATCTTGACAAAGACAAAGAAATCTAGCGCAAGGCTAGAAGCCCTCTAGTGGGAAGACTTCTTTCACACTGCAAGTGAAGAAGAGTGAGAGCTCAAAGAATATTTCTTCTGACACCATTGGATAATCATCTAAGTGATGTTATCCTTAGGATTCCCAATGAAAGAAACTTTTCTAGGGAAAATGTTGTTGTGTGGTGAATGATTAGGCAAGCATTGTACACTTTTCATAAGGGGTGAAACAATTTACCCCCTCCCCCTACCCTCCTCCCAAAAAAAATGGATTAACTTGTCAAGCACTTTTTGAGTTGACTTGCCAAATATTACCTTAGGTTGACTTGTCACGTATATTTCTAGGGTTAACTTGTTAAGATGAAATAAGTTGTGTAATATTAGCCTAGTGCTATATTTTTAAAAAGATAATATATGGCTTGATACAATGGTATTGAGTTCTAAGGGAGATTGCATTTGTAATAGGTTGAAGTTTTTGAATAACAATTTAACTAGACTTTCTATTTGGTGGATGTAGTGCAAGATTGGGTGAAACATGTCAAATATTTGTGTCTTTTGTTCCATTTATGTGTGTTTTATTTCTTTGTGTCATTGGTTGTATCTGCATGTAACTGTTATTTTTTTGCCTAAGTAATCCTAACACATGTCAACATAGAAATCATTGTGCTAAGAACATTGTGCACTAGTAGCAAAAGCTTGGAATTAAATAGGATGAGGATAAGAGGAAAGAAATAGTTTGCATGGCTAGAGGGTTGCACCTATAGCAGCAAAGGAAACACCCTGGTAGGAGTGTGATCTAGATTAGCAATACCAACTTGACCTCAACTTGTAGAATGTGCATCACCATAATTTCTAGTAAGGGTTCTATCTTCATCATCAGTGTGCGTGAGGTCCTTATAGGAAGAATCAAAGGTATGAATGGTCAAATGGTCCTCATTTACATCCTCCCACCAAGAAACAGTGCCTTTTTAATACATAAAAGAATGGATTGTATCCATATGCCCAATGGAGAAGCAACAAGGAAAATGAAAGGGAAGGTCATCACAATCCAATGCTTGAGTCCTAGCCTCTCCCCAAATATGAGCACCACATCCTCCAAAAGAAGGTGGAGATATTCATATCAAACAAAATGCCTATAATGGTCATAACTTCATCCACCTTCAAGAAATGAAAAATAGAGTTTCCAATGGCTTCAAAGTGGGAAAGCTCCCAAAAATGGAGTGCACAATTGGGAAGGTGAACTCACACTAAGCACACATTGAGTGGTTCATTAAGAGGGTTGAAAGAGATGACTAGGGTTTAGCAGAAAGAGAGTGATTTTCCTAGGCCCACAACTTGTTCAAAACCAATCATGATCTTCAAAAGATGAAAATGAAACAATATAAATTATCTTTGCACAAGTGAAGAGCTCAATGCCACCAAAAGATAAGAGTCACCAAGAAGTAGTTACCCAACAATGTAGATCCAAGAAAAAGGTCTCGATGCCAACAAATCTACATTATGACCTGCCTATTGGTAGAAATCCACATTATCTATCACATTTTGGCCACAAACTACCACAAAGGGAGGCCTTGGCATAGGCAATAAGTCAATATATCACCATTGGAGGAATAGTAGCAATTGCTTTAGTAGCACGAGCATAGTTTCTTCTACTGGTAGAAGGAGACTTTTTTTTTTTTTTTTGGCAGAGAGGGGGGAGGGATCCCATCCTTGATAACCCTAGGGGTAGAGACCTAGTTGCCTCCACTACCGAGAGCAATAGTATTGACCTCTAACCCAAGTCAAGAAGTAGTAGAAGAATCTTTCTATTGCCCATTAGGAAAAACAAGAGCAAGAGGAGCCCGCAGTCTAGGGGCAACACTTAATATATGGAGCTTAGGATTGCTATAAGGAGAAAGAATCCCTAACGTATCCAAAAAAGGAGCAAAACTTTAGGGAAAAGTTGACTTAAGGCAACCCAAAAACCATCATATGATCCTATGATAGCCTAAAAAAGTCAACCCTAGAATTAGAAATAGATGGTGAAGATCAATTAGGTGGTAGGAGATCAAGAGAAAGGCATTTAAAATTTTGAGATAATTTTTAATAATCATATAAATAACACATGTAAGATGGATTTATTGATATTTATTATTGACCTTATGATGTAAAAAATTCTTATGTAAATTTGTAAAATCATTTGTCAGTCTTGATATTTTATGGTTTTGTTTTTGTTTGGAATTTTGATTATACATTATGTATGGTTAAGCTTATGTGTGTAAGGGTGATTTTCGAGAATGTAAACCAAATTATTTTGTGTAAGTGATCTTGCAATTCATGAACTTCATCTCATTTATTTTTATTTTTATAATTGAAGCTATTTACCTTTATCTTTTGAATACCTATAGTTGTGCAAGGACTAACCAAGTTTGCAAACATGTTTGAGGAATATACTAGATTGTGGGGGTCAAACTAAAGTTACATATTTGAGTGAAAGATTAGGAAAGAAACAAATATTCAATTTGTTTCATGACCTCTAAGCCTTCATTAAATAACCACTTAAATAATTTCATACGCCTCTGTGTTCCTTTAAACATGGAAAAAAAATCATTTGACTTATGTCTTTTGGATCTTTTATTTTACATTTAATAATAAATATATTATTTCTCTTTTAATTTTTACATTTAAATTTGATTTTAGTTTAAGTGGCTTTGAGTTTTTTGAGTAAAAATGGATAATTATGTCTTTTCACTCTTATTTTCACAATAGACGGAGAATGAAGAGCAATGAAAATATAATAAGAAAAGTTCACATAATTTTATTTACTTTTTACTTTATTTTATACTATCTCTTATAAACATTTCATTTAATGATTAGAGAAAGTTGAGTGTGATTTTATACTTTTATTAGTTGAGCATATCATATTCTCCTAATGACTAATTTTCATAATTATAAGAATCACACTAGTAATACTTCTAATTTTGATGCTTTTGATCAAATTCTAAGTACAACAAAGAAATACCAATATATTTATAACATTTTGAAATTATCATACTAACAACACACATTATTTAATCTAGGTCAATTTATGTCTATATATGTATATTTGTTTTCCTTCAATAAAATATTTATATGATAAAAAAAATTATTTGAACTTTTGTATCAATTTCTAAGAATAATTTTTTTAATGTAAGAGATGTTCCATAAATATATCAAGTTATGGTGATTAGTGAATTCGATTGAATAGTTTTTAAATTATATTCATAGGAATATTACTTAAATTCAATTTGTACCAAATAGATTAATCATATCAACAAGAGATGAAATCTTATAAACAACTATGTTTATAAATGTAAATAAACTAATTAGTTTATAAAGAACTATTTTAATTGAAATCAAGGAATGAATACTCATTTAAAGTAAAACCACCAATTTAAAAAAGATGAACGATATACCTTATTAAATAATTTGAAAATAAAATTCGAGTATAAAATTATTTTGGTACAGAAATTCATGAAAGAATCTAATAATTACATTAATATTCTATAAAACAACTGCCAGCTGCAAGCAATTAATAGTTGGTTATAAAATGATTAACAGTCAGAATGTCATATTTTCATCATAATAGTAATTGTAATGTTCCTTTCGAATTGAATATATGTAGATACAAATATTATAGGACCACGATAAGAAAATTTGGTAGTATTTCCTTTTTTTCCTTAAGAGGAAAATGTTCCAATATTGGATGATAAATTTCTAATTATGTTTATGGGTTATCAATGTCTACAGCAGTGCCAAAATTGGATGATCAGCAACCATAAATGGATCATCAGTTTCTAATTATGCTTATGAATTATCACCGTCTGTGGCAGTGCTAAAATTGGATGATCAGGTATTTCACTTACTTGTTTAGTCTCTTGTTTTCAACTTAATCCAAAATAGTTAAAAAATTGCAGCTAACAAATTTCTAGAAAGCAGTCAGCAACCATATCTATGCATGTGAAAGATGCTCCCTGGCTAAATTCTTATCTTTTATACAATTATGATCTGTCAATTTATAGATCTGTATATTTTGTTTTCATAGAAAAGAGTATTAGTTATTAGTGTATAATTATTGTAGTATTTATGCAAAATATGTTAGGTCAATTGTATTCTATTGTATGTTACATGATATAATAATACACAACCACAAATCTACCGAGAATAAGGTCAAATCCCAATGGATGTAGAGATAAATATGGTACACACATTCTTCGAAACCCCCCGCGTACACCCTACAATCATTTTCAATGGGGATTTTTCTGCACACCAACATTTGGCAAGGTCCCTTGATACCATATGTTCCCATGGGTCCAGCATGGACGCCTTGCCATCCTTTTCAACAAGATTTTTTTCGAAGCTTACTCTATTGTTGGAAAACAATAGCCACAACTAAACCCAGGTCACAATCTAATGATAATGGATTCATTCAATGCTTGGAAACACAAGTCAAACATGGTTTCCGTCTACCATAAAAGACTGACACAGAGGGGTCCATGTATACAGACAATCACATTCCTACTTATAGGGGCTACATCTCTGTACACCACATGCCAACCTCAGGGTCCTCTTTGCAGAATAATCATTCAAAATTAGTTAACTTATTCTATTTCTATGTTCACCATTTCAACAAGTCCCAAAGGGTCTATCGAGCCCATGAGAGGCGGGTATGATCAATTTATCCAAATCTTGCATCATTCTCTGCACACTTTTCAACAAATGTTGTTGTTGCATCCAACCTTGATGATAGTGCTCAAAATATACTCTCGCCAAAGTTGAGGGATATTATCTTGTTTACCTAGTGACCGTAGCTTAGATATCTCAAGGCACCAAATTCCAAAGGGGTTGAATTGGTTTGGTTAATCCATGATGGATGCCTGCTTTATTGTTTGTGATGAATGAGATGCACAGGGCGCTGTTCAATGTAATGAGTGGTTTTAAATAATGATAGCATTCCTCGATATGCACCATTTGTATTGGCAAGTTGTGAAGCACACTATGGTAATGCAAGCAATCATGGTTTTAGAGACTCCAAGTTCTTGTAGTGCTCCAGTAGTAAAGTACTCCAAAGGAAGTAAACTTTTCTAAGATGTAATCTTAGATCAATTTAATATTTTATTTTATTTTAAATGATTATTTTTAATTTCTAATTGTTGATTGGAGTTTTTTAACTTATTTTTAGTTTATGATTGTTGATGAGAAGAGGAGTTATTTTTAAGTATAAAGGTTGAAAAATAAAAATACTAAAAATTCTTAATATAAGAATTTAAATATGGGTTTGTTCCATACGTTTCAAATAAAATGGAAGGGAAAAATTTATAAAAGTGTTGTTTGCATGTTCTTTTGGTGGAGTGGTCAAATGGGAGAGTATGAAATTAAACAATGCAATCAATTATCTTTTAATACAATATAGAACTATATGATACTAATGCATATTTAGTTGGCTTTTGGTGTCAAAAGAATGGGTGTGAGTCAATAAAAATGTAATTTTGTAGTTCAAGGATCGTATTCGTGGCCACAAGGTCCATTTGTCTTTGTGAAAATTACCCTATGATGTGTAAATTGTAAAACCAAGAAGACACATATGAGGAGGGGTACATGTATATATATAATAAATGCATAATCTAGGCCAATATATCAAAATGAGTAAATGTATAGATAAGGTAGGCATATGACTTTATGGGATTGCATGTGTTGAGACGAGTAAGGGTGTGTTTGAAAAAACTAAACTTGATAGAAGATTGCATCATTTGCCAATATGTAAAGTTATTGATACATTCTCAGAAAAGGGCACACAATAATGGGAATTGACATATGTATGTGAACTCAAGCATTATAGGTGTTCACAAATCCTAACACAATGACATATCTCAAAGTATGCAACACTCATAAAAATGCATTTAAAAAAAATGAAACATAAAGGATATTGTGGGTCCAAATAATGCAATGTAACCAACTAAATAACATCATGTAAGTGTATCCAATAAAATGTGTGCTCCAAAGGAACCTAGAAATAGATGAAAAATATGCCACATGAAGCCTTGGTAATGTACATACAAGTGAAAATAACTAAGATCTTAATTTATTATCATTGATAATAAATAACAGAAGAGATGGTATGGAGTTGCCTCACCAAGTAATTAAGGGATAACAATGCATAAGAGGCATTTACATAGTATGTGATATCGATATGTTTGATCATGGTAATGCGAATCTATGTAGCTTATTCACCACTTGATATCATTAATTGAAATGAAAGTAATGATATACAACCTCTTCAAATAATTGTATTTATAGAATGGATAAAATTGAAAAAGGAAAATGATACATGAAATATAAAATGTAAGCTTAGCATTGTTCAGTATGCAACTCATGTAATACACTAACTATGATAATGTGCATTATGTAGTAGACAAGTAAAACAAGTCAAATGTAATCGTGGAAAGAACATGGGTTAGAGATATTATCTAGGAAGGTAATCCCCAACAACAATGAAAGTGAGTAATAATTTTATGGTTTTTATTAACAATTAACACCCTTGCAATAACATAAGTTGCTAGAAAAGGCATATACCCCTAATCTAGTAATATTTACTTACATGTTCATGACCAAGGTAAGAGAATAGGTCCCTACTAGTAAAGAAGATAAGGATGCATCTCTTACATGTAATTTTAATAATATGGGAGATATTGTAGTGTCATTGATGTAATTCTTAGAATTTGGTTAGATGGTGCATTTACACACAATGTTACTATTATCATGAAAGATCAATAGTCCAAATGATTTCCCCTTGTTACTATGGTAGATGTAGAGCTTACACACGCAATGTAAGTTACACCACAAGGAGATATGAAATATTAATTAACTTTAGATATGCAATGTGAATGTAAATTGAACCAATTGATTAAATTACAAATATGATTCAATAAATTTAGGAGCTATTTGTATGCAATTAGGCCAATTAAAGTAGAAAATCATATCTATGATATGAGATGAAAAGGAGAGTGAAACATGACCGAGCAAAATGTGCAAGATAAAGTGTTTTTCTGATCAAAACCCTATTGATCTGCAACTACTACAATAAATATGACTGCAAATCTATGATTATAATAAAAAACCCAAAAGATCTTAAAAATATTAGATCTCTAGGTACATGTCAATTTGCGTGATGTCTACCAGTAGTTTTGTAGGATGATGGAAATGTTCCTAGAGCACATAAACAAAGTCAACATAGATTTTTCATAAAGCAATTTATGGATCAAATCCTAGATTGAAGAATCAACCTTGAAATTGAAATGATAATACTGATAAAGGAAATTCTAACATGTAGTAGAATTGAATCTAACAATGAGGGATACATTATAATACTGATAAAGGAAATTCTAGCATGTAGTAGAATTGAATCTAACAATGAGGGATACATTAATTACCTTTGTAGATGCAATTGAATTTAATATGTGATCATGTACAATATTGTAATAGCCTTGACTCAAAGAAGCCAAAAGGAAACAATAGAATTCAAAACCTTATGATTGGAAATGCTTGTGACATGTCTTGATCAAGAATAGAGGAACTCGAATGAATGAGTGGAAGATCTCATCCTTTGAAGCCAAACTCCACTACCACTTGAAGGAAGAAACTTGATGCAAGAAGAAAATGCAAGATCTTGACAAATGCCTTAAAAATGGTTACTTGATGTCTCATGCATGCATGTATTATTTATTTTGATTATTTGTGTAATGATGATGAATGCAAATGAGATGCCCAAGCCTTCTAGTATATTAGTTTTTTGGATCAAAAGATAAGCAAGTTGATTGGGGTACAAAATAAAACAAATTAAATACCTAAGAGACATTGGGCCCTAAGACCTAAATCCCCCTAGGTATTGGTCAACCTAGTTGATCTATACCAGTATAGGTCAACTACGTCAACATATACCTGAGGATGGCTTGAGGAAAGGGGACTCTAAAATCTTGGGGAAAGTGTATAAAGATTAAAGAAATATTGAAAACATCTAAAGATATGACCAAAAAGGTGATAAAATATAATAGAAATGACAATGAATAGAAATGAGATATGACCTAAAATTTTGAGCAAGATTGGAAGAATATGAGAAAGGGGCCAAAACCACTCTAAGGAGGGATAAAAGGTCTCAAAATGAAGTTCTTCCATTTTAAGATAGTACACTTAGCCCTCACTTTAGTAGAAGTATAAGGCAAGTCATACTTTCAATTAAGGAAGAAGAAGAAAAGTGATGAAGAAATGAATCACAAAGAGATAGAACATCACCAAGCTCAATGACATAAGCCCCCAAACCTAAGATCTTAATTCCATTCCCATTCATAAGAGCATGAAAAAAAAAGTTAAATAAACAAAATAAAAAGACACAAAAGTTGGTTAGTACCAAACCCAAATTAACAAACAAAAGAGACCTTAGCTAAGGAAATCTCTCACCCACTAATATCATGTTTGGAAGGCTATTACAAAGCATAAAAGGCTGCATAGGAAAAATAAGAGAATTACAAAGAATGATATCTCTAATTATCCCATCCTCCAACCATGGAGGGGGGAAATTGTGGGGAGGGGGAGTTAAAAGTACAAATCTATGTCATAGTGGAGGATATTTGAATATGTTTTAGCCAAATTTGGTTTCTCTATTAAAACACAAATTGCTTAAAAAACCAAAATACCCTTTTGTAGACCTTGGACTCAAGATCATCATCATATTTTTTTATGAATAGTGGACCTTTCTATTAATAAATTAATATACTAGTTACAAATTCACAAAATAGGAGCCGAGAGATACAAGATCATCCCGCGAAAGTTCACATGACCAAAGCTGGAATCAATAACTATTCATCAAAAAAACATATGAGAAGCTCCCTCAAGCTGCTAGAGTAGTATCAATCAAGGGAGGTGGGTCATCACGATCATTATAACCCCAAGAATCCCTAGGATTGGCAGGAGGACTAGGAACAATCTAGCCATCAACAACATCATCATTAGCAACTCTTTCCTTGTCTTTCTCCTCCACCCACAATGAAGAAATAGCCAAATCCAAGTGGGGAAAGACCATTTGGAGCCACCAGAGCCAAGAGGGGCAATAGGAGGGGGAACCATAGGAATGGGGGACCAACCAGATCCATGATGAGGTAGAGAAGCCCAACGGTGCCGCCAACTAGCATCGCCACCACTAGGAGAGCAGTGGCAGGGAGCTTACGAGCATGGTGTATGCGAGTGGCGAGCAGAAGAGCTACGATCCTAATGTCGGCCCCAAGGTGAAGTGTGGTCAACCAAGGAGTCAGGAGGAACTTTGGTGATTGTGCAAGGCACGTTACCCCAATGGTGGAGCAATTCTTGAAGGGGGGCCACCTCCAACACCACCTTGTTGGCTTGGACTTGAATCTACAACATGACATTATTACAAATACATGCTTTAGTGTGCATAGAAACATTGATATCAAGAAAGTTGTGAGTGAAAAGAACAACATTCTTATCCTTCCATAAAGTAAACAAAATCTTTATCCTGAAAGTATGCCAGATCTGGCCAAATTTCCTAGGAATCTTGGGGGAATCACCCAACACAATCATGTGCCAAGAAAAGGGTTATGGCCTGAAGGCTTTGAAAAAATCATGTATCCATTGCCAATAATTTTGAGCACACCTACAGAACCAAAAAAATGCAAAAACAACTTAGGATGCCCACAAAAAGGACACCAAGGATCTGGAACACCACTATACTTGAGCCGCAGCCCAAGGGGAAGCCCTTGAAATAATAGGCACCAAGAAAAATGGGCAATCTTTGTCTCATTGATAACACTCCAAATAGTATCAAATCACATCCTCCAATGATAAGTTGAAGACTAAAGATGCCAGCACTAGTTGAGAGTATCCACCATAGGAAGATGGGGAGAAAGCCAATGATATCCTAAGTTGGGCGTGTAACCAGTGAAGGGTGTGGCAGGATACCACTTCCAATCTTTCTACCAAGGTCGCACAGACTGGATGTCCACTTTATGAATCAAACGATTTGGAATGACAAAGAAGAGAAGATCAGAAGTCTATCGATCTAGACAAGTAAGACAGAACTAGACTTGCATATCCTCCCAAGATCTAAGACTCGTAGAGATCTTGGAAAAAAGATCCTTAGGAGTCTTGATGTCATGATTGAAAAAATGTAGAGCACTAGCACTTTGAGTCTTGGCTAGAGGAACACCCTGGATGACAAATAGTAGGAACCACCAAAGGTTCTATTGATTCAAAGAAAGCCCATCTTGAAACCCATCACTATCCCAAAAAAGCCAAGGCTTCATAGCTTCCCAATCTTCCCAAATTCTTTTGATAACAAAAGAGCCCTGGATATGATCAGATTCTCGCATAATGAGAAGGGTCTGAAGACCAATCCCCTTCCACATAGGTTTGTTAACAAGGAATCTAGAAGAGATATAGAGCTAAACCAACACTTTCCAAGCTTCATCACTGGTGAGAGCATGGATAATCCACTTAGCACAAAGAGAGAGTCCTTGCTTCTATGTGGAAAGAAGGCCAAGAGCTCCAGACTCTTTGGGGAGACAACAAAAATTCCAGGCTACCCTGTGAAAACCATGATGATTAAACCCAAAATCCCAAAGAAAGTCACAGAGAAAACATTCCAGCTTGAAGTAGGAGGCTTTGGAAGGAGCCTAGCAAGAAGAGTAATACACTTGAGTAAACGCTAGGACCTTTGAGAAACCTGGAATTTCCCCACAAGAGAAAGGGGTTTAGTAATCTAGTAATCAAGATTTTTCTCAATTTTCATGAGCAACACATTCCACAATTCCATTGGAGAAGCTTGAAAGGTGAAAGGGATGCCCAGAAAGCAAAATATCTCCCTGTAAGTAACCCATTTCCACTCAAATTGAGCAAGCTAGGGCCATTGAATAGCCAAACTAGAAGCTTGACAAAAAGTGTCCAAGCACTGCAAGGCATTAGCAATATTTTCCTCGTCCTCCAGGAGAGTGAGAAAAGAGTCATCAGCAAAGTGGCCATTGAAAATCTAAGAATAAGACTCAGAAATGGAAATTTTATGAACCAAACCAAAAGAAATAGAGTGGGCAAGTAAGTAACCAAACCCTTCAGTAGCAAGAACATATAAAGTCGAAGCCAGAGGACAACCCTACCAAATAGATCGAAAGAGCCTGAAGGCTTTAGAATGAGAACTTTTAATGGTAATATAAGCATTAGCATCTCTAGAAAGCATTTCCACAGACTAAAGAAAGTTAGGGTCAAAACCCAAAGCCTGGAGCATAGCCAAAATGAAGGGCCATTCAATTCGATCATAAGCTTTGGAAAAATCAATTTTCAAAAATAAAGTTTGCTGATTGGACTTGCAAGCCCACACCATTCCTTCCCAAACAACAATGATATTCTCAAGAATATACTTGGACTTGATAAAACTAGTTTGTTCTATGTGCACAATTAAGGGAAGAAGATGTTGAATCTTAAGAGATAATTCCTTAGCAATGATCTTGTATGACACATTAAGCAAGGTGATGGGCCGCCAGTTGCAAATATCCTTAGGGTCACCAACTTTAGGTATGAATTTAATGTTTCCTTTGTTAATGGTAGCTTATAGACTCTTAGTATGGTAAGCTTCAATGTCTTGACCAATAGACTCCTAGAGGTCCTTGTAAAATTCATAGGAGAACTTGTCACACCAAGAGGACTTGTCATCTTCCATAGAAAAGATAACATCCTTGAGGTCCCTGATGGTGAGAAGTTATTCACATAAATCTCATTGTTCGACTACTAGGTGATTTGGAGTAACAAAAATACACTTTCTGAGAGCTTCCTCTTGAGCAACCAAATTTCCTTGCAAAGCAAAACCATTTTCATAATGATGAATAAAAGCTTGAAAGATATCAAGGAGATTGGAAAGAATAGTATTGCCTTGCTTAATCTTTTTAATCCCAAAGTTGGTATGATAGACTCTAAGAGCCTGGAAGAATTCTTTAGAAGCTTTATCACCAACCTCCAACCAATGGAGGTGAGATTTTATTTAGGCACCTTGAGCAACATAGTTATCAACAATCTATTTATCATGATGAATCTTGGAAATATGGACTTTCAAAATAGAATCAAATGGGTTATGGGTAAGAGCTTCAGAAGCCTTCCTGAGTGCCTTAGTATTGTCTTCATAAGATCTTTTTCTGAAAACAGTCAATTGCCTCCCATAGATGCGAAGAAACCTAGTAGTTCTGGTAACTACATCATTCCACCATTGAATCCAACCTATTTGAGAATGGGGATGTGACTCCAAATTCTAGAATGTAGGATGTGAGCAATAGTGGAAGTATGTGACAACACTAACATGTTGAGGAAAAATTGTGTTCTGATAGATCGTTGGACAACAGTTTTCCAAGAAATGGTAAAATAAATGGGATAGTGGTCTGATAATGTCACATCTAATAAAGGAATGACAAGTAACTCTCAATCTTCAAAAAAGGAGAAAAAATATTGTGCAGTAATCATGGCACAATCGAGATATTTTAATATACAATCAGAGCCAGCTTGAAAATTAGACCAAGTGTGCTAGACCCCACTCTGTTGGCGGCGATTAGAATTGGGATCAAAAGGGCCCAATTTATCGTACATATAGTACCATGCTTCCCTTTCCCCAACTATCCAATGAAAAGGAAAAATACCTTCCTTGTCAGAAGCTAGTTCTACCATATTAAAATTGCCAAACATAACCCAAGTAGTTGGACGCAAGTTGTCATCCATCCAACACCAAAGTTAATATCTTTCCAAGGCATCATTGGGAGCATAAACATGAACTATACCAAAGCAATGATTATTGATAGAAAGAAAAATCCAAATAATTTTGTGCATGGGGTTAGAACCATGTGAAATAATAACTAGATGAAGATGAGGTGACAGGAGAGTTCAAATGATATTGACCTTACTTGTCTCCTAATTTGGTCCTACATAAATGAGGAGCTTATCTCTCAACCTGGAAACAAAATCATGCCACTTCTCGTTATAATTTCCTTTCCTTCCACTCCATAGTGAGTGTTTCACTATTAGGGTCATACTCCTATAATGTTTTTACCATCTTTGCCACTTTCTCATTAGAATCACATGGGTTTATTTGCAATTATAACTCATTTTATTTTATTTTGAAAATAATTTTTTAAAACTCTTTTGACTTAATAAAGTCATAATATTTCATGAACTCTTGGGCATGTATAATCCTATCATCAAGCATTCTGGCCTCAAGCTCCATTCTATTTGGCAATCTTTAACTCAGTAGCATGTTCAATCAAGAATCTTCTCCTGGCATCATCAAAGTATTCACTGCTCCTTGGTAGAATTTATAAGGCCTTTTCTTTTTCCTTCTAAGGTATCTCAATTATTTTTGCTTCTTCTTACTTCCTTGAGCTTGGGCTGGGATCTCTAGCTATTTTGCTTCTTCATCGACTTTCAACACAATATTAGGCTCTAGGGATTCAGGATCCACTCTATTGTTTAGCTCCTCAGGAACCTGGGATAGAATTTCATCAAAATTCTAGATAAATATGTTAAATCTATCTAGATATTTGACCTCATGATAAACACCTTTGAAAGAGGGATCAATTTCCTTCATTTCTTTTTCATAAATCATTATCTCTCTCCATTTTTGCATCTGCTCCTAACATATATCTTCTTCTAAAAAGTCAGTAAGGACATCCTCTTCCTTCATTTTGGACTGCTTGAAGATGACTTGTGAAGTAGAGAACATAGTCAAAATAATTGTTTTGTTGCTTCGAAACTGTTAAATCTTTTAAGCTTTTCACAACCCAGCAAAATTTAACCACATGCTAACCTTTAACCCTCTCACAATGTCTTAGCAAATCGTAATTAGAACCCTACAATGATGTAATAATAGTTAATCTCTCAATTGCCACTTGAATTTGATGTTAAGAACTTAAGCTTGCGACAGAGCAAAAAGAGATAATGCTTAAATGATCGTTGTTTCTCTTTCTTGACTTTCTCACAAACCCTAACTGTAGAGATGTCACGTGAGACTCCCAATTGACTGTGTCACATGATTGTCGGCATAAAATAGTTAAAATCTTTTCTAAGCAAAGATCTAGTGATTAGCCATGAAACACAAATTTTTGACTTAAAAGATGACTCAAAAGCCTTTAAATCACAACATTACAATATAAAAAACCCTATTAAAAATAAAATTTTGCAAACATTTCACCTTTTTCCAAAAACAATGCTAACATTCCCTATTGGGGAGACTTTCCTCAAACCCCCACAAGAGGTGCTACCCTCAAACCATCATTGAATGATTTGGGGGGGTCCTACATCAGTAAAGGTGTGGAAAAATTAACCTTTGAGTTTTATTAGAATCCATTTAAAAACATTAGGGTTTAGAGAAAGAGGGAAGAGAGGTGGGTAAGATGGAGAGAAGGAAAAGAGGGAGAGAGGGAGAGGGGGGAGAGGGAGAAGGAGAAGGGAGAAAGGATTTAGGGTTGATGGGTAATGACTATAGGTTATAGGTTAGGTTAGGAGGGAGAGAGAGAGAGAGAGAGAGAGAGAGAGAGAGAGAGAGAGAGAGAGAGAGAGAGAGAGAGAGAGAGAGAGAGAGAGAGAGAGAGAGAGAGAGAGAGAGAGAGAGAGAGAGATTGTAATTATAGGGTTTAGGGCCTAGGGGTTACGTAGGGCTTAGGGTTTGGGGGAAAGAGAGGGGAGATATAGAGAAGCAGGGATAAAGAGTAGGAAATGAGAAAGATAGGGGGAGAGAAGGAGAGATGAGAGGGGGGGAGAGACAAAGAAATAATTTAGGTTGATGTATTATATTTGTAGGTTTTATCCTCTCTCCCATCTTCTCATCCCATTTCCCTCTTTTTTATCCTCTATTGCCCTCTCCCACTCTTTCCTTTTCTCCCCAATCTTCCTACCTCTTTCGACATTTCTATTTCTCTAAAACCTTAAATCTTTAATCCATTTTCCCTTTCTACATATCTCTTTTCTCCTCCTCACACTCCTCCTCTCTCACACTCTCACCCATCTCTCCATTTGTTATCTACCTCTCTTTTATATCCTTGTATCTCCTCCTCTTTCCATTTCTCCCCTCCACTATTCCTCCTACCCCTTTCCCCTCTCTTGCTCTCTCTCTCTCTCTCTCTTCCCATATACCTATCCCTCCCTCTCCCCCCCTCCCTCTTCCTCCCTCCCTCATAACATCCATTACCCATTGATGTATTTGAGGAATACTAGGATACATTAAGGTTTATAAGGGGGATTAAAAGGAACCTTATAGAATGCATTAAGGTATCCCAGAATACAAAATGGGTGCTAAGTGATAGTAAGGTGACATGGGAATATTCTTATAGTGTAGGAATAATATCCTTATTCATCACAATATATTCACTAGGGTCCTCTATTTGTGGACCAACAATACATTTCCTTTGTCTAAAAATTCAATGCTTGGATAAGCCTACTTGTGGCTAGCAATATTTTATATAACTAGGGTAGTAACCCTTATTTAGGCATTATTAAAAGAGAGTGTTAGGTGAAGAGTTTTGAAGAAGAAACTAAATAGTATTTATTTGTAGTTTCATAACTTAGAAGAATGATTAGTTGTGAACTTGTAAATGAGCAGAGAAAATACATTTATCTTCTTAGGAATTGTACATTTAAAATGGTGATGTAAAATCTATATTAGAAGACCAACATGATGATAAACATTGATCTTCCTTCAATTATGTGCTCTTTCTTATTAGTTTGTTTGAGAATTTCTATTGTGGAAAATCTAGTTGCAAGGACTAGACATCTCCATTGGAGGTTTTTTATCCTTGACTATGTCACATGGGGTCCTAAGATTCATTAATGTAACCTTGGACCCCTAATGACCTCTTACGACCCTCGTTACCCATTAATAAATCTTAGGATTCCTATGATACATTAATATATGTTGAGAGGTCATAAGTGGTTCTAAGGGGTCTTAAGGTACATTAATTTACCCTAGGACCCCTTATGAACCCTTATGATATAGAGACAATATTAAAAACATTTAAAAATGCCTCAAATACATGTAGACACCCAAAATGCTACGTTGTCTCCCAACCCATTTTGGGTGTGTATTCACAAACCTGTCCTTTTTTGGGTGTCTACAATTGGTTAATAGAACTATAAAAAATTGAGACTAGTAGAAAATATTCCTTCATTCAATCTTATTAAAACTCTATAAAAAATGTCAAATTTATATAATGCACCCCAGTATCTAGGTCGTAGGAAAATAAGGATTATTCACTGGGAGTTTTCATCATGAAACATAACCAAAAATAAAAATGGAGTTATACACAATAAGGTTTTGCAAACCTCGCCCTTCTCCTCCATACACCTTAGACATCTAGTTTTCCTCTACTGCATCATCCATGCAGTCTAGAAAAGACTCTCTAGCCAAACAAAAACACATTCAATTAGTAGTATCTACATAACAATTCTTATTTTCAATCGTAGGGTCCCAAATTGACATAAGTAACAATCTTGAATCCATAATTTTTAACTAGGATAGTTTCCATACCAATCAATATATAAGACAAGATTCTAAAATACATGCAAATATCTCAAAATAGTTGGAAGATCTAGTAAAGGATATCCAAGACAAGTTTCCTCAGTTAAAAGGGGTAGTCAAAAAAGATAAACAAATATAGAAAAGATCAATGTGACAAGAAATACTTGCAAAGATATAGAAAATTAAGTTAGATTAATTTATGAAGGGAAATAATATTCCTCTAACATTTCATTCTATTATCACATATCAATGCAATGGAGACTATAGAAAAGGATATCAAAACCATATAGCATTTTTCTTTATAATTGCTTGTTGATACAACTCCTATCAAATAATTTTCTAAGTCATCACCTCATATAATGATTTACAAAACTTAGATATACAAACCTAGATACAAATAGAAACCTTGCATGCATAGTTTCAATAGCTACATAATCAAAAGGATCGTAAGAGGCATGTACATTCTAGTAGCTAAAAGAAGTGTTTAGTTTTTTGTTGGTCCTCATCACTAAAAAACTTAAAGAAATATAAAAATTGGCATATAAAATCCAAATTCCTAACTTATTTTTAAAGGTTTGAACAACTGTTCATTTATATTCAAGTAAAATCAATGAATGCAATAGGCTAAGATGCAATAGGATAGCATGGTTACTAATCTCAAGGAAATAGATAAGGATATTATTCCTACACTATAGGAATATAGTTGGCTTGAGTTTAAAAGCCAAAGTTCTAAATGGATGATGATATTAGTGGGATAAAGAAAACCTCATTAAAATAGTGTAAGTCATAACACAAACCTCTACAGAAGGTTTTAGAGCTTCTAATTGAAGAAAAATGTCTAAAATAGTATTAAAGCATATGAGACATGTCCCATTGGGTAGGTGTTTTTCTAAGAAAAAATATTTAATATAAAACATATAGCATGGGAGAATATTTTTAAAACACTACAATGTTTGGTTAAGATAATTTAAAAATATAATTGAATAAATAAGAACTAATAAGTGGCATAAATATACAAAGAAAAAAAAACCTAGATCAATAATTAACGCATTACGACCATTAGAAACATGAAATTAAATGTCGATGTGATTAGTTCTATATGCATTCAAGGGAGATGATTTTTTTTGCTTGTATATGATTTTGAATTTTGGTTGTCTTGAGATTGGAAACTAATTATATCTACTTCTAAATTCTCCCTCAAAATTTAAATAGTCTACATGAGGGGTTGAATCAATAGGCCTAGAATTTTCTTGTAGAGATATATCTCTATCTTGTATCTTAAGGACACGATTAAGTTGTTTTCACTCTTTTCTTCTTTGATTCACTAAGTTTGTCCCTATCTAGTCTACTGTGTAAACAAGTTGTATTTATGATTTTTTTAGAAGCTTGCTAGAATTATCAAGGATCATTTTCTATAAGGTTAACATCCTTGCCCTACATCCCTATGAAAACAAGATCTGACTTTATAGTTGTTTTAATGATTATAAAAAGGGTAATAATCTATGAAAATGTTTTTAGACGAAGGTGCAAAACAAGACTTTTTATAGCATTTTCCTTTCATGTCCAATGAAATTAATGCAACCTAAAACCTTTAAAATATTTGAAACAACAATGTATTATACGCTTGTTTTTATTGGACTCTAAGTAGGAAAGGAAAGAGTAATTTCAATTTATGTTTCAAGTGTCATATTTGTGGTCATAAAATTGATTGTATACCTTTGAAATGACCCTTGATATTAAAATGGTAAAACCAAGGTGGATAATAGATTTATGGGATAAGTGCATGGTAGACATACTAAATGCATAATTTGGATAAATATATCAAATCAGATGTATGGTTAGACATAACAAATACTTAAAATCTAATTGAAATTGAATATATCATAATGAATGCATGTGTACAAATAAAATAAAAAATAAAATAAAAAGATAAGTATATAAGAAATCTATAATTTGATGTTCATAAAAACATAAAAAATAAAAACTACTTCACACAAAATTAATATTTATCCATATTAAAAACTAATAAATAGCTATTTTAAAATAATAATTAACATAAATATAAAACTTCACCATTACCATTAATAAAAAATAAAAAGTACAACCTTTCCATAAGCTTTTATTTAATGAAATTAATTTTAAACAATAATATGTACTCTCTTAACCATCATGCATAAATATTCTATCAATAAAATAAATTCAAAACCTCATTACTCTATAATCTTAGAAATAGTTAAGGCCCCGTTTGGTTGCTGGAAGATGAGGGCCAAAACCGGGTTATCAGGGGCAAAACCAGGTTTTGCAAAAAAAAATTGGTGTTTGGTTGGTTAAAATTATAACCCGGTTTTCAATTTCATCTTCCAATTTTGGTCAAAAATTGGAAGAAGTTTCTTCTAATAAAAAGGTGGAATTCGAAATTAAAACCAGGTTTTGAATTTTATGACAGTTTTTTTAATAATATTTTGGGGTCCACAGTATATTCATCTTCCGTGTCAACCAAATGGACCATTGGCTTTCCAAACCACAAAACCAAGTTTTCGAAAACCTGGTTATAAGATAACCTGGTTATGTCAAAAATTCATCTTCCCCAACCAAACGGGGCCTAAGTGCTTCTCAATGGCCACTCCTCTCTGAATGTCTATTCAAGAACTAATGATAACATACACTAGCCCATTCACTTATGTTAAAGGCCAATCATCACAGAAAGACCTTAAGCACTTTCTTCCAAGTGCTGCACAAAGTACATATGACCATCTCATATGCACCCAGCCACTAGTCCGCATTTTCACTATACATTCTCTCATACAATCCCACCATGTGCAAAGCCATGTTGTACAATTCATTTACTCAAGGAAATTCAGTATAAAGCTCCCCGGATAACTCTGCCACATGCCTGATAAATTCCATCTCACCATGTGAACTCCATGTGACTCAAATGCAGGGCAGATAACGCCTGGCTTAAAACTCTCACATGTTCATGGAATCAAATCTAAACGAACAGTATTATTATAGCCCCAATAACGCATCATCCTTTGGGCGAATACAATATGCCTGGTCTTTAAGCCTTGCTGGCCCAACACCCATGTGACAAATAGTACATAAAACACTTTTTCCTAGTAGTCTAAGCCCCACTTTTATTTATTCCATCTCATATAAATCCATTTGAATTCCTCTCTTACAAGTTCAGACCTGCCTTTTTTGCACCCACCAACCTGCAAAAACTGCCCATATAAAACCAAACTTGTGAGACTGAAGTCCCCATTAAGAAAGCATGCTTCTCATTATGGGGAAGCGTAACAATCTCCATTAATAACAACACAAGCTTTCCCAATCCAATGTATCATGTGGTTTCTACATCAAACTTCTATCCATAATAAATGCCGTATTTTTATCTCTGTCTCATGCATTGAAACTTTGAACAATGATCCAATGTGTATGTGGGTTCTATTTTTAACTTCTATCAAGAATAACTGCCATATTTTTCTATCTTTCTTTGCATTGAGACTTTGAACAAAAATCCAATGTATTAGTAAATGCCATATTTTTATTATCTCTGTCTCATGCATTGAAACTTTGAACGCCTGTCCAATGTATATGTGGGTTCTACCTTTAACTGCTATGAATAATATATCCCATATTTTTCTGAGCACGTGGAGAACTTTCTTAACACTTTACGTGTTCAAATTTTCTCCAAAGCATGTGCAAAGAGTTTTGAATTATAATATATGGTTTTGAGTGTTGTCATAAGATCTGTTGTCATGTGCAAAGAGTTTGAATCTTTTTTGGGTGTGAGTGTTTTCAAATTATGATGTTATATTTTGGCCACATTTACAGTGGCCAAGGCGAGTCAAAAATGGATATTGATGGAAGTTTGAATATGTTTTGGTGTTTTCCATATGAATTTCAAACTTTCATGGGGATGTGTACCGTTTTTGTATTGCTTCGTTAGGATTGAGGAAATTCCAATTTAGCGCCATGGAGAGTTCATTTGAATGGTTAGTCTGATTAAAGGAAACAGTACTGTCAGCATTCAGAGTATTCAGGCCTGCGTTATTTGTTTTTTGGTTGCCATATTGTTGCAGAAGGTAAATTAGTGCGGTCTGGCAGAGTGTTAACCATTTTTGTAGTATTCCACAGTTTGCAGAGGGTTAATAATGATGGAAACTGGTGTATTGTCATAAGATGTTATTAGCTGCCTGCAATAAAATGGATGACCTCTCAAGCTTTTTCTATGTGCAACTGGCGTCTCTGTGCACTGCATCGCTGCATCAATTTATGTGAGTTGATTTTTCTTCTCAATTCCCTTTTGAATCTCCGTTTCAATGTTCTAGGAATTTGGAATCTTTTTCTGATCATGTAGGCAGAATTTTTGGCGGGTGCACGATGTTTTCAGTAATTGTAGTTATTGTAATCTACGTTGTTTAATGAAGAAAATTGTGAAGGGGGTTTTCTATGAGAGTGATAAAGTGAAAAGGGAAGGGGTGATGGATTATGTTATTCGTATATAATAACTAGAGAGCTCAAGTTGGACATATGAGGATTATAAACTAAAATTATTAAGATATAATGATTTATGAAGAACAAAAGTTAAATATATAAATAAGAGATTTTAGTTATAAGGGTGGGTGTCTATTTTTAAAATGTGTTAAAGAAATTGTGGTTGATTTCTCTAATGATAGAGATCAAGTTGGCTTATAAGAAGAATGAAAAGTCAATATTTAATCAAGAATCATAATAGTATAGTATATTGTTATTATTTTTGATTCAGTTTATGTTGTAGTATGATGACAATTATATAAATTGTGTGAGGTAACATGAAAAGTTGGTACATAATATAAGAAAATGTATGCTATTTGTATTCATTGTTAGGAACTAGTTTCAACACTCAATTTATTCATTTGATGTCTAGTTTAGATCAACACTATGTATAACTAATGATTGATTTCAAGAGTTTTAGACATTTATTCTATAATTTTAAAATTCAGTTTTAAATATCAGGTCTATTTAAAATATCTAACTTGGATGTCAATGCCAACTTCGACCCATATGAGTAAGGTACTAATTCATTTGTGTCATTTAGCATCGAGTGAATAAATGTTAGTTTATTTCTAGATTTGATTGTGTGTGTTTGTAGCATCAATATTTTGGATCATACTCTCTCTTCCTAATGATGGATCACTGAGTGCGATCCAAAACATTGATTCTGAAAACACACACAATCGAATCCAATGTAGGAATAAATAGACATTTACTTATGGATTGTGGAAATATGATAGTGTTGATTGAGTGAATATCTTAACTCTTTGCACATGTCAACTAGTTGTCAAGTATTATCATGGTACATTAAAACTAAATTGATTTTAAGGGTGTATCATACATTTGTACACAATCTTTAATCAATATACAAAGTTACTAGATTAGTAGTCATTGTTTTAACCAAAAATGATTTTTTTTTCTTAATATATTGAATCTGTTATAGACCTAAAACCCCCCAAAATTTGTAGACACAAAAAAGATCAAATTTGTAGTTTGTGTTATTAGTTTCATTGACATAAGTGGTTTTGTATAGTTAGATAACTTTCGCTCATTTACACATTGTTTCACAATCTCTAAATTTGTAGTATAAGAGTTAATATAAATTTGGAAAAAAATTTGATAGAAACACAACCTCAATCTGAGCTAAGCATCGCTTATTTAATTTATTAATATTTTAGATTATAATAAGTATCTTAGTCCATGTTCATACTTGGCTCTCTATTTATTAATGCTAATTACATTATATTTATCCTAGACAATTATATAAAGGTGTTTTTATTTATTTACATTTTGGTGAAGACAATTTTACACCATGTTGGATAATAGATTTGTCTTTATGAGATATTTATATAATTTTTAATTCTATTTTCTATTATTTATAAAGACAATGTTCACCAAGAATATAATGGCGTTTTTACAAAGTATACAATTTTTTCTACAAGTAGAAAGTTTTATTTCTATTTCTTTATAAACTGTT
This sequence comes from Cupressus sempervirens, assembly GCA_028749045.1. NCBI lineage: Eukaryota > Viridiplantae > Streptophyta > Pinopsida > Cupressales > Cupressaceae > Cupressus > Cupressus sempervirens. The sequence continues at coordinate 17,110,422 of CM053789.1, read as the reverse complement.
ACACCACTTTTGGTCCATTTTAGAGCCTTTAAAACCTCCAAAATGGAAATCAATTTTTTTTAGTAATTTTTAAAAAGGTTAATATCTTCAAAAATAGACATTATATTGTGATGGAAATTCACTACCATGATTATTTAGTTGATAAAAACTATGGGAAAAGAATAGCGAAAATATGTGCCCAAACAAAAAACCAAAAATTTCCTATGATGGTAACCATATATCAATGCAAGGTTGAGATGCATTTTCCTAACAATGCAAGCATCAAAGAACTTGGAATAGACATTAAAAATTGAAATATAGCACACAAGGGGATTTAAATAGAATTTAAGTGTGTGTGAACTTGCAACAAAGGCATTAGAAAATATTGAAGAAAAACCAAAGGATAGCACAAATTTGAGATAAGAATTCACAAACTTGTAAGGGATATCGTACGTGATCTTTGTTAGAGTTCCTAATAAGGGAAATGAGTGTTTGATAGAAGATTTCAAACTACTATGCCTACCTAATTTATCTTTTTATGCAAATACAATGACCATACTATGGATTTTGGGAGGTTGTGATAGCCAATAAAAATTAAAAGAAAGTGCTAAATATAATGTGAATCCAAAATACATTTTGTAGACTAGTGCAAATACTCAAAGTTTCAAATAAGAATGTATTTTTTAATGATTGTGATTGGAAGACATAATAGATAAGAATATAGAGGGAACACAATATTGCATAGGGTTGCAGCTCTTTACTTGGTATTTTGAAAAGGTAGTCATGTATGAAGAGGTATATATAATAGTCTAAGTATCCCTTCCTTGCCTCAAAAGAGTTATGCCCTCTTTGGCACGGATTACATATCTAGTATTACATAAATGACTTTTTATTTGTGCAAAAAGAGGGGTAAAAATTTATTAAGACAGAAAGGAATACAACGAGGAGAGCTCAACAAGGAGCTCGATCCTGAGCAACAAGATCATCAAATTCTTGCACCATCTCAAAGGACAGTTGCCCCCTATCCCTAATATTCCAACTCGGATCATGACTAGAAGCCCATTTGGCTAAACAATCAGCAGTTCTATTCCATTCATGAGGAATATACATGAACCTAATGAACTGAAAAGAGGAAGAGAAGAAAAGAATTTGCTTAACAACAGTGGCCAACTGCCAACTAACATCCTCAAGCTCTTGCGAAAAAAGCATGTTCACCACCACTTGGGAATCAGACTCACAAATAATCTTACTCCATCCCCACAAGCAACATTGTTCCACAGCATATAAAATAGCCTGAGCTTCCATGAGATTGTTAGTATAATCACCCTTATGAACTGAGAAGAAAAATTTAACATCCCTAGAACTACAACGAGCCACTCCGCCAATACCAGCCGGACCAGGATTCCCACGGGAAGAACCATCAGTGTTAATTTTCAGAACTCCACAGGGAGGAGGAGTCCAGTGCCCATCCCGGTTAACCCGACCCTTCCTCTGATGGTGAAGCTGCCTAGACATAGAAGGAAACCTATGAGCTGCAACCCCATCCTACAGATGAAAATTGAGGCGATTACAGATAGCAAGATCAACCGGATTCATACCCCCATCAAGCTCACACTTCACAAGAATAGTTTCCTGAAGAGAATGTGATATTTTCCACCAAAGATGCAAAACACCAAGCCGAACATCTTGGAATATGCGACGATTCCTCTCCAACCAGATATGCCAAAGCATGAAAGATGGGCCAGCAATCCAAGCAGCATGGAGAGAAGAAGACTTGGAGGGAGCACTACCCAGGCGGGCCCAGAACTCAGGCAAAGAGGAAGCATGCCGACAAGAACAACCCCAAGCGGTCCACCAAAGGTGCCATATCTAAGCAGAATAGGAGCAATGGAAGAACAGATGGGAGACAGACTCCTCTCCATTACCACACAAAACACAATAAGAGGGGCCCTAAAATCCACGTTTACAAAGATTATCCCAGGTAAGACAATGGTTGTGAGCCACTAGCCACATGAAAAAATTGCACTTGGACCAAGAAACTTTATTCCAAACTTGCTTCCACCAAGGGACCTCAGCATCCCCAAATAATTGTCTAGTTATCTCTTGATACCCAGCAGAGACATGATATTTACCAGACAAGGTACCGCCCCAAGCCAAAACATCTGGACCAAGCAAAGAAGAACACTCTCTAGAGGCTAGAATTTGAGAAAGCTCCTGACGATCCATGTCTGTACCTCCAGGAGGCCAATCAGAGGAATGCTTCCATCTGTAACCAACAACAGGTCCCAATTGATAAGGAGTCTTGTAATGAGCCACTTTATCCCATCCAGCGGCAAGAAAAGAGTCACAAAGAGGTTGAAGACGAGGGTATATGGATAAAATGGAAGGGAATCCATCCCAAGCATCAGACCAAAACAAAGCCTGAGAACCTCCTTTACATATCCAGAACAGACCCCTCTTCACCAACATCGCACCTGTCTTCAAAGTATGCCAAACCATTGAGCCATGACCTTCAAGAGGAAGTGCAGAAATAGAGCAAGGATCAGCACCATGAAAATATTTATGAGTGATAATACGAGCCCAAAGTTGATGTTGTCCAGATCACCATCGCCAATAAAGTTTAGCAGCCAAAGCTTGACTACTCAATAGAGTAGATCGAAGACCAAGACCACCCTCCTTTTTAGGCCTACAAACAGTTGCCCAATTAACCAAGCTCCATTTAGTACTACGCAAATTACCACTCCAAAGGAATTTTCGAGAAAGAGCATCAAACTCCTTGAGAAAGTAAATAGGTGTAGCATGAACCATGCTTCTATAAGTAGGAAGAGCTTGGATAACAGCTTGAGGAAGAGTAACCCGGGCAGCAGTAGAAAGCCATCTATGAGTCCAATGATTTACCTTATCCTGAAGCTTGGTAATCAAATTTTGCTAGAAGAGACGTGGCTGCCTGGAAACAACAATAGGAATGCCAAGATAAGTCAAAGGAAGTGAACCTATCTGAAATCGTAGGATACCAACAATCCTGTGCTGAATAGAATCAGGAGTGTTAAAAAAGTAAATGAAAGATTTGTGCTCATTAACTTTCTGGCCTGAAGCTGCCAAATAAACGTCCAAAGCATGTCGAAAGGCTTCAGCTTCCTTGATCCTAGCAAGACCGGCAAGATCAAAATCATCAACAAATTGAAGATGGGAAAGAGAAGGTAAGCCATTACCCCACCGCCAGCCTTGAATAGAATTCTGGGACACCTGATGCTTAATGAATCTGCGCAAGCCTTCAGCCATGATGATGAATAGATATGGGGAGAGAGGGTCACCCTGGCGGAGGCCTCTAGAAGCACCAAATAGTTGTGAAGGTTGACCATTAATAAGAATAGAAAAAGAGGCAGAAGTAACACAACTCATAATCCAACTCACCCAGTCAGAGCTAAATCCAAAAGAAAGAAGAATACTCCTTAGGAAGCTCCATTTAACTCTATCATAGGCCTTATCCATATCCAGCTTAACAAACATGGCTCTCTCCCTTGAAGTAGCCATAGAGTGAATAGCCTCAGTAGCAATAACCACCCCATCCAAAATTTGTCTGCCAGCAACAAAACCACCTTGTTCTTCTGAGATAATAATGGGAAGTCACCTTTTCAGTCTCTCAGCAATCAGCTTAGTAATAACTTTGTAAACCACATTACATAAGGCAATTGGTCTAAAAAACTCCAATTGATTAGCACCCTCTCTCTTAGGAATAAGAGTCAAGAATGTAGAGTTCAAAGCTCGAAGCATCTGCTTGCTAGCATAGGATTCTTTAACCACCTCCAACAAATCATGATTAATGATGTCCCAAAATTCCTAAAAGAATTCAACTGGAAAGCCATCAGGACCAGGAGCCTTCCCCTTAGGCATGCCAAAGACCACCTCCTCCGGCTCTTCCAAAGAGATAGGACGCATGAGATAATCATTCATTTCCTGAGTGATAAGGGAAGGAATACAGGACAAAATAATATTTTCTTCATTATCAGCAGGAGGAGAGTCCTCAGAGAAGAGTCCTCAGAGAAGAGGGTAGAGAAGTACGAAATAGCCTCTTGGAACAAAGCTGGCAAGGAATTCAGTTGGATACCTTGAGAATTAACCAAAGAAGAGATAGTGCTCTGATTTCGGCGAGATTGCACTGTTTTATGGAAAAGGCAATGTTTCGATCACCTTCCTGGAGCCAATCAACTCGAGCCTTTTGCTTCCAAAAAATTTCCTCTCGAAGTTCCCATTCTTCTAGAGCTCTAGAAGCAAGGGATTCAGCCTGGCCAAGATGCTCTGAGAAGCCTTGATCTCTAATCTCCCTTGTGATGACATCATGATTTTCTTAAGCAAGCCTCTTCATAAAGTGAAGATTCCCAATACATTCCCTATTCCATATCTTGAGCTGCCTTTTAACATATTGAAGCCTTTTAGAAAATGAGAACATTGTAGTACCATATGCAGGAGCAACATCTTTCCACCAACAAAAAACAAAATCATGAAGAGAGGAGTCACGAAGCCACATCAACTGGAACTTAAAAGGAGGATGCTTCGGAACATAAGCCCCTATAGCGGAAAATTTGATTGGCCAATGATCTGAACCCCTCCAATCAAGGATTTCTAAAGAGATAGTAAGGGTGCCACTAAGCCAGAAGCAAGAAACAAGAAATCTATCCAGGCGTTCTGAGATAGCAGCAACACCAGTCCTGCGATTATTCCAGGTATAGAGGCCATTAGAAGGCTTAACATCAAAGAGATGCAAAAGAGATATGTGTTGCCGAAGAAGAGCAGAAGAAGGCCCCAATCTAGCCAAACCACCATGCTTCTCTTCCAGACTTAAAACTGAATTGAAGTCCCCTGCTAACACCCAAGGATGATAAGGATGACAATTTCTAACATACTGAATATGTTCCCAAAGTTCCTCCTTTCCCACAAGATCAACAGGTGCATACACATTAGTAACCATGATTACCTCTCCTGAGTCTAGAGTAGAAGCTACCATAGAGAGAGCTGAGCGAGAAGACATCCAGCCAAGAGGAGAAATTTTTTGAGGATCCCAAAATATAGCTAAACCACCAGCACTACCTGTTGCCCCAACACACTGGCATTGGCCACAAGACCAAATACTAGAGGCATGTTGGACCATAGACTCCATAGAGAGCTTAGTCTCTTGGATACAAAAAACATTAGGACTATGATCAACCGCCAAGTTATGAATAGCTTTTTGTCTAGGGATGCTATTCAACCCCCTTACATTCCATGAGAGAATAATCATCATTGGGTAGAATTGGAAAAATGAGAATCCAAAGGTTTCACTGAACCAGACTCAATCAATATATCTCCTGTGAGTTTAATCTTCTCTTGGTCTGTTTTGCGCCCACTCCTTAGAGGGGGAGTAGAAGAAGCCCGCTTAAAGGGTCAAGGTAGCAACCCCAAGGGGAGAGGAGATCCCTTGCCCTTACCTGATGGTAGCACATCCTTAACCAAGTCAGCCAAAACAACATCATCATCTTCCAACACTGCAGGAGTCACCAGAGCCGCTGTCACAGGAGCTACAGGAACCTCACAGTTCTGATATACTACAACTTGAGATGCCCCACAAGCATCATTAGGAACAGATCTCTCATCTGGGCAAACTGGATCAGAAGAGATAGGAGGAAGAATACCCTCCTCTAGAACCATAGTATCCAGCACCTCAAAGCGGTTAAAACCTGAATCAGATAATCTTTCTTTCAAAGGCCTCTTTTGACCACGTCCCTTAGCTCGAGGGCGAACAGGGGTAAATCCATCCTTATCTTGCATTTGAGCCTTACCCTTACCTGTAGCATCTTGTGGATTCATCCCCTTGGTAGTATTAACCATTTGAGATTGTCCTTTCCCTGTAGTATCTGCCAAATCACCAGCAATGCCAGCTGTAGAACGATCCACTCCTTTGAAACTCGAGTTACAGGGGCACTTCCACAGTAAATGACCATACTCATGACAAATCCGGCAACGGAAAGGGAGGGATTCATAATCTAACTGCTGCACCCAAGAAGAATCCCCCAGACAAATTTCCAAAGAATCTGGTAATGGGTTATTCAAATTAATTTCAACACAAATTCTAGCATAAGAAATAACCTTTTTATCGAGGGATTGATGTGCGATCGCAACTGGCTTCCCCAACAAAGCAACAATTTGTCGAAGGATGTCTTCACGCCAAAATTCCAAGGGAAGACGAGGCAAGCGAACCCAAACTGGCAGTGTTGAAGGGAGATCCTCAGCAGAATTAAAACCTGAATGCCAAGGTTTGACAAATAACCCCACATGGTTGTAGAAATAAGGGCCTCCTTCAAAAACACGATCACGATTAGACATGCAAGAGAATACAACAAAAAAATAACTATTCCCTGCCAACATAATCTCCATATCACCTTCCACCCGCCAAGAGCGGCGGATCCATGCCTCAAGAGCGGATAGGGAAATCCGGATTCCAAGAAATTTGCATATCAAAGCATGCTTGGTCCAATAATCAATGTCCTCCATTACAGCCGTTGGAGGAATAACCAGAACAGGGCGATCATGGCTACGCAAAAAACAACCATTAACTTTTTTCAGCTTGGAGCTCTCCCCTGAATAAAACAATTCAGATCGCATTGCATGCATAGTTGGAGAAGAACCATCTATTCTCACCAACGGAGAAGAAATCCCAGACCCTGCCATGCAAACAATAAAACCCCAATCCAAAATTGACAATCAGATAGCAATATTACAATTCCCTAGTCCAATGTTTCCATCCAAAGAGGGAATCCATATATGGCATCCTCATTTCTAAAATTATTGGGATTTCCTTATGAACAATAGATTTTTTTTGTATTACCCTCATGTTGCAATATTTTGTTACGAACAATTTGGTTGTTTGGCTATCCTTATTCAAATCTTTTCAAGATGAGTTGACTAGAATAATATTGTTATCCTTCTTGATTTTGGTTGGACCATTGGTGTGACTAATCTAGTCGTATCAGTATTAGTTTGATCCCATCTATATCAGCCACTATAATACTATCAATATCAATGTTAATGGTCGCTGATAATGGATGTGTTTTTTTATCACTATTATCTACAAGCTACAAAATCACTAGTAGGTTTTGGGGATTGCCATTTACACATCTTGCTAAACTCTAATTCATTTTTGAGTAGCTGACACATGTCTCATGTACAACCAACAACCAAAGTGGTTATATCAATTTTATATATATATATATATATAGATATATATATATATATATATATATATATATATATATATATATATATATATATATATTAGTGTATGTTCATCAATTCAACTTTTGTATATTTAACCATAAGTGATATATATTTTTAATTCAATGGTGAGCCACACTAGTATTGAACCTAGAATATTCTATTAGTTATATAATAATTGAGAGTAGTCCTCAAATGTGATTTTTTCCATCTTGGTTTTCCAAGAAAAGAAATATATGGTGTTATGTATTGCAGTGTTTTCTATTTTCTTTGTTGCAAAATTGAAATATGCTAAATGGTAAAATAGTTAAGTATTTTGATTTCATCAAGGATGTACTAATTCAACCCTCCCATCTAAGTATATCATGTGTTCAATAATTGGTATTAGAGTCATCTCCTTTGGAAGAGTCTAATTGTTTGAAAAAGATTCAAGAGGTTGAACCATTCCCTATGGATAAAAGTGAGTTTTGATAAGTATTGGAAGACCTAGAATCGATAAAGATGAAAACAAGGTCTTACCTATAAAAAATCAAATGGATAATGATTTCATCAAGAAATTAAAGGAAAAGATTTGAAAGTTTAAATCAAGACATATAATTGATCCAGGAGCATCTTGGGGGCATAATTTTAAAAATAAAATAAAATAATTAAATAACTTAAATTAAAAAAATTTAAAAATTGTGGAGGAGAGAGAAAGTGACAAAAATTAGAAGAAAAAAATATGAAGAAAAGAGGGAAAAGAGAATTTAATGGTTGGCATTATTAAATGTAACTTGTGGCTTGAAGGTTTTTAATGTAACTTGCTAGGCCGACTTGTGGCTTATGCATATATTTAATGCAAGGGTTTATTTTAATTTTTAATGGGCTAGGCCGACTTGTGGCTTAGTTGGGTATAAGTAGGGGACCTTTTGGAGTCTTTTAAGCATTCATTCAATGGAGTGAGTCATAGAAAGTGTGGGATCTAGCATGGAGAAGAGCATGGAAGATGGAGTAGCTGAGTGAGCGAAGTTTTCCAAAGTGTGAGGATAGAGCACCGAATGTGAGGCAGTTTACACTTGGATCTTGGATAAATTTTGAGAAGGGCTAGTAGTTGAGGCTTGGGCAACAAGGAGATTGCTTTGTGGGGTTGCAAGCACAAGTTTAGATCTTCCTTCGAGGTTTCTACCAAAGTGTAGATTTGGACTAGCTAGGGTTTGGATTGGATCTTGAGGGATCTTCTAGAACTATTACTTGCATTATATTTGGTCGTAACTGGGAAGGCCTTACAGTCTAACATATTGCAGGTAAAGAAATATTTAATGAATAAAGTGTTGTGAATTGGTATCAGATTGCATTAATGTTGTGTTTCCACTATGTGGTTATTTGTTAGGGGCTAGGACATCTCCTTTGGGGATTCTCCTACCTTGCACTATGTCAGATGGTATCAGAGAACAGTTGTTGCTAAGTGTGTAGATAGATCACCAAAGTTGAGGCAGTTCACACCAGGACCTTGGGTTGGAGAAGTTGATCTAGTGGAGGATTGTTATTTCTGAGTCCCTCTTGGTTTTGAGGTGAAAAATTGTGGTTCTAACTTGCAATTGAAAATGACTTGCAGATGGATCAATGGATGCAAAGATGGAAGGTTGATCTTATTGGGGCATGATCACAGATAGTTCATGCAGATCCATGTTCTGGGACTTGTGATTTGTTCCTATTTGTTCATGTGAAGTGGAAGGTTGTAATCTAACTTGCAAAAAATTAGGGTTTGTCACAAGGTGTGTGGAAAGGATTTATTGTAGAGAGTTTGCAAAGATCTTGGAAGATGACTCCAAGAAGATTGGACCCTGGGATGATTGTGTATCTCCATGATATAGTGAAGAGGAGGGTTAATGAGACAATAGCTTGGGTGGACATTGTTGTGGATGCTTCTTTTTCTAAACAAGTTGAGGAACCAAATAATAAAGTTGTGTGTCACTAGAGTTGGTGTCTACCAATCTAGAAGAGAGTTATCTAGCAAGTTAGAAGAGTTGTTCAAGAGAGAAGAGGGCATGAAAAGGTTGAGGTGGAGGTTGGTTTTGTTGATCAATTTGTGGAGTCTGATATAGAACCTACTAAACAACTTGAAGTTGTTGCTGAGGATATTCCTAACCTTGTTGATGCTATGATGAAGACTTGTTTTCATGATTAATTGGTTGTGTCGAACATGGAAATTGTAGAGCACTTGTTCATGGATAATTAGGTTGTTGTGGATGTGGAGTTTGATTTTGTTGGTGCAGATTCACTGGTTGTTGATGTGGTTGACAATCTACATGATACTGCAAATATGTATGTTAGAAATATGGTCAGATAGATGTATTGACTATTTTCATTAATCGAAACATGTATTCAACATTTTATTTATATATTTAGAGATAGAAAATTGTCTAAGTATTAGATAGTTTGTAGCAACACAAAGAGAAGATTTGATGTGTACAAAAAACTCATTAAGAGTTAGCTTATGCATAGTTAAAGAAATCTCTATGATAGTATCATGATGACATATACTAGTGCACAAATATGTATAGATAGTATGGTGCCAGTTATGATTGAAATACCAATATGAGTTTTTAACAGTGTAAAACAAAGCATAACAGAGAATTGGATTGTATGAATTGAGGAATGATTTTGGTGAAAAAATAATTACTAAGTCATGATGAGATGACTATGTGAATATTATTCCATAAGCTATTTTATATTATGCCAAGCGTGTGAAAGCTTGAAGGCCGACTAAGCAGTAAATTATGAAGATGTGAGGTATAATTAAAGATCTTATCTTGTGAAGATAAGTGTGAAAGATGTGTGTGATATGCGATGAACTATGTGACATATGTATGATCTATGATTGATGTGAAGTCAATGATATGTGAACTACATCTGATATATGACCAGAGCAAGTGCAAAATACAATAGACAAAAATTATTGTATGTATATCTATTCTTGTGAAGAACTGAATTGTATAGTTGCACGTTAGGGCAGTGGGCTCTTCTTGCATATATTGTAATTGTTCTACCAACTACTAATAGGGTTGAAGCAACTCTAAATAGGGTTGAGGCTTCTAATAAGGACTCAAGACACTATATGTACTTCATAGACTCCTAACAGGGTCAATTTCCTTAACAAGATCCTATTGTTTAGTGAATCATCTACTTGTGGGTATCATCCCCACCAGGTTTTTCCCTTAGTCTGGGTTTCCCTATTAATAATGGTGTTATGAGTTCTCTATGTGCATGGTTATATTTAGTGTTCAATATTTTTGGTTTACTTTCATATGTAAGTTATAAAGTAATTAACAATATTTAGTTGTGGGCAAAACTTTGTAGAATATTAATTCACCCCCCCCTCTCGGTATTATCTATTTGTAACAATTGGTATTAGAGCATAGTTACTCAAAAGAAGTTTAACAACTTGAGTAAGATTCCTAAGATATCGAACAATTGAAGAAAAACCTTGAAGAAGGTCTTGAACAGATTGACCTTCTTACTGAAGAAAGAGATGAAGATGTGAAAGTTTTTATTGACAAGTAAAAAGATAAGATTGATGATCTGAAACCTGGCAAGGAATTAATTGTGCACAGTAGTGACAATGATGAAGTAGGAAATCTCTAGAAAGAAAATGAGATTTTGAAACATGAACTGAAAATTTTTGAACTTAAGTTGAATCTTAAGAAAAATGGTGGCAAGAATGAACCTGAACTAAAAACTAAGAATGTAGGTCTTAGATCCCAATTAAGTCAAGTTACATCTAAACTAGATACTATCAAGATTGAAAATGTTAAATTAGAAAAAGTATAATATCATTATGAAAGGAGAATTGACACAAGCTAAGCAATATTCAGAGAAACTTTATTCTAGCAGTGAGAAGATAGATCAACAGATATTTCACCAAAGACCTTCTTATGACAAGACAAGACTTGGATATCTAATTGGAGAGAAATCAACCAAGAAAGTTGAAATCAAAAGAGAACCAGATCCAATTTTTAATCCCCTAAGGAATTTGATCTAAGTAAGGTAGAATCAAGCACATTTACTAAAGTATCAAAGGAAGTAGAATTAATTGATTTGTTAGCAAAACATGATTAACCTAAGAAAATAGAGAAATTTGATAAACCTAAGAAAGATGAACCACCCAAGGAAGTAAAATGTGAGTTCAGAGGTAAATGCTTCATATGTAATGAAGTTGGACACATGAAAAGAGGTTGTACAGGCAAGTCTTTTAAACCCATTACCAATTTCTATTGTTATAATTGTCATGGTTATGGACATAAAGCAACATAATGTAAGAAACCTAAGTTTGATGGTAATAATGCAAATAGTAGAATGTTTAAGAATACTAACCCTATATGTAATGAAAGAGGAAGATCATGGAACATATCCAATGATGAAGAGAAATCCAATGGAGAGAAGAATTGGTTCGTGTGTTACAAGTGTAACAATCCTGGACACATTGCAAGGAATTGCAGAGCACCTGAGAATTAGAATGGAACTAATCAAAAAAGAAATGCACCTATATGTTAGCTATCTAATAACTTCATACACACAACTAGATATTACAGAATGGACAGAAGGAACTTTAATAGAAATCCTAATATTAGAAGGAACAACAATAGAAATGACAGAAGGAATGATAATGGCAATGACAACAGTCATAAGGAAATAATTAAGGAACTTGTTGATGAATTCAAGGAAGAATTTGTGATAGCTAAAGATCTAGAAAGCTCTTATACAATTTTGGAGGAACAATATTTTGATGCACCTAATAATACATTGAAGTTATAGATTGTTTATGACTCATCCTACGTGAATTAAGCAATTTTAGAAGAGGTAGTGCATTAGTTGGCTAGAACTGATGTTAGAGAGAGAGTTGAAAGTTGCACAGTTAACAAAAGGTTAAGGACATAGAGAGAAGGCTATGATCAAGTGCAAAAGTCTAGATATGATTGAAGTGAGCAAGAATTAAGAAATCAAGCTTACTGGTAAACAAAGACAATATTTGAATTTGTGGTAGATATATATTTAATGCACAATGCAATTTGAAATGATTTAAGGATCACAAGCAAGATTGTGTGTACCATTTGTTCATGTGAAGTGTCTTGAGTGAATTGAAGAGAGATTTGATAGAAAATTGAAGTGCGAAGAGAAGTTTATGAAGCACAAAGTTGTAGAATCCCTAAAATGTGGTTTTAAGGTATTTTACAGAGTTTCAATCTAGTTTTTCAGTATTTATAGTTACAATTCAATGGCTAGTCAGAATGTGTATGATGTAAGTGATAGACCATGGTATGTATTCATGAAGCATCCATTTGTGTCACTATTGGATGACCTGTTGGGCTCATTTTCACAAGTTCTGGAGAATGTGCTACGTGTTGAGGATGTTAGAAGATATATTCATTGCAAGATAGAAATTATCGGTGATGATGATATTCATCAAGATTTGGGAAAAATGTGTAACAATGATCTAACCTTGAAGTCTGAGTATGCACACCTAGATAGCTTAAATCTAGTGATTTATATGTTCTATATGGAATTCGACAATCAAGATTGGACCTGAATAATTTTGAGTAGGGTACATGATGACATGTTGTGGCTAGCTGATGCATAGATTGTTATTGGCAATGACCTAATTCATAAGGTCATAGGATTAAGTAATGAGGGTTGCAATCTTGTTAATGAGAAGAATATCAGAAAGATGGTGGAGGCAAGCCTGAACATAAGGTTTGATGAAAGAAACATGAAGACTCCATTCAAGACAAAGGAGTAAAGCTACTAAGAAAGATATTAGGGAACAAGTTCAACCATGGATCAAGGGTAACTCAGCACTAGCCGGATTTTGCATGTAGCTTATGTAATGGTAGTACAAGGAAGAAAATTTAATTTGTTTGAGATTATTAGATTGCTTGTTGAATAACATTGCAAAGTTGAAGAAAGCAAAGAGTGCAGGTTTTCATATTTGAGTCCCTACTGACTCATTTATTCTTTTATATGGCAAAGAAGTTTCGTGGTATGAAAAATTGGGATAGAAACAAGTGCGCAATGAAGATGATGACTCAATGCTATAGATCAAAGTTAGAAAATGTCATAGATAATGACATTGATAGGATGATGAAGAAATTTCAAATTGAAATGAAACAGAGGTATAGGATACCTCCCTCTGTGGTGGAGAAATATAAGGATGAACTATGCTTCATGGAGGAAACTGATCACACTTGAATGGAAGCCGTGGTACCAAGGGTAAAGTTCATAGAACCTATGGGATATGAGATGAGTGCAAAGCTCATCGAAGGGTATGTGCAGATCATACTATAGTTAGAAAAAGGCACAAAGTGCCCTAGATGGGGAGCATATGAGGAGAAAATGAGAGTAGTATAGTTAGAACTACACAACAAGGAGAGCAATAAGAAAGTAGAGAAAATTATTGATTCTATCCTTAAGCAATTAGGAATGACAAGAGAAGAGTTTAATGAGGTCAAAGGAATTACAATAAAAATGAGAGCAAGCAGACAGTCTGAAGTGATTGCAACAACTCCTATTGTTGTAGAAGGACCTTTAGAAGGTGTGATAGTGGCACAACCATGTGTGCAGGCCCAATTGCACCTTATGTAGAAGTTGCACAAGTGTAATTTGTAGTGCCTATCATGTTTGTAGTTTGTACTTTGTTTATTTTGATTTGATAGATACTTGATACTCTTGTTATGTTTCATTTTGAGTTGACCTGAGGATCATATGTTATACTTTGACTTTAGTATCATAGATGCTATGTTGTTTAGTTTATCATATTTGCATGTTGATGCCATTTTTGAGATAACAGTAGGTCTATGATTATATTTGGTTATTTGATATTTGGACATATCTCTGATTTTTTTATGTGATGAATTTTATGTTATCGATATTTACTTCATTCTTGTTTCATTATGTCTTATACAAACATGAGTGATGTAAATGGATTATTTAGGTATTTAATGCATTTATTACTTTGGCTATGATATTATATGCATTTGCACTTGATCATGTGTTTTAGTGTGCAGGAATTATTTCCCTGGTAGTGGCACATGGAGTTAGTGATTCAACTATTCATAGTTCACGAATGTCAACCATGTATGGTTGACATATCCTTATTTTAATTGTTTAAATTAAAGCTTTTAGTGATTATTAAATCCAAACTCATCCACATTATGTGATTAGATGAGTGAGCATGTCTATGTATTTAGAGGTTCGCATTATCATGAAAGTCATTAAGGGCCCATTTGGCTATGGGAATAGGAATAGGGGAATAGGAATAGCTATTATGGAATACTTATTCTAGAATAGAAAATGGGGGTACATATTCCTATTCTCTGTTTGGTTTAGCCAAAAATTTGATGGGGAATTCGTGGACCCAAAAAATTATGTTTTCTAAAATAAATATAACTAGAATAGGAATATGTATTCCAATTCCACCTATTTGGATGGAATTCCAAAACCTCATTTTGGGCCAAAATTGGAATATGTATTCCTATTTTATTTCATATTCCAATTTTGATTTGGTGTATCCAAATGAAGAATTCAAAATTTTAAGAATTTATAGATGCCTATTCCGCTTGTATTCCCGTTGCCAAATGGACCCTAAGGAATCTCTATGATTTTTGGTTTTGAGGCTTTAAATTTTATTGAATTTAACTTCTGGCAACTTTTCCATAGATGAATTCCTAGTTCTAAGAATAACCTGTTTTTGTTTGGGTCGACTCAAAGTCTAGCTAGTTTAACTAGCTATGTGTCCTAATCGATTATTCACTCAAAAAGTGAATAAGTATGGAAAGAGGAATTTAATTCCTCACTTCTCACTTTTGCAAACACAAAATTGAGAGTTTTTTTAGAATCCTCTTCTAGAGGATCACATTTCCATTCATTGTGAGAGCTGTAGGCACGGGATCTTCACAAGGTCAGTCTCGTTAGATCCAACTTGGGGAGACCTTGTTGTGTCATTATTTTTGGCAGTTTTAGCAGGCGATTTATTTTACTATGTTGTTTCCTGTTTCAGCCCCTTTTTGTTGTCAGATAGGGTTGTCCCATTTTCATACTTCAGCTTAGATTTTGTATCTATTTTTGATATTCATTTATTAAGAGGCTGAGAACTAGTGTTCTCATTTGTTTCTATTTGTTGGTTCTACCCAATTGGTTGGGTATGAATGTTTTTCTTATTTTTGGGATGAAGGTTTGGGGTTTCGCACCGTTATGTTTTTTGTTTTTGCATATGGTGTCCAAACCCAAATTTTATTGGATTTTCAAGGTTTTTGTGCCCAAAGACCAAATGGGTTTTAATTTAAAAGTTTTCCAATTTTTGGGGTTTTTACCTTATTTTGTGTGCCACCCTATTTTCTCATATTTTCTTGGCATGATGTTGGTTGTGGACTTGGATTATCCATTTGGATGTCAGTTAGACCATTGTTGCACTTTTTTTGTTGCATTGGAATGCATTCCACATCCATCCTTTTGAGACTATTTTTGATTGAGTGACATTTTGTATTGTGTTCTCATCTAGTCATTGTGTTATGATCTTCGTGATGGTGGTGTGCCACACATGAGTATGTGTGCATACATTTGTCGGGTGACTTGCGAGACCTGATCTTCTGTGGTACTTCCAAGAGTTGTGATCATTAGGGTTGGGTTGGGAATATGCATGCCTATGCACACTCATCATTGGATGAGCATGGATAAGGTAATGTAGCACATGGAGGGGCTTATATCTTGCAACCTAGTGACTATTTCCTATTGGTTGGCAGAGGAAGTTTTATATAAGTGATAACTAAATTAAAATATTGGGTAGTAATAAATATGAGATAATTAAAAAGTTGGGAAGAGTTGTAACTCGGAGTGTGTGTTTCCCATTGGGGATTTTAGCTACCAAAATTGGTTTGAGATTTTGGATGTCAAGCACCTCTCCATGATGCCAGCCCCTACTTAGTATCCCGTTGAGTGTTTGACTAGAACCTATAGTTTATGCATTGTTTTTTTTATCTTGGTTTCAGTCATCATTACTATCTGGCATGAGTGTTAGCCATGGATGGTTTCTTTGTGTGTTTGTGGTTAGATCAATATCTCTACCGGCATGGTGGGTGTGGACCTATAGGTTTCATGTGGTTGAGAGGTGTAGCTACCTTCACTACTATTAGGGACCAATGTAAAGAGCTAGTTTATTTTCCTAGTACAACCATTTCTAGATGTTTTTACTTAGTACTCCAAGTTCAAGAGTATGCTTTCTTGTGATTTATTCTTTCATTGGAATGCTTGCATATCATGTTTAAATGATGTTAGTATTGACACATTTCCTTATTATGATGTTTAGCATATGATGTTATGATGTTATCTTCTTTGTTGGAGTATCTATTGCTTTTGGTTTAGCATGTTAGATTTCTTGTTCTTATGATGTTATTACGCTTTAGTATGATATCCTTATAAGATAACTCTAACTATCTAGTTGGTAGTTTGGAATGTTACATGTAGGGAATGGCTAGAAACTTTGAGGTCTCATGATACTATTATGGTTGCAAGGAATCATGCACTTAGCTTGTTATTTCAGTTTATAGTGATGTTGCTTTTGTTCAGTACAATGTTGCTTTCAGTTATTTCCTTTTACTGCAATGTTAGATGGTTAGACATCATTTCCATCTTGTAGTTATTGTCCAAGTGTCTATGCCTCAACTATGGATCCAGTACTCCCTGATGTGGAGGTTCTAATGTCTTGTTTAATCTTTTGATTTGTCCTTAGAGATTTTCTTGTTGTTCTTGGGAGACCATGCATCAACATTGGGTGATACTTTAAAGTATTCCACACCCAAAGGAGAAATATCATGCCACCCCTGTTTGTGTCACACACCTTAAGGAGAAATGTCATGCGATACTAGAAAGTATCGCATGCACATTAGAGAAAGGTCATATGATACTTATAAAGTATTGCATGCCTTCTTGAGAAGTTTCACCCAAACCCTAAATATATTGCACTCCTTCATTAGAAAGGTCATACGACATTGGAAAGTATCACCCAGTGCTAAATTAAAGTATCATCTAGCTTTTGGACAAACTTGTCTGGGTAAATAGTGTATGTGTGAAATGTGGCCTCTGTTAACACACACACTTCAACATGGTCCTTATTTGCGGATTCATCCTGGAATGAACATGAGATTGTTCATCCAAGAATAGTCTGGAAAGGTGACCTATTGCCTTCTATCTAAAGGGATTTTACCTATTTAATATCCTCAGATTTGAGGTGTAGGTAACCAAACCCTCTAAGAATGAAGGATTTAAAGAAATGCAATTAATCTATGTGACATGCAATTACTCTATATGAAAGATGCAATTAATCTAAGAACATGTAAATCAAACTAGATTAACCATATACATTTTTAAGAACTAGATGAGATTAAGCTAAAAGTATGAATGTATGAAAATGTGTGAGCAAAAGTGAGTATGAAATTCAATAGCAATTCGATATCAATTCAATTCAATCCCTATAATGAGGAATTATGAGTTCCTTAAATAGAATCTAGGAGTGAATCAACGGTTGAGATCAACTCAGATTGACGGTCGAGATTAGACAAAGGATTCAGTTAAGATGGAAACTTCCTTGTGCAGGTGATGTGAACTATTTCTGATCTGAGTTTGATGATCAGTCAACTGAACTTGCCATGAGTGAGAGAACAAGTTAACTGGATTGATTCTAATTTGTGAGATAGTTCACTCAAAGTTTCCATTTTGGAACTGAAGAGGAGATTTAGGAAGAATATTTAATTTAATAAAATGAGATATGCTCTCATAAATACCTTTTCTATTTAATTAAATAATTTTATTTAATTAGTTAGGAATGACTTCCTATTTAATTAAATAATTTTGTTTAATTAATTAAAATAAGCATATTTATTAAATTAACTAAATTTAACCCCATAGTACATTAGCCTTAGAGGATAATTTAATTTAATAAAGTATGAATACTTTAGATTAAATTTAATTTAAATCAAATAGCTTTAATGTGGCTAATATGAGTGAGTACTATAGGGATTAAATAAGAAATATGATGAATGTAGATTAGGGTGTTTTGCATCTAATAATTAAGTCAAGTAGCGACAATTAGAACGAGAATTGCTTGTTAGAATAGGTCTTAGGATTGATCATAATAGACCAAAATTGATATAATGGTAATGAGCCAATTTTGGGGTATTACATTTTGCCCCTCTTTGAATGAATGTGTGAGCAGCACGTTCAATTCAAAGAAAATCAGAAAGCATGATGTGAAGATCAAGAGATAAGATTGGTTCCGAAGTTGACGATACGGAGACCAATTGATAAGCTTTTAAGGACCATCTCTAGAATAGAGCTTAATCCCAAGGAATCCAAGCAGAATACCTAGATACCCAAAATTGATAAGCATTTTAAAGGTTTCCTTCAGAACAAAGTTTAACCTTTAAGGATCCAAACAGAACATCTAGATACCCAAAATTGATAAGCATTTAAAAGATCATCTCCAGAATGAAGCTTAACCTTTAAGGATCCAGATAGAATCTCTAGATACCCGAGATTGATAGCATTTAAAATATCATCTCCAGAATAGAGCTTAACCTTTAAGGATCCAAACAGAACACCTAGATACCTGAGAGTGGTAAGCATTTAAAAGATTATCTCCTGAACAGAGCTTAACCTTTAAGGATCCAAACAGAATGTCTAGATACTTGAGATCAATAGCATTTAAAAGATTGTCTCCATAATGGAGCTTAATCATTAAGGATCCAAACAGAATGTCTAGATACCTAAGAGCAATAGCATTTAAAAGATTGTCTCCAGAACGGAGCTTAATCTTTAAGGATCCAGATAGAACACCTAGATACCTGAAATTGATAAGCATTTAAAAGATTATCTCCAGAATGGAGCTTAATCTTTAAGGATCCAGATAGAACACCTAGATACTTCAAATTGATAAAAGATAGCAAGATTGAATTATGAGTCATAAAATCATCCCCAAAATGAGGCTTGATCCTCAGGAGTCGAGGTTTAGATTATCTCGATACTTGTAATCAAATGATGACAAGATGAAAAAGATGCCAGAAAGAGGGAAACAAGATGCCCCTAGTGGTGAGATGCCCTAAATGATGAGGACATAAGATGGGAACAAGATGCCTCGAGCAATAAGTATTCAATGATGTAATCATCATGCCCCCTCAGGAGTGAAATCAAAAGATGACACACCAGAAATGTGACATAAAGCAGTACAAGAAATCTGAGATTCAACAAAATGTAGAAGAAATTAGAAGAAGATTTAGAGTTAATTTGGCATGGTTTTGAGGTCTAGAAGTCCAGTTTGACGAAAACTAGAATTGCCCATGATTGACCTGAGTTGTATATTTTGAAAATGGATTTTGAAAATATGATGAAGTTTGAGTTGAAAGAATTCTAGGAATCGCAAAGTATCAAAAAGATTTGGGCTACACAAGCATTCAATCATGTCGATCTCCAAAATTTTAAAATTCATTTTTGAGGTACTTAGGTGTGTTAGATTTCAAATTTGATCCCAAAAATGGATTCAGAACGATCAAATTAGCCAAGGGGTGATTTTTGCAGAAATTGGAGCACTTTGAAAAATTAGGTCAACAGCTATATAAGGACCAAAGGGGTCATTTTCAAATCATTTGTACATTTTTTCTTTTGTGAATAGTAGCTCTAAGAGGAAGATGGTAGTGAACATGCAAGATCATCATTTTGAGCATTCCCAACGACATAGCCGACTGACAGACTATGGACCTCCAGTGAGTCATCGATATCCTAGCTTCATACTTTCATTTTCACGCATTTTGATATCATTTATTACATTTTGTAGCATGTTTTAGGGAGGTCAAATCGGTCTTCACGCCAGACTATCCTTTCTTGATCGATGATATTCTCTTATCGCGTGAAGAAATAAGATTCCCTATTTCTTCATGTGCGTCAGTGGGTTTTCTTGCATGGGAGATACCCACATTTTGCACAAAGAACGAGAAATCTCACTCAATCTTTGCGCAGTAGACTATCATCCTTCACACGATGAAGAGATTTCTTGTGGAAAGAAATGAAACTTCGCATGAGATCTCGATATCTTTGTGGAAGATCTTGAGATCTTTGCGTGAAAACTCATGACAGCAGAGTTAAAATTTTTATTTTCATACATGAAATTTGCATTTTGTCATTCTTCTGTCCTTTCATCTTGGTACTGATCATTTTTTTGGTTTTGTTGTTGTTTGTGTGTGTGCAGGAGGTCTTCGATGACGTCTCATTCAAATCACATTATCCACCATATGGAGATTTGTTGCGGAGTCTCAATGATGCTGATCGGGCACATATCGCTTGATTGGGCTTATCTTCTTTATGTCAGATCCCAGCAATGCTGGTGAATCACGACCTACTCACAACTTTGGTGGAGCATTTCCATTCGAAGATGAACACCTTTCACCTACCAATGGGGGATATGACCATCACCCCAGAGGACATATGGAGGATACTCAGGATCCCATTCCATGGAGCACATGTGATATACGATGTGGTGCCTCAAGCAGGTACAGAGGCATTGTCTATTATGTTCGAGAGAGAGCTACGAAGGGGTCAAGCCACCAGTTGGGATGAGCTTGTGCACACCTATGGGTGGTCACACAGACTGGCAATTGTGTTGGCTATATTCCTGAGTTGCTTTTTAGTACCAAACAAGGGGCAACATGGCTTAGAGTGTGGTTGGGGGGTCATGCTTCGGCAGATGGTAGAGGCCCTTGAGATTTTTGGGTGGGGTCAGTGCATGCTGGCCCATATGTTCCATGAGATGCATGAGATAGTCTTCCATGGGAAGAAGAGCATGGCAGTAGGAGTCTACGTTTTACAGATCTGGGCATGGGAGCATCTTCCTGTATGTAGGCCCTTTTATGAGGAGGCTCGAGAGCCTATGGAGCCATATATCTGTAGGTATCGGGGTCACATTACCCAGTCCACCTAGGTAAGATAGAGCACCAGCGAGCTTGTCTCGATGACCTGGTCTTCGTCGTATGACAGTCCTGGCGAGAGATGGAGGATTGGGATGATGCCCCGAGGGAGCTAGGTTGGATGTTTTGTTCATGGCAACCGTTGGGCCAGACATCACAAATCATAGAGCAGTTTGTGATTTCACAGATGTGGCGGTAGTATGACTGACCATAGGACATCTCACAGGAGTAGTGTGCCTACGCCAAACTAGTGAAGGATGTAGAGTGAGGGTGGCCCCTATGACTAGACCTAGGTTGATCCATGATCGATGTGCATAACTTGGTTACAACACAGTGGGACTATCTCCCCGAGATTGCTGATACGAGGATGACACCTGCATACTAGGCATATTTGATCAGTCATCCTGTCCTATGATTCACAGACCTAGTGGGGAGAGCAGGGTAGGGTTAGAGGTAGACACCTTTGCAGTAGGAGGTACCTCAATAGTAGGAGCAACCATAGTCAGAGGTCCAACATCAAGTATAGTAGGTACAGATTCCCCCATGTCAAATGGGGTCAGACATAGGTGTAGGTGGCAGTGGCGCATCATAGGGTCAGTGATGGAGGTTGAGGATAGAGGAGCAGGCACCACCATAGGAGGTACCATTGTAGCAGCAGGCACCACCACAGTAGCAGGCTCCATCATAGTAGTAGGCACTTGAGATGTTGGATGAGAACATGCCTAATCAGCCTACTGCTAGGACATAGGACATAGTGCAATACTACCAAGAGCAGATTTGTCAGGCCTCCTGACAGTTGGGAGAGTTGCAGACATAGGTAGCTATCTGTGGCGCACAGCTGGTGGAGCGGCAACAGGACATCGATCGATGGAGAGAGCACACTGAGGCTACTAAGTGGAGAGAAAAGATGCTATAAGATGAGGTTCGCTTACAGTCATCCCGAGCAACATATTATTTTATTGCATATTCAATAGTGGTGCCTAATGAGGCTCTACAGGTGCAGCGATTTTCTCAATATGCATGAGAGTCTGGAGGTGCACGACCTCCTGCGAGGCCAAACATGCCACCACTGAAATGTCCCTTCCTCTAATTTTATATGATATTTCAAGCCTATAATCAGATCTTTAAGATCAAACAACCAATCTTTCAAAGATCCACCAATTTCTCAATAAATCCCAAATCAGGTATGCTGGAAATAGTACCAAAAACTTCACAGCTTCACATATTATTAGTAAATATGAAAGTGGAAATTTTTATAGAGATTTCAGCAGCATAACAGCCTACAAAATGACATTTTTAGATCTGTATAACATTTACACAACAGCTCCCAAATGGAGGATAAAAACAATGCTCATCGGGCTCCCGAAAACAACATAGAATAGCCTGGAAACACCACAAAAACACTAATAATCTATCATAGAAGTATAATCATGAAAAAATACATATATTCAGCTATATTTTAACATCTAAAATTCTGAAATATAGCAGCAACCAAAACTGATATGAAATACTCAATCGGAAACACCAAACTCTTACAAAAAACACACCCGAAAAAACTACAAATCTGCACTGTTCAGCGCAAAGGCAAACTCCGCATGAGCATGCACATGGAAAGGCTTCAAACTACCATCCTTAGCCTTCCTAGAAACCTGAAAACTCCCATTCTTGGGTCTTCTTCTCCACAAGTTTGGCAGCCTCTGAAGAACAACAAAGCAATGCGCAAAAATCAAGTTCTGGAATGAGCCCAAAATGCCTCCAAACCCCTTAAAAGAGGGCATAACCCTAACTCACGTCCAAGAGGGGTTAATAAAACATATTTTAATAATAATTTTCATTTATTAGTCCATTAGCTTCCAAATATTATCCCCCTTTGCCGAAACTTCACCTTTTTTGGGCCTGCCTGCCTTAGGAAAGACTATTATTTTTAATTATTTGAAAAGGGGACATGACAAGTCATCCCCTTCCAAATATTTCTTGTCCTCAAGAAATGGCTAAAAAATAAACCAATCAATCCACCTGGATCCCAAATGTAGTCATGAACTATACTATTGTCAATTAACACAGGCTCCTGCAATATCCTCTGCAATATAACCAAGAGGAATCTGTAATCAAACTAACAATTACTGCTCAACCAAACTCCAAAGTCAGAACTTCCACAATCAGAAACCCATGAGACACAAACTCTTAAAACATAAAAACCCAAGTAAAGTGGAAAAATCAAACTACCAACATAGTAAATACCATCAACGCATCCCACTGGCCTATACAGAATAAACAATCCAACTCTACAATAGTGGTGAATGCTCTCAAATGAAACTGTACCAAGTATGGAGAATCCACACACTGTACAACTCCTACAGTCAACACAATTCTGCAAATCATCGGCCACTGTCTCATAACCATAACTCCCATGCACCCCTGATGGTAAAAAACCATCACAAGATAAACAACAAGAAATGGAACCCAAACCAAATTTTCCTGCCATAAACTCCTCAACACAAGGATCAAATGCTAACTAATGTACATACCATGCAATATAATTTTGATAAAAAAAACCAACCTCAGTCAACAACTCACCATGAACAAGTGATACAACCCACTGTGATTGATCACCAGCTAAGTCAAGAGATGTAATAGCCAAAGGAGTAGAATCAATAACAACACCCGCTGAAGCATCACTCCAAAACTCCTGCTCTAAGTCATGTATTATCAAGCTATCAACCGCAGAACCTATCGCCATGTCATGCCCATCACAACTCTCATCTCGAGGCATCAAACTATCCCATAACTGATGATAAGCACTAGGAACCAAAGTACATCTTTGTATCATCATCTCATCAACATGGTCATCAAAGGTAAATTGATGAGCATACCTCACGACATAATGTCAATAGAATGTGCCAATCTCAGTCAGTGGCTCAGACTGCAATCCAGATGTAACTAACTGCAATCGATCACTAACCAATTTGGAACTAACTACTACCTCTAAAGACATTTCCAAGGGAGTAGTATTGCTAGCAGTAACCATGCCAACTATTGGCTCACCAACATCACACATGGTCATTGATACAAAATCTCTAGTCTTCATGCCATTAGTACTAGAGGTCACCACCATGTCAGGCATACCATTACAATTTGCTGCAGCACCGAACTCAACTGAACTTGACTCTAGTGGGGATGAACCTGATATGCCAATGTTAGTATCAAGGATGGATGCATCCCCATCTCCACTATGTTTGACAATCTTGATCATGGACATCCTCAGATCACCAGACACCACAGCTTGTGACTGTAGAGAATTTGGTAAAGACTATAGTTGCTCTAGCTCCATGGTCACCTTAGCCAAATGAAATTGTGACTCCTTGAAAGCCAACTGTGTACTCTCAAGAATCTCAGAAGTCACCTCAAGCTGCTCAGTAAGCTCACTCACCTCATCTTCCTTGGCCAACAATGCATTGTATGCTGTACTGCCCCACTCCATAAGATAATCTCTATCGGCTACCAACTGCATATAATCTTGTCTCAGAATCCGAAAAGCCTCCCATAAAGAGTGGAACTTTGTCAAGGAAAGATAATTGCCTCCCTGCTCATCACTAGTAGGAGAACCCCATCCATAAACTGCTAACAATTGACGAACAACGTGAAAATGTTGGCAAGCAATACCAATGTCTCACTCACTAACTCTCAACAAACTAGACACATGATGGCACTGGCTAGACTATATCCTACAAACCTCCTCTGATGCACTATCTAAAGGAGTATCCTCAAGGTTACCAATCTTTAGAGTATTACCATCCATATCATGCGAATCAACTCCAAAGCTCATATCAACATACGAAGTATCAAAAACTGTAGCACTGCTATCCAACTCCTCTGTAAAAGAAACCACCAAGGAAACTAAGTCTTCAAAACTACCCACTACATCCTCCTGGATGTCATCAATGCCAATATGATCCTGAAATTCATCTGTACACACTGCCAAATATGAAAGATCATCAACAGATTCCAACAAAAATGGTCGACTAGATATATGAACAAAGCCTAACACCGGTGTATAAAAACTAATACCAACATCAGACAAGTTGCTGGCACAAGAAAAGACAACACCACGTAATCTGCTAATCAAATCCATGATAGAACCCAAACAAACATTGC
This sequence comes from Cupressus sempervirens, assembly GCA_028749045.1. Lineage (NCBI taxonomy): Eukaryota > Viridiplantae > Streptophyta > Pinopsida > Cupressales > Cupressaceae > Cupressus > Cupressus sempervirens. The sequence continues at coordinate 17,085,058 of CM053789.1, read as the reverse complement.
TACCAAAAAGTGTTAAAGATCTCCAGTCAACTGAATCCCAAATGCCAATATAACAATCTCGAGTCCATATCTGTAAACTAGAATCAGCTAGTAACTCAAGAAAAATCCTCACTTGAGTAATATGATCAATACCAACTAACTCCACATACCTTTCATGATGAGATAATGAAGTCACAATACTGTATTTGTTTACTTTTAGCTGGCTAGACAAATCATGTGAAGTACTACCAACCTCAACCTCATGTGATGAAGCATCTGACTGTGCCTGGTACTCTTTCTCAGCAAATTCATGAATGTTCAATGTCTGATCATCTCTACCAGGTTTCTCACCATCATGCACAACAACATCCTCATAATCATCATCTAAACCCACTACACTGTAGTTACTGCCTGTTGTAACTATACCATCCTGAATACCTGTGACATCACCCTTTGATGACCTGTATACAATTGTCTCAATTTGAGTATCAAGTTGACCATTACTATCAATCTGTGTAATATCGTTTCTCACTACCTCTTGTGGCAAAGTAGAATCTGAGACCTCTACCTGGCTATAAGCTAGTTTCTCAAACTCCTCATGCAAGTTCTTGGTGATTGTGTCATCTGCCCTGTGAGAAAATTTGCCAAATAGAAATCCAGTCAACTTATCCACCTTAGCTGGGTCGAACAACATGTCATTCATCATACGGTGGTGCCCAACCAACTATTCAGACATGTCATGGCTTATTTTTATAAGTTTATCTTGAATGCCTAAATAACCATCCTTTCTACTGTTCTAACTCTGGATATCAATTGTCCAAGATCGTGTCCTCTGAGACTCTGTACTATACCTGTCCATTCTGGATAAAGTAGAGTGTAACCCCAATAGGTTATAACTTCTTCAAACACCAAGAACTAACATGCAAATGATTAGAAGTAGCATGCAACCATAGATTTTGACATGCAGCTGATTAGAAGCAACATGCAACCACCAAATTCACCAAGAACTAACATGCAAATGATTAGAAGTAGCATGCAACCATAGATTTTGACATGCAGCTGATTAGAAGCAACATGCAACCACCAAATTCACCAAGAACTAACATGAAAATGATTAGAAGTAGTATGCAACCATAGATTTTGACATGCATCTGATTAGAAGCAACATGCAACCACCAAATTTACCAAGAACTAACATGCAAATGATTAGAAGTAGCATGCAACCATAGATTTTGACATGTAGCTGATTAGAAGAAACATGCAACCACCAAATTCACCAGTAACTAACATGAAAATGATTATAAGTAGCATGCAACCATAAATTTTGACATGCAGCTGATTAGAAGCAACATGCAACCATAAATTTTGACATGCAAGATTTGGGTAGTTGTCAAAACTGACATGCAAACTTCCACAAACTCTCAGGCTGGCAAGATCATAGCTCTGATACCACTGAAATGTCCCTTCCTCTGATTTTTTATGATATTTCAAGCCTCTAATCAGATCTTTAAGATCAAACAACCAATCTTTCAAAGATCCACCAATTTCTCAATAAACCCCAAATCGGGTATGCCGGAAATAGTGCCAAAAACTTCACAGCTTCACATATTATTAGTAAATCTGAAAGTGGAAATTTTTATAGAAATTTCAGCATCATAACAGCCTACAAAATGGCATTTTCAGATCTGTATAACATTTACACAACAGCTCCCAAGCAGAGGATAAAAACAATGCTCGTCGGGCTCCCGAAAACAACATAGAATAGCCCGAAAACACCACAAAAACACTAATAATCTATCACAAAAGTATAATCATGACCAAATAAATATATTCAGCTCTATTTTAACATCTAAAAGTCTGAAATACAGCAGCAACCCAAACTGATATGAAATACTCAACCGGAAACACCAAACTCTTACAAAAAACACACCCGAAAAAACCACAAATTTGCACTGTTCAGCACAAAGGCAAACTCTGCATGAGCATGCACATGGAAAGGCTTCAAACTCCCATCCTTGGCCTTCCTAGAAACCTTCAAACTCCCGTTCTTGGGTCTCCTTCTCCACAGGTTTGGCAGCCTCTGAAGAACAACAAAGCAATGCGCAAAAATCAAGTTCTGGAATGAGCCCAAAATGCCTCCAAACCCCTTAAAAGAGGGCATAACCCTAACTCACGTCCAAGAGGGGTTAATAAAACATATTTTAATAATAATTTTCATTTATTATTCCATTAGCTTCCAAATATTATCCCCCTTTTCCGAAACTTCACCTTTTTTGGGCCTACCTGCCTTAGCAAAGATTATTATTTTTAATTATTTGAAAAGGGGACATGACAACCACCTCCTCCTCCACTTGCTGCTCTTGCTCTTTCTCCTCCTCCTCCTAGAGATGAGAGTACAGGACAGAGTTAGATGTTGTGTGCTTGCCTCTTGATTTTGATCTCTGGTTATGTAATGATTGGTGTGTCAGCACCATTTTGTATCATTTTGACTGGTAGCACTTTAGTGCCCATTTTTGTATTGACCCATTTTTTTGATAGATATATATGAGATTTTGAGCTAAGTATCATTGTGTACATGTCATTGTTTGTGTTTGCTTCACTTTGATGTACATGAGATGTTAACATGATGATTATGCGATGTATGTTTTACTTTGATATGATGTGATTATGAGCATATAGAGTAGATATTATGAGTATATGGATGCAATGCATATGGAAATGAACTGACATCTCATGTAGTGTTGTGTGTTGTGCTTAACAGTGATAGGTATTCCATTGAGGAGCATGAATCGATGAACCAAATGCTTGTATAGCTATGGAGAAACCTAATATGCTTGAAGATGCCCCCATTCTTTCATCACATAGGGGAAAAGTAGAATCACAACCGAATTGTGTGCTTATGCAAGTGAAGCTATAATGCAAGACTTATGTTGAATGCAACCCTAGGTCTGGTTACCAAACCTCAACAATTTATCATCACTGGATATAAAATAAAGCTTGTATGTTATACAATTCCCACTGACATTGCAATCATGGGAATATGAATAGACCATACGTTATAGGTTTTTCGGGATTAAATGTAAGCATTCGAGGCAAAATAAGCCAGAATGACTAGAATATTTGCCCCTTTTAGTATAGCAAGTTAACATAAGCATCAAAGTATAAACATTAGGATGACCAGAATGTTTCTTGGATGACAGGCACACCAAACACATGGAAGATCCTTCTCATGCTCAATATTCAATAAATAGTATGTCTGCAATGATCTTTGCATTTGTATCCTAGGAAAACATTCATAATTTTTACTCACAATGACCTGTATGTTCACTTAGTAGGATGAGTATTAGATATTACTAGAGCATGAAGAATTCACTTCAATAGACAAGGAAAAGTACCAATCTTATTGATTGTCCAATTAAGAGGAATCGAGGTAGACCTAGCCTGGAGGCTCTTATAGTGGACACCCCTCTCATAGGAATATGTCAACTAATTGGAACTAAACTCTAAATAGAAAGCAAAGAAAAGATCATGCCCCTAGTCATTACTTCTCTAATCGAAAATGACATCATCGAGTCGCTCGAGGAGACATGATTTTAAGCAAAAAAAAGTAAAAAAAGAAAAGGCTAAATGTATCCAAACAAGTATGTTATTAAAACTATTATTTGTCAAAGGATTGATGTCAAGTGTTAGTGTCTAGAACATGTTTGAAAGAAATCTTTTCAGTAGGGTGAAAACAATAGGTAGATGCAGTAAGAATGACTGGTGACTGAGGTCAAAGAGGAAACTTCAAGATGAAGAACCTAAAGAGGACTAAGCAATAGTAGACAGACATAGCCAGAATGACCGATGACTGATGCAAGAGAGATCTTCCATAAAGGAATCTGGAGATGTGATCCAAGCAATAGTAGGAAGACACAGCTGAAACAACTAGTGACTATTGCGAAAGAGATTCTATGAGGAGAATTTTAAAAATGAGAGACATTGGTGACAATAGGCAGACACAGTGAGGACCACTGGTGACTATCGCAAAAGAGATTCTATGAGGAGAATCTCAAAAAGAATGACATTGGCAACAATAGAAAAACGCAATGAGGACCACTAGTGACTATTGCAAAGGAGATTCTATGACAATAATCTCGAAAGGAGTGACACTGAAGGGGAATGGCTCTGAGCTGTGACAAGACTCAATCCACGAATACATGAGCAGAAAGAAGGAAAAGAGGAAAGCCAAAGCATGAAAGTGATTGTACAGAATAGCCAGAAGATGTGCTACAAGATGGAGCGTTGGGAACAACAGGCGCCTATTTACTAGGTTTTCACCTTCTTGGTAAGATTTTAATTTTTTTCTACCATGATGCCTATTTCCAAGTTTTCACCAATGACACTTTTTTTTGTTTTTCAATTTTTTTGCATTTTTCTCTTTTTGATATTTTTGTATTTGTGAGATTCTTCATTTTTTTTTGGTGTTACCAAGGTGCCTATTGCTAGGTTTTCACCAGGGTAACAATTTTTTATAGGACTTTTTTCAATTTTTATGATTTTTTTAGGACATATAGATACGTACAAAAAGCTACTACTTATTAGATCAACTGTAAAATTGCTTCAGGTGGAGAGTGTTGACAAGCTCCTTTAACACTTCTCCCTTGGTTGTGGAAAGCTAATAGGTGCCAAATCCATATAGTGCAATAATGATGTAAGGACCAAGCCAGTTTGGTTCAAACTTTCCTTTTTGGACTTGCTGTTGTTGATTCTTAGGGTTCTCTCTTAGGACGAGATCACCCAACTCAAAGTCACTTGGCTTGACCCTCCGATTGTAGCTTCTTGCCATTCGTTGTTGATATGCTCGTAGATGATCACATTCCACTTGTCGATGTTCATCCAATAACATAGGCTTTTGAAGCCGAGCTATCTTGTAGTCATCATTAGTAATAAGGCCCTTCATAGAGATTCTCAAGGTAGGAATCTCGACCTCTATTGGAAGCACAAAATCTGCTCCATACACCAAAGCAAAGGGAGTCATGCCCATTAGAGTTCTGATGCTTGTCCTATATGCCCATAGGGCTGGATTGATCTGGAGATGCTAGTCTCTCCCTGATTTTCTGACTATGCAATGAAGAATTTTGAGGATCGCCTTATTGGATTCCTCAGCCTGGCCATTACCCTAGGGGTAATAAATGGAAGACCAATGTTGTGTAATTTTGAATTTCTCGCATAGTTCCTTAAGGTCTTTTTTCTTGAATTTTCCTCCATTATTAGTAATGATTGAGGATGGTACACCATATCTGCAGATGATGTAGTTTGTGATAAAAAGTGCTATTAGTTTTGCCATTAGCAATTGTGAGAGGTACTACCTCTACCCACTTTGTAAAGTAATCTGTAGCTGTGATAATGAACTTATGTCCATTAGAGGAGGTTGGGTGGATCTGTTCCACCAAGTCAAAGGCCCATTGTTGAAACGTCCATGTTGTAGTAGAGGGAATCAACTCTCTAGCTGGAGCATGGATCATATTCCCATGTAGCTGACATTGCTTGTAGGATCTGGCATACTTGATAGCTTCTTGCTCTATTTTAGGCTAATAGTAACCAGTTTTAAGGAGTTTATGAGCTAGTGTCAGGCCACTAGAGTCAGATCCGCAAATGCCCTCATGAACATCAATTAGTGCACGTTTGGACTCTTCAGGTTCTAAACACCTAAGGAGTGTTTCGTTGAGACCTCTTCTATACAGATCATCAATAATAATGACATAATGCAAAGCATTATGGATTAGGTAAATGTTTCTCATTTCGGGTTAGACCTTCCAGAATGGTTTGATTGCGGAGATAGGAATAAATGTGATGGTAGCAGGATGATTCTTGTCCAAAAATAGAATAGATCATCCTTGAATCAGGGTCATAGGCTAGGTAGTGTAATACTTCCACCAAGAATTTATGTCAGAGGTCATTTTCCAATCTTTGTAGCAGGGAGGCCAAAGTAGCCATGGCATCAGTCGCTTTATTATCTACTCGTAGAACTTGCTGGAAGGTGATGTGTGCAAAATACTTCTTTAAGTCATCAACCATATGCTTGTATGGAATTAGTTTCTCATCCTTTATTTGGTATACATCATTAACCTGGTTGATGACAAGCTGAGAGTCACCAAAGATGTCTAACTGATCCACTCTCCATTTGGCTGCAATTTTCATGCCATTTATCAAAGCCTCATATTCAACAATGTTGTTTGTATAAGTGAACATAATCTTGTATGATTTGGGAAATGAGTATCTTTGTGGTGTAATAAAGAGTAATCTAGCTCCTAATCCTTTTTGTGTGAAGAACCCATCAAAGAACATAACCCATGTGTGGTGTGTGAGTGTCAGAATCGACTCATCTAGGAAATCAATGTTCATTGGTAGAAGACTCTATATGGGTGCATCGACCAGCTGATCTACAATTTCCTATCCCTTGATAGCCTTGCGGTTAACGTATTGGATGTCAAACTCACTGAGTATCATAACCCATTTAGCCAATCTTCCTGTGAGAGTTGCCTTACTGAGCAAGTACTTGAGTGGGTCTATTTTAGCCACGAGCCACATAGTGTGGGAAAGCATGTAGTGTCTCAACTTCTGGGAAGCAAAGACATCTCCCAAGAAAGCTTTCTCAATAATGTTATAGTTCTTCTCATAAGAGATCAGTGCTCGGCTCAAGTAATAAATAGCCCTTTCTTTGTTGTCATTGTCTTCCTAAGCCAATAGGATTCTTAGAGATGTTTAAGTTGTTGAGATGTATAAAAGCAAAGGCTTCCCCTAGATAGGAGGCATCAAGATTGGCAGATTGACAAGATATTGCTTGATCTGTGTTAAGATTTGCTCACAATCTTGGCTCCAATTCAATTTCACACCCTTATGTAAAGTCTTTATGAAGGGTTGTGATCTATCCATCAATTATGAGATAAACCTACGAATAGATTGGAGCCTTCCCTGTAGTCCTCTCATCTGACTGATGTTCCAAGGTGGTGGCATGTCCATTATTGCTTGTACTTTCTCTAGATCTACCTCGATTCCTTTTGTAGAAATGATGTATCCCAACAACTTCCTTGATGTGACACCAAATGCACATTTCTTAGGATTGAGTCGAAGACTGAATTTTTCCATACGATCTTAGATGAGTATTGCATTTAGCACTTTTGACCAAGGTGTCATCAATGTAGTCCTCCATGGTCTTATGCATCATGTCATGGAAAATTGTAGTAACAGCTTGTTGATAGGTAGCACTAGCATTTTTCAAGCCAAATGGCATTACATTCCAACAAAAGATTCCCCATGCACATGTGAAAGCCATTTTCTCTTGGTCTTATGGCACAATTTTGATTTGATTGTATCCAGAAAAACCATCCATAAGTGAGTACATCTCATAGCCAGTCGTCATGTCCATGATCATATTAATATTAGGGAGCAAAATGTCATCTTTAGGACATGCCAAGTTAAGATCGTGAAAGTCTGTACAAACCCTGATAGATTTATTGTGCTTGGAAACTGGAACAATATTGGATATCCATTCAGCATAATCAATTGCGTGGATGAAACCAGCTTTTAGAAGTTTCTCTAGTTCTGCTTTGATGAGAAATGCAATGTGAGGATACATTTTTTGAAGCTTCTGTTTGACTGGTTTGATGCCTGATGCTATGGAAAAGTGATGCACAATAAGATCAGGATCCAATCCTGGTATATTAGAGTATGTCCAAGCAAAAGTTATTTTCTTTTCTTTGAAAAAGGCAATGAATTCTTCCTTCTCTTCAGGTGATAGCAACTATGCCAAATGTATCATATGAGGATGCTCTTCTATGCCCAAGTTAATTGGCTAAATTGGCTCTATAAACACTAATGATCTTTCCTAAAAGTGACTAGAAAGCACATCAAATATCTCATCCGCAGGTACCTCAGAGAGATTTTCACCTTTTGATACATCTTTTGTTTTTACTTTTTTGGGTTCTGACATTGCCACAATGTGGTTTTCACCATTAGACCTTTTGCATTTTTTCTTTTTAATTGCACGACTAAGATATTTGATGTCAACCTCAGTCACATTGACACTCTGCTCATTGGTGGAAGATGTTATAGGTTCGATAGCATTTAGGTAACAGGTGAGAGCATAGTCATTCTAAAAACGTGGGGACTTTGCTAGATGCATTAGGGTTCTAGTCTATAAGCTTAGGATGTGTGAGTGAGAGAGTAGTGGCTGGTTCAATTGCGTTCATAGTATAGTCATTAAGTGCTTTGACTAGAAATTCAAGACCTATGATGACCTCGTCCATAGGTGTATTCAAACGCCTTTGAGTATGAATGTCAGTAATTGATGACTCTAGGATACTAGTTGGATCAGACCCATGTGACCTAACCCTAGATGCTTCACCCACTTTGAATTGGTTTTCATAGATATGTACTTGGTCAATGTCTTTATCAGTAGTCGCTTTTGAAAGAGAGTCAAACTCATATTCTTTAGAATCAATGCTACATGGCGAGAGACCATAGAACTCCCCAACAGTAATAGGGACATACTAATCTATGTGACATGCAATTACTCTATATGAAAGACACAATTAATCTAAGAGCATGTAAATCAAACTAGATTAACCATATGCATTTTTAAGAACTCGATGAGAGTAATCTAAAAGTATGAATGTATGAAAATGTGTGAGCAAAAGTGAGTATGAAATTCAATAGAAATTTGATATCAATTCAATTCAACCCTTGTAATGAGGAATTATGAGTTCCTTAAATAGAATCTAGGAGTGAATCAACGGTTGAGATCAACTCAGATTGACGGTCGAGATTAGACAAAAGATTTAGTTAAGATGGAAACTTCCTTGTGTAGGTGAAGTGAACTGTTTCTGATCTAAGTGTGATGAGAAGTCAATTGAACTTGCCATGAGTGAGAGAACAAGTTAATTGGATTGATTCTGATTTGAGAGACAGTTCACTTAGAGTTTCCATTTTGGAATTGAAGAGGAGATTTAGGAAGAATATTTAATTTAATAAAATTAGATATTCTCTCATAAATACATTTTCTATTTAATTAAATAATTTTATTTAATTAGTTAGGAATGACTTCCTATTTAATTAAATAATTTTGTTTAATTAATTAAAACAAGCATATTTATTAAATTTACTAAATTTAACCCTGTAGTACATTAGCCTTAGAAGATAATTTAATTTAATAAAGTATGAATACTTTAGATTAAATTAAATTTAAATCAAATAGGTTTAATGTGGCTAATATGAGTGAGTACTATAGGGATTAAATAAAAAATATGATGAATGTAGATTAGGGTTTTCTACATCTAACAATTATGTCAAGTAGCGACAATTAGAACGAGAATTGCCTATTAGAATAGGTCTTAGGATTGATCAAAATAGACGAAAATTTATATAATGGCAATGAGCCAATTTTGGGGTATTACATTTTGCCCCTCTTTGAAAGATAGTCAAACTCATATTCTTTAGAATCAGTGCTACATAATGAGAGACCATAGGACTCCCCAACAATGATAGGGACATACTCGCCTTCATCCTCTAAGTTCTTACACAAATACTCAATATGGAATGTGTTGGCGCTAAAATTTGCGTGGTCAATTTTGAGCACCATTGAAAAATTGAGCCCTATAAACGCTTTTAATGCCTGGTTGTACCCGACTATCAGTTTGAGGCCCTAAGGTGTTTAATGTTTCTAACACCCTGCATCCAGCCTATCTAAGTGTTCCATGATGATAATTTGTTGTTCCAATTCATTTGGCGAAGTCCTATTTTGAACAAATGTCAAATCTGCATTTTATCCTAAGTGTCAGATAGCGACAAGAGGCTATGTTTGTCTTTAAATATCTCAAAATTAGAAATGTGTCATGACTTTCCACTTTGAGATTATCTAGTGTCCATACCCAAGAACCTATGTTTCATATTTTGAGTCGTTTCGATTTTGTTTGATTAGGTTTTGAGTCCCTCAAAGTTGGCCAGTTATTATTTTCATGTTGATGCACTTTGCACATAATTCTGGGAAGCCCTATTTGACGAGTAATAACTTTTGACCAGTTGACCAAAATGCTAAAATCCCTTTTGCATTACATTTTAGACGTCAAAGACCTCCTATGTTTCAATTTTTAAGTCTTGACGAATCTGTTTGATATGTTTTTGAACGCGATTCCAAACGCAATTTCTAAAGTTATACTGGTGTCAGCATTTGCAGATTTATCAGGACCCCTGTTCGAGATGTTATAACTTGAGATCCATGATTGGTGAGATCAAATGGATTGTACCCCTGTATTGTCCTCTGAAAATACTCCAAGTGTGTCAGTTTTCAAATCTTGACAAATCCGTTTGTACACTTTTCTAGAGTCATTCCGTTTGTAAAAATCGTTATCTTGTCATTGTTTCCTATCCTGCAAATCCAAGTTGCCAATTTCAGATGCTTGCCAAATTTTCAATGTGATTAATCATGAACCTAAATCGCAGAGTTATATTCTCGCCATGCCAATCTATCGGTGCCCCAAGTTTCAGAACTTCATGTGCCCATCTGCCCAATTCCCCAGGCCATTTCCAATTGCAATTTTCAGTTTTCTGAAGTGTTCACTTGCAGGTAATTTTAAAGAGGAAACTTCAGAGGTTGATATCTTTTGACTCCAATGTCATCATGAGACGAGATCTGATGAGCCTATTGATGATGTTAGAGAGAATAAAGATCCTGAGTTTCAGAGCTTTGTCAGTTGTTCCGGTCAGTTTTTAAAGGCAGTCCAAGGACCTCCAGACACAAATTCACAGTTTGACAGGAAGTGACAAATTGAGTTTTTAACAATCAATCTATGATCAAAATTGATTCAAATCAATCTAAGAAGGTCAGTGGACTAGTTTGAATTATCAGTTGTCTGGAAACAAAAAAAAATTTAGCCGGACCCACTTTGGGTCCGACTAATCTACATCAGATAATGTAATAGAGGATGAGTGATTGAGGTTAAGATGGCAACGTGCAATGAAAGTAATCTCACAAAAAGAGTAAAGCATAGAACAGAGCTCCCACCATATACTCATGCAGTAGAGGAGTATGTAAGGCAACTTGCAAACAAAGGGAACCAAGAGCTGAAGTCGACTGAGAAAAGGAAGGAAACTACATCAGAAAAGGGCTCATGCATTAGAAGCCCATGCTTTTAAAAAAAATAGAGCACACATTCACGCCAATTAAGGGAAGAAGGCATCTATGAAAAATGATGTGCAATTTTTGCATAAGAGCAAAGGCAGTCAACATTATAAGGTGGCAGTAGCGGGTATGAAATGAAGCCCACGACCACAAGGTAGAAGGGAGCTTCAACATCAATGAACCAGCGTAGGCAAGAGAATCCACCAAAGAAAGGAACCCATGTCCAAGATAGAGGAAGCATATATAAAGGATATCCTTGCCATTAAAGGCAGCGGGCAGCTTCTAGACATAGCGAAGGCAGGAAGAATTTGCAAGTAAGGATCCACATCAATTTAAGCCGCCAGCGGTATAAAATCCGTCACGCCAAAGAGAGGTAAATGTTTGAAACAGTAAAAAACACTCACAGGAAAGTCAATAGAGATTCCCAACATAAAACAATGAGAGCGCCATGTAAAAAGGCAGCGATGTGAATAGAGAATTCAGTGGCGCATCTAAACATAAGCCACACTTTTAAAAGAAGTAGTCAAGCCGCAGTCCATGCATTCAGAGCTCACACCCAAAAAGAACTCCACACAAGCAATCAGCTCCAGAGAAATAGCTAGTGCCAGTGAAGGGATCTTTGATGATATAAGAGTAGACCCGCGGCCATTTGAAGGAACAAATCCATGCATTCTAAGCAAGGGACCTTCACGTCAAAGCCACCCTCAGCATAAAAATGTCAAAAAAGACTCGCTAGTCAAGGAGAAGCAGGGGAGCTCGACGCAAGTCACAGCATTAAACAAGAAACCATCCACAATCTGAGCCACCACACTGCAAGAAGATCACGCTAGAAGGAGTTGCGGCATTTGTTGGAGGATGGAGATGTAGTTTATCCCACATTTGTTGTGGTGATGATTTTTTAAATGTTTGAATCTACCAACAAGCAAGAGTTATCGTGTTCTAAGGACGCACGGCTTTTGTAAGCCAAGGAGACGATGAGGGGCCCATAGGCTCGAAAATCAACTAATTTTGACTTGCTTTCGTGGATGAGCGTAAACTAAGTTTCAGAGTTCTCCAGTGTCACGCCAACGTAAGACGGCCTACGATCATACGTCCAACGTACAGGCATAAAGGTAAAATGAAAGGGTTACTTTCCTTTGAAAATAGGAGATCTCATATAGCCGTAAAGGAATTTCCTAAGCTTTCCGATGGTACGTGAGAAAGAAGCTCCCCATATGAGCGTGAATGAAATTTTAAGCTTCTCTGGTGATACACTCATGAGCGTAAAGACATAAAGGGAAGCATTCCCCGTATGAGCGTAAAAGGGAAAATGATAGCGTGAGCGGAGGCATGTAAATCAAAATTTTGAGGGCTTCGGGGATACGCTTGAAGTCATAAGGATGTAAAAGGATGGTCAAGCATGAGAATGTAAAGGAAAATTTGCATGCCTGAAGTCATAAGGATGTAAAAGGATGGTCAAGCATGAGAATGTAAAGGAAAATTTGCATGCCTCTGGTGCTACGGGAAAAGAATTGAGGAAATTGATTAATATTAAAATATTAATTAATTCAAATACTTCAAATTGCTCAGTAAATTAGATTCAGACATGTGGTGATAACGGATTAAAGAAGAATCAGAAAAATTTAAGAACAAAGTGAAAAGTCAAAGTTTCAAAGGCATGAATGGTTAAAATGAAAAATTCAAATAAATTTTAATTTTTCATATAGTTTAGACTATATGATATTTTAAATTTTTGAATTTCAAAGCTCTGATTCAGTCATGGGAGACAGATTTTTGAATGGCCATAACAGGGGCATTTTTTGTCCAAATTAGGCACTTCAACATACTGTTGGAATCGGGAGAAGATGAATTTTATGAATTTGGGGTTAGATTTTGCACAGGTATTCACTAGTTCAGGCTATAAGAAGATTTTCATTTTTCAAAGGCATTCTTAGTGCAATGGGCAGAAGTCATCACAGAGCATCAAGGTTGGTTACAGGGTAGATTTGAATACTTTTTGAAGCCTAGATGTGGAGAAAATAAACAAGAAAGGTTATATTGGCTTCTTGAAGTCACTTTGTAACTGGTTTTTCATTTTTACCATGAATGCACTTTAGAATCAGAAATCAGTTACGAGGGTGAATAAAATATCTTAGATATATATGCCTTGTGAAGCCATAATGATGAAGATTTGATTTTTAGTTTTGAGGGAGAAGATAAGAAAGATGCTTTTAACCTGTTGAGGAGGTTTTCCCAAGGGACAATGTCAGTTGTAGATTTAGATCAAGGAATGAACTCTTCTCCTATATCTTTCTTTTCTTTCTCTATTGTAGAGGTTCCAGTTTTTTGTGACTGTGAAACCATTTTCGGTAGGAAATTTATAGTCATTCTGTGAGACCACTTCTTTGGACCCAGAACTGTGATTCCACCTCCATTATTCATCATTTCTTTGTTGTATTGAGCAGCATGTATGTTTTATGTAGATAGTTCTTTTCTGTTAGGTGATCTATGAGTTATTTTCTTTACGTCTTTCATGTATTCATTTTCAAGGAGAATGAATAAAATACATCAAAGGTTTCCAAATTCAATTTGAGTCTTGTCTCCTGTTTATGGATCTGTAATCTTTCTAGTTTGTGATTAAGGATCATAGATTAGGTTGCATCTCGTTTTGGAATGTATGTGGTTAAAATGTCTTGCATATGGATCAAAGAGCCATGTAATTGTTTGGTATTTATCACAGGGTTTGCAGATTTCATGGTGGGACAATTTGAGTATGAGATTCAAATCTGAAGCAGATGTCTGTTCATAAGGTGAAGGATAGATTAGGGATCTGGATGTAGTAATGTGTCTCAGATTTCCAAAAGATGTATGGTTATAATTCAATTAATTGCCCAATAGATAAGGCACTGATCAGAAATAGGATCACTAGATTTTGTTGCTCATATTTGGGTCTTGCTGATATCAACATTACTAATCAAACGCTTTTCCCTTTCATGTTGAAGAGCTGTAATAGAATTCCCTCACTCAGCTTATGAGGTTCTTAGATCTGCATTTAGCTACTGTAGCTTGATGATTATTTCATGATTTATCAGGATAAATAAGGGTTTTATCTGATTATTTTATGAGTTCATTTTAATTGATCGATAACACTATAACTGGTTGCTATTGAGTTCGTTGTGGGTTTTGCACCTTTGCCAAATGGTCCAGCAAGGGCTTTGTCTTTGTGTTGTTCAAGATTGAAAGTAGGAGGTGCAAGGCCTTTGAGTACCAACTTGGCGTGAGAACAAGTGACAGCATTAGCATAGTGTTGCGAGGGTATCCATTGCATTGAGAGTAGGGCCCCTCAAGACAAATGGTGTCTTGGGTTTGTTGTTATCTTGTTTTCCCTTAATGGTAATAACATCGCAGTATTCAAAATCCATAGGTTCAACCATGTGAATGACATTGTCATCATTGGAATATGCATAGTTGACCTTGTTGTTGGGTTGTGGTTTCAAAGTCTCTCCTTTTTCATAAGATGGGAAAGGTTCTTTGAACGCCTTGTGATCCGAATTTTTGTTATGTCCATCTACCACAAGACCACTAGCATCAATCATGTCCTGGACTTTATGGTGCAAGTTTATGCAATTGCTAGTTTTGTGTCCCTTATTTTGATGATACTCACAGAATGAGGTTTCATTCCACCATGGAGGACGTGGTTGTGGATCATAGGGACAAGGATTATCCATTGGTGAAATAAGCTCATGTTGTAGCAACATTTTGTAAACTATGTCCAAAGGTTCTCCCAAGGGTGTATACTCTCACTTGGGGCGTGCTGCCCATTAGTTTCTTGGTTTTTTCCCAGATGGCTTGTTGTCAAGAGGAGATTTCTCAGCATTTTTGGCCACTTTGAGGCCATCTATGAGATTAAATTCTACTTTAGCAAGTTTGAGTGTGACATTGTCGATGACTCCATCATGTACGATTTCTCGATTCTTGTTGACATGTTTGGTTTTATCTTTGTTAGAAGTGGAACCTTGTTTTATGTCCCTCTGAAGAGTGAGTTCACCTTTCTTGACCATAAATTCCTTGATATGGATAGCCTATGTGATCATGTCTTTAAAGGTATGTGGACCTTGAAGTTGGACTCTATATCTGAAATCGGGTAGGAGGTTATCAATAAAAATGTCAAGCTTCTCCATTTTTAGAATTTTGCGAGAATACTTAGTGTACAGTTGTCTCCACCATTGGAGGAATGTGAGAAAAAGTTCTCCAACCTTCTATTTTAGATTGTATAAATCTCAAATGTTAATAGGGTGTTGAATGTTATGAGAATACTGCTGAACAAATAGGTTAGCAATTTCATCAAATGTCTTAATACCGGGAGGTAAATGTGAAAACCATTCTAAAGCCTGACCACCTAGGCTTCTTGGAAATAAATGCATGAGGTATGTTTGATCATGTATAAAATCCATAGAAAAAGTACCAAATTCTTGCAAGTGGTCTTTGGGATTAGTGGTACCAAAGTACTTTTCATACTTGGGTAGCTCGAAGCCTCATGGAAAAGGTGGCATGTTAATGCTTTTGTCAAACGGAAATGGGCAAAGAGAATCCAATGTATATGTTTTTGTGGGTTTCTCTTTCTCATGCATCATCTGAGCTAATTGGTCTTGCATAATTTTCAATTTCTTTTGGAGTTTACAAGTCTCAGTTTCTTTTTCAGGTGTGATAATAGTTTCCACATTGAAATGAGAGGGCAACTTTGCTCCCTCTTGGGCAAGTTTGAGAAAATACTTTTCTTTCTCTTCGTTGAGTAGGATTCCTATGACCTTTTGAAAGTTTTTCTCTCTTCGAAATTTTGCTATGTGTTTAAGGAGTATTTCCACCTCTTCTTGTTCCACATTGGTGTCATGGTGTATCTCTTTGTCATTCCTAGATGGTTCGTGATGTCTACTGTGACTACCACGTTCAGGGTCACGATTAGTCATTGTAGGAATGTGTTTAGTTTCAGTGTGTTGTGTTTCGAAAGGTCCTTTTAAAAAGGAGTCAGACATCTTGTTTGGTAATATAGGACCTCTACCTATCTCAGTATCTTCTTGGTACAAAGGATTCCTAATTTGTTGCAAATTTATGGAAAATGTTCACTAAATTCGAGGTGACCTGACAGGTGAGGGAGATCGTGAAGATGCCTCACTAGCCAAACTAGATACAGATTTTGTAATGAAAGGTAAGTGACCTCTACCATGACTATGACCCCTAACATGACCTCACCTAAGTCTAAGAGGATAAAATACGTTGTCGCGCCTGGTTGCGACAGTCATAGACAAGGACAAGAAGCAAGAACCTAGACAAGGACTGCACTAGGACTAAGTCTCAATAGGGTAAGATAAGAATGTTGTATACTAAGGCACAAATAGTCTAATTTGAATGCTAGAATAGCCAAAAAATATGACTATCATAATACATAGTATGACAAGCATTAAGAAACAAGAATCTAGAGAAGTAAAAGGTAAGACGAGTCAAAATGCAGATCACAAATCTTCAGTTAGACTAAATGCCACTATCCAGGAGTGTGTATAGATAGAAAAGGACAACTTAGTGCAGGAAACTGATTGGATGCAAATTGCAGATTGGTCGAACAAATTGATTTGATAGTTTTGGAACAAGATCTCACATGAGGATTCTCTGTAAGTCGCGCGAGGAAGTTTACTGAGTTGCACGAAGACTCATGACAGAAATTTAATTTCGCGTGAAGAATTTTTATGGCTCGCTTAAAGAAATGACAGAACAGCTAAAATAGAGGTAGGATCTCTCGCAGGTATATGCAAGATCTCGCATGAGGACCTGAACTAGCTCGTGTGAAATGATAAATTCTCACACGAGAAAGTGCAAGCCTACACAAAAATTAGGACCAGATTAACAACAACATTAGATTTTGAAGAAATTTTTAGACTGTTTGTATAGATTGGAAAAAAAATTTAGACAAATTTAATTGGATAGACAGTGTGGTTAACTTAGTAAGACATTTGGACGATGTTTCAAGATTCAATCAAGGCAATGTGTTTGAACAAGATAGTGGGAAGCAAGAAGTAGTCGAAAACAGTCCTACTGAGGGCAAAGCAACTCAACAAGATAAGGGAGTCTTGACCTTTTTTCTTGTAGATGGTTTTGGACTTGATTCTGACTCGAGAACAAACACACTTTTATCCCTAAAAACAAAAATTGGTAGAGAATGCAAAACCTTTGTTCCACATCTTATGCGCATGCATGTACCTCACACAACCATGTCACCCCCTAGAGGGCAATTGTATTTTTGGTATATTCAAAAGACTCAATAGTATACGTTGAACGAGTGCCCTTGTGGGAGGGGACAAGCATGTATACCACCTTCAAACGTCCAGTAGTATGCCTATGGTGAGTTCTATAGGAGAGATTCTTCCTCTTCCTTGCACAAAGATTATGCCTCCTTTCGGAGGTGAACCGGGTGGCTTCTATCTACAAGGTTTTTACATGGCTTCCATTCATATTAATTCTTGGTGGTTCTGCAAGTGGAGTTGAAACCAGCAACCCACACTAGCATTTGAAAGTGCACACTACTTGCTTAGCAAGCTAGGGCTCAAAGCTGACTAGTGCATAGACAGAGCTTCCCCTTGATATGTGATATCAAGAATCAAGGGAAAGAAATTAATCTGGCTTTGGAGTCTTTCGCTCTACAAAGCATCTTGATTATAGTGAGTTGGAATCTCTGATGAAAGGAGTGTGCTCACTTGGATCATTCTCAGAGGTTAGATTAGTCTGACAGGCCCTCTAAAGGATTGACTTAGACTGATGGTTTGATCACAAGGGTCAAATTTTTTGATTTCCCCCAAGGGGAAAGAGCATACTCCTCTACCTTACTTTCTCACCCAAACACACAAAATAGGTTAATTACCGACTTAGCTTAATCAATCTAGACTCATTCTTCCTAAAAAAATTGATTCCCTTGAAAGGAAACCATGATCTCATCATAGAGAAGAATTAGCACTAGAGAACCACTAAGTTTCTTGCCTTCTTCAGAATGTCATCTTTTAGAAGTGTCTAGGTTTTTTATTCACCCTTGGTCATGACCTACAAGTGTTGAAGAGCATAATCCCCTATTCTTCTATCTTGCACCTTAGTAAGTTCACAAGCCCCTAATTAGACTATGTTTTAAAAATAGGAAAGAGGACACATTGTTTAGTGGGTTTTAATATTGATCTTCGACAAATGTATCTTTAACAGCATCCTGCAAACAAACCATTAGTCCATGTTTGAGTGGGTTGTATAAGGAATCTTTGACAAGTCGTCCTGTAGACAATAATTAAGTTGCAAAGAATCAGAGAAATAGAGCAACACAGATTCCATGAAAAGTACGTTAAGCAAATTGAGTAAATTGCAAAGTAAAAATGCTTGAAGCAAAGGTTGTTGTTCCAAGATCTCGCATGAGATCTCTAGTAGAGCCGTGTGAAATCCTTTTACAGCTTGCACGATGAAATAAGGTGCTACACAAAGACTTGCATGCTCAGGCACTTTCTTGCGTGAATCAAAAAGAATCCTCGTGCAAAAAATTTGAATCCTCGTGCGAAAATGGATTATCTCGCATGAAGATTCCTGAATCTATACGAAACTATACGGATAGAGAGCTTGAAAACTAATTTTTAAAATGCAGAGAAGGCCTAAGAAATTGATTTTCTTACCCCACAGTGGGCGCCAGAAATGTATGCGTGAAATGTGGCCTCTGTTAACACACACACTTCAACATGATTCTTATTTGCAGATTCATCTTGGAATGAACATGAGATTGTTCACACAAGAATAGTTCGGCAAGGCGACTTGTTGCCTTCTATCTAAAGGGATTTTACCTATTTAATATCCTCATATTTGAGATGTAGGTAACCAGACCCTCTAAGAATGAAGGATTTAAAGAAATGCAATTAGTCTATGTGACATGCAATTACTCTATATGAAAGATGCAATTAATCTAAGAACATGTAAATCAAACTAGATTAACCATATGCATTTTTAAGAACTAGATGAGATTAAGCTAAAAGTATGAATGTATGAAAATGTGTGAGCAAAAGTGAGTATGAAATTCAATAGCAATTCGATATCAATTCAATTCAACCCCTATAATGAGGAATTATGAGTTCCTTAAATAGAATCCAGGAGTGAATCAATAGTTGAGATCAACTCAGATTGATGGTCAGCATTAGAAAAAAGATTTAGTTAAGATGGAAACTTCCTTGTGCAAGTGAAGTGAACTATTTCTAATTTGAGTGTGATGAGCAGTCAACTGAACTTGCCATGAGTGAGAGAACAAGTGAACTGGATTGATTCTAATTTGAGAGATAGTTCACTCAGAGTTTTCATTTTGGAACTGAAGAGGAGATTTAGGAAGAATATTTAATTTAATAAAATGAGATATGCTCTCATAAATACATTTTCTATTTAATTAAATAATTTTATTTAATTAGTTAGGAATGACTTCCTATTTAATTAAATAATTTCATTTAATTAATTAAAATAAGCATATCTATTAAATTAACTAAATTTAACCCCATAGTACATTAGCCTTAGAAGATAATTTAATTTAATAAAGTATGAATACTTTAGATTAAATAAAAATTTAAATCAAATAGGTTTAATGTGGCTAATATGAGTGAGTACTGTAGGGATTAAATAAGAAATATGATGAATGTAGATTAGAGTTTTCTGCATCTGACAATTAAGTCAAGTAGCGACAATCAAAATGAGAATTGCCTATTAGAATAGGTCTTAGGATTGATCAAAATAGACCAAAATTGATATAATGGCAATGAGCCAATTTTGGGGTATTACAAATAGTGGGTACTTTTTGGTTTGACTAGAATTTTTTTAGAGGTGTTTTGGATACCCTTTGTGGTGTTCTAGAAGACCTTGGAATTGCACTTTGAATTTAGAATGTTTTAGATTTGAAATCATTTTCATCCTTCCATGGTTAGCCATTTTGATCAGTACTAGTGTTTGGATGTTTGTTTAGTCTTCTATTGTGATCTTTGTGATCCTCGTATGTTGTATGTCGTGTGCATCCATACTTTTTTTTAAAGAAAATTATCTTGGCTTATATTTATACTTGTTCCAAGGATATTTGGGTGGGGCATTACACAACCTATGAGAACCAAAAATGATCAGTCAAGTAAGCATCCAAAGGTGGAAGCACCTATAGCGCAGAAAAAATTTAAAGAGATTGGTGAAGGTGAAGCAAAAACCTACCATCAACCAAGACAAGGTTCAAGCAAACCACTAGTGGACCAAGCAAGAGGAGGTAGATGATGCAAGTCAGTGAATCTGATAGGTCTAAGGATGGAATTGGAGATAGACCAGGAGTGCAAGATATGCAGGAAGGCAGAACTGCAACTAGATAAGGAGAATAGAAACTAAAGGTAGATAACCTTAACATGTAGATAATAAATGATGATAACTTTGTTCAATTGAATAAGTATTATAACTTGTATAGTAATATGGATAGAAAGTAGTTAGAAAATGCCACAGTGAGAAATATGATTTTGAAGAATAAGAAATTTGAGAATATACAGAATAAGGTACTAGAAGATCTATATAATAGGCTTATAAATAGAAAGAAGAGAGTATTGGAAGAAGATCTAAATATGAGGATCTCTATGATAAATAAACTTTGTTAGGATGACTCTAAGGAGGACTCAAATAGAATTTTGAAGGGTATTGAACCCTTGCTAAGGAACAAAAGAAGAACAATTCTTTTGATGGGAGGCAATTATGAGGAGGTAAGGAATGAAATAGAGGATGCAATTGTGAAATTCATGACCTCAGTGCCAAAGGTGATTGCACAGTCAAAAATATTGGACTAACCACCAATGTTCCCGTTCGAGATTCATGACATGGCTTAATTGCCTCTTGTGTTCTATAATGTGAAAGAGGTTTTTTGTATTTATCTCTTTGTATTAAGGAACTTCATTGTATATTGCATGCTTGGGAAGTGGGCTTATCTTGCAAAAAAATAAAAATTATATAACAAATCCTAATAGGCCTCAGTGACACTATACAGATGTGGGTACCATCCCCACCGGAGTTTTCCCTTGGTCGGGGTTTCCCTAGTTTTAAAAAAATGGTGTTATGAGTTCTCTTATTGCATGGTTATGTTTATTATTCAACATATTTAGTTTACTTTTATATGCAAGTTATAAAGTAATTAATAATATCCGAACTTGGGCTAAAGTTTGTAGAATACTGATTCACCCCCCCCCCCCCAAAACATTTCTAATAATTTGTATCAAAGTGCAATTAGTCAAAAGAGGCATAACAACTTGAGTAAGATCCCTATAGATATGGAATATTTATAGGAGAAACTAGAAGAAGCTCTTGAGAAAATTGATAATCTTACTAAAGAGAGAGATAACTTGAAAGAAAGATATGAAGATGCAAAAGACTACATTGGGAAGCTAAAAGACAAAATTGATCATCTCAAGTCCAAGAAAGAGCCTAAAGATCAAATTAAGGAGTGATGAAGTTTTGAGATTGAAGAAAGAAAATGAGATCCAAAAGCATGAGGTAAAGATTCCTAATCTGAAATTGAGCTTGAAGGAAGATGATAGTAAAATTGAGTCAGATTTAAAATCTGAGAATGCAAATCGAAGATCCCATATTTAAAAAGTTACATCTAAACTTGAATCCACCAAGTTACAGTATGAACTTGATAAGTACAACACTATTGTGAAAGGAGAGATAATCCAGACTACGTAACAATTAGAGAAGTTATTTTGGTAGTGAGAAAATTGATGAGAAAATGTATTTTCAGAGACCTTATGATAAGACTATCTTGGATATTTTATTGGAGAAAAATTTGCTAAGAAATATGAAGCTAGAAAGGAACCTAGTCTTGAAATTCATCAACCTATAAAAGAGAAAGAAGATCTGAACAAGGTTGAGTCAAATCAATTTGATAATGCACCCAAGGATATTGAACAAGTTGATCAACCCAAACAAACTGATGAACATAAGAAAGCTAGGAAAACTAAGTCACTCAAAGAAGTGAGATATGAATTCAAAGGCAGATGTTATACATGTAATGAAATTGGTCATATGAAAAGGGAATGCACAGGTAAGCCATTTCATGTTACTAAATTTATTGTTATAATTGTCATGGTTTTGATCATAGAGCAACCAATTATAAGAAACTCAAGTTTGATAATAGCAATAGCAATTGCAGAATGTTTAGAGGTACCAACCCTATAGGAAGAAGATCAGAAGAAGGAACTAATGGAGCAAGGAACAACATTGCATGTTACAAGTGTAAAAACTTTGGACACATAGCCAAAAATTGTAGAGCACTTGTAAACTAGCCTAGACCCAAATTTGGAAACAATGCACCAGTATATCAGTTATGTAACAACTTTGGGCATATAGCAAGATTTTATAGAATGGATATGAGGAACATCAATAGGAACCCAAACTTCAAAAGGAATATGAATAGAAATTATAGAAGAATAGTTAGCAGCAATGACAATCAGAAAGAAATCCTAAAAGAATATGTAGAGGAATTCAAAGAGGTATTTGTCAAAGAAAGCATCTATCTAGTTCACATCTAGTATTGGAAGAATAGTCATTTGAAGCACCTGAAGGGAGATTAAGTTAGCAATTGTATTTGATTCATCCTACTTGAATTAAGTATTTTTATAGATATCGAGTATCATAAAGGTATAGTTGATGACAAAAAGTGAGTTAAGGTTTGCATAGTTAGTATGAGATACAACATGATGTTTTAAAGACATGGTTAAGAGTGCAAATGGTTTAGAAGTTGTATGAAAGTATGCAAAATAAAGCAAGTTGTCAAATAATCATAAACAAATTTTTGCAAAATAAAGCAAGTTGTCAAATAATCATAAACAACTTTTTGTTGATTGTGTACTTGTGCAATTAATGCTAAAATGAATTGGAGGAAATTTAAGGTTTGAAGTTGATTGATTGAGTCTCATTTGAGTGTGTAAGAGTTAAAAGAAGTACTTTGCAATGAATTTTGAGGAAAAATTAAATATTTTTCATGTGAGAGCAAGAAGAAGTCATAGTTATGCGAAAATTAGGTATTTACCATAAGCGAAGTCATATTTTTGAAGATTTAATCTATACAATGAAAAATCCAATACTTTGTGATGTGAGTGAGTGTCCTAGATACAAGATTCAAGAATCATCCTTATGCGTCATTAGAAGATGACCCCTTAGGAGCACTTTCTCAAGTTTTGCAAAATTTTTTACATGTAGAAGACATAAGATCTTATATTCATTGCAAATTGAGCATTGGAGATAATGACATCCACAAGGATTTAAACCTAGTGTGCAATGGTGACCTAAGTCTTAAACAAGGGTTTGAACATTTGAATGGTTTAAACATTATCAAGAAAATTGTATACCCGTACTTTGATAATCACAAGTGAAGTAGGATGATTTTGAGAAGAATTAATGAAGGAATTTTTCGGGTAGGAGATATCCCTTTGATAATTATTAAAAATATGATCGATAAGATTACCAGATTAAGTAATGAAAGTTGTAACCCGATTAATGAGAAAAATGTGAAGAAGCTAGTAGGGACAAACCTGAAGACCCAATCTAATAGTAGGAATGTGAG
Organism: Cupressus sempervirens; assembly: GCA_028749045.1. NCBI lineage: Eukaryota > Viridiplantae > Streptophyta > Pinopsida > Cupressales > Cupressaceae > Cupressus > Cupressus sempervirens. The sequence continues at coordinate 17,061,305 of CM053789.1, read as the reverse complement.
GATTGATCTAATAAGTGAAACTGATGTCTGTTGGAATTATGATACATTTGTCATTAGTGCAAACACTTATTCAATTCTGAATGCTTATCTTGCTCATCACTTAGTCTCAAGTATATACCGAGCATTCAGTGGTTACCTTAGAAGTTTAGCAGGTAAACAGTTCTCGCCGAGCACTATTTTTGGGAAGTATTCTAGTTTTTGATCCGGTAAATACCTCTACTAGCCCTCAAATCCTATCCCAATTTTTACTGCTAGCCCTTCCATCTCTACTATTGTGTCTATTCCTAAGATTAAACCAGACATCATAGAAGCCAAACAAAAGCATCCATTAAGACTTCTGATCACTGGAAAGGAAATTCCAAAAGATATTGATTTGGACACAAATATAGTAATTCCAAAAATTGACTATGAAAATGCTGCCATTGAAGAAATGAGGTATGCTAGTCAATTAATAGAGATGAAAGCTACGCAGAAGTAGTTGAGATCTGAAAGGGATAAGGAATATAGAATAATAGAGGATGCCAAGAACATAATTACAGAGGCTATAGGTGTTGAAGTAGATTCTACTCAACACATTTTGATTCAATTAGAAGAGGTTGTAAATAAATTTAATGAGGACACCTCTGGTCAAGAAAAATTAATTGAGAAGGCTGAAAGGAAATTTGATAATAAGGTGCTTGAGCACATTGCAATAAAACAGGTAGAATTGTCCACAATTTTGGCCAATCTTGAAAATTCTTTTAATAATGTAACTTCACTTTTTTCCAAACTTTGTGATGTTACCAAGTACACCAAGGAGATCAAAGAAAAATTGAATAAAATTGATGAGGATATGAAGGGCAGTGCCCAAATGCTGCAACTTGACCCCCATTCAAGTTCATCCCATCATCTCAGAATCAGATTTTTGTCAGAAAAGCAGGCAGAATTGTTGAGAGAGGAACCAAGGATCAGGTCTACCTTAATTGACATTCAAAACATGATCCTTCCTATCATGGACACAATGCAAAGCCACATTGTCTACTCCAAAGCATTGATCCATGACAACAATTTCTCAGTTGCAAATCATATGGTTGAACTTTCAGATGAAGTTCAAATAGCACTCTCCACCTGCAAAATTTTGCAAGAAAATTGGAATAAGACTTTGGCTCTGATTCTCAAGGTACACTCTGAGTTTATCTCTCATTTTGATGTTTCTATGTAAATACATATTGTTTACTTTGGCATTATTGTGAAAAAGGGGGAGATAGAATTAGAGAAGAGATAGAGATGGAGATAGAGTTAGAGAAGAGATAGAGATATTTGTAAATACTCCAAGCATATTGCATGGGGGAGATATATGTAAATCAGTACGTCAAATTTTATATCTAAATTTTGGCTCATAAGTGTTTTTGTCACTAATGCCAAAGGGGGAGATTGTTGGAATTATGATACATTTGTCATTAGTGCAAACACTTATTCAATTTTGAATGCTTATCTTGCTCATCACTTAGTCTCAAGTATATACCAAGCATTCAGTGGTTACCTTAGAAGTTCAGTAGGTAAACAGTTCTCACCGAGCACTCCAGAAGATACCGAGTGAATGAGAAATTTAGCAGGTAAATAGTTTTGACTGAGCACTCCAAAAGATACCGAGTGAATGAGAAGTTCAGTAGCATTTACCGAGTGAAAAAGGTAAATGAAGATTAGCAGAGTTTACCGAGTGAAAAAGGTAAAAAAAGGACTCAGTGTTTACCGAGTTAAGCAAGGTAAATGAAGAAGTTAGTTTCTACCGAGTGACACTATATCTACCGAGTCATCAATGGTTACCGAGTTCCAAGCAATGTTATGTGGCTAGTATGAACCAAGTCTCTACTTCTACCGAGTGCATGATGATACCGAGTAAAGTAGTGGATGTCGAGTATTAGAAGGTCACTGAGTCAGTTCAGTGAACCTGAGTTATTTACTATTGGGCCGACTCAGAAATGTTTTGTTCACTTGTGTTTTGGCCGACCTTGTAATTGTAAATATTGGAATGGTATATATGTAATGTATAATATCATTTGCAAAACATGAAGAATGGCATACATGAAAAGAAGAAGAGAATAATGTTCGCACATGAAGAAGGTATTGCTATTAGCAGCAGAGTAAAAGGAATATAGCAAGGTCAACATAGGAGCAGAAAACTTATATCTATCACATCAGGTGATCAATTCAAAAAGGATCTTATCAACAAACAAGTTGTAAGTAGATCCACTGCTTCATGCTAACAAGTGAATCAGTTTTTAAATCCTTTAACAGGGTAGACTTAACAGTATTTTTGTAAATCTCCTAACAAAGTACATACCTCATTGTATGTTTGTAAATCCTCTAACAAGGTGGATCTAGCAGTCCTACTTGCTCCTAATAGGGCAGATCACCAGAAGTGATCATTGTAAGCCTTAACTGGCCAACTTCATACTGCAGTAATGAAGTTTTGTGGGCATCATCCCCACCCCAATTTTAATTTCTAATTGGAAGGTTTCTGGGTCACCAAATCATTGTGTTCATGTGTTATGAATGATTGATCTTGTTGGCATAAAGTTATTTTCCATTAGTGACAACACTCATCTTAGAGTTCTAACCGAGCACCGAGTAATACAGTTCAGACCGAGTGATGGCAACTCAGTTTAAACCGAGCATTGAAGACACAGTTCAAACTGAGCACTGAAGACACAGTTCAAACCGACCGTCAAAGATACAGTTCTAACCGAGTGAAGAAGCACTTAGTGTTAACCGAGTGAAGAAGCACATAGTGTTAACCGAGTGAAGATGCACTTAGTGTTAACCGAGTGAAGATGCACTTAGTGTTAGCTGAGTGAAGATGCACTCAGTATTAATCGAGTGAGGAAGGACTCAGTGATAACCAAGCTCAGGAGGTTAACGAAGAAGTTAGTTTCTACCGAGTGACACTATATCTACCGAGTCACCAATGGTTACCGAGTTCCAGGCAATGTTGTATGACTAGTATGAACTGAGCCCCTACCTCTACCAAGTGCATGACGATGCCGAGTAACATAGTGGATGCCACGTATCAGAAGGTCATCAAGTCTATCTGAAGAACCCGAGTTTATTTTAGTATTTGGCCGACTCAGTTATATTTTGTTTACTTGTGTTTGGTTGACCTTGCATGAATAATTATTGGAATGGTATATATATGTAATATATCATTCAATAGAAATACAAGATATAGAATATTGCACACAAAAAAAGGGACATAAGATATGATATGAGAAGTGGAATATATGGAATTATGATAATGCGAATTCATCAGTAGTAAAGAATACTCAGCAAGGTCTACAAGGAGCAGAAATGATTTCATCAATCACAGAAGGTGATCTACAATAAAGAATCCAGTCAAGTTATAAGTTGATCTGTTGGTTCATCCTAACAGATGAATGATTCTTGTAAATCGTTTAACAGGGTAAACTTAACCGTCTTTATTCAAATCTCCTAATAGAGTGCATACTTGTAAAGTATGTTTGTAAATCCTCTAACAAGGTGGATCTAGCAATCCTCTATGCTCCTAACAGGGAAGATCACCAGAAGTGATCATTGTAAGCCTTAACCGGCCAACTTCATACTGCAGTAATGAATCTTTGTGGGTATCATCCCCACCCTAGTTTTACTTTCTATTTTGGAAGGTTTCTGGGTCACCAAATCTCTGTGCATATATGGTTTAAATGTTTAATAGTTCTTCTATGCAGCAGGCTAGATGAGTGAATGTTGTATATGGTTATTCTAAATTGACTTAAAAAATTTATTGTTACTGATTCACCCCTCCCCTCTCAGTAACTTATTATATCTTGAATATTTCCAATAATTGGTATCAGAGCTTTTTGGTTCTCAGGACAAAGTTTGACAGCTTGAGCAAAGATCTAAGTTATGGAGATATTCAAACTGGAGAAAGTTATTGAAAATAAAAAGTTAGATCTAAAAATGGCCATGGTTCAACTCAAAGAAGAAAAGGAGAATCTTTCTCAATCCCTAAAAAGAAGAAAGGAACTTGCAAGACAAATGAATGACCATCACTATGTTGAAGAAAAGATTGAAGATTTGTTACCATCAAGTAGTTCAGAAGAAGCTGACAAGGCAATCAAAGAACTTCTAGAAAAGAATGAATCTCTACAAGAAGAGGTAAGAAAGCTTAAAAGAGAGCAAGAAATACAGTCAATTAGGCTATGTGAAGTTTTGGAACAAAGAAACAAAGCACAAGAAGAATTGGAAGATAAAAGCCATAAAATTCATAATCAATCCCATCAGCATGAAGACCTTATAGACCAACTCTCTAATGCAAATGAAGAAATCAGGATTCTCAGAGTACAAAATGAAAGAATAAGGAATAATTTAAACACTGAAAAGCAAATCAATGAAAGTCTACAACATGATTTAAGAACTGAGAGACAAATCAATGAAAGCTTGGAAAATGATCTAATCTCTGAAAGTCAAGTCAATGAAAGAATGATGAAATCCCAAGCAGATATGAATCAATTAAATCAACAAAATGAGGAAAATCTTTATAGACATAAAGGTAAAGCTGGTCTTGGATACAAGGAAGAAGGTGAATCCTCCAAACAAGGTGAATAAAGGAATCAAAAACCCACTTGTAATCACTGTGGCAAGTTAGGTCATACATCAAACAAATGCTAGAGCAATGGAAAAGCAAAATTCAATGGTAAATGCTTCAATTGCAATCAGCATGGTCACAAAGCAAATGAGTGCAAAGAAAAACCAAAATTTGAAGGCAACTATCACAAATGCAAAAAAACATGGTCACAAGGCATTCTAATGCAGATCCAAATCATTCGATCCAGCTAAACAACTTGTCAAAGCCATATTTGGATGGGACTACAACACCTGGTGCAGATGTCACTATTGTGGAGAATATGGACATACTGGCATAAATTGTGCAAGACATCACCTAAGGAAGAAGGACACTATTGTAAGGTGCTATACATGTACAGAACTTGGTCATATAGCTAGAAATTGCATGAATATAGAAAGAATTGAAGATGAGAAGAAAATCAAAGCAGACAACATTCAGAAGCAAATGAAGCAACAGTGGATTCCAAAATCTACCGAACAAGATAAGTCAAGCAATGGCAATATCACTCAAGAAATGAGTGACTCCACCATTTTCAATTAACATTCATAAAAGAAAGTATGGAACTGCATCCTCCAAGAATTATCCTAAACAGTTCCACAAGAAGAAAGATGATCAGAACAGTATTCAGATACACTTTGATCCTAGACTTAACCGAGTTCGGTCGGGTGCAATAAAGTTTCACTTACCGAGTTATATCAACTGAGCAAGGTCAGTTTGTGACCTTACCAAGTTAGGTCAGTACATCAATGTTTTCTTTTGATCACCAAGTTGATAGTATCTACCGAGCAAGTCGATGACAACTTGTCATTTCATCTACCATCGTACCAAGAATTTATGACAATTTTTTTGTCAAAAAGGGAAAAATTTGATCTCATTCTTCACTACGAACTTAGAGCTAAGTTATCTTTTGTGATTCCAGAGCAAGCTTAAAGAAATTTTGAGCAAATTTTAAAGGGCGAAGAATCTGTTCAGAATTTCTCTTCACTTATCGAGCAACAATGGCATCCGAAAGTAGCAGCTCCAAGGAAAAGAGAGGCTCAGAAATGCTGGTTAAAGGTGTGGAATGGAAGGCGCCGAACTTCAAATTGGCACCAGCAATTGTAGAATCACTTGATCCTAACAGTGCTCAGTCTCAAATTCCTCCAAAGGTATTCCTTATAAATGACATTCGCTCTCATTTCAAATGTTCCATTCAAGAACTTGGAAACCTAGAAATTGATAATGCCCTAGGAGAAATGAGCGTAGATGGAAATTTGAAACCCGAGCATAAGCATCTTGAAACAAAAGGGTTAACCCACATTTCACATTTGCCAAGGAATTTTCAAGTTAAATGGGTTAGGTATGTACTCAGTCGGGTTCACAACGGGAAATTATGGTTAGAGCAACCAGTGCTTATCACAAAGAAAATGATTAACAAGATTACTGGCCTTCCCATGTTGAGCAAAGCTAAGTCTACCAAAACCCTAGGTCGGGAAGAATTGCAAAGGCTAACCCAAGTAGAATGGGATGGTAGAGGACTTAAGCTCAGTACAGTAGCTGACGCTGAATTAAGATTTGGTATTCACGTCATTGCTCATAAAATTTACAGTTTGAGCCATCCAAATAGTGTACCTTGTGAAGCAGTAGATTTAGCATATAAGGTAGTAAAGAAGAATGTTGAGTTTGATCTGTCTGAATTGCTTTTGTCTCAATTTAATAAAAATATGGAAAGCATAAGGACTTCAAAGAACAACTCCTGCAAATTCGGTTCACTTTTGATCTGTTTATTTTTCTATGTTCAAAAGTATTTTCCATCAAAAGGATCAGTAGTATGGGGAAAAGATATTCCCATTCTTTATCAAATAAATGAGTTCATTGCAGAGTTAGGTGAAAATTTTGACAGTGTTTTGGATAATTACTTTGAAGATTTTAAGGAAAGAATGAACAATAGGTTTTGGATTCCACCTAAACTGGTTGAGGAATACAAAGAAGATGTATGCTTTATGGTAGATTGTGACAAAGTATACATACAGGCAGTCAGGCCCCGAGTTGCATGGGTGAAACGTCTTCCTTATGAGGTCAATATTGATGAAACTAGATATATCATAGAAGCACTGGTGAATGAACCAGTAGACCCAAAGCAACCAGTCTTTAGAACTTATGATGAAGCTAAGGCCAGAATTGAGCTTCAAATCAAAATCCCTCAGGTCATTAGCAAAGGAAAGAGGAGGATTGCAAAGCTAAAAATAGAAGTTGGTCCTCTGATGATTACTGAAGGGAAAAGAGAAGATGATGAAGAAGAAGAGGAAACCGAGTCAGAAAAAGAAGAGGAGCCTCAACAGAAGAAAGGTAAGGTGATTATCACCAAACCTAAAAAGCAAGCTACTACAGTCTTCTCTAGGAGAAAAAGATAGGGGAAGAAGGAACCTGTACTTGTCAATCCTCCACTCACATTTAAGGCAAGGTTGAAGGAATTAGAAGCAGGTGCTAGCTTCAGAAACTTCAAAGCATTGAAGATTGAAACAAGAACAGAATAGGAGAAAATACAGATTGAGGAACTGGTATTGAGTAAAATGGGAAGATGGAAATACTCTCCAGATGAGATTGCCTCTCAGATCCCTAAAGAGCTATTGGAGAGGTTGCAACCAAGATGGTAAACTGCAATCAAGACTGTCAAGGATATCTTTGAGCAAACCCTGAAGAAACTCCTACTGAGTCTCACTGATGGAGAAGTGAAGAGATTACTGAAAGATCATGAAGGTAATATGATGATTAGATTCCACACTTGTTTGATACTAATCAAAGATATTGAGCATGTTGTAAATGATGCAAAAAACATGTGGAAAAATATCTATCATCTACATAAATCTAGTGAGGATATTGTTGAAATCAAGGACAATGACAGCAGTGATGATGATGATATTGAAGATATTCCAGGGGATTTGCATTCAATGATGATAAATGTTGAGGAAGAAGAAGCTGAACAAGCTAAGGAGGAAGATGATCCTGTAAAAATTGCAGCCAAAGTCATTGCATCTCTTCCTCACTCTCCACCTAAAGCAGCTACATCAACTATGGAGATAGCTTCTACTGGTGAGATTGTGTGCACAACAGCTTCATCAATTGCTCAATCTTCACCTGTCTCCTCTCAGCTCCGGGTACCATCTATGCAAGTGTCTACCACTTCATCAACCGAGTTGCAGCCATCTTCATTGAACAAGTCATCATCAGCTACAGCAGTAAGTTCATCAAGCATATCAACTTCTACTGCAGAGTGTACAATAAATATACCCACTGGTACTTCAATTTTGACAATTTCATATGTTCCCATTTTTGCATCTGTTAGTTCTCCCATTCCAACCTATACATCAATCTTCGGAGGAACATCAATTTTTGATACTATTAGCACTTCTCTCAGTCTTCCTCTAGTTAGTCCTATTCCAGTTTTTTCAGCCAATCCAGCCTCATCAACTATTGTTTCAGTTTCAAAGGGAAAAGGTGAAGTCACTACAGGAAAAGCAAAGAGATACATGTTTTCCAGCAAGGCAATGGATGAGGAAATAGACTTGGATAAGGACATTATCATTCCTAAGATAGATCTGGATACTGCATTAGTTGATGAAATGAGAATGATCAGTCAGCTATTAGAGCAGAAGGCAAGGCAAAAACAACTGAGGCATGAGAGAGACCAGGAATATAATATTATTGAAAGTGCTAAGAATATTCTAATAGAGGCTATAGGTGTTGAAGTAGATTCTACTCAACACATTTTGATTCAGTTAGAAGAGGTTGTATATAAATTCAATGAGGATACCTCCGGCCAAGAAAAATTGATTGAAAAGGTAGAGAAGAAATTTGACAATAAGGTGCTTGAGCACATTGCTCAGTATATTGCATTAAAATTGGTAGAATTGTCTACAATTGTGAGTAATTTTGAACATTCTTTTAATAATGTAACTTCACTTTTTGGCAAACTTTGTGATGTTACCGAGTATACTAAGGAAATCAAAGAAAAGTTGAATAAAATTGATGAGGATATGAAGGTCGGTGCCCAAATGTTGCAGCTTGACCATAGTTCAAGTTCATCCCATCATCTCAGAATAAGATTTTTGTCAGAGAAATAGGCAGAATTGTTGAGAGAGGAAGCAAGGATCAGGTGTACTCTGATTTACATCCAAAATATGATCCTTCCTATCATGGACACAATGCAGAAGCATATTGCCCATTCCAAAACATTGATTCATGACAAAAACTTCTCAATTGTAGATCATATGATTGAACTCTTTGCAGAAGTTCAAATAGCACTCTCAACCAGCAAACTTTTGCAAGAAAATTGGGGTAAGACATTGGCTCTTATTCTCAAGGTACATTCTGAGTTTATCTCTCATTATGGAATCTCTGTGTAAATATATATTGTTTAATTTGGCATTATTGTCAAAAAGGGGGAGATAGCACACTCTAAGAGATAATTGTGCAAGAGATATGTGTAAACTGTGCATATTGTATGGGGGAGATACATGTAAGAAAGATATGTGTAATAAGACTTGCAAAGATCAATTTTGAAAATTCAGAACTGTATGTCAATTTTTGCACATAAACTTTGAATCATAATTGTTTTTGTCACTAATGCCAAAGGGGGAGATTGTTGGCATAAAGTTATTTTCCATTAGTGACAACACTCATCTCACAGTTCTAACCGAGCACCGAGTAATACAGTTCAGACTGAGTGATGGCAACTCAGTTCAAACCGAGCACTGAAGACACAATTCAAACCGAGCACCGAAGACACGGTTCAAACTGAGCGTTGAAGACACAGTTCTAACCGAGTGAAGAAGCACTTAGTGTTAACCAAGTGAATATGCACTTAGTGTTAACCGAGTGAAGAAGCACTTAGTGTTAACCGAGTGAAGATGCACTTAGTGTTAACTTAGTGAAGAAGCACTTAGTGTTAACCGAGTGAAGATGTACTTAGTGTTAATCGAGTGAAGATGCACTTAGTATTAACCGAGTGAGGAAGGACTCAGTGATAACCGAGCTCAGGAGGTTAACGAAGAAGTTAGTTTCTACCGAGTGACACTATATCTACCGAGTCACCAATGGTTACCGAGTTCCAAGAAATGTTGTATGACTAGTATGAACCGAGCCTCTACCTCTACCAAGTGCATGATGATGCCGATTAACGTAGTGGATGCCGCGTATCAGTAGCTCATCAAGTCTGTTTGAAGAACTCGAGTTTATTTTACTATTTGGATGACTCAGTTATATTTTGTTTACTTGTGTTTGGCTGACCTTACATGAATAATTATTGGAATGGTATTTATATGTAATATATCATTCAATAGAAATACAAGATATAGAATATTGCACAAAAAAAGGGACATAAGATATGATATGAGAAGTGAAATATATGGAATTATGATAATGTGAATTCATCAATAGTAAAGAATACCCAGCAAGGTCTACAAGGAGCAGAAATGATTTCATCAATCACAGAAGGTGATCTACAATAAAGAATCCAGTCAAGTTGTAAGTTGATCTGTTGGTTCATCCTAATAGGTGAATCGTTCTTGTAAATCCTTTAATAGGGTAGACTTAACCGTCTTTATTCAAATCTCCTAACAGAATGCATACTTGTAAAGTATGTTTGTAAATCCTCTAACAAGGTGGATCTAGCAATCTTATGTGCTCCTAATAGGGCAGATCACCAGAAGTGATCATTGTAAGCCTTAACCGGCCAACTTCATACTGCAGTAACGAAGCTTTGTGGGTATCATCCCCGCCCTAGTTTTACTTTCTATTTTGGAAGGTTTCTGGGTCACCAAATCTCTGTGCATATATGGTTTAAATGTTTAATAGTTCTTTTATGCAATAGGCTAGATGAGTGAATGTTGTATATGGTTATTTTGAATTGACTTAAAAGTTTTATTGTTACTGATTCACCCCTCCCCTCTCAGTAACCTATTAAATCTTGAATATTTCCAACAGATCTTTCATTTATGTAGTAGATTAGATGAATGAATGATAAATGGTTAAAATGTTGAATTGCTTAAAAGTTTTACAAGTTACTGATTCACCCCTCCCCTCTCAGTAACATATCTTTTCTTGAATATTATTAACAATGTCAAGGTAATTAGTAAAATCATTGGATATAAAATTAATCATAGTTGTAGAGTGAACTATGTACTTGCTAGATTCATCCATACAACCTATCTAACGACAATTAAGAAGGAGAAAGTAAATATGTGTAAAATTGTAAAGCAATAGTTACTAGACAACATTCAAAAGTTAAATAAGACAAAGAATGTACTGTTTAGGTTTGATCCCTTATTGACATACTTATTATTTCAAGAAACTAGAAAGTTTCCTAGTATGCCAGACAAAGAATGGGACAACGATAAATGTACAATAAGCATAATAACTCATTACTACATAAAATAATCCAAGGAAAGAATGGTAAATGATATAACCATAATGATGAAAAAAATCTAATCTACAATGAAATAAAGATTCAAAATTCCACTTACCTTGGTTGAGAAATACAAGAATGATATTTGTTTTATAGTAGAAATTGATATCACTTGTATGCAAGCAATGAAACCAAGAATAAAATCTATTGACCCTATGGGTTATGAGATGAGTGAAGACTTAATTAAAGGTTATGCAAAGATAATATTGGAATCTAATAGAGATATGGAATATCCTAGATGGTGGACATATGGAGAAAAAGTTAGGGAAATTCATAAAAAACTTCATTGTAAAGAGATAAAGAAGAAGATTGAAAAGAAAATTGTTCTTGTATTAAAGGAATCAAGAATTTGACAAGGGAAGAGTACAAATAAGTGATGGACATAGCTTTGTAAATGGAGGCTAGTGGTCAAACAAAGGTTCTGGTGAATAAACTATTAACAGTTGAAGGATGATAGTAGCAGATCCATCAGTGACTGCACATTATGTCACAATGTCACAAGTACAACCTACTATTGTACAACCAGTTCAAAAGGATAGAAGTGAAGAGGAGATTAGCATAACTAGAGTGCAAATAGAAACCCCTCCCAACACATAAACCTATATTGCTCAACACATTATAGAATTAATGAGGGATTGGTTCATGAAGCCTTTTCACTTGGATCTAGTTTCCCAAGCCTTGATTTTGCAAGCCACCACCCAATCAAAGAAGGGTAAATGAATAAAAGTTATAGTTCCTACATACCCCAAAAAGTCACCCCTAAGACTAGAGATAATGCATCAACATAGGCTAGATATGAAGTACTTCCAAACTAAGAGGGTGAAGAGAAAGAAGAGGAAGAAGTTCACTCAAAAGAGAACCTAACAAGAACAGGTTTAGCCAAAATTAGCCAAGCAGGAAGAGGATCAACTTGAGCTAGAAAAAGGTCCAACAAAAGAAGAAATCACAACTCTAGTAGAGGCCATTTCATTAGTATCTAAGAGAGCTCGAATTAAGATGAAATTGGTAGGTGAGAAAAGGAGAAAGTTAAAAAAGAAAAGTACTCTATCACCTTAGGTTTTAAAAACCATACTCAAGGCTCAAGATGAGGAAGAGGGGGAGCATATTGAATATATCCCACTCAATAGTAGAACACACTTAGGAAGGGTTGTAGAAGAAGAAAGGAGAAAGAGTTTAACCTATACACCACCTTCCTTCCTACAACAACCAATTCATATAAGATCCGTAGAACATGAACAAGAGAGATGGATAGAAGAAATGGAAGGCAAAGGGATTGATGTCTTTGACATTTTAGACTTCAACTTCATGCTAGTGAGCACAAAAATGGTATCAAAAAGGATACAAGATACCCCTCAGAATGATTCATTAGGAGAATATTGGGAACAATTACCTCCCTTACCTAAAAGGCCAATTGGTATACCTCCCCCACCATAGAAGACCTTCTATCTATGCCTCCTTAGCTAGAACAAGAAGTAGATGCTCTACCTCCTCTAATAACAAAGTCTAAAAGAAAAACAATATAGGAAGAAGAGTATGTCCAATTATATATAGATGAAGTATCAGAAGAAAAATTGTCAAGGAAGGAGAACAAGTTCTTCCCAAAGTAGAGACTAGGTCTTCAACACAAGCAGAAACATAAGCTCAATCAGTAGTCCTCCCTCGATAAGTAAAGACTCTAGAATGATGTGATAGGAGGAAAGGGCAAACTTCAGAACCTACTATTAGGATTAACTTCAAATAGCAATAAAAGTTACATGCAAATATAACCAATATTAGAAAATAATAGATCACACATAAGAGAACACAAGAAACCAAGATTTAATGTGGCTCACCCAATCGTTGGGCTATGTCCACCAATAGCAAGTCTAATATTATCATTATCCAGTGATTACAACCTGATTATTATCTATAATCCCTTACAACTCAATACCACTGCAAGAACCAATTTTTGCATCACACATTAAGAAAAACCCTAACCCTAAGCCCTTTTTATACAAGATTTTTTTTTGCTTACAAAATTAGGGCTAGAATAATAGAAAAAATATTAGCCAACACCTTTTACAATATAAGGTCATTTTTGGCTTCGGGGGCACTGCCCACAAAAACCCATGTGGGAGTGTTGCCCCTCAACCCCACCCTATACTATGACAAGGAGTACACTTGGGGCACTATCCTAGGACCCCATAGGGGTGCTGCCCACAAACCCTCATAGAAATAATCTAGAGGGAAACCATGCTGAATGAACATCTGAGTCTGATTAGGCTCCACATCACAACAATCTCCTACTTGTTGACTAATCAATAACTTCCCACCTAAAGATTTATCATAGCACTACTAAACCTATAGCTCCCACTAGAATATCAAACCACTCTAAACTCTACTATTCTTTTAATTTGTTCAGTTGAGAAGACCAACCAAATTTGAAGAGGAGTTTAGCTTCTCCCTTGTCACTATCTTTGTAAACATATCTGTTGGATTGTCATTTATATGTATCTTCTCCAACTTTAACTTTCCATCATCCAAAATTGGCCAAATGAAATGGTACTACAACTATATGTGTTTTTTCTTTGAATGCAAAGCTAAATTCTTTGCAAGATGAATGGCAATCTGGCCATCTATAAACAAATAATATCCTTCTGAGGGTATCCCAATTCTATTAGTTTATGGTGATTGATCAAGAAAGTACTGTACATAATTCATAAATTCTTTGGAGCTCGGTGCATCGCACCAAAAAAAATTTGGGCCCTATTTTATCAGGATTTTTGGTTGACATGTAATTATTAATTATAACCCTAAAGCGGTTTAATTATTGCAGAAGTATTGAGTTGTAAGGGATTACGAATTGTAATCAAGTTGTAATCACTAGATCATAATAATATCAGACTTGTTGTTTGGTGGACGTAGCATAGGGATTGGGTGAACCACGTTAAATCTTGGTGTCTTGTGTTCTTTTCTATGTGATCTATTATTTTTTGATATTAGTTATTTTTGCATGTAATTGTAATTCTTGTCTATGGTTTAATCCTCAGAAGTGGTATTAGAGTGAGGTTGTTTTTTTAATTATCCTCTACAAGAAAGTTCCACAGTTGAGTGGGAGTCTCGTGGTTGAGGGGGAGTGATGATAGATGAGGGTAAGATGAGGGTTGATAGGTTTAATGGGCACAACTTCCATTTATGGAAGATACAAAAGGAAGACTATCTTTATCAGAAGGATTTATGGAAGCCATTGGAAGGTGAAGCCAAGAATCAGGGATCTATGTCAAATGATGAATGGGATCTTTTAGATAGAAAGGCACTTGAAGCATTGGATTATGCTTGGCACCATCAATGAAATTTAATATTAAAAAAATAATGATGATAAAAGAATTAATGCAAACCCTAGTGAAATTGTAGGAAAAGCTCTCCACTTCAAACAAGGTATTTCTCATGAAGCATTTATTTAATGTGAAAATGGCAGAAGGTTGATCTATTGTAGATCATTAAAATGAGTTTAATATTATTACTAATCAGTTATCTTTTATGGGTATCAATTTTGATGAAGAAATTAGGGCTCTCTTGATTTTGTGTTCTTTCCCTGAAAGCTGGAATGGCTTGGTAATGGTTGTGAGTAATTTTGTTCCTGGATCTAGTACCCTAACATATGATGATGTAATCAGTGTTGTTTTGAATGAAAAAACTTGTAGGAAAACCTCAGGTGGATCTACATTAGGAAGTGCTTTGAATGCACAAAGCAGAGGTCTCAATTGAGAGGATCGAACGATTGCTGGTACTATGGGAAACTAGGGCACAAAAAGAAAAATTGTTGGAGTTGAAATAAAAATGAAAGAGATAAACTAGATGGAGACAAGGAGGAAAATGTGGTAAGTAACAAATCCAAAGAGGATGCTTTGCTTTTGTCTTTAGAAAGTGTTGATGATTCATAGGTTTTAGATTCTGGTGCTTCATTTCATGCTACACCTCATAGAGGTTATTTCATTGATTATGTCCATAGAGATTTTGGACTTGTTTATTTGGGGGATAATGAACCCTATCAGATTGTTGGAAAGGGAAAAGTTAAGATTAAGTTGCAGAATCGGAATCATTGGCTACTACATGAGGTAAGACATGTTCCAACGCTAAGTAGGAATTTAATTTCAGCAAGGCAACTCGGTGATGAGGGTTGTATAATTACTTTTAATGATAAAAATTGGAAGGTGTTAAAAGGTTCCCTTGTAGTAGAAAAAGGTGTGAAAGTAGGCACCGTATACCTTTGTATAGGTCATATTGTTCCTTCTACTTTAATCGTTTCAAAGAAAAATTAATGTTTAAGAACATTTGTTGCAATTGAACAGGGAGAACAAATAGCCACTATAAATTTTGATATAGCACTATGCTAGAACAGACTTGGGCATATGAGTGAGAAAGGTATGAAATTACTTCATTCAAAGAAAGTTTTACTAGGTCTAAAATGTGTTAATATGGATTTCTGTGAAAGTTGTGTGTATGAAAAACAAAAGAGAGTGTGTTTTATGAAGACTGGGAAGGAAAACAAAAAGGAGAAGTTAGAGCTTGTGCATACCAATGTATAGGGTTGGCTCAAGTATCTTCTCTTGATGAATCTCATTATTATGTTACATTCATTGATGATGCAACTAGAAAAGTATGGGTTAATTTTCTTAGACAAGAATCTGATGTATTTCAAACTTTTAAGAAATGGAAATGCTTGGTTGAAAGTGAGACTGGTAGAAAATTAAAATGTCTCAGATCTAATAATGGTGGTGAATATTGAAGTCATGAATTTGAAGATTATTGCTCCAGCAATGGTATTTGTAGACAGAAAACTATTCCAAGGACTCCATTGGAAAATGGAGTGGCTGAATACATGAACAAGACTATAATGGAGTGTGCAAGGCGCATGAGATTACATGATGGGTTACCCTTACACATGTGGGTAGAGGTTGTCAATACTATTGTATATTTGATTAATAGAGGTCTATCTACTCATTTGGGTTGTGGTATTCTAGAGGAAGCATGGACTAGTAAGAACGTGAGTTATTCTTTTCTCAAGACCTTCAATTGTGAAGCTTTTGCTCATATAGATTCTAAAAATAGAACCAAGTTGGAAGTTAAGTCAAAGAAATGTGTATTTGTTGGATATGGAATTAATGAATTTGGTTATAGGCTTTGAGAATTTGAAAATCATAAAATTATAAGAAGCAAGGATGTCATATTCAATGAGAAAGTGTTGTACAAAGATCTATTGCAGCAACATGAGAAGAAAGAACATGATTATGTAGTGTTGGATGATACTCCAAAAGATGATGTTCCAACCATTCCTCATGATGTGCAACAACTGCAACAACAAATACCACACACACTAGTGAATGTTAGATGATCAACAAGGAAAATTAGACCTCCAGAAAGATTTTCTCCCTCTTTGTATTCTATTTTACTTACCAATGTTGGTGAACCTCAATGTTATGATGAAGTTGTGCAGGTGGATACTAAGATTTAGTGGGAGTCTGCAATGAAAGATGAAATGGACTCTTTGCTAAAGAATAATACATGGGATTTATGCAAGTTTCCTACAGGTACAAGGGTTTTACAAAATAAGTGGGTTTATAGGTTAAAGGAAGAGGATGGAGGTAAGAAAATATTTAAAGCCAGGTTAGTTGTAAAAGGATTTGCATAGAAAAAAAGGGCATTGCTTTTGATGAGATAATTTCTACTATTGTTAAGATGACTTCTATCCGTACTATTTTAAGTATTGTGGTTACTAAAAATTTGCATTTAAGCAGCTTGATGTTAAAACAACCTTCATTCATAGTGATTTGGATGAAGAGATATATATGGCTTAGCCACGGGGATTTGAGGTCAAAAGTAAGGAGAACTTAGTGTGCAAATTGAAGAAAAGTTTATGTGGCTTGAAACAAGCACCTTGACAATGGTATATGAAATTTGATAGTTTTATGCATGAGCATGGATATTGTAGGTGTCATTCAGATCATTGTGTTTATTTTAAGAGGTTGAATAATAATAGCTACATAATTTTATGTTTATATGTTGATGATATGCCTGTAGCTTGGTCTAACATAGATCATATTAAGGGGCTAAAATGCTAGTTAGCACATGCATTTGCTATGAAGGATTTGGAAGAAGAAAAACAAATTCTTGGTATGAAGATTTGTAGAGATAGGAAGAACAGAACATTGACGCTATCTCAGGCTAATTATGTGGAGGAGTTGCAACATTTCTCTATGGAGAATGCTAAAGCTATCAGCACACCTTTACCTGGTCATTTGAAGTTGACTAAGGAGATGTGTCCCAAGACATAGGAAGAGGAGGATAAGATGTCCAAGGTACCCTATGCTTCAACTATATGTAGCTTGATGTATTTTATGGTATGTACCAGGCTAGATATTACACATGCAGTGGGAGTTGTTAGCAGGTATATGAGTCATCTAGGAATTAAGCATTTGAATGTAGTCAAATGGATTCTCAGATATTTGAGAGGAACATCCAATAAGTGTTTACACTTTGGGGGCTCTACTACTAATTTACAGGGCTATGTTGACTCAAATTTGGTAGGGGATATTGATACCAGGCAGAGTACTACAGTTTATGTCTTTATTGTATGTAGCTACTATAGAGGTAGCCAAGGAGATGATATAGCTTTAGTTCTTCTTGGAAGAATTGAGACATCCTCAAAAGGATAATTATTTGTTTATAGATAGTTAGAGTGTCATTCATCTTGCAAAGAATTCAGCTCTGCATTCAAAGACCAAACACATAAAGTTGCGGTACCATTTCATTAAGTCAGTTTTGGAGGATGGACAAGATACATACAAATAACAATCCAGCAGATATGTTTACAAAGGTAGTAACAAGGGAGAAGTTGAACTCATCTTCAACTTCGATTGGTCTTCTAGACTAAACATGAATAAAAGAACAATAGAGTCTAGGGTGGTTTGATCCAATGGGATCCTCATGGAGTAGCGGTCTAGCTATAGGATCAGTCTCCAAGTGGGAGATTGTTGTTTAGTATGGAGCTTGATCAATCCCTTCATGGGAGATTGTTAGTTTGTGGTGACTGATTAGGAAATTACTGTACATACTTTATAAATTCTTTGGGGCTTAAGGAATTGCCCTGAAAAGAAAAAAAAAATTGGGCCCTATTTTATCGAGATATTGGGCCGACATGTAATTATTAATTATATCCCTAAAGTGGTTTAATACTTGTATAAAAAGGGCTTAGGGTTAGGCATTGTTTCATAGTTGTGATGCAAAAATTAATTCTTGCAATGGTATTGAGCTATAAGGGATTACGAATTGTAATCAAGTTGTAATCATTGGATTATAATAATATCGGACTTGTTGTTTGGTGGACGTAGCCCAAGGATTGGGTGAACAACATTAAATCTTGGTGTCTTGTGTTCTTTTGTGTGATCTATTATTTTCTGATATTGGTTATATTTCTATGTAATTGTTATTTTTGTCTGTGGTTTAATCCTCACAAATTTTTTTAGGAAGAACTAAAGCCATATCATCTCCTTGGATGCCTCTATAGTAGCAACATACTCTACCTTTGTAGTGGATAAAGCATTCACCTTCTATAACATAGAAACCCAACTCATGACTGCCCCACCAATAGTAAATACATAGCATGTAGTACTTTGCCTAGTATCAATATCCCCTACCAAATCAAAGTCAACATATCCCTATAAATTAGTAGTAGAGCCCCCAAAATGTAAATACTTACTTGATGTTCCTCTCAAATATCTAAGAATCCATTTAACTACATTCCAAAGCTCATTTCTTGGATGACTCATATACCTGCTAACAACTCTTACTGCATGTGCAATATCTAGCCTCGTACATACCATAGCATACATCAAGCTTCCTATAGCTAAAGCATAAGGTACCTTGGACATCTTATCCTCATCGTCATTTTTCTTTGGACACATCTCCTTAGTCAACTTCAAATGACTAGGTAAAGGTGTTTTGATAGCTTTAACATTCCCCATAGAGAAACGTTGCAATACCTTCTCAATATAATTAACCTAAGATAATATCAATTTCTTGTTCTTCCTATCTCTACAAATCTTTATACCAAGGATTTTTTTTGTTGCTCCTAAATCCTTCATAGAAAATGCATGTACTAACTTGTGTTTAAGCCCCTTAATGTGATCCATGTTAGACCCAGCTACAAGAATATCATCAACATATAAACATAAAATAGTGTAGTTGTCATCATCCAACCTCTTAAACTAAACACAATGATCTAAATGACACCTACTATATCCATGCTCATGCATAAACCTATCAAATTTTAGATGCCATTGCTAAGGTGCTTGCTTCAAGCCATATAAACTTTTCTTCAATTCGCACACAAAGTTCTCCTTACCTTTGACCTCAAATCCCTAAGGTTGTACCATATATATCTCTTCATCCAAATCACCATGAAGAAAGTTTATTTTAACATCAAGCTACTCCAAATGAAATCTTCAGTAGCCACAATACTTAAAACAGTGCAAATAGAAGTCATTTTAACAACAGGAGAAAATATCTCATCGAAATCAATGTCTTTTTTCTATGCAAATCCTTTTACAACTAACCTAACTTTAAATCTTTTCTTACCTCCATCCTCTTCTTTCAATCTGTAAACCCATTTATTATATAAAGCCTTTTTACTTGCAAGAAACTTTCATAAATCCCATGTCTTATTTTTCAGTAAAGAGACCATTTCATCTTTCATTGTAGACTCCTACTGAGTCTTTGTATCCACCTACACAACTTCATCATAACTTTCAGTGTCACCAACATCTATTAGTAAAATAGAGTACAAAGAAGGAGAAAATCTTTTTGGAGGTCTACTTAGCCTTGTTAACCATCTAACATTCACGGGTGTGTGTGGCATTTATTGTTGTGGTTGTTGCACATCATGAGGAATTGTTGGAACATCATCTTTTAGAGTATCATCCAACACTACATAATCATCTTCTTTCTTCTCATGTTGCTATAACAAATCTTTGTACAACACTTTTTCATTGAATATGGCATCCTTGTTTCTTAAAATTTTACAATTTTTAAAATTGCAAAGCCTATAACCAAATTCATTAATGCCATATCCAACAAATACACATTTCTTTGACTTAGCTTCTAGCTTAGTTCTATTTTCAAAATCTATATGAGCAAATTCTTCATAGCTGAAGGTTTTGAGAAAAGAATAACTCACCTTCTTATCAGTCCATGCTTCCCCTAGAATACCGCAACCCAAAGGAGTAGAGGGACCTCTATTAATCAAATATATAGTAGTATTGACGACCTCTGCCCACATGTTTAAGGGAAACCCTGCATGAAACCTCATGCTTCTTGCACACTCCATTATTATCTTGTTCATGTGTTCAGCCACTTCATTTTCCTGTGGAGTCCTTGGAATAGTTTTTTGTCCATGAATACCATTAGTGGAGGAATAATCTTCAAATTCATGACTGCAATACTCACCACCATTATCAGATCTGAGACATTTAATTAATTTCTTACTAGCTTCATTTTCAACCAAGCATTTCCATTTCTTAAAAGTTTGAAATACATCAGATTTATGTCTAAGGAAATAACCCCATACTTTTCTAGTTGCATCATCAATTAATGTAACATAATACTTGTCGAAAATATATGATAGGTTAAGTTATTGAGAGGGGAGGGGTGAATCTGTAACCAATAAAACTTAATCCCTTAATTATTAATTCATCCTTCATGTG
Organism: Cupressus sempervirens; assembly: GCA_028749045.1. NCBI lineage: Eukaryota > Viridiplantae > Streptophyta > Pinopsida > Cupressales > Cupressaceae > Cupressus > Cupressus sempervirens. The sequence goes on along the minus strand of CM053789.1, from coordinate 17,040,499 downwards.
TATTATGATCTAATTGCATGCATGAAAAACTAAAAACATTAAAACATTCATAACACGTTTGACACAAAATATGGTGACCCAAAAACCTTCCAAATAGAAAGTAAAACTGGGGTGGGAATGATACCCACAAGCTTTAGTATTGCAATATAAAGTTGGCCTGTTAAGGCTTACAATGATCACTTATGATGATCTGCCCTATTAGGAGCAATAAGGACTATCAGGTCCACCTTGCAAAAGGATTTACAAACATACAATGAAGTATGCACTCGGTAAAGAGATTTACAAAAGACTATTAAGTCTACCTTATGAAAGGATTTAACTAATCCACCTATTAGGATGAAACAATGGATGATCTCTAATCACAACTTGTTTTTTTAAATGAGATTCCTCTGAGTGTTATGATCACCTTGTTGTGATAGATAAATCTTTGATTCTCCTTATATTGTTGTATCCTTTGTACTTCACACGTTTGTTCTTCTCTGCTTGTTACATTACTTTCATTTTATTTTATTTCCATGCCTTTGGATGTGATATAATACATTACATATATACCAATCCAAATTACAATTCAACAAAGTCAGCTACAATACAAGTTTACACAAAATACACAAAGTCAGCTCAACTGCAAGAACTTAGGTTGTGAAGACTAGCTCAATGAGGTTTTGATGTCGGACATCCATTGTCAATGCTTGACATCATCATGTACTCAATAGATGTAGAAGCTCAATCCATACTAATCACTCCCAAGTAGCCTAAACTCATTCTGCACTTGTGACTCAGTGAATATTGTGAAATTTGGTATATAAACTAAATCTCTTGATTCACACTACATAGTTTGGTCAATGTTATCACTATGAGCCCAGTATAAACTGAATCACTTGATTAAAACTGAGTGGCTCAATCAACACTAGATTCACATCACTGTAAATGTGAACTTGGTAAGCACTCCACAACTCAATTTGCACTGAGAAACTTGGTAAACACTAAGAAGCTTGGTTTACACTGATGATCACAATCCTGGTAGAAACTGCTCAACGTAAACTGAATGTTGTTCCTTGAACTCAGTAGCAACTATAGAACTTGGTAAAGTCTGAAATACTTAGTTAATACTATTAACTATGCAATAAGCTCGATAGATACTAAATAAGTGTGTCACTAATTGTAATGCCCCACCAAGGGATCCAAAAGAATTAACCTAAAATTTTATTAAGTTTGCCAAACAATTATTTTTTCAACATGAAAGATAAACAATTCATATCAAACACATAGTAGCAGAAGTAATAACATACCTACAACTAAAAATAGTCATAACAAGTTACATTCCTTAAGGATCTCAAGACGTTGAGTCACATTTGATCTAATTAATACTAAGTCTAACCACTACCACATCCGCATGAAAGAATAAATAGAAAGTCCAATGTCCATATTACACATTTGTTCTGAATGCCTCTCGGCAATTAAATTCAGAATGCTCAATCATCCACTGTAAATGATATAGGGTATGAAAGGCTTAAAAGAATATACGTGTGTGAAAATGAAGTACATCATCCTATTCTAATCCATGATGCAAGTGCAATAAAGTAAATGAAACCAAATTCCATACATGATACATCGTCATAGAAGATATAAACATTCATCGTAAAAGATAGCCATAAATCATAAAACACAATTAACTAAGTGCATGGTTCCTCCCAATCGTAAATAGCATCATTAGACCATCATGGGCCCTAGCCATCCCTCCGTGCATAACATCCCAAGTCATCAAAGAGATCATCAAAATTATCATAGTAGGGATGTCACTCCTAAGACATACTACAACTTATGTAGAAAGAAATCTAACATGCTACAACATATACATGCAAACATTAAGCATAAGATGATCCTACAAATTAGATAACATCATTTATCACATGCTAATCATCAATATAAAGAAACATACCAGTAAATAACATCCATCATAAGATCCAAGAACTGAATGAAGATAAATACCAACAAAGAATGCTCCGACCATAGTGTCTACAGACGGATCTCAAATATTAAGAGTGAAAAAGCACTACCACCCAACGACATGGAACCTAAATGGCCCACTCCCACTACGCTGAGGAGATAGTCTCAAATCCAAAATGGGATATCAAATCACATAACACAAATACTCTCTAAGTCCAAGAATCCTAAATGTACACTAACTCAAAGGTTCTAACATAGAATGACATCTAATTCCTAGAGGCACAACAAGACACGTAGGAAACCTACTATGTAAGTGGGAAAGTGTCGTCGCACGAATCACGCTAGAGTTATCTTGGTAGTCTCTCAATAGACCTCGACCCCTTAGCGGTCCCTATGCAGCCACTAGTATCCTCTCATACTGATGAGGCATACTACGGAATGCAAGGTCACAACCAAGCATTCTCTCTACTCCCATCCTAGCATGTACTAGCACTCAAGGCATGGGCAAGAACAAAAAATTATCTTATTAGGTTCATTTTAATCTCCATTTAGTGTAAATATTTTTACTTATTAAATAACTTACAATGAGTTACCCTGGCAGCCACTTAGGGCCCCAGCCCCCATTGCAAGCCACTTCCTGACACTACAAGTAGATAACCTACCCTAGGCTCATGGAATCATAAATCACAAAATCACCTCAGTCCTATACAAGCAACTAGAAAAATACCAAAAACTAATCCACAATAAGAACATCATATCTCCATGAGCAACTGAAAAGCATCCATTGATAATCATGACCACAACAGTTCTCTATTGGCAATTGAAGGTATCAATGATAATCACAATATCCATCGGTCCTCATTGAGTAACTGTATAGTGTTCCAAAATAAATCTCAATATCCATATCAATGATAAATCACAATATCCATTGGTTCTCACAAGCAACTGTAAGGAATCTCAAAGTAAATTGCAATACCCATTAATTCTCAACAAGCAACCAAAAAAGCATCTCAAAGAAAATAATATTGATCGAAGACTCCAAAATGGTCAAGTCAAAACATGTCACAACATGACAACATCAAGAATAAATCAACACTTTAGTCCCATCAATGCAATTGGAAAGTAATCCAAGTATGATTGATTGATGACTCAAAAATGATTAAGTCAAGTATCTCAAATACATACCCCTTAGCTTCACACAAGAAGACTGGAAATCAATAACAATCAGTAAATACAAATATTTCATAGAGCATAACATCACATTACCATGGTTGGTTTTTTTTTTTTTAAAGAGATCGAGATCAAATAACATCAACATGCCATCACATTTGCATAACCCCCAAGCCTCTAGTAGACATCCTAACTGGTCAACACTCTAGGACCACCCAAACCCCAAAACAAAAACAATATACATACAACACATGTTTGGGTTTAGCTCTAAACACACAATATCGATTCATCACAAAGTTCCAATTTCCATTTCAGTGTGAGTTTTCAAATTTATAGAGGCACATCTTATTCAATATAGTTTAACCCTTTCATTTCAACAAATAGAATACAAAATTGCCCCAATCAAATTCTCAAATGATAAAGATGCAAATACATGTTTCAGTTTGCTCTTTAAGTCACATGGTTATGCCAAGTATGAGGTTTCAATTTTTTTGTTTCGAGTATATTTCAAATGTACAAGATTCTTCATATAACCTCCAAGTCAACATAGAATTATCCCTCTATTATTTAAAAACAATTTTCTAAAATAGTCAAAAGGTAATTATTTACTTATTTAAATCATAAGAATACTACTTATCAATCTTTGAATGGAAGCTTATAACTTTATTAAAATCATTATTATTAAAATTAAATAATTTTAAAACTTACCTTGAATGCCATTCATTACTAATTAATCTTAATTAAATCACATTTAATTTAATTAATTAATTAATATATAACATTTCCATATAAATGAACAACCTACAATTCTGAAATTATTAATTAAATACTATTAAATTTCAATAACCAATTTTGCTCCTCAAAATATTAATAATAAGTAATTAAAACTCTTTAATTACTTATCATTTCTCCTTTAATAACTTGTTTTGAAACTCTTAATAGGGTAACAAATATTCTATTAATAATTAAATAACAATTAAAATAATTTCCAATAAATACTTCCCTTTTAATTCCATTTCCATTAAATTAATCTACTCATTGATTTCTAGTAAATCAATTTGCAAATCTAATAGACTCAATATTATCGATAACGATAATTGAATAATTTAAAATCTTCAATTTATGACATTCTCTAACAATTAACCTTAATCAAACTAAATTTAATTAAGTTAATTATTGAATTCTAAGTATAAAACTATATTATACCTTAATAATTGATTAAATTGAATAATTATTATTAACTACCATATTTCTTAATTATATAATAATTAATATTTAATATTACTAATATTTAATAGCAAAATCTTTTAATAACATTATAATTAAAAGAAATGATTTAACATTACAATACAATAATATTAATAAAATGAAAACATAGCAAATTAAAAACAAAGACTTACTTGCGAGTTAGGTCACAGACCGCAGCCCGTAAGGCTGTTGTCATTGTTCTTGTAGTTCCAACACATTCAAAAGTTGCATCAATTAGAGCTCCCATGGCACTACGTATTGCCTAATTTTCACCATTACAATCCTTTTCATCTGAGGACACGAGGACAATAGAATCAACTTCTAATTTCCTTGCTGTTGATAAGCGTTTCTCAACAATATCTGTTAGTACAATTCTAACAGCACCAAAGGCATGAGCAATCAAGCATAGTTGTCAAACCAATTGGACCAGCTCCTAGTATCAACACACGTGTACCATCTTGAATGTTAACACGGCGACAAGCATGCACACCCACATTGAGAGGCTTCACACACAGCACCCTCTTCTAAAGAAACATTGTCTAGTAATTTGTGGCACAAATGCAGGGTGCACCACCTATTGTGCAAGAGATCCATGAGTGGGAGGTGATCCAAAAAAAATTAATTCCTCGACATAAATTATTGCTTCCTTGCTTGCAAAATGAACAAATATTGCAAGGAATCTCAAGCTCCAATGCAACACGATCACCAATCACTAAATTCTTAACAAGTTGACCAGTTTCTATCACAATACTAGCACTTTCATGGCCAAGAACCATAGGCTCTTTCAGTGCAATGTGGGAGTTTCTCATATGCTTCAGGTAGTGCACACCACTCCCACAAACACCCACAGCCTTGATTTTTACTCTTACATCTTCAGATCCAAGAGGCTTCATTTGGCAAGGGAGAATGCGAATGTCATTGAAAATGCATATGTAAACCACAAGATTTCCTGTAAGCTGCTCGTAATTCGAAGGAGTAAACACATAACCTTCCGAAAGTCGTGGTTTTGAATCCAATGACTTATCCATAAAATCCTAGAAGGAAAAGAAACCTACGCTCAACCATGCTACTGAGAAATTTGCCCCTCGTGTCTCAGATTTGAGTTAGTCATGTCATGGATGGCTTTCCAAGCCGAGGTGGCTACTAGACTCAATAATTTTCCATGTTTGTCTTTTGCAGCGATATTTTCCCTATCACATGTTCTCCAGAGTCTACAATGCCCATACAACCTGCAAAACTCATGCATATCCTATAATTGCAATGATGTTTGAAGACACAATTGGTTGAGGCATTGTATCAAACAGTTCGCGTGAGTCTTTAGTTCTTCCACGTTTTGCGTTTATGCCCACGAGCAAGGCGGCTGATCATAAAACTTGAGACTATGGCTCTCCTTTTTTCCTTGGTATTGATTCATAAATCCTTGACTAGGCTCCAAATTTATATGGTGAGAAATACATCCAACAGTCTGTCTACACACAATCATCGTTGTATTCTAAGAAATGATATATGCTTGCAGCATTCTATCAAACAGTTGGGGTGCTCGGTTTATGGTTTCATATTTCAAACATATTTGCTATGAGGCGACTATGTCCTTAATATCAAACAAGAATCCACTTTTTCATGGCTCTCTTAATATGCATCCGACATTCCTCAAAATCCCAAAGTCGTTGTTTTATATTATTCTTATAATGGACGCCTTCATACCTTCACAGCTTTTCTTAAAATTTGTGTTAATTCAAAATCATCCAATCAAGTGGTGCACAAGAATTAATGAACTAAAAGGTAGACTGGATGAGATGAGATCTCAAGAGCACTAAACCCTATAAAAATATGTGATCCTACATGCTGTTGCAACATCAACAGAAATTTACAAAATCCAGACATCATTAAGAGTGCTATTAAGGCAACTATAAGAAGTAGAAAAATAAAACAGAAGATGTGGAGTACAAGCAAATGCAGGGGCATAGTGAAACCTTAATGGAAATCATTTTGATGTGGACTAATCTCCCAATCACATAATTATGGGTTTAACACTTGATGTGACACATTATAAGAAAATAAATTTGGAAATGAGTATTTGATACATACCCAATTATGTTACTTGAAGCCCCCAGTCAACGTTTCTTGCATTGTCCAGTCTCCAAATTAAACAATCTTTAGCATTGCCCAATCTTCCTTTTCTTTTTATATTAATATTTAAAACTTTCTGGACACTAATGCTAATTCGCTATGCCTTAGAAAATCATAGAACAACTCCTTTTCACAGATCTTACTCCTATCCAAAAATTCCTTCCTTCTCCAACATTCACAATTCCTCCAAGAACCATAACCCCCTCCAAGTGACTAGGAGTGCTTCTAGAAGCATATGAGGATGTCAAAGCGTACCAACTTGTAGAAGCCTATGAGCCTCCCCATACACACTAGGAGAGCATGTATTTAAAGGCCTCTAAGATGCATCTAGAATGTGTCGAAAGAACTATGACAACTAAGCACATAACTTCCACGATAAGAAGATGAACATGATGAGGTGTCTAGAATGTTGTAGACACCATGTGCTCAAATAATATGCTAACTCCTAAGTGTAGACAACATGTGCATAATTAGAGTGCAAACTCCTGTGTTGTCTACATGACAACTCCTGAGAATTTGCAAACTCCTATGTGAATAAATATTAAAATAATGCACCTTAATTTATTTAATTAAATTTCTTTATTTAATATTCACTTGACTCCTTTTAAAATTAATTTATTAATTTTAAATCTCATGCACTCACTTTATTAAATCCACTTATTTTATCTTAATATATTTTAATCACATGCACGCATCATGTAATCTAGAATCTTTTAATAATTTTAATATATTTTCCACCTTTAAATTTAGTTTTGAAACTTAATTGATAAAATATTTATTAACTTAAATAACAATATTATTTAGCATTTATTTAAAAATGAACTCTAAATATATTATTATTAAAATAAATATTATCACGTTCTAAATTTAAACTTATAACTTTTATCTTCAAATTTAATTATCTTTATTTAATTAATTTCTCAATTAATTAAATAAAATAAAATGTTAAAATATCCTATTAATTTTTCATTAAATTAAACCATTAATTGAATCTTTTAATTAGGCTTAATTAATAAAAAATTCATCGAGAAAGAGGTTGGCAATAATAGCAAAATGCAAACTAGGGCAGGCACTACACTAATAACCAACTTGACTGCAATGTCAACAATCTCCCCCTTTGGCATTAGTGACAAAAACACTTATCAGTCAAAACTAAATTCTCAAAAACTTCAAAACATTTTTGTTCTTCATCTTGTGTCTTCGACTCGGTAGCATACTCTATTTTTGAAATTTTTCAAAATTGTTTTTGTAAGAGATGTTTCTCTAAATATATGTACATGTATATAATATGATGCTTCTCCCCCATACATATATATTTAATATTATATACATCTTCTCATCTCCTCCCCTTTATACATCATATTTCTCCCCCTTTACATATGCTTTATATACATCGTCTCCCCCTTTTTGACATAAATGCCAAAGGTGTAATCTATACAGTAATAGCCAAAGGTGTAATCTATATAGTAATACCAAAATGTGACAAGAAATCAAAATGTAACTTTAGAATTAGTGTCATTATCTTGTCCCAATTTTCTTACAATACCTTGCTTGTGTGTAATGCAACCTGAACTTTTGTTGATAGTTCTATCATGTGGTATGCAATAGAGAATTTTTTTATCATGGATGAGGGTTTTAGCATGTGCAATATATTTCTACAATGCATCCATGTTTAAGAGAATCATGCGTTGTATGTCTACCAATGTAGCTCTTATCCTAGCTTCTTCTCTTAGCAATTATGCATGCATATCAATTAAAAATCTAATCTTTATATAGTGGGTAGAGTTGTAACTTGGGTCAAGTTGCAACTATTCTGCACTTGAAAGTTTATCAATCTTTGAAAGTTTATCTTTAATTTCCTTGGTGAAATTGGAAGTGTCACAGAGTTTACCAAATAAAGAAGTCACATTGTTGCGAGATGTTTCCAATGAGACTAGAATAGCAGACAAATCTACTTGATGAATTGAAATCTTTTATTCTATTGGCTCCAAAACTTTATTCTCAAATTTCTTCTCTACTCTCTGCAACAATTTCTCTTATCTATTCAAATCTTTGTTGAATTTCTAGACTACTTTTGCTAGCTGAGCCAAAATTGGTTGAGAAGTGTCAACCTTAGTGTTGAGTGCCTCTGCAAGAATGTTCTTAGCATCTTCAAGCACTTGAAATTCTTTATTCCTTTCTTCTCTAAGCCTATGTTTCTTAGCTTTACTCTAAATATGTTCTCCTATTATGTTCATTTGGTCAAGATTAAGATTGGAGATATCCCAATTCAGGATAAGTATCTCCTCATCAAGATCAATTTCTTCTTCCTTTTCTTTTCCTTTACTCAAAACTTTTATACTCAATTGAGGCTTGGTCTCAACTATCCTTGTACTTATTATTTGCATGCAAGGAATGGAAACAATAGTAGAAATAGTAGGACTAGAAGAAAAAGTAGATACTACACTTATTGAAAAAATACCTTGTGTGACCAAACTGATGGAGGAAGTGTTGATTTCTCAGTAGATAAAGAGCTTGTCACTTCTATCAATGATTCCAAGCTAAAAAAGTGCAAATATTGATTGAGTTCTTTTACTTGCAATGTTTGACACAACCAATTTTGCAATAGCTTTCTTGAGCTTGATGTCTTCAATGCTTCACTAGAAGAATGAGGAAGTGAGGCTATGACTACTGCTACAATCTTCTTGGGGTCAGTCTCCTCAATGTTCAAAACCTTTGGTAGATTCTCCTCTTTAGCTTCATGTTCTTGTTCCTCATCATCTATATTGCCATAATGTGTTTCTTCTCCATCATTATTTCCTTCTTCTTCATTGTCATCTTCACCATCATTATCCTTATCACTAACATGAACCACAAAATCACTTTGCTTATGAAGATTGAAAATGTTTTTCCATGTGTTGTTTGCATTCCTTACCACATATTCAATGTCATTAATCAATATTAAGCAAGTGTTAAAATTTAGGGTGAGTTTCTCTTCATTTAGCTTGATGGATTCTTTCACCTCTTAGTCATTCAAGCTTGGCACAAATTGCCTCAGGGTTTGCTCATATATATCTTTAGTAGTTTTCATAGCATGTTCCCATCTTGGCTTGATTTTATCCATTAAATCACTTAGAATCTGTTGAGCAAGCTGGTCTAGAGAATATTTCTATTTACTCATCTTAGACATAACCGTGTCTTCAATTTGCTTCTGCTCCTCTACAGTTCTTATCTCATGCTTTAGTGATTTGAAATTTTCCATACCATCTTCGAAGTCAATTTCCTTCAACTTTTCTTGGAATGAGGGTGGTGGTCATTTGAAGATTACATCTCCTACTTGTTTCTTCCTGGATGCCCTCCTTGTGAATACTACAGTAGATGGCTTTGCAAGTTTGGTTATAATAACCTTACCTTTCTTCTTTATTGGCTCTTCTTCTTCTTTTAACTTTTCTTCATCTTATGTATCATCTTCCTCAATGTCATCTCCTTTACCTTTAGTCAACAAGAGAGTGGTGCTGGTTTGTTTCAACTTTGCTATTCTTTTCTTTCCTTTGTTAACCACCTGAGGGAGTTTTATCTCTAGTTCTATTCTTTTTGTTTCTTCCTCATAAGTCCCAAAGTATGAAGTTTTTGGATTAATAGTATCATTTAATAATGCTTCAATGATATCCTTGGTTTCATCTATATTAACCTTGTAACCTAGAGGCTTGATCAATACAATTCTTGGTCTTACTGCTTGTATGTACACTTTATCACAATCAACCATGAAACAAATATCATCTTTTTAGTCTTCTACAAGTTTCTTTAGGATTTTGAATCTATTATTCATCTTGTCCTTAAATCCATCAAAATAGTTATCCATAATACTAACATAGTTTTCTCCCATTTCTGCTATATACTCATTTATTTGGTAGAGAATAGGTACATCCTTTTCCACACAACTATACCTTTTGATGGTAATAACTTTTGCACAAAGAAAAATAGACAAGTTAAGAGTGAACTAAACTTACAAGAGTTCTTCTTTGAAGTTCTTATGCTCTCCATATTCTCGTTGAACTAATTCAACATCAACTCGGCTAGGTCAAATGACATGTTCTTAACCACTTTGAATGTGAGATCCACTGCTTTGCAAGATACACTATTGAGTCTACTCAAGTTGTATATCTTATGTGCAATTACATACATTCCAAACTTTAATTCCATATCCATGACACGGCTGATCTTTAATCCCCTTCCATCCCATTCGGCACAAGTTTTCTTTTCTAGCTCCACTGTAATGGACACCCCTGGATGTCCCAAAAATTAAACCAAATTGCTGAAAGGAATTATGTCAAACAGTTTGCATTCAACCTCTTATTTGAAGTTAAGAGTGAACTAAACTTACAAAGAAAAATAGACAAGTTAAGAGTGAACTAAACTTACAAGAGTTCTTCTTTGAAGTTCTTATGCTCTCCATATTCTTGTTGAACTAATTCAACATCAACTCGGCTAGGTCAAATGACATGTTCTTAACCACTTTGAATGTGAGATCCACTGCTTTGCAAGATACACTATTGAGTCTACTCAAGTTGTATATCTTATGTGCAATTACATACATTCCAAACTTTAATTCCATATCCATGACACAGCTGATCTTTATTCCCCTTCCATCCCATTTGGAAAAAGTTTTCTTTTCTAGCTCCATTGTAATGGACACCCCTGGATGTCCCAAAAACTAAACCAAATTGCTGAAAGGAATTATGTCAAACAGTTTGCATTCAACCTCTTATTTGAAGTTAAGAGTGAACTAAACTTACAAAGAAAAATAGACAAGTTAAGAGTGAACTAAACTTACAAGAGTTCTTCTTTGAAGTTCTTATGCTCTCCATATTCTTGTTGAACTAATTCAACATCAACTCGGCTAGGTCAAATGACATGTTCTTAACCACTTTGAATGTGAGATCCATTGCTTTGCAAGATACACTATTGAGTCTACTCAAGTTGTATATCTTATGTGCAATTACATACATTCCAAACTTTAATTCCATATCCATGACACAGCTGATCTTTATTCCCCTTCCATCCCATTCGGCACAAGTTTTCTTTTCTAGCTCCACTGTAATGGACACCCCTGGATGTCTCAAAAACTAAACCAAATTGCTGAAAGGAATTATGTCAAACAGTTTGCATTCAACCTCTTATTTGAAGTTAAGAGTGAACTAAACTTACAAAGAAAAATAGACAAGTTAAGAGTGAACTAAACTTACAAGAGTTCTTCTTTGAAGTTCTTATGCTCTCCATATTCTTGTTGAACTAATTCAACATCAACTCGGCTAGGTCAAATGACATGTTCTTAACCACTTTGAATGTGAGATCCACTGCTTTGCAAGATACACTATTGAGTCTACTCAAGTTGTATATCTTATGTGCAATTACATACATTCCAAACTTTAATTCCATATCCATGACATAGCTGATCTTTATTCCCCTTCCATCCCATTCGGGACAAGTTTTCTTTTCTAGCTCCACTGTAATGGACACCCCTGGATGTCCCAAAAACTAAACCAAATTGCTGAAAGGAATTATGTCAAACAGTTTGCATTCAACCTCTTATTTCTCCGTTTAATGTTTTAAACCCCTTATAACTCTAGAAATCAAATGTTTATTTGTTTGTTGTGTTTTGTGCATGGAATTGGTATCATACAACATAAACAAGAAAGAAACTACAATAATATGCAAAGTGGAAATGAACTACAGCCAATAAAATGTTATTTTCAGAATTCATAAAACCAAATACATGGCAGATTTACCAACTCACTAATTACTTTAGCATTATTGACATAATACTCCAGCCCATGCTTTCGAACTTGCTGCTACAGTACTTTGTCCTTCAATCAGTCAACTACCTTCGTAATATCGTTCCCTCAAAGCGGCACAAGCGTCGGACAAGTAGTGAAGAAGATATGAGCAAAATACCAAATCTGCCTGTAGTCGGAAATGCAACTAAACTGTCTGATAATGAAGCCAATAACAAAGAATTCCAAAGGCCAAACCCCAAGGGAATGACGTCTAGAATGTTACAAAAGAGGATAAATGTCCTCAAATGCCAAGAACGGAGCTGCAACTCACACACCAATTTCTTCTCATATTCAACCTCGCTAATGAAGCCACAAATGCTTCCTTTTATTCTATTTCCAAGGGTCCGCTCAACTCATATGGGCAATGTGGGATAAAAGATGTGTAGTATATAAAACATTTATTAAAATACCCCTTATGTCTCCCTTGGTTACACATCCCCATAAAATAAATAGTAAAGTAACACTTTAATATTTTACAATTAAATTAGGCGTTACTTTAATAAAACTTCAGGCATTAAAATGTATTAGCAATCGGACTCCGAATAATGCGAGTGATAGTTCATCGAAAAGCTCTCATCGAGGAGTATCAAATCCAATCACCAAAATTGACTTGCACTGTGTCCTGTCGACTTACTAAAAATAGTAAGTATGCCTAAAACTGAGTAAATCAACTTCGTTTTGGCCCAAACTGGAAATGAATAGGCCAAAACACTCCAGGATCCCATTAAACCCTTCGTTAGCCCTCGAGACCATGTAGAACAAGGCTAACGCACACACACTTGGTCAACTGCTAAAAGATGGGATCATTACATCCACTTGAATTAGGGTTTTAGTCATTTTAGCTTTGGTTAGCATTGGAAGACTTGTGATCCTATGAATCATTTTCTTTGTTATCACAATAGGTTTCTCTAACCACAACTGCCCATTATGCACATAGTTAAGAATAAATCTTATCCATTTAATATAAAAGTCTTGTGGCATGTGAGGAATGTAAGTCAAACCCTTTGCTTCAAGGTGTTGATGTTTTAGTTTTAATATGCCATTCACACACAATTTTTCCAATGACTTGTCCATTTCCAGAGTTCCTATGTCTTGAATTGAATGTAGAAAATGTGAATGAATATCATTAATCAATAGTACATTAGCTAGGATTTGAGATTGAGCACTAGTTGGGTCTAGGCTTTCCGCAATAGCCAGACTAAGGTTAAAGTCTAGTGCCTTCCATTCCACGCCTTGAACTAACATTTTAGATCCTTTCTTTGTCTTGCTACCAATGGATGTTGTTTGCATTGTAGGGTTTGCAAAGACACAGAAATCTTCAATAGTAATTCACATGGATCACTTGGATGCACTAAAATTTCTCTGCACAAATAGCTCTTTGAAAATTTGCAGTGACAAATGAATTTGATTTTTCCTTTTTATCAAATTTTGCCTTTTGATCACCATAAATGCCTGGTATAATTGTTTGGTTAATGACAAACTACCACTTCACTTGCATTGAATTCTTTGTAGGGTCATCCATGACTCGATGTCCACACAACAATTTTAGTGACTCTCGACCTTGCTCGGTAGGGTCTTGCAACCTAACCTCGCTCGGTAATGACTAGCATTTTCTGTGATACTCGGTGATCCCTTTGCATCTTGAATGCTGATATGGATCTTTCCATTCTGTTGACTGGAACTGATGTAAGATGTCTTCTTTGGAATCCTAGTTCTAGTTCTCCTTGTGGTAGATCAAGTAGAAATGCTTGAAACACCCAATTCTTGAGTGACATTTGCTTCATTTCTTAGATTAGCATTCTCAAAAAAAATTGGAATCCATTGCTATCTCATCTACTTTCTGATGTTATCAGCTTTTGCCTTTTTTTCATCTTCAATTCTTTTAGTGTTCATATTGTTCTTGGAAAGATGACCAAGTTCTATACAAATAAAACATCTTCTAGTGGTGTCTCTTTTCCTAGTGTGATGTTTTACACAATTCATTCCAATGTGTCCAAATTCTCCACAGTAATGACATATGCACTAAGTGTTGTAGTCCCAACCAAATATAGCTTTTATAATCTGGGTATGTGCAGGACCATGGTGTGCCAAAAAGTGGCAATGTGAAAAAAATAGAGTTTGAACACGTCTAAAAGCGCTTCAAAATCCGTTTTGACTTTTTTTCACCTATCCGGGTACCAAACCTGGAAAGTAAGGCCCAAGCCTTATCGGATATCCGATTTGAGATCGAATATCGGATCTCATATCGGATATCGGATCTCATATCGGATATCTGATATGAGATCCGATATCCGATATCGGCGACATAAAAATTGGAGGGAAAAGGCACAAAAATTAGAGGGGAAAACAAATTTGTAAGTGATATAACTAATTTGAGTTATGAAATATGTAAAGATATAATATATAATCTATAAATATATAATATAATAACATAACTATTATATATAAAATAATATATAATCTATATATTATATAATAATATTATATTATATTATATATATATATAACGTAATGTAAAGATATAATATATAATCTATTAATATATAATAATATATTATGTTATTATTATTATTATTATCTATAAATATAATATATATTATTATAATATATTATTATTATTTTTACTATATTTTTATTAAATATAATAACATAATATATTATATATATGTTATTAATACATATTATTATTATTATCATATATAAATTATAATCTATAATAGATTATTATTATTATTATCATATGTAAATTATAATATATAATATATTATGTTATTATTATTATAATCTATAAATTACATACATACATACATACATACATACATACATACATACATACATACATACATATATATATATATATGATTGTTATACTATATTATTATTATTTTTACTATATTATTTCTAGTGGAGTCATTTATATGAGTCAAAAGGGCTCACAGGATGACCTATGACCCCTTTCGACACATTCCATGACGACATAGGTCCCTAAGGGATCCTACGACCCCTAGAGACATATTGGAATAGTTTATATGGGTCGTAGGGGGTCACAGGATGACCTATGAACCCTTTCGACATATTACAAGATGACATTTGTCTCTAGGGGTCCTAGGACCCCTAGGGACATATTAGAATCATTCATATGGGTCAAAGGGGGTCATAGGGTGACCAATGACCACCTTCAACACATTCCAAGATGACATATGTCCTTAGGGGTCTTAGCATATGTCCTTAGGGGTCCTAAGACCCCTAGGGACATATTAGAATCATTCATATGCGTCGAAGGGGATCATAGGGTGACATATGACCCCCTTCGACACATTCCACGATGACATATGTCCCTAAGGGTCCTAAGACCCCTAGGGACATATTAGAATCTTTCATATGGTTTGAAGGGGGTCATAGGGTGAAATATGACCCCCTTCGACACATTACATGATGACATATGTCCCTAGGGGTCCTACGACACCTAGGGACATATTAGAATGCTTCATATGGGTCAAAGTGGGTCATAGGTTGACCTATGACCCTCTTTGACCCATTAAATGATGACATATGTCTCTAGGGGTTCTAGGACCCCTAGGGACATATTAGAATCATTCTTATGGGTCAAAGGGGCTCATAGGGTGACCTATGACACCCTTCGACCCATTAGATGATGACATATGTCCCTAGGGGTCCTAGGACCCCTAGGGACATATTAGAATCGTTCTTATGGGTCAAAGGGGGTCATAGGTTGATATATGACCCTCTTCGACACATTACATGATGACATATGTCCCTAGGGGTCCTAGGACACCTAGGGACATATTAGAATGCTTCATATGGGTCAAACGGTGTCATAGGTTAACCTATGACCCCCTTCGACCCATTAAATGATGACATATATAGCTAGGGGTCCTAGGACCCCTAGGGACATATTACAATCGTTCTTATGGGTCAAAGGGGGTCATAGGTTGACCTATAACCCCCTCTGACCCATTACATGACGACATATGTCCCTAGGGGTCGTAAGACCCCTAGGGACATATTAGAATGTTTCATATGGATCAAAGGGGGTCATAGGTTGACCTATGACCCCCTTCGACCCATTAAATGACAACATATATCCCTAGGGGTCCTAGGACCCCTAGGGACATATTAGAATCTTCAACCCATTACATGACGACATACGTCCCCAGGGGTCCTAGGATCCCTAGGGACATATTAGAATCATTCATATGGGTTAAAGGGGGTCATAGATTGACCTATGACCCCATTTGACCCATTACATGATGACATATGTCCCCAGGGGTCCTAGGATCCCTCAGGACATATTAGAATCGTTCATATGGGTCAAAGGGGGTCATAGGTTTACCAATGACCCCCTTTGACCCATTAAATGAAAACATATGTCCCTACCGGTCCTAGGACCCCTAGGGACATATTAGAACTGTTCTTATGGATCAACGGGGGTCATAGGTTGACCTATGACCCCCTTCAACCCATTAAATGATGACATTTGTCCCTAGGGGTGCTAGGACCCCTAAGGACATATTAGAATCATTCTTATGGGTCAAAGGGGGTCATAGGTTGACCTATCACCCCCTTCGACCCATTACATGACTACATATGTCCCTAGGGGTCCTAAGACCCCTAGGGACATATTAGAATCCTTCTAATCGGTCAAAGGGGGTCATAGGGTGACCTATGACCCCCTTCGACCTATTACCTGATGACATATGTCCATAGGGGTCCTAGGACCCCTAGGGACATATTAGAATTCTTCATATGGGTCAAAGCGGGTCATAGGTTGACATATGACCCCCTTCAACCCATCAAATGATAACATATCTCTCTAGGGGTCCTAGGACCCCTAAGGACATATTAGAATTATTTTTATGGCTCAAAGGGGGTCACAGGTTAACCTCTGACCCCCTTCGACATATTACATGACGACATATGTTCCTAGGGGTCCTAAGACCCCTAGGAACATACTAGATTCGTTCATATGGGTCAAAGTGGGTCATAGGTTGATCTATGACCCCCTTTGAACAATTAAATGATGGCATATGTCCCTAGGGGTCCTAGGAGCCCTAGGGACATATTAGAATCATTCTTATGAGTCAAAGGAGGTCATAGGTTGACCTATGAACCCCTTTGACCAATTACATGATGACATATTTCCTTAGGGGTCCTAGGACCCCTAGGAACGTCTTAGAATTGTTCATGACCCATTACATGATGACATAGTCCCTAGGGGTCCTAAGACCCCTAGGGACATATTAGAATCTTTCATATGGGTCTAAGGGGGTCATAGGTTGACCTATGACCTCCTTCGACCCATTATATGATGACATATGTCCCTAGGGGTCCTAGGACCCGTAGGGACATATTAAAATTGTTCATATGGATCAAAGGGGGTCATAGGTTGACCTATGACCCCCTTCGACCCATTAAATGATGACATATGTTCTTAGGGGTCTTAGGACCCCTAGGGACATATTAGAATCATTCAAATGGGTCAAAGGGAGTCATAGGTTGACCTATGACCACCTTCGACACATTACATGATGACATATGTCCCTAGGGGTCCTAAGACCCTTAGGGACATATTAGAATGCTTCATATGGGTCAAACGGGGTCATATGATGACCTATGACCCCCTTTTACTCATTAAATGACAAGATATGTCCCTAGGGGTCCTAGGACCCCTAGGGACATATTAGAATTGTTATTATGGGTCAAAGGGGGTCATAGGTCCCTTCGAACCATTACATGATGACATATGTCCTTAGGGATCCTAGGACACTTAGGGACATATTAGAATGCTTCATATGGGTCAAAGGGTGTCATAAGTTGACCTATGACCCCCTTCGACCTATTAAATGATGACATATATCCCTAGGGGTCCTAGGACCCCTAGGGAAATATTAGAATCATTCTTATGGGTCAAAGGGGGTCATAGGTTGACCTATGACCCCCTTCGACCTATTACATGATGATATATGTCCCTAGGGGTCGTAGGACCCCTAGGGACATATTAGAATCATTCTTATGAATCAAAGGGGGTTATAGAGTGACGTATGACCCCATTTGACTCATTAAATGATGACATATGTTCCTAGGTGTCCTAAGACCCATAGGGACATATTAGAATCGTTCTTATGGGTCAAAGAGGGTCATAGGTTGACCTATGACCCCCTTCGACCCATTAAATGATGACATAAATCCCTAGGGGTTATAGGACCCCTAGGGACATATTAGAATCGTTCTTATGGGTCAAAGGGGGTCATAGGTTGACCTATGATCCCCTTCGACCCATTACATGATGACATATGTCCCTAGGGGTCCTAAGACCCCAAGGGACATATTAGAATCCTTTTAATAGGTTAAAAGGGGTCAAAGGGTGACCTATGACCCCCTTCGACCCATTACGTAACGACATATGTCCATAGGGGTCCTAGGACCCCTAGGGACATATTAGAATGCTTCATATGGGTCAAAGGGGGTCATAGGTTGATCTATGACCTCCTTCGACCCATTAAATGATGACATATCTCCCTAGGGTCCTAGGACCCCTAGGGACATATTAGAATCATTCTTATGGCTCAAAGGGGGTCATATGTTAACCTATAACACCCTTCGACATATTACATGATGACATATGTCCATAGGGGTCCTAGGACCCCTAGGAACATATTAGATTCATTCATATGGGTCAAAGGGGGTCATAGGTTGACCTATGACCCCCTTCGACCCATTACATGATGACATATGTCCCTAGGGGTCCTAGGACCCCTAGGGACATATTAGAATCATTCTTATGGGTCAAAGGAGGTCATAGGTTGACTTATGACCCACTTCGACACATTACATGATGACATATGTCCCTAGGGGTCCTAGGACACCTAGGGACATATTAGAATGCTTCATATGGGTCAAAGGGTGTCATAGGTTGACCTCTGACCCCCTTCAACCCATTAAATGATGAAATATATAGCTAGGGATCCTAGGACCCCTAAGGACATATTAAAATCGTTCTTATGGGTCAAAGGGGGTCATAGGTTGACCTATAACCCCCTCTGATCTGTTACATGACGACATATGTCCCTAGGGGTCCTAGGACCCCTAGGGACATATTAGAATGCTTCATATGGGTCAAAGGGGGTCATAGGTTCACCTATGACCCCCTTTGACCCATTAAATGACAACATATATCCCTAGGGGTCCTAGGACCCTTAGGGACATATTAGAATCTTCGACCCATTAGATGACGACATATGTCCCCAGGGGTTCTAGGATCTTTCGGGACATATTAGAATCATTGATATGGGTTAAAAGGGGTCATAGGTTGACCTATGACCCTGTTCGACCTATTACATGATGACATATGTCCCCAGGGGTCCTAGGATCCCTAGGGACATATTAGAATCGTATATATGGGTCAAAGGGGGTCTTAGAGACTTATGTCCCTAGGGGTCCTAGGGACTTATTAGAATCATTCTTATGGGTCAAAGGGGGTCATAGCTTGACCTATGACCCCCTTGGACACATTACATGACGACATATGTCCCTAGGGGTCCTAGAACCCCTAGGGACATATTAGAATAGTTCTTATGGGTTAAAGGGGCTAATAGGGTGACCTATGACCCCCTTCGACCCATTAGATGATGACATATGTCCTAGGGATATATTAGAATCGTTCTTATGGGTGTAAGGGGGTCATAGGTTGACTTATGACCCACTTTGACACATTACATAATGACATATGTCCTTAGGAGTCCTAAGACCCTTAAGGACATATTAGAATGCTTCATATGGGTCAAAGGTTGTCATAGGTTGACCTATGACCCCCTTCAACCCATTAAATGATGACATATGTACCTAGCAGTCCTAGGACCCCTAGGGACATATTAGAATCGTTCTTATGGGTCAAAGGGGGTCATAGGTTGTCTTATGACCCCCTTTGACCCTTTAAATGATGACATATGTCCCTAGCGGTCCTAGGACCCCTAGAGACATATTAGAATCATTCTTATGGGTTCAAGGGGGTCATAGGTTGAACTATGACCCCTATGACCCCCTTCGACAGATTACATGATGACATATGTCCCTAGGTGTCCTAGGACCCCTAGGGACATATTAGAATTGTTCATATGGGTCAAATGGGGTTATAGTTTTACCTATGACCCCCTTCGACCCATTACATGACGACATATGTCATTATGTAATTTGTCGAAGGGGGTCATAGGTCAACCTATGACCCCCTTTGACCCATAAGAAGCATTCTGATATGTCCCTAGGGGTCCTAAGACCCCTAGGGACATATTTTATCATGTAATAGGTCAAAGGGGATCATAGGTCAACCTATGACCCCCTTTGACCCATATGAACAATTCTAATATGTCCCTAGGTGTCCTATGACTCGTAAGGATATATGTCATCATGTAATGGGTCAAAGGGGGTCATAGGTTGACCTATGACCCCGTTTGACCCATAAGAATGATTCTAATATGTCTCTAGGGGTCCTAGGACCCCTAGAGACATATGTCGTCATGTAATGGGTTGAAGGGTGTCATAGGTCACCCTATGACCACCTTTGACCTATAAGAACGATTCTAATATTTCCCTAGGGGTCCTAGGACCCGTAGGGACATATGTCATCATGTAATGCGTTGAAGGGGGTCATAGGCCAACCTATGATCCCCTTTGACCCATAAGAACGATTCTCATATGTCCCTAAGGGTCGTAGGGACATATGTCGTCATGTAATGGGTCAAAAGGGGTCATAGGTCAACTTATGACCCCCTTTGACCGATATGAACAATTCTAATATGTCCCTAGTGATCCTAGAACCCCTAGGGACATATGTTATCATTTAATGGGTCGAAGGGGATCATAGGTCAACCTATGACCCCCTTCGACCCATATGAACGATTCTAATATGTCCCTAGGGGACCTAGGACCCCTAGGGACACATGTCGTCATGTAATGTGTCGAATGGGGTTATAGGTCAACCTATGACCCCCTTTGACTCATAAGAATGATTTTCATATGTCCCTAGGGGTCCTCAGGACATATGTCGTCATGTAATGGGTCAAAGGGGGCCATAGGTCAACCTATGACCCCCTTTGACCCATATGAACAATTCTTATATGTCCCTAGGCGTCCTAGGACCTCTAGGGACATATGTCATCATTTAATGGGTCAAAGAGGGTCATAGGTCAACCTATGACTCCCTTTGATCCATATGAACAATTCTAATATGTCCCTAGGGGTCCTAGGACCCCTAGGGACATATGTCGTCATTTAATGGGTCGAAGGGTTTCATAGGTCAACCTATGATCTGCTTTGATCCCTATGAACAATTCTAATATGTCCCTATGGGTCTTAGGACCCCTAGGGATATATGTCATCGTTTAATGGGTCGAAGGGGGTCCTAGGTCACCCTATGACCCCCTTTGACCCATATGAACGATTTTAATATGTCCCTAGGGGTCTTAGGCCCCTAGGGACAAATGTCTTCATGTAATGGGTCGAAGGGTGTCATAGGTCAACCTATGACACCGTTTGACCCATATGAACAATTCTAGTATGTCCCTAGGGGTCCCAAGACCCCTAGGGACATATGTCGTCATGTAATGTGTCGAAGGGGGTCATAGGTCAACCTATGACCCCCTTCGACCCATAAGAATGATTCTAATATGTCCCTAGGGGTCCTAGGACCTCTAGGGACATATGTCATTATGTAATGGGTCGAAGGGGATCATAAGTCAACCTATGAGCCCTTTCAACCCATATGAATGATTATAATATGTCCCTAGTGGTGCTAGGACCCCTAGGGACATATATCGTCATGTAATTGGTCAAAGGGGGTCATAGGTCAACCTATGACGCCCTTTGACCCATATGGACGATTCTAATATGTCCCTAGGGGTCCTTGGACCCCTAGGGACATATGTCATCATTTAATGGGTCGAAGGGGGTCATAGGTCAACCTATGACCCCCTTTGACCCATAAGAACGATTCTAATATGTCCCTATGGGTCCTAGACCCCTAGGGACATATGTCATCATTTAATGGGTTGAATGGGGTCATAGGTTGACCCATAAGAACGATTCTAATATGTCCGTAGGGGTCCTACGACCCCTAGGGACATATGTCGTCATGTAATGCGTCAAAGGGGGTCATAGGTCAACCTATGACCTCCTTCGACCCATAAGAACGATTCTAATATGTCACTAGGGGTCCTATGACCCCTAGGGACATATGTTGTTATGTAATGGGTCGAAGGGGGTCATAGGTCAACCTATGACCCCCTTTGACTCATATATATTAATAATATACATATATATTAATAACATATATATATATGGTTATTATATTTAATAAAAATATTACGTTATTATATATATATTAATAACATACTTTTATATATATATATATATATATAAGGGGTCATAGATCAACCTATGACCTCCTTTGACTCATATATATTAATAATATACATATATATTAATAACATACATATTAATATAATAATATATATTAATAACATATATATATATGGTTATTATATTTAATAAAAATATTACATTATTATATATATATTAATAACATACTTATATATATATATATATATATTACGTTATTATATTTAGTAAAAATAATAATAATATAAATTATATTTATAGATTATAATGAGAATAACATAATATATTATTATATATTATATGTTATATCTTTACATTACGTTATTATGTATATATATATAATTTATTATAATACATATTTACATAGTAATATAACAAAAATAATTTATAAATCATAAGCTATAAAATATTATGTTATAATATATATTACGTTATTATATATATTAATAACATATATATATATATATAACTTTATTATATTTAATAAAAATATTACGTTATTATATATATTAATAACATACTTATATATATATATATAAGGTTATTATATTTAATAAAAATATTACGTTATTATATATATATATATATATATATATATATATATATATATATATTACTTTATTATATTTAATAAAAATATTACGTTATTATATATATATATTAATAACATACTTATATATATAATATATATATATATTATGTTATTATATTTAGTAAAAATAATAATAATATAAATTATTTTTATAGATTATAATGAGAATAACATAATATATTATTATATATTAATATATTATATGTTATATCTTTACATTACATTATAATATATATATATATAATATATTATAATACATATTTACATAGTAATATAACAAAAATAATTTATAAATCATAAGCTATAAGTCTTAAATCTGGTTTTCCCTCCAAAATGGGTTGGGATTTCAAATTTTCCACCAAAATTCACCTAGCCATATCGGATATCCGATTTCAAATCGGATATCCGATTTGAAATCCGATATCCGATTAGGCTTGGTATTTACCAAGCCTACCCGGTCAACCCAAAAGACATGTTTGAAGAGGGTTTTAGTGATACTCAGACTTCGGGTAGTCGTCTGACAATGTTATTTTGATTGAAATTGAATGAAACGAAAAGAGTTTTTTAATATCGCTCTCAAGATTCCATCAATATAATTTCTGTCAAATTCTGAAATTGATAAGTATTTATTAGTTAATTATCAATGAAGATTATTGTAAAGTGTTGATTAACATAGTGATTGAAAAACAGCTATAATTTTCAAACGGTATAACATTTTTTAAATCTAAAAGTTGCGTCACATTCTATGCTTCGCCTAGTATAAGAAAAAATTAAATAAAATTAAATTTGGTAAAAATTTCTATTAGTTAAGGTGGTCAGACACGGGACTCTTTTTTTTTCAAAAAAATTTTGGTAGAAAATTCATATTTAATTATTTATTTGGAATAAAAATATCAAAAAATATGCGTCACATCCGGGCATGAGTCTACTTTTCATATCTATAATTATATTAAAAAAATATTATCATTTGATTTTTATTAAGGTGGTCAGACATACACCTACTTTTTATTTTTGCCCTGAAATTTTTGTAGTACTGCATTAAAATTCAAACTTTTGACCAATCAATTATTTTTTTCTCCTGATAAGGCCTAGTAGTTTAGAAACTACATTCAATTTCCTACAGATTATTTTCTTACAACTTTTTGATATAAAGTCCATAACCACTTTAAAACTATGTGTTAAGTTGACATAACCCTGATTTTCTAATTTTTCACTGCCACTTAAGGCCATAGTTTGGTACACCATGATCCTGCACATACCCATCTATTCTATTGGATTCAATGTCTTAGTTTTGCATTCAAAATATTTGTGTCCATACTTCTTGCATTTGTGATATATGCCTTCAAATTTAGGTTTCTCTTTGCATTCATTAGCTCTATGACCATGTTGATTGCAATTATAGCATTTTACATTGAATTTAGCTTTGTCATTGCTCCAACATTTTTTTGATGTATGACCTAACTTACCATAGTGATTGCAAGTAGGTTTTTGATTATTTTGAACTCCTTGCTTGGATGATTCACCTTCTTATGTATATCTAATTCATGCTTATCCTTTCTCTCTGTATTAGATTTGTTCATTTAGTTGATCCATGTCTGCTTGAGATTTCATCATTCTCTCATTGGTTTTCCTTTCAGTGTTTAGATCATTTTGCAATCTTTCATTCTCTGATCTTAGATTCATGATTTCTTCATTTGCATTGGTGAGATGATCAATGAAGTCTTCCTACTAAAGGGATAGGTGTTGAATTTTATTGTTCTTTCCTTCTCTCTTCTTTTATGTTATTTTTCTCTTTGATGACTTTACACAATCTTTCTGACTGGATTTCTTGCTCTCTTCTTAGCTTTCTTACTTCTTCTTGAAGTGTACCATTATTTTCTTATAGCTCATTGATTACCTCATTAGCTTCATCTAGATTGTTTGTTGAATGGATGTCTTCAATTCTTTCTTCAATGTAGAGTTGGTCATTTATCTGTATTGTAAGATATTTTCTTCTTTTCAAGGATTAAGAGAGTTTCTCCTTTGCTTTCTTGAGTTTCCTAATAGCCAATTCCAAATCCATCTTTTCATTTTCAATATCCTTGTCAAGTCTGAATACTTCCATAGCCTCTGATCTTTGTTTAAGTTGTTAAACTTCTTTCCTGAGAACCACAAAGCTCTGATACCAATTGTTGGAAATATATGATGGGCTAAGTTACTGAGAGGGGAGGGGTGAATCAATAACCAATAAAACTCAATCCTTTAATTACTAATTAATCCTTCATGTGTATTCTAATCTAATTGCATGCATGAAAAACTAAAAGCATTAAAATATTCATAAAACTTTTGACACACAATATGGTGACACAAAAATCTTCCAAATAGAAAGTAAAATTGGAGTGGGGATGATACCCACAAGCTTTAATAGTGTAGTATAAATTTGGCCTGTTAAGGCTTATAATGATCACTTCTAATCATTTTCCCTATTAGGAGCAATAAGGACTACTAGGTCAACCTTGCAAAAGGATTTACAAACATACAATGAAGTATGCACTTGGTAAAGAGATTTACAAAAGACTGTTAAGTCTACCTTGTGAAAGGATTTAATTGATCAACCTGTTAAGATGAAATAGTGGTTGATCTCTAATATGTAACTTGGTTTGTTGAATGATATTCCTTTGAGTGTAATGATCACCTTACTATGATAGATAAATCTTTGCTACTCTGTATACTATTGTAGCCTGTGTACTTCACATTTTTTCTCTTCTCT
Source organism: Cupressus sempervirens (assembly GCA_028749045.1). Classification (NCBI taxonomy): domain Eukaryota; kingdom Viridiplantae; phylum Streptophyta; class Pinopsida; order Cupressales; family Cupressaceae; genus Cupressus; species Cupressus sempervirens. The sequence goes on along the minus strand of CM053789.1, from coordinate 17,014,434 downwards.
GCTTGTTACATTACTTTCATTTTTATTTATTTCATGCCTTTGGATGTGATACAATACATTACATATATACCAATCCAAATTACAATTCAACAAAGTCAACTACAATACAAGTTTACACAAAATACACAAAGTCAGCCCAACTACAAGAACTCAGGTTCTGAAGACTAGCTCTGTGAGGTGTTGATACTCAGTATCCACTGTCAATGCTCGTCCTCATCATGCACTTGATAGATGTAGAAGCTTGATCCATACTATCACTTCCAAGTAGTCTAAACTCGATCTATACTGGTGACTTGTTGAATACTATGAAACTCATTATATAAATTAAATCACTTGACTCGCACTACATAGCTCGGTCAATGCTATCCCTATGAGCTCGATATAAACTGAATCACTTGGTTAACACTGAGTGGCTTGGTCAACACTAGATTCACATCACTATAATTGTGAGCTTGGTAAGCACTACACAATGCAGTTTGTACTAAGAAACTCGGTAAACACTAAGAAGCTTGGTTTACATTAATGATCACAATCCTAGTAGAAACTGCTCGGTGCAAATTGAATGTTGTTCATTGAACTCAATAGCAACTTTAGAACTCGGTAGAGTCTAAATTCTTGGTTAATACTATTAACTATACAATAAGCTTGGTAAATACCAAATAAGTGTGTGTTACTAATAACAGACTTGACTGCAATGTCAACAATAATGAGAGGCACCAAGGGAAGATACCTAAGCTGGTCCCCATACCTCTGTATGCACAAGTTCTAATTTCTCACTTTTATTTTCCTTCCCAATCTTCACAAAACTCACTCTCTTTTGTTTTCTATAGACACAACTTTCATAGAAATCGATATTAACACATTTTAGACCTAGTAAAACATTCTTTGAATGAAATACTTTCATACCTTTCTCACTCATGTGCCCAAGTTTTTTGTGCCACAGCATTGTACCAAAATCTACAGTAGCTATTTATTCTCCCTGCTCAACTACTACAACTGTTCCTGAACATTCATTTTTCTCTAAAACAATCAAAGTACAAGGAACAATATGACCTATACAAAGATATAAGGTGCCTACTTTCACACCATTTTCTACTACAAGGGAACCTTTTGAAACCTTGAAATTTTTATCAATATAAGTAACTACACAACCCTCATCACCGAGTTGCCCTGCTGAAATTAAATTCTTACTCAACCTTCGAACATGTCTTTCCTTATGTAGTAGCCACTAATTCCTATTCTACAACTTAATCTTAACTTTTCCCTTTCCAACAATTTGACAAGGTTCATTATCCCCCAAATAAACAAGCCCAAAATCCCCTTGGACACAATTAATGAAATAACCTCTATGAGGTGTAGCATGAAAAGAAACACCATAATCTAAAACCCATGAATCATCAACACTTTCTAAAGATAGAAGAAAAGCATCCTCTTTGGATTTGTTACTTACCACATTTGCCTCCTTGTTCCCTTCTGGTTTATCTCCTTCATTATTCTTTTGAATCTAGAAATCTTTCTTCTTATGCCCTAGTTTACCACAATACCAACAATCTCTCAGTCCTCTAGATTGAGACCTCTTCCCGTTGACTTTGCTCTTGATTTCTCACAATTTCTAGAATTTTTTCCTCTCTTAGATGTTCTACCTCTGCTTTGTGCGTTCAAAGTACTTCTTGACATAGATCCACCTGAGGTTTTCCTACGAGTTTTCTTACTCAAAATAACATCGATCACATCATCATATTTTAGGGTATTAGATTCAGAAATAGAATTACTCACAGCCATTACTAAGTGATTCCAACTTTTAGGCAAAGAACACAAAATCAAGAGAGCCCATCGATCACATCATCATATTTTAGGGTATTAGATCCAGAAATAGAATTACTCACAACCATTACTAAGTGATTCCAACTTTCAGGCAAAGAACACAAAATCAAGAGAGCCCTAATTTCTTCATCAAAATTAATACCCACATAAGATAACTGACTAGTAATAGTATTAAACTCATTTAAATGATCTGCAATAGATCAACATTCTATCATTTTCATATTAAATAAATACTTCATGAGAAATACCTTGGTTGAAGTGCAGGGTTTTTCATACAATTTTGCTAAGGTTTGCATCAACTCTCCCATCATCTTTGCTTTTGTAATATTAAATTTCATTGATGGTGCCAAGCATAATTGAATGCTTCCAAGTGTCTTTCTCTCTAAAATCTCTCAGTCCTCATCTGACAAAGCTCCTTATTTCTTAGATTTTCCTTCCAATGGCTTCCATAAATCCTTATGATAAAGATAGTCTTCTATTTGCATCTTCCATAACTGAAAGTTCTGCCCATTTAACTTCTCCACCTTCAGCTTACCCTTATCTGTCATTGCTCCCATTCAACCACGAGACTCCCACTCAACCATGAGACCTTCCTGCAGAGGATTGCTATAAAAAAAATGACGATGGTCTAACTCAAAAAATGATGACAACCTAGCTCTGATACCACTTGTTACAATTAACTTCAGACAAAAATAATAGTTACATACAAATATAACCAAAATCAAAAAATAATAGATCACACATAAGAGAACACAAGACACCAAGATTTAGTGTAGTTCACCCATTCCCTGGGCTATGTCCACCAATAGCAAATCTAATATTGTTATTATCCAATGATTACAACCTAACTACAATTAGTAATCCCTTATAGCTTAATACCACCACAAGAACCAATTTTTGCATTACACATTATGAAAAACCCTAACCCTAAGCCATTTTTATACAAGTTTTTTTTCGCTTACAAAAATAGGGCTAGAATAATAAAAAAAATAGTAGTTGAAGCCTTTTACAATATAAGGGCATTTTTGGCTTTAGAAAACCCCTACGAGGGCATTTCCCCTCAACCCTACCTTGTACTATGACAGGGAGCACACTTGGGGTGCTACCCAAGGACCCTGCAAGGGCACTGCCCCTTGACCTCTTATTGGGGTGTTATCCCCAAACCCCCATAGAAATAATTTCGAGGGAAACTACATCAAATAATCCTCTGAGTCTAATTAGGCTCCACATCACAACACCTACATCATTTTGTTAGTACATGTCTCCAATGTGAACTACTCCAATATAGTTAAAAAGAGAATTCTTAACTCGAACACAAAAAGACATATGGAGTTCACTGAAGAGAAGGGTTTAATAGAATTGATAAAAGTAGTCAAGATGCTAGATTCCTCATACTAACTACACAAACCTTAACTTGCTCTCTATCATCACTTCTACTTTTTGATGCTAGATCTCTTATATAAATTACTTGATTCAAATAAGATGAATCAAATATAGTTGTTAACTTCAATCTTCCTTCAATGCTTCAAATGACTATTCTTCCAATACCACATGTGAACTAGATGGATCTTTAGCTTTCACAAATGCCTCCTTGAATTCTTTTACATGTTCATTTATATTGTCTTTCTCACTACCATTGCTACTATCTATTCTTCTGACATTCCTATTCATATTTCTTCTAAAGTTTGGATTCCAATTGATGTTCCTCATATCCATTCTATAGAATCTCACTATATGACCAAAGTTGTTACACAACTAACATACTAGTGCATTGTTTCCAACTCTAGGTGTAGGATGGTTTATAGGTACTCTATGATTTCTAGCTATATGTCCAAGGTTTTTACACTTATAATACATAATATTGTTCCTTGCTCCATTATTTCCTTCTTCATATCTTCTTCCTGTAGAGTCAGTACCTCTAAACATTCTACAATTTTTATTGCTATTATCAAACTTAGGTTTCTTATAATTTGTTGCTTTATGACCAAAACCATGACAATTATAACAATAAAATTTAATAACATGTTTAAATGAATTACCTATGTAGTCCCTTCTCATATAACCAACTTTATTACATGCATAATATCTACCTTTGAATTCATATCTCACTTCTTTAGGTGACTCAATTTTCTCATATTACTTTGGTTCATCAACTTGTTTAGGTTGATCAACTTGTTCAATCTCCTTAGATTTAATTGAACAAGTTGATGAACCAAAGTAATCTGAGAAAACTGAACCACCTAAAGAAGTGAGATATGAATTCAAAGGTAGATGTTATGCATGTAATAAAGTTGGTCATGTGAGAAGGGACTACACAGGTAAGCCATTTAAACATTTTACGAATTTTTATTATTACAACTATCATGGTTTTGGTCATAGAATAGTAAATTATAAGAAACCCAAGCTTGATAACAATGATAACAATAGTAGAATGTTTAGAGGTACTAAACCTCTTCCTTTCCCACTCTCACGCATATAGAAATAAAATTTCTTTGAGTTTGTACTCTCTATGACATGGTGTAATGACATAACTACATTAAAAAATTCATGTATGAATTGGTATTTTATAGAGTTAATTGAAACTCAAACTTGCCTTTCCTTTCCAATTAATAGTCCTTGCCAAACTTAATAGATGTATTCAAAAACTACTCTCATTCAGGAAGCTTTAGTTTCATAGACACGACTTCTAGGATGATTTTAATGAAAATAGAACCATTAGAAGTTTTCTTTTATGGGATACAAATTCGTAATGATAACACAAGAAATGATTAATTTAGGATAAGGAGCTATAGATGGGAAACCAATTACTTTAAGGAGATCATTCTCTACAAATTTTTGGTTGACAAGAGTCATATTCATCTTTCATTCTCTTAACAATTCCATGAATAGTCATGTCATCTAACTATATGTCCTTGATCTCATATAGGATATTCCCTATAGAACATGATATTATAAAGACTACTATTTGGAATTAGTGGTATAAAAGGCATTTTATCAAGGGTTCTATAATTGTGGTTAGAAAATGATAGCTAAACCCTGGCATTTTATAAAACACACTCATGAATTACTCTCCAAACTACCACACATGGTAATTTTTAAAGAAGTTTTACTTATAACTCTTACCTTGTAATACCCTGCTCGGGAACTCAAAAGAAATAATCTTAATATGTTACAAAGTTTACTAAAATATTTTATTTTTTAAAGTTTAAACAACATCAAAGTAACAATAATGCGGAAGCAATATATACATACACATCAAGAACACGTAATCAATTATAAATATAGTTAGAATTCCTCAAGTGTTCTTTCCCATTGAATCACATTTAAGAAAGTTTTATTAATTAGTTAAGTCTCAATTACAATGTCCATAATCATAAAATGAATAAACACATACATAATCATATAAGCAAATGTATAAGTTCAACTAACAATATGAAAGCACATCTAATGAATAGCATCCACTGCACATGTCATAGGGTATGTAAAAATAGATACAAGTACATCAATATACAATACAGTATCTCGTAGGATCTTAAAACACATGATACATAGATACATCAAATGAATAGAAGTCTTCAAGATAAGAGGAAGAATGATAATGGTACCACTATATCAAGGAGCATCCAACATCTGTCAATCTGAGAGGGACCCAAATGGTAAGAATACACTACCTTCCGACCACATGGTCACCTAATTAGGCTCCCACTCCACTGTACAGGAGAGATAATGTATGATCCACACATAGATAATCAAATCATAAAATAATTCTAGGCAAGGAATCGTGATAGCCAAAACTACCTCAAGGATAACACAAACTATTCAAGAAGAAGAGATAATAAAAATTGAAAGGACACTCATTCCAATACTAACATCTCATACCAAGTCAACATACAAATACCAAGACCAAAAATATACAACCACCTCGAAATCAATGTCAAGTGTCACAAGCACAATGACCAATAGATAACAACTATCATCAATAAAAGTAAATTACCAATCACTAACTCCAACAATAAAAACACCACTGATGAATAACTGATCATTTATTAATAAAAGTCAATTGTTAACAATAAATGGCATCGAATCAATGAGTAACAAATCACAATAAATACACCATCAAAAATAATATCTAACAAGTACACCACTAGAGGAAAATATAAAAAACCATGAAGGAGACTCAAGCTACATACTATGGAGTGTCATCACATGAGCCAACTCTAAGGTTACCCTAGTAGTCTCTCAAGACCCCAGTCCCCTAGTGACTCTATGCAGAACCAGAATATCATCTCATCCTTAGTCCATACAAGCACTCAAGGCATGGACGAAGAAAAATCTCTAACTTATATTTTTAATGTATCTCAAGGAAAAGGGTTAAGCAAGATATTTTAATTACTATGTTATCACTTGTTATGCAACTTACAATGAGTTACCCTGGTAGCCACTTTGGGCCATGATCCCCATTGCAAGCCACTCCCATAGACATGCACCTAGACTACCTTTCCAAAAATTGCAAACCAGAATAGTGTCCCATACCACAAAAAAGTAATATTGATCGAATTTGGTTCCTTAATAGGCAACCCAAAAATAATATTGGTTCTCAAAACCCAATTTCTCATAAATGCTCAATAGCATAAAGCTCATAAAATATAAATATCAATTCAAATCATAAAGTTCATCATGGCATCCAGTCAAATAATCATAAAGAAAATCTCAAAAATGTCTCTAGTGCATATCCTATCTTGGCCAACTAAACGACCCACAAAGAAAACTATTAGAGAAAATAAACATCACAAGACTATAAATAGAACATAAGAAAATACATAGTTTTAAGCCACATGATTTAATTCCACCAATTTCTCTTGTTTGGTTTGGGTCATAAGAATGTGTTTAAAAATAAAGTAAGAATATACATGTTAATATAAATTGTTATGCTAATATACTTATTTAAATAAATAAGTATTTAAATATCCAATGTCTTTGTACATATAAAATATCATGCAATATTATCATGTTATTAATTTTAAATAATCTTAAATCATAAATTATTTAAACATAAATTTATATTATTAGATTATATACTAAAATCAATTTCATTTTTAAAATATTAATTTGACTTCTATTTAAGTCCAATATTAACATTTACTTTTCTTTTAATTCATAATGCAACTAGAGATAAAATTATAAATTTAATTTAATTATTTATAAATCCTCTCACAAAGTCAAATAGTTATAACTAAATGATTACAAAGTGAACTCTACCACAACTTTTCTTAAAATATAATAAAATTTTAAATATTTATTTATTAACTTCCCTCTTGCATTAATAATTATAAAATTATTTATATGCAACTAAGAGTTTAATTAGACTTAAAGAATCAATAATGATAACATCCACTTAAACTAAATGAATAATATTTATTTTATTTTTTTTAAATTAATAAATTATTTATTTTTTTATTTGTAATTAATTAATTAATTAATTTTAAATAAATAAATCTAAAATTTAAATTATATAAAATAAAAATACACATGCAATTAGTATTTTCACTTGTCTTTGATCTCTCAAATAATGCAACCATACTATACTTGGTTTTCTATTTTTAGCATATTTGTTTTCACATGCAACTTTACTATACTTAGCTTTTTATGTTTAATGTATTTTTTTTCACATGCATGTAACCATACTATACTTAGTTTCTATTTTTAGCATATTTGTTTTCACATGCACATATAAGTTTAGTTACAACATGCTTTCCTCTCAATTAATCTTTTTTTCTTTTTTCAATAAATTTTGTAATTAAATTATTTTAGATATAAGAATAATATTTATCCATATTTTAAAAATTCATGATAATCTCATGGTTCTAATGACAAATTTATAGTTGAAACCCTAACTATTCAATTTATTATTTTCTTCTAAATTTTCATAATCAAATATTCCCTATATTATCTAAAGGGGTTTTATAAGAATACAGTCGTAATAATTTTCTACAAGTTTTCCACAGTCATCTTGATTAATAAGTTTTCCTTTTCAAAATCCACAACATAATTCTTCATCCAGAATTAATACAATAAATTAATAAGCATAATACAAGAACTCATGAAGACACGAAGTAAACAGATCTTTCAATAAAATTCTACAATGAGTTTTCAAACCATACCTCAAAACCACAGCTAAAATCTGAGATAATCTGTGAATGCATACAAATCCAAACCTTCTGAAACTTTCAACAATTCTTTTGATCCAATTTTGAATTTTTCTCCCTAAAACCTGTGTAATTGCAAAATGAGTTCTAGATCTTTGATAAAGAGTTCTCCCCTAAAATGGGGCTTTGATTGTGCAATCACAAGAGGGAACTCATTGATCAATTATTGTTTATTACTTTATTACCTTTTACCTTTTCATGCACAACCCTTTTAGATATTTAATTACAAAATAATTTAATTTAAATAATTAGCTTTCTCTCTTTAATCAATTTTAGAAGCATTTTAATAATATATTTATTGATTTAATTAATAACATTATTTAGAGTTTATTATTAAAATAAAACTCCTAAATAATTATCATTAAATTAAATAAATATAACTACACCACAATTAGGACTATAACTTTATCTTTAAATTTTATTCTTTTATATTTTATTTTTCTCAAGCTTATTACAAGCACTAATTAAAGCATTGTTTATTATTTAAATTAATAATAATAATCAAAGCTCATTGTTTAAATGCAATTCTAATTTATTTTTTATTATTAAATAAATAATTCTAATAAAGCAGTATTAAATTTTTAATATTTTAATATTTTATTCTCTTTTTGTCTAGCTTTTGAAATTAGACTTTTTAAATTAATTCTTTTAAACTAAAGTACATATTTAATTAAGTAATAATTAATTAAATATCATCATATTCTAATTTCTCTTTAACAAATTTTCTAAATTTAGAGTTTTAAATTAAAGCACATATTTAATTAAATTTGTAATCAATTAAATATTCTCATACTTTAATATTTTCTTTTTAATCAAATAATATTTAATAATTCTCAATATTATATGATTAACTAAAATATTATAATTAAATCATTTACCAAATAAATCACATAGCAAAATTCACATAAAAGCAACATTACCAAAATAGACCAAGCTCAAAATCAACCAACATAGACAAATATAAACTCATGGATTTTTTAAAATGGTGGAAAGTTAGTTACGAGTCCTCCTTGTAAGACAAGTATTTAGGTTGTGGCTGGGATTGGACTTGAACATTATCTCTCCATTCTTACCATTGAGTTATTGTGATAGGGCACACTCATCCTGGCAATTCAGGGAAGTCGATGCCTGGTACCTACATTCTGCATAAAAGATGAGCATGTACATGTATATAACTATATCTAAACTAAACAAGCAATGGCAGGGAGTGGTACATCGTGTAGATCATGACTGGCAGGTAACTACGTCTCCCTCCCTTAACTACATCAAATATGACAATCAAAAAGATAAAATAGACACATGCACATATGTGGTAAGTATCATAATAATTATAAGTCAAACATCAAATGCTCAAATAAAATAATGCATTATTACGAATATGAATTAATCATCATTAAAGCATCACCTGACATTACTATGAAAGAAATCGCATTTATTAACTATGAATCATTAATGCATCATTAATGCACCAGTAACCATAATCATTAATTAACATGTGAAATATAATCAATTAAGTAATTCTTTATTTATATACATGTAATCCAAGTCATGAAATATTTTCATAATTATAAATACAATACCCTTGAAACTAACACATTCATGAAATAGACATAAACATAGTTTGGTAAATATAATGGAAAAGAAAACTATAGGTAGGCACTACATACCATTACCTATTTAATGCACGCATACAAGTTTTCTACTTGCCTCAAATCTATAAATTCTACTCAGCTACGTTTGCAAATTGAAATTAGTCTCACAAGATGATGTTAGAAACTCATTTAATTTTCTCAACTAAAGTACAAATCATTTTTTAAAATGATGCAAATTATTTGTATATCTTTTGCAAACTCACTAATCATTAATATAATCCACTCATTGACACCTCATACTGAGGGTGGCTTGGAAATTGGGAAATACCTTTAAGTCAATTAGTCTACAATATTCTGATAAATAAGAATACACATTGACAAGTGGTTGTGCAATTTTAGGAACTTTTCAATTACTACAAAATTTCAACCTTGTCTAACCTCAAGTCAGAGTAGTACTGAGATAGGTGACCTCCTAATAATTCTCAATGCTCCACCTTTGTGAGCATCACCCATATGTAATGAGTGTTAAGTGTTTGATTCATTCTCATAAGATATGGATTCTTTGGAACTATTACTCATGAAACATGGATCAATGAGTCTAACTCAAATTACTACATCGTTGAATCCTGATAAAAATATCACAAGTCCAACCTATTGATACTAAGGCTACTAAGCATAGATGAATATGTTACATTGAGGAACATTAAAAAAATTAATCCATATAAATGAAGCAAAGAGGGATTATTAAAATTAACATGACATGCACAACTAAACTCATAATTTACCCAACATTGTTATTCATAAAATATTTAGATGACACAAAATGGTATCACGTGTATAAACTATTTCCTTCCAATTCTTGGGCAAGTGAGAGTTATATTCTTATCTCCTCCTCTTGTCAATATGATGAAATTTATGTAATTTCCCCAACCATGATACACTCCATTTTAAAAAAATGTTACCAATGCATTTATATATCTATCACCATATCACAAATCTTCAATGTGAGCCACAAATTGACACCTTAGAATGAACATGATTTAGAAAATAGGAAATCCATTTAAGTTAGATAGTACACTCATTTTCCCTTTAAGTTGGGTAGTTCACAAAATTTGATGAATAACAAAACACCTAGAAAGCTCAAAAATTTCATGACCCACTGATATAAATAATACTAAGAATAGAGGAATATGTTACATTGAAGAAGACATGAAGTATTGGACCTTCTAAATGAAATAGATATAGTCTATTAAAATTGGCATCATAAATGCAATTGAACTCATAGCCTACCCAACACTACTCTTCATAGTATCCTCAATTGATACAAAATGATCTCACTTACATTAATTGTTTTCATCTAGTACTTGGACAATTAGAGAGTTGTATTCTTCAATTATTCTCCTGTCAATTCCATGAATATCTATATCATGTAGCTCTATCTCCAAGGATCCATGTAGACTATACCCTATAGTAGGTGACATTACGAAGGCTACAGTTAAAACAAACACAAATATATTACATTGATGAAGACTGAAAGTTTTGGGTCTGTCGCGACATTCTCAAAATTGTTGGTCAAAAACCTACAAGCCTTGTCTACTTAATTTTGGGAAATCAACACAATTTGGTCAACAAACAAGGTTGAAAATACACTTATTGAACCCTCACCCTTTAAGCTCTACAAAACCTAGGTGGTTGTACCTTCTTATCTCAACTGTTATAGAGGAGAAAAATTACTAGCGCAGATTAAAAATTGATACTCTTGAGTAGGAAAGTACTTTCTCAAGTAGAAATTAGGTGATAATATTCTTGAAAATTAAAATGTGAAGTGGTATATACAAGCAAGGGAATGAGACAATGAATTTCATCTTCTAGTTAATTACACTTTTCCTTAGAAAGAATAAAAGACTAGTCATTTCTTGATGGGAGAATAGAGTCAATAACAATGTTTGTTGCAATCATCCAATCACTTGGAGACACATGTGCATGTATCAATTGTTGGATAGAGAACTTGAGATTATAAAACCCTAATTAATCAAATTTAACTACAATAGTAGCAAAGACCAATTACATAAAATCCATGCATAGATTATGCACATCGAGGATTTTATTTCTTCAATTTCAATCCATCAACAATAATGTAAATACAAGAAGATGACTTGCAAATGCCAATTGTTATGATTTATTCCCAAACTTTAGAAGAGAAATATAGTATTTTTATTAAATCTAAAAATAAGTACAATTGGATGGTGATTGGTTACAATGTTTATCCCTATACTGCATATTCATAGCTTTGTATCTTTATATACTTATATATTTTCCTATATATATTAGGTCTTGGTACCCTTTCTTATAGAAAATGAAAGGGTGCAAGAAAGCTTTAGACCTTAACATAAAAACTAACTAATAACTAACTGTAACCATTCACAAATTTTTTACAATGATAAGCTTTTTAAGAAGCTTTTAAACTAAATATCACAATTCTTGAATCATGTCAAGAATGTCTTCAATTTGTTGGTTCCCACAAAGGTCTTCAAAATCAGCCAAGATAGCTCCAACCTCAGTTCTATCTTCTTCAAGCTCCAACTCCTGCACATTGCTAACATAATTGGCATAATTATTCTGCAAATCTTAGGCTACTATGTACATGCTATTAAGAATGTCAAGTTGGTCCTCCTCTACTGATGACAAATCTAGTTGCATGACTAGTTTGGTTCGTCCTGATCATTTTATGCTCAAACGGGTAGTCCCATGGTAAAAAAGGCTTTAAAAGATACACAAGAACAAAACAAAAAAATTTCAATACGCGAGCATTATGAGTGAATGTTTTCTGATAATGTCCTTACTCAAAAATAGTTAGTAAATGCATTAAACTCCAACCAACTGATCACACGTGTAAATAAAAATAAAATGTCACATCAAACTTTGTGCTAATTTAAGACTGAATTCAAATGTACTTAGCTTTAAATGCTCATGTCCTTTTATTGGAGTTGAAAATAGATCTTCACAATGCAGATCTTTGCCAAGTCAGCTTGATGAATAGACATAGTATGCAAAATTATGAAATTAGAATGTTAAGAAATCTAGTCCTAAAAACTAATGATGCAAGATCCTCCCCTCAATTCCTTAAACTCATTGATTCGAAAAGAGCAGACTTGAGGTGCCAGGGTTTTTGCTCTGCTAGGGTTTCTTGCTTCATGCAATCTTTCATTTTTTTGTGTATGGCTTTTCATCTAAACTTTCCCTCTGTTAGCTCCACTTGTCATACTGCATTTACTGTGGGAGTCTTTTAGGCTAGGATATAATGGCTCTAGCCAGCGGTGAACTAGTTGTTTCTGGCATTCATGCTACTGCTTCAGTCTGCCATGGTGCCTCCACAGAACAAACATCCACGCAAGTTTTTCCTGAAGGTTTTTAATGAGGTAATCCTAACATTATCCTTCCTTTGCAAGAATTTGATGCTGCATGTGATTGGTTAGAATAGCACACCTTAATAGGTTTTTTGTGGGTAGGACTCCCCCTAAAGCTATGCTCCGCGAATGGGTTAACAAGAGTTGGACTCCTCATGGAGTCTGCCTTGACACTATGGAAAACCTTACTAAAGGTTTTTTTTATTTCACTTTGCTAACCCTTGTAGGCAGACACGGTCTTTAACAACGGACCATGGTTTGTGTGTCCCTCCTTGCTTGTTTTTCAAAAATGGTCACAAGACTTCATAATCTCGAATGATAAAAAGCTTAGGGTTCCTGTATGAGTTGAGTTCCCATGTCTACCCTTGCTTTACTAGCCTTTCATTGAGTCCATTACCAAAGCCCTTGGAAAAGTTGTCACCAAGGAGCCTGAGAAATTCTTCAATGCCCGCCCGCAATGACGCATTTGTGTAGACGTGGATCTTTCCAAGGATCTCAAGGATTTTGTGGAAATTCATATTGGGACCAAAACCTTCTCTTAGAAGGTTCTTTACTTGAACCTCCCCAACACCTGTTATAGGTGCCAATCCATAGAACACAAGATCAAGGACTGCCCTCTAGCTATGCCTAGGATCAAGCTCGTGCCTAAAGAGGTGTCTATCATATAGGCGAAAGGGAAAAAAGAAGAATGGGTTATTGTTGGGCATAAGGGCAAGGCTCCCTTGAATCCCTTGCCCCCCAAGCAGTCCTATGCTACAGTCACTGCAGTTCCTCCTATCACTATAGGAGTGTCAACTTCGGCTAGAGTAGGGATGCAAGTGGCAGACAAAGGACCTACTTCTGGAGTTTCACAAGTTTTAAACCTTGCTGGCTCGCAGGGGATTAAGGCAACTACCAAGGTTTCTTCCTTGGCTAGAGTGCAAACTCCTCTTATTGCCTCTTCCATAGCTCCACCAACAACATGGTGTTCTTGAAATCCTCTTGGATGTGCGAAGATACCAGAGGTGAAATGTTAGGCTGTAAGTCCAAAGGATTTTTTGTTTGACTTCAACCATGTTTCTACCTTCTTGCAGAATAGCTACTCCCCTCTTGAGGACAAAGATGACATGGAAGAGTTCTCATGAACTTCCTATCATGGAATGTGTGAGGTCTCATAGACCTCCCCAGAAAGTACTATGTTTGGGATGTCCATCATAGACTTGGTAATTTAGATTTTCTCTGTCTGCAAGAAGTTAAAATTTTTGGTTTCATGCTTGCTTTGGCATGCTGCGTAATTTGGCAAGATGGCATGATGTTTTCTTCCCAACACGAAGTTGATCAAGGTGGTGTAGTTACTCTCCTGTCACCTCGCCTTCATTCTATTGTTATTTTGAAACCCCACACATAGAATTATTTGGCTTTTGCTTTCCATTAACAATCATTCTTTTGGAGTCATTAATGTTTATGCTTCCAATGATGTTATGGAAAGATCCCAAATGTGGGCCTAGCTAGCTAAAAAAATTCCTCTAGCTACTTGGGTTATGTGTGGGGACTTTAATATGGTTGAAGTGGCCTCTAACAAAGATAACATTCTACCTTTTCGATGGATAGCTAGGGAAAGACAAGCCTGGTTTGGGGCTTTTTGATCCCAATACCAACCGCCGCCAGGATAGTGGGGTTTGGTACACTTGGTCCAACTTTTGAGCTAGCTCTAACTACATATTAAAATGCCTTGATCATGCTATGATCATTGTGCAATCTTTTTTCTCCTTTTCTGAGGATCAAGATTTACCTTCATTCCCCTGCTAGATGTGATGTTATCTGACCACTATCCCATCTATTTTGTCATTTCTTGGCAAATAGTTGTCCCTAAGGTGGCCAAGTCTCAATTCTTCCTCAACACATTTGTTCTAATGCATGCTTCCACCATTTCACACGTCCTATGTGTTTGGAACCTAGAGCCACGTCAGCATTCTCAAAGAGGTTAGATTCAATGGTGGAATGATGCCATTACCAGAACTGCTCAATTCTTGCATATTTATGGGTGACAATTGGCTACATTCTGCAAACAGTCCTATGAGGCCAACACGCTTGCCCTCAAAAAAGCCTCTGAGGCCCTCACCCTCAATCCCTTTGATGTGGACTTGCAAATTCAGCTTGCCAAGCTTTGTCATGACAAGTAAATTGTTGATAATTATGTTGTGTGGGGAGCTCAAATCAAAGCCCATCTCCACTAGTTGGAGGTTGGCGACAAAGCCTTGAAGGAATTTTTTCAGGCTTTTCGTGCTCATCATACCAATGTTGGGATTAAAAAAATCAAACAAGGAAATATTTTTCTATCTAGTCTCCCCACCATCCTGCAAGCATTTGTTCATCACTATGAGAATGTGTCTGCTTCAAAGGGAAATTCGGTTGCTCAAGAGGCAACTCTTAGAAAGTGTATTTTTGTTACTCCAAACCATCTAGCAGCTAAGAAACACACTTTCTATGAGCAACTTCTTTCTCTCCATGACCTTAAAGAGGTGGTCTACTCCATGGAGGATGACAAGTCCCCTGGGTGTGATGGGTTCCCTTGTGAATTCTACAAACACATTTGGGACCATATAGGTCCTGACCTGCACAAAGTTTATCTTGAAGCCTATCACTCTAAAAGCTTAGGAGCCATTATAAACAAAGGAAATATCAAATTCATACCTAAAGCTGGTGATCCAAAGGATATATGCAATTGGTGACCCATTACCCTTCTGAATGTGTCATACAAGATCATTGCCAAGGCTATCTCTCTCAAAATCAAGCACATGTTGCCCTTCATTGTACGACCAGAGAAAACTAGATTCATCAAGTCTAGATATATTCTTGACAACATCATTGTTGTCTAGGAGGGAATGGAATGGGCTTGCAAGTCCAATCAGAAGGCCATCTTTTTAAATAAAGATTTTGCTAAAGCCTATGATTGCATTGAATGGCCCTTCATCTTGGCTATGCTCCAAGCTCTAGGTTTTGGCCCCAACTTCCTCCAGTCCATGGAGATGCTCTTTGGGGATGCTAATGCTTGCATTACAATCAACAATTCATAATCGGAGGCTTTTGGTCTTTTTCATTCCATCAGACAAGGTTGTCTGCTAGCTCCTACACTTTATGTCCTTGCTGAGGAAGGTTTTGGTTATTTACTTGTGCATTTTGTGTCCTCTAGAATGGTTCGTGGAATTTACTTACCTGAATCATCCTACCAACTAGTCAATGGAAACTTTGCTGGTGATTCTTTTCTCACTCTTTTAGAGGATGAAGAAAACATCAATAATGCTTTAAGTTGCCTGGACACTTTTTGTCAAGCTTCAAGTTCTGCCATTCAATGGCATAAAATGCTCTGGTTCTGCCAGTCCTTTCTGCCAACTCCACCTTGGCTTAGCCAGTTTGAGTGGAAATGGGTTACTCACAGAGAAATCTTCCACTTTCTCGGCATTCATTTTCTGTTCCAGGCGTCGCCTATGGAATTTTGGAATGTTGTGTTGGCCAAGATTAGCAAAAAGCTTGACTACTGGATCACAAAGCCACTCTCCCTTGTAGGAAAATTTTAGATTCACTCAAAGATTCTTGCAGCCACTCATGTTTATTACTCATCCTGTTGGGCTCCATCTAAAGCCTCCTACATGAAGCTAGAAAGATTGCTCAAGGATTTTCTTTGGACCTCTAGTTCTGATCACCATGGCTTTCACAAAGTGGCTTGGGACTTCTATTGTCTTCCAAGAGAGTCTGGTGGTCTTGGCTTTCTTTCCACTTAGAGACAAGTGCTTGCTCTCTATGCAAAATGAATTATTAGGGCTCTCTTAGGAGATGAAACTTGGAAGATTTTGGTTCAGGACTGCATTTCTTCTAGCTTCCCTATCAACAAGCTCTCTTGGAAGGGGATTGGCTTCCAAACCCTTCTCATTATTTGTGACCCCGTGATCATATAGGGCTCCTTTGTCATCAAGAGCATCTGGAAAGCCTAGGAGGCTATCAAGCCCTAGCTTCAATGGGTTGGAGATGAATTCCACAATGGCCTCTCCTTGAATCAGCATAACATATGGTGGTCTCCCCTATTTTCCATTCAGGGTACTCCCCTCGCTAAGACTCAAGGGACTAGTGCTCTGCATTTTTTCAAACATGGTATCAAAACTCCAAAGGACCTCTTTTCATAGGTCACCATGAATTTTAGGACCTGGGAAGATATGCAAGTATAGTAT
This sequence comes from Cupressus sempervirens, assembly GCA_028749045.1. Taxonomy (NCBI): domain Eukaryota; kingdom Viridiplantae; phylum Streptophyta; class Pinopsida; order Cupressales; family Cupressaceae; genus Cupressus; species Cupressus sempervirens. The sequence goes on along the minus strand of CM053789.1, from coordinate 16,997,200 downwards.
TGCCTTGTCTATTCTGACTGGCAGACTTTTGACCTTCTGCTTTCTTCCATCCCTGTTCACTTAGTTCATAAAGTAGGGATTCAGTCTGTTCACCCTTGGTGGCTTGATTGGAGGTGGTTTCTTGCCACTCCTTTTTCTAACTACAAGCCAAGTATGGGATACAAATGGCTTTCACCTCATCTTCCCATGGTGCATACGCTAAACCACAGATGGCATTTGCAATCTTCCCTTTCTCAATGGAGAAAATGCTTTTACACCATATGGAATGCTATAATTGAATCCAAGATTGTGCATTTTTCTTGGTTCCTGGCCTTCCAAGGTCTTCCCCTAGGGCCTTGGCTCAAGCACATTGGGGTTCCTGATCCTAGATGCCCCTTTTGTGGACAACCTAAGTCATCCTTTCATATTTTTTGGTTCTACAAGTGTGCCTAGAATTATTGGCACTAGATTCATGATTTCTTCAAACCATTCAAACTTGAGTTTTTCCTATGATTTTACTGGCTGACTCTCCCAGATTTCCTTGGAAGTTCACCTAGATTTGGCATACCTTCAAGCTAGAGATCCTATTTTCTTTGTGGAAAGATAGGAATGTTGTTCTTTTCACACACATTTTTCTAGATGTTAACATTGCTATGTATTCTAAGGCATGCATTTGTAATAATGTAATTATGCAAATATAGGTGCAAGCTAATAAAGTTGCACTCAAATTTGCTCACCTGCAAGAGCTGCTCAATCACTAGGGCAATGCCTCTTGTACTATCACCAGAGTTCCTCCAGATGCCTCAGCAGAGACCTCGATACCCTGTGGCCACCGTCCTTGGTGCCACTCCTCCGGCCACCACTCACACACCTGTACTCCTAGGCTTCCTACCATCACTCTCCCAGTGGTGGTGATGGAAGATGGAGGTGTCGCTTAGCTTCCCCACCCCATGGTGGTTCTGGTTGGTCCTAGGCTCCTCCTCCTGGTTCTCATTGTGCACACTTAGGGAAGTGACCTTTCTTAGACTTGGAAATTTCTCCTCCATGGCCAGAGGTTAAAGATGCAGAGGCTACTACTATTACTACTACTAGCAAAGATGGCTAGACTATTCCCAGTCTACCCCCCAATCCTAAAGATGATTGGGATTTTCAAGATAAAGATGATCCACCACCCTTGGCTGGCTCTACTTTGGCAGCCTGAGGTTGCCTTTTTTTTTTTTGATGAATAGTTTTTTATTCAAGTTACGCTCGTGTTTTTTTGTCTAGCTTCAGCCATTTGATCTCTTTCGTGAGGTAATCTTGTATCCCCCGGCACTTTTTTGTGAATTTTAAACTGAGTATATTTTATTAATAGAAAAGGTAACTATTCATCAAAAAAAAATTCCTTAAACTCATAATAGAAACAAATAAACAACATCAAATGTGAGAACAAAATATGGACTTCTTATTTGTGCCACAAATGCAGAATTACATAATTCACAAGTACAATATGCTAACCCACATAGGTGCCTTCATTACAATAATCTGTAAGACAAGCTGTGAACTATCACCCAGAGCTGTCCTAGACAATGTTCGGGCTTTTCTTAAATAGGCAGTTTTATGTCACCTAGGAAGGTTCTAGATGCTCAAACTTAATACCTAGGGCCGACAGACCCTAACAAAACATATAGAGTTTTCCAAATACATATTTGACAATTATTTTAGAAATTTTGGGTAGCCCAACTTCAGAAGGCCATAACTCATGAACTGTTGCTTCGATTGGCTATTATAACTACTTTTCAAAAATGCCAGCTCCTGATGTACAGACTTGAAATTGTGCTAGCACCCTTCTGTTGAGTTTTTAGACCTCATCCAGGCACTCTAAGGCCTCCAACAGTGAGCCTGAAGATTTGTCTACAAATTTTTCCATCAAAAATTTGCAATAACTTCTTTGATACTTAAGCTGGAGCAATGAGATTTTATGGCAGGCTTATATCTCTAAAATGAACCTTCCTGTAGAAAATGAGAACATTTCAAGCTCATATGAAAAACTTAATAAAAATAGCAAGTTCCCATAAATAGTAACCACCCTGTCTACTAGTCCTTATTAAAATAGAATTGACTGAAAATACAATATTTTTGGGTGATGCAAGATTGCACTTGCACCTAGGATGCTCCTACATCAACTAGTGACATCAAACAGAGAGAACCATCTTGAATGTGAAATCATCAAATCAGAACCCACTGAATCCTTATTGAGTGAAATAATGAAATCAAAAGTGCCTTATGACATCATTCTCGAAATCACAAAATCAAAAGTGCTTTAGAACATCATTCCCAAAATTGAAAAATCAAAACCTTTCGTATCATCTCTTTATGAATTTCAAAATCGGAAGCTTATTCATTTCTTCTTTGTGAGATCACAAAATCAAAAACTTTGACAGATGAACATAAAATGATATTTTGCTAAAAGAATTTCAAGGCTCCATAAGTGGTTCTTTCTAGGGATGCATATTTTCTTGAACATGGCAAGAATCTCGCTATCTCTTTAATAAAAAAGGAAACAAGAAAGGTAAAAACAACCCTACACTAACAAAAAAATATAAAATAATAAAACTAGCTTAAAAGAAAAAGGGCTTAAGGTACTGAGCATGAATGGGAAATTCTTGTATTTTCCCATTTGTATCTTGCAAAAAGAATGAGTGGTCTCTTTCCTATTCAGATATCACAAAAGGTCCTAACAATAGAGCATCAAATTTCTCATATTTTCCTTTGTCTTGATCCTTTACATTCCACTTCAACACCCAAACACCAATATCAAAAGTTATATTTGATTATGTCTTATCATAAAGGTGTTTGACCCTCTTTTGTCTCTCAATGTTGTGCTTGAATCCTATCTTTCTATTTTCATCTAATTCTACCAGTGCATTCAAGCTTTCATCCATGAAGTCTATATCTTCAATCTATTCATTCTTGATAAATATTTAAATAGTAACAAGTAATTTTTAGAAATCCTAGCTTCTTTCTCATAAACAAGCTCAAATGGAAAAATTTTGGTACCTTTCTTTTTGTGATCATGTTTACCAATATCGCAAGATGTAGCTTGGAATCCCAAGCTTTCTTGTTATTACCCAACATCCTCCTAATAAATTTTAGTATATTCTTATTAATGGATTTAGCTCAGTCATTCCCTCGAGTATGATAAGGAGAAGAGTATGAAACATGAATGCCATATTTATTGCAGAATTTTGAAAATTCTTTTGATCTAAAACACATACCATTATTAGCAACAATCTTCTTTGGCACTCCAAATCTAGTCAAAACATTGCTTATTAAAAAATCAGTAACAACAGTGCTTGTGGAGCATTTTATTTGTATTTATTCCACTCATTTGGTAAAATAATCAATAACAACAAGGATCCAATTGTGTCCATTACTTGATTTTTTTTTGATTTCACCTATGAAGTCCATCCCCCACATTTGAAATGGTCCCTTAGTCTATAGATTTCTTAGAGGTAAAGCTCCATCATATTTAAGCTTTCTTAAAAACTTCTAACATGCTTCATACTTTCTCACATAAGCAGTACTATCTCTAACAAGATAGTGCTAGTACTATCCATCCTTTGCAGAGAAATTCCCCCCACAAACCCCCTCGTGTATCTCTTTTAAAATTATGGGAGCTTGACCTATATCCAAACAATAATGCAAAACACCATCTCTATTTTTCCAATAAAGATCACCCTGAATAAGCTCATATTTGACTACTTGTAATTTTATAGTTCTTTTCTAATTTTCACTTATGACCTCATGATATTTCATGCATCTCAGATAATAGACAATTGAATACCAAGGATACTTTTCAATATTGACTTGAGAGTGGTCTTCTTAAACTTGATTTATTTGAGATGCCTCTAGATTTAGATCAGCCGTAAGTTTTTCTAACCCTAGACCTCTTACCAATTTAGTTATTTGAATATTTATATTTAACTCTTGTATTTGATTGATCCATCTACATCTTCTTCTTGTAGTCTCATTTTTCTAAAGATATGTTCAATTTTTGCATTAGGGATATATGCTATGGGATCAGGGCCCACTAAGTATGGTCCAAAAGCTTTGACAACTTTCACCAAGGAATATGCTTGTTTCTCATTGATATCATAATTTGTTTCTGAGCTTTATAGAATCTTGCTAAAAAATGAAATAGATTGTTCATATCCTTCCCTATTCCATTGAATCATAACTATAGCAATAGTATGGTATGATGCAAAGGAAAATATTTGAAATGGTTTTTTAAATTTTTGAGCTTTAAGAATAGGGGCTTCTTTAATTGCTTTCTTTATATGAGAAAATTCTTGTAAGGCTTCATCATCCCAAATTATTGTATCTCCCTTTTAAGCCTCCTGGATATGGGCTTAATTATTTCTGCAAAATTTGACTCAAATCTTCTTACAAAGTTAATTTGTCCAAAGAATGATTGAATAGCTTTGATATTTTTGGGAACTTTTATGCTATCAATAGTTGTAACTCTTTCAAGATCTATTCTTACTCCATCCTTTGGAAAAGTATGTCCTAATAATTTCCCTTTTATTACCCCAAATTGGCAATTCTTAGGATTAAGGGATATCCCATATTCAAGAGCCCTTTTAAAGATATTTTCTAGATGTTTACCATGATCCTCATCCTTTCAAGAATAAGTAGTGAGATCATCTTGATAGACTGCCAAGATCTTATCAATTAATCTTTCAAAGGCAACATCCATAGCTCTCTAAAAACTTGCCCTAGCATTTGTCAGCCCAAAAGGCATTCTTGCATAAACATATGTTCCGCAAGAAGTAGTGAATGTTGTCTTGTATTGTTCTGATTATTTGACCTTCACTTGATTATACCCAGAAAAAGTGTCCATCATGGATAACAATTCATTCCTTATTGTCTTTTGTAGTAGGGTCTCCATATTTGGGAAAGCATAATTGTGTCTTAATGATGAAATCTTTAAGTTTCTAAAATCCACATAAAGTCTTATATCTCCATTCTTCTTCCTAATAGGGACCAAGTTGGAGACCCAAGATGAATATCTAATAGGCTTGATTATGCCAGCATCTTTCATTTTAATTAATTCTTCTTTCATTTTAGGAGCCAAAAGAGGATTTATTGGTCTTTGCATTTGTCTAAAAGGTTTAGCATCAAGTTTCAAAAGTATTTCATGCTGAAATAAATCTTCTCGGTATGCTTGTAACTCATCATAGGACCATGCAAACACATGCCTATAACTCATCATAGGACCATGCAAACACATGCCTATACTTGCTTAGAAAAGTTATCATCTCTTATCTTATTTTTTCTTGCAAATTTTTTCCAATAAAAACCTTCCTTGGAGAATGTTCATTTTCAAGGGTAACTTTCTCAAGTTGTTCTACCATAACAATAGGTGAATGCACCTTAAGATTTTTATATTCATAAAAATATTCTCTAAAGTTACCAACCCTTTTGGTATCTTATTTGTCTTAAGTTTCATAATTTATTCTCCCAAAATATTATCCTTTCCCTCTTTGTTTTCAATAAGCCCATTCCAATCAATAAAAAAATCTTGATAATTCTTTTCACATGTCAAGAATTGTTACAAATCTTTATCATTCTCAAAGACTTGCCAATTATGAATATTTTCTGGAATAGATGGTTTGTTCTTCATTTCAACCTAAACAACCTCTTGTAATGGGATATCAATCTATTTAATGACTAGATTGGCAATTATGTCAACCAAAAAAATTATGTCCTATCAATCCAATTAATTGAAAATGCATCAAAAGAATCTAGAAAATCCCACAAATAATTTCTACATCTGAAATTAAATGTTTTGTCATAAATTTATCTCGAATATGATAGATTTTTAATTGAAAGTCACCAAAAATTGAAAGTAACTTTATATTATGAAACTTGACAATATTTAGGCCTAAAATCAATGCTTCATATTCAATAATATTGTTGGTACACTCAAAATTTTTTTAAAAATGCATACTTGAATATCTTACCTGATGGTGATTTAAGAATCACACTAGCTTCATTTCCCTCTTTACTACATGCTCCATCAAAATGTATTTTCCATAATCCATCATCTTTTGATTGCATAGGATCTTTGCTCCTACCTTCTATAACTTGACTAGGTTTATTCATACTCACCTAAAAATTATCCATATCCATTTGACAAAAATGTATTATGTTATCAAGTTGAAAATCTTCCACAAGATATTCATATCTCATCTCTTTATCAATTATAATATTATGGCCATTAATAGGAATGGTTTCATAGGATAAATCTAATTTTATATGACCTCCAAGTAAATTTGACCATCGTCTTGAAAGAAGCATACCATAATAGGCAGTAACTTTGACTATAATGATATCTATTTTATAAGAGGTATTAGGGAAGGCAGGAAATCTAAAATCAACATTCTTAACAATTCCCACCACAAGGACAGATATGTTATCCATAGCATAGCACTTCCCATAGGGGATGTCTATTTTTAATCCTATCTCTCTCATCGCTTCAGTAGGCATTATATTCATAGTTGCTCTTGAGTCTACCATACAATTTCTTACCAATTTATTATTTATCAACAAAGTGAAGTAAAAAGGGTCCACTTATGGGGCATTATCATTAATATTTGTCCCTAAGTAGACAATGACAGGTTCACTAAGATTAACACATCCTTCTTTGTTAGTCTTAGACAAAATATTTAATACATCTATTCTATATTGAGGAATTTCAACAATTTCTAAATGTGGTAAAGAGATTTTAAACTCAAATAAAGCATTATAAATAAATGAATTATTACTCACTAATTGCTTACCTGTTGCAAGGTGTGTTAACTATGCATCCACTTGTTGTTTATCATCATATGTTCTCTTTCCTTTATTATTTTTATGAAAAGGGGGCACTTCTACCTTTTTTACTATATCTAGATTAACAATCTTGTTCCTTAGTTTATATATGCTTGTTGCTTGTTCAACTGTTGCAATTGTACAAGCCCTTCTTTCTTCTACACAGGATATCCTAGATATAGGTTTTTCATCATCATCAGAGAAAACATGTTGAGTTTTCTAATACCTTATCCTTCTTGCATGAGGGATATATTCTTCCTCAAAAGAATCATCTTCTCCCCAAAAAGGTTCAGATGATAATGTATTGATAGTATGGTGGTAGTTGTTGTGACGAGATTCCTCCTCTAACACACTCATAGCTACCAAAAATTGCTCTAGCATATGAGGAATTTTTCATACCTCACACCAGTGACCATTTTATGCTTAGTTATTATTTTTATTAAAAGGATCAAGTGTTTCATTATTTCTCATAGGCTTACCATTCTTCATTCTAGGGCATCTTATAGGGCATATCCTGCAATCTATATTTTTCCACCTTATAATAGGGTTTTCATTCCTATTGAATCTTTTTCCTTCATTCTTATTGAATTTGACATGAAGATCTTTGATCATACCTAAAAGCTTGTGAATCTTTTCCTCATCTTTAGTTGGCTTTGAGTTTTCGGGATCAAACAATCATGGATCATCTCTTTTTCCAACTCTTTCAGTAGCTTTCCTGTCATTTTCAGTTGACATCACCACCTTGAAAGCTTCTTACAAAGCGTAAGGTCTATGTGACCTTATCTCATAATCAATTTTACTTTCAAAAGAACTTAAATAAAAATTTATCAAAAATGAATCAACTAGTCTGATATCTTGCAGAATTCTATTTAACACTTTATTAAACCTTTTATTATATTCAAAAATAGGTTCACTAGGATTTTTCTTTAAGCTAGCCAATTCATGTGAAGCAAAAGAAGTGTTTGTATGATCTCTAAATTATTTGAAAAACAAGTCTACAAATTCCTACCAACTCGATATAGACCCATTAGGAAGTCCTTCATACTATTTATTTGCATCACTAGTCAAGGATTGCACAAATAATTTTATGAAAACATCTTCATTATGTTGCTCAATTTCTTCAACTACATTTTTTAGATTGATAACATGTTCTTCAATAGATTGATTTTCTTCCCCTGAAAAATTTATGTATGGCACTAGTTCTTAAATAATTTGATATGGTATTTGTGTATCCAACTATACTTGTGAAATCTAATTGCTTATATCTCTCAATTATCATTGGGGCTCTTACACTATGATAATGGGAGTTTTGATGCCTTTGATTATTTATCACATTGTTTTGACTATTATGATTATTTTTTCTCCAATTCTTTTCAGTCTTATCATTTTTATTCTTATTTTGATTGGGAATACAACTAGTTTCTCCACCCCTTTTGATATAAATGATTCCTCCTTATAGTGTTAAATGAAGAAATTTTAGTTTTGTGAGGAGGAGTATACTTAGCTAACTCACCTTTTTTTCTCGTAGGCTTTGGACTAATGATGTCATCATTCTTGATACCTGCTCTTTCCAATAATTCATTAGAAACCTTCTTCAGGGATTTAGGTGCTTTGTTAGGACACAGTAAGATCGAAGGGCTTCAGTGAGTTTTTGTGAATCTTTATTGTTCTCATCCTCTTCTTCATTTGTCTCATCATCTACATGATGAGTTTCATGTTTTTTCTTGATTAATAAATGAACCCACATTGTGAAACATATTTTCCTCTCCTTGGTCATTATCCTCTTGATCGTTAACATATAATTACCTTTCTCTATCAGCAAACATCTTGTATCATGTGAATGACATGTCAGCAATCTGCTTGCCCTTTCTGCTCCTTTTCTTGGGAGTGTTCTCAAGTTATTCGATTCTAGAATGGATGGATCTCCTTCCCCACATCAACTTAAGGGATAAATTTCTATCAAACTTACACTTCTCAACTACTAACAGGTGATCATTCATACATGAATATATTAGTGAATTGTAGAGTCATCATCTCACTTAAGATGAAAGAATGAAAGATCTTCTGGGTTTCTTTCTCTTGTAGAGTATACTTCAAACAAGGTATTATTCCTTCTCTGATCTATAAAACTAAAAAGGATTTTTTGGCTAACCTCACAATGAAATTTCTAAGCAACTCTTCTCAATAGAGTCACCAATCTGTTGGTTCTCAAAATTGTTGGTTGAAAACCTACAACCCTTTCTTGCTTGATATTGGGAAATCAACACAATTTTGGTCAATGAAGAAGGTTGAAAACACACTTACTCAACCCTCACCCTTTAGGCTCTGTAAAACCTTGGTGGTTGTACCTTATTATCTCAACTCTAATAGAGGGGAAATTTGGTAATATATACTTAAAATTGATACTCTTGAGTAGGCAAGTACTTTTTCAAGTAGAAATTAGGTGATAATATTCTTGAAAATTAAAATGTGAAGTGATATATACAAGCAAGAGAATAAGACAAAGAATTTCACCTTCCATTGAATTGTACTTTTCTTAATAAAGAATAAAAGACTAGTCCTTTCCTGATGGGAGAATAAAGCCAATAACAATGTTTGTTGTAATCATCCAATCACTTGGAGACATGCGCACATCTATCAATTGATGGACAAAGAACTTGAGATAATAAAACCCTAATTAATTGAATTTAACTCCAATAGTAGTGAAGACCAATTACACAAAACCCATGCATAGATTTTTCTTATCAAGGATTTTATTTCTTCAATTTCAATTCATCAACAACAATGTAAATCCAAAAAGATGACTTGCAAATTCCAACAATTATGATTTATTCCCAAACTTTAGAAGAGAAACAAAGTATTTTTATTAATTCTAAAAATAAGTACAATTGGGCAATGATTGGTTGCAAAGTCTATCCCTATATTGCATATTCATATATTTGTATCTCTATCTATTTATCTATTTTCCTATATCTATATTAGGTCTTGGTACCCTTTCTTATAGAAAATGAAAGGCTCCAAGAAAGCTTTAGACCAAAATGGAAAAAATAACTAATAAATAATTGCATCCATTCACAATTTTTTACAATGATAAGCTTTTTAAGAAGCTATTTAAACAAAATCATAATTCTTGAATCATATCAAGAATTTCTTCAAAATGTTAGTTCCCACAAAGGTCTTCAAAATTAGCCAAGATGGCTCTAAGCTGGGCTCTATCTTCTTCAAGCTCTAGCTCCTGCACAACACTGACGTAGCTGGAATAATTCTTCTGCAAATCCCAGGCTGCTATATACATGTTGTTAAGAACATCAAGTTGGTCCTCCTTTACTAGTGACAAATCTAGCTACATGACTAGTTTTGGGTCATCTTGATCATTGTATGCTTCAATGAGTAGTCCCATGGTGAAAAAGGCTTTAAAAATTGCACAAGAACAAAATAATAAATTTGCAATACAAGGTCATTCCAAGATAATGTTTTCTTATAATGTCCTTACTCAACTATGGTCAATAAATGCATTAAACTCTAACCAACAAATCACACACGCAAATGCAAAGAAATTATCACATCTAATTTTGTGCTAATTTAAGATAGAATGCAAATATACTTAGCTTTAAATACTCGTGCCCTTTTATTGCAGTTGAAAACATATCTTCAGAATTGAAATCTTCACCAATTCAGCCTGATGAATATAATAGTATGTGAAATTACAAAATTAGAATGCCAAGAAATATAGTCCTACGAATTGGCAACATTGAACAATGACAACCATCTTGAGTGTGAAATTGGGAAATCAGAACCCACTAAATCCTTATTGAGCAAAATCGTGAAATTAGGAGTGCCTTATGACATCATTCTCAAAATCACGAAATTCGAAGTGCTTTAGAACATCATTCCTAAAATAGAAAAATTAGAACCTTGCTTATCATCTCTTTGCAAAATTGTGAAATCAAAAGCTTATCCATTTCTTCTTTGCGAGATCACAAAATAAAAAACTTTGATAAATGAACATAAAAATGTTTTTTTGCTAAAAGAATTTCAAGGTTCCATCAGGGTTATCTCAATAAAATAGGGAGTCTATTCAAATAGCCATCATAAGCACAAATAAACTCATAGCTTACCCAATACAATAGTCTCAATGACAAAATTTTGGCCTTAGACATTTTTTTCACACAAAACACAACATGGAATTGGACAACTTCTTGACATAATGAGACAACATTTCAATGTTAAACCTAGGGTTCGACAAGTTTCTAGCAACATGAGACAACATTTAGATGATAGCCAACATTCTAGTTTGTGTAAACACATAATCAAGCCATTGTTTAGGGGCTGAAAAGTTGTTGAATTGCGACCATCAAAATTGCACAACTTTATAGTAGTGTGAGACAATTTTCCAACAAGAAAAAATTCTAACAAATATCCTATTGACTAAATAAATCAAATTATATGTTTTAAAATAAATTTGAATACATTATAAACTTTAAGAAAATTAGTAAATATGTTGATTGATTAATTGATATTTTTCATTTAATAAATTTAAGATGGATGCATAAGTATTATTAATACTAACAAAAACTGTTATCATTACCATAATTCATAGGTTCATTTTGCTATGTTTCAAATGTAAAGAACATTGAAAGTCATCATCTCAAAACATTACAAAGTAAGTTAAAGAAAAAATAACATACTTTGGAACCTGTGAGAAAGCTTCGAATTCACAAAACACTATTGGGGAATTTATTTTGCGAGGGCTTCTCAACAATTTGCTATTATATTTGACAAACATGTGGGTAGATGAAGAACTAGGAGCCACATTTTTTAACACAAAAAAGTCTCGATGCACTACCTTTGTGACCATCACCTAGATGCAACAAGTGCTAAGTGTTCAATTCATTCTCATAAGAGATGGGTTCTTGAGAATATTATTGATACTAACAAAACCTGTTATCGTTACCATAATTCATAGGTTCATTTTGCTATGTTTCAAACCTAAAAGAACATTGAAAGTCATCTCAAAACATTACAAATTAAGTTAAAGAAAAAATAAAAATAAAAAATAACATACTTTGGAACCTGTGAGAAAGCTTCAAATTCACAAAACACTATTAGGGAATTTATTTTGTGAGCGCTTCTCAACAATTTGCTATTATATTCAACAAACATGTGGGTAGATGAAGTACTAGGAGCCACATTTTTTAGCACAAACAAGTCTCGATGCACTACCTTTGTGACCATCACCTAGATGCAACAAGTGCTAAGTGTTCAATTCATTCTCATGAGAGATGGGTTCTTGAGAACTATTACTCATGAAGCATGGGTCAATGAGTTTGACTCAAATTAGTACATAGTTGAACCTAATAAAAATGTCACAACTTTCCCAACCTATTGACATTGAGGCTACTAAGCATAGAAGGCGTTGGAATTTTCAAAATGAGAAGAGTACTTCTGAGAGGGCAGGGGAATTAGAAGTACCACACTTTTAACCTTTTCTAATCTTTTAAATCAAATAATTGAAAAGTAAATTGCATGCATGTAGACATATAAATGAACATAAAGTAAACACGTGCAAGTACACACGTAACACCAAATTTGGTAACCTCCAGGAATAAGAAGGTAAAACTGGGGTGGGGATGATACCCACAAAAATCACTACATCAATAAATGTTTGACCACTTCTGATGGTCTACCCTGTGAAAGGCCTGCCCTGTTAAAGGCTTTACATTGTGTCAATAGTGACCTAGTTAGAGGATTTATAAACACTTTACATGAAGTGTCACCCTATTAAAGTATTGAGTCGCCTCTTTAAAGGATCTACAAAGTAGCTATTAAGCTAACCTATCAACATAGGATTTTCACTATCTAATACAATGGCTAGAAAGTATTAGGAATCTTTGACCTGATTGCTTACAATCTTCAATTGTTGATTTTAGGCACTTGATCTGCTCTTTCTGATCTTGATCCTCTGAGATTTGATATTTGATCATGTCCCTTGTCCCTTGTATGATTTTAATCAACTGGATATGTAATTGTTGCTCTATTCCTTTAAGTCTTTCTCACTTCACACTGAATTTCGCTATAATTTACCTAGAAATTTCTCTTTTCCGCACATGCAATGGGGCTTTTGTCCTCCTTTTAAATATTTTGAAGACTTAGGGTTGGGTATAGATCTATGATCCATATTGAATCTTAAATTCCTACTCATTCCTTGCATTTTTCTCATTGGTTGCATGCCTTCTCCATTTTCCTAACTGGTTGCATGTTGATCGCATAGGAAATGTAAAAGATTCATCCTTATCCTTTTTCTCCTTCGAAATCCTTCTATGTCAGCTCAAAAAATGGTTTAAATCTGAGTTTATGAAGGCACAAACTCATATGTTGATTCTATGTTACTCGGCACATACTGGACTACTAGTGCTTGGCACATATACTATCCTAGTTTGCTCGGCACCTGTTACATTTTGTCTTGCTCAACACATGTAGGAAATCTGACTCGGCACACACTGTGGTTCAACATACATAGTGTACTCAGCTTCAATATAAAAAGTGGTTAAGTGTATTGACACTCAAATGTCAAAACCATCTAAGACCAAGAATCTCCCCCTTTGACATGAGTGTAAAAAACACTTAACTAGACATTTATTCATTTGTCCTTATGAGTACCTTATCCACAAAATTTCAAAATTTGTTCAAAATACCTTATAACTCCCCCTTTTCTGATTTTTCCTTGACATTCTTGAAACCAAAATTCTGTGTTGAATGTGCCTGATACTCTTTTGTCGTTGCCCTATATCTGTAATCTATACTTGTGTGCTATTTTATTCATATCTTCCTCAAAACATTATTTCTCCCCATGAAAGAATGTAACCAAAATTTATAGTATTCTCCCCCTTAGTTATATCAAACTATTATATCTCCCTTATATCTCCCCTAAAACATATATCTCCCCCTTTTTGACACTAATGTCAAAGGGTTCTACGAAGTAATACCATACTTAGCCAAAAAAATTACTATTTACCTCCATTATTGTTTTCAGAGCTGCATCCCAATTCTCCAAAGTAATGTCAAGTGACTTGTGATAGATGGTAGTCTCTGCAGCAAGGTATACAAGTCCATCAATGGTAGAAAGATTAGGATCTTTCTTTAGAACTATTTCAGCATATACTTGCTCCTTGTGGAGGACTTCCAAATGTGGGGTGATAGAGGATTGAATTTGCACCAATTTAGCCTTAATATTAGCTTCCTCTATTGTAAGTACAACTAACTCCCTTTAAGTGTGAAGCGATTTTGAAAAATGCTTCTCACTTTGAGTTGGATCCTTTGGTAGTTTCATGCTAGAAATTTTCAAATTTCTTTCCAAGCTCATTATTCTTTGATTTGTTTCTTGTGTAAAATTGGAAGAATCACACAGCTTTCTGTACAATGAGAAAATGTTCTCAAGTACAAGTTTGACCTTGTCTATTTTCTTGGCCAACTCTACCTATTCAACTTCTATTCCAGTTGATATCTTCTCATTTACTTTTCCTTGAATTTTTCTTTCTGACCATTCCATAAGTTTAACATTAGTATCCTGGTCTTCATTGGTCACCTGGTCAACTATATCTGATAGTTGCTATATTATTGGCTTTGCTTCATCTGGTGATTGCAAGCTAAAGGCATCCATAAAGATGTCCTTAATCTCATGTAGTGCTTGCTTGTGTTTGAACTCTTTCCTGAGTATCTCCTACCTCATCCTTCTATCTAATGCATTTTGCATTTCATTGATTTGGGCCATTGTGATGGTCTTGGAATCATAGGAGGGTATTACAATATCTTATCTAATTCAGGGTCTCCATAGTGAAGTATCCTTGCCACTCTAGTTGAACTCAAGCCTAGAGTTGAAATTTGCAAAGGTGTGACTTCAATGCTTGACTTGTGAAGGGTCTTTGTAGGAGTGCCAATCTTTGGTAGTTCTACCAATGTCTGTATGCCGACCTGCTCCTTTTCTTTTGAGGTATCCTCCTTCTCATCTAACTTCCCTTCTTCTATGCTTAGCCTCTACAATATATCACCTACTATTGGAGGTGGTGGAAGCATCAAAACTTTATTCCTAGTAGTTGTGTAGGTGAAAGGTGGTTCCTTTGGTTTCACCTTTTCTCTTTGTTGTTTTGCTACTGCCTTTTTTAATTCATCTACACTCACCAATACAGGGCTTGTACATAACTGTGCCTTAAGAGTAGATTGGTAAAAGATCTTGGAGAGATCCTCTATAGTAAGGGGATTGATGTTCTGAGTTTAATTTTCAGGAACATCCTTAACAATTATTGTTTCTGTAGGTGTAATGGTCACATGAGGAGGGCTAGGAGGTGGCATTTGTGTGTCTTGCACACTCTGTTCTTCTTCTTGTTGTTGTTCAGTTGTTGCCATAGTTTCTTCCTTTTGTGTTTCTTCCTCCTCATCTTTTTCTTTATCCTCCTCAACTTTCTTATCTTCCTCTTCTTTCTTGTTTTCTTCTTTGGCTCTTGTTGTTGCTTCCTTCTCCTCCTCTTGCTTCTCTTCCTCTCCTTTCTTCTCCTCTGTTTTCTTTTCCTCCTCTTTCTTTTCTTCTTCATGCTTCTCTGTTTCCTTTGTCTTTAACTTCTTGTTACTGGCTTCTACCTTATTTGCATCTTCATCTTTGTCATCAGTTATCTTATAAATTATTTTCCACAATTGTGTGGATTTATTTACTACATCCTCAATCTTGTTTTGAAGGATGCCAAAAGCTCTATACTTAGGTGCAAATTTTCCACCATGTTTCTTGGTAGCCTTTGTTATTTGACCCTTTTTCATGTCAGGCTTTACTTGAGCTAGGGTAGATTCTCTAATCTCCCTTTCCATTTTTAGACAATAATGCCATTTATTCTCAATTATCTCATACAATTCCTTTGGCATGGTATTGTCAAGTTCTAGAGGTATGTTTATAAATTCTGCCATCATGGCATACACAAATTCCTTTACTTTATTTTTCTCTTCTCTAATGAGATTTTTAAAATCAAGAGTCTTTAAACCATTTAAATCTACACTACTAATCTTTTCACAAATTTTGTCAATTGTAGACTTAGGAAGATGACTTACCACTCTGAATTGGCTGATATCCTATGATTCTATTCTTTCATCATCATCTATATCTGGCTATGCCACATACTTTCTTCTCTTCTTTGGCTCTTCAGCAAGCTGTTCAGTGGATTTATTTTTCTCTTTTGTTGCTTCATTGGCCTTTTGAGTGGATGCCCTTGTAGTGGCCCTTGTTGCTAGAGCTGGCTTAGTTTGAGTTGGCTTAGTGACTTTCTTAGGCTTGGACTGAGCTGTAGGTTGATTTTTTGCCTTGCTTTTCTTTTGCTCTGTAGGTGTAGGTGCTTCCTCGACTTCTTCTTCCTCAACACCTTCCTTCTTGTCTTCTCCTAAACCTTGGGTCAACTCTATTGAACCTTGCCCTTGCTCTTCTTCTTCTTCACTTTCTCCTTCTACTTCTTCTTCTTCTTATTCCTCACCACCTACTTCTCCTTCAATACTTTCTCCAAATTTCTTCTTTATCTTCTTTACCATTTTATATTTCTTCTTGATAACAGAAGTTGTTTTCAATTCAGTTTCAACTTTGGACTTGACAACATCATTTGTTCCAAAGTGAGGAGCCTTCTTGTCTATCTCTTCTGCTAGCAATGCTATGATTGTTGTTGAGACTTCATCTACATCAAGCTCGTATCCCAATGGCCTTAGCCATCTTACTCTTGGTATTACTGCCTAGATGTAGGTGTTGTCAATGTCAACCAAGAAGCATATGTCATTTATGTGCTTTTCCACTAGGGAAACTAGTATTCTTACCCTTTACTTCATGGATTTCTTAAAATATTCAAAGTAACTTGTCATTTGTGCCTCAAAATTGTTACCCATTTGATCAATGAACTCATTGATTTGTGTAATTGCAATTTTGTTGGGGGTTCCAATTCACCTTTCTTATAGAAGGAAACTCTTCCATAACATAAAAAAATATACACATAAGAACTAAACCAAATTTACATTGAGCACCTTTTGATCTCCTTATTGCTCCTAGGTTTTCATAAATTTGCTGCAACATAAGTTCTAACATATTATATGTGTGATCTTTCTTCACTAGTTTGTAGGCTATATCAACTGTTATACATGGCACACTATTCAATCTATTGGATTGATAGAATTTGTGGGATATTATTCTCACAGAAAAATCTAGAAGAGGATCGATGATGGTATCAATAGTCATACCCCTCTTATTCCATTTGGCACTAGTATTCTTTTCAATGATCTCTTTGGAATCATTGTGCAAGGTCTTAGGCTAATCTAGGGTTGGGAAACCCATAACCCTATGCACTATCCTTTTAGTGATCTTTACTAGTCTTGTTTCTAGCCATAAACATCCATTGTGAATTCTATTCAAAGCAATTCGTATCCATTTAGTTTTGGATCCTGTAGCATAAACTAGGGCATTGGTCAAACCCTTTTTCTCAACTATTTGGAACTCGTCTTTTAGAATCTTGTTCTCACATGGTTTGTCATAAGCTTGGAAGATTTCAATATCACCTATGGTACCAATTTTGTAGTTATAGCATTTTCTTACATCTTGCACCATGACAACTTTAGGTGGAATGATAGACAACACGCCAGTTGGGTCATTTTTGTAGGCAACTTCAGGGATTGGCCTAAATTTGGGTTGTTTTACCTCATTGCTAACTAACTAGACCCCATGACTCTCTTTTGCTTTTGGGTTTGTTGAGCTAGAAGCCATTATACCAAACTAGGGTTTAAATGTATTAAAAAATTTAACTCTACGTAGCTTGGCACTTGATAAATACCTTTGAATCAATGAATTTTATGTTGAATTGTTGTTGAAATTCATGTGAATGGCTATTAGGTTGTTGCTTGATCACTTCTTCACTCTTCTCATCTTTGTTCTATGTTTGAATGGCATAAAAATGAGCAAAATTCAACATTATACCTGTCAAAACCTAGCATTAAATGCTTAGTGCATACAGCTGTAAACTTGGCACTTGAAGGTTTCACCATGACTCTACTCCCATTGTATTTCATTTACTCAACTTCCACTAGATTTCTATTTCAGTCAACTTCAACTATCAACTTGGTCGCTATTAGAAACTCGGCATCCATTAGAGCTTTACTCAACATCCAAGCATAACTCGGCAGCTTCTTCAAAATTTTACTTGGCATCTTTTCTCATGTTGATTTCTTCTTTGTAGTATTCCTTTGTTCTTTGGGACTGATGTATGATATGACTTTGTATATCAGTCCCATACACTCATTTTTCTTAA
This sequence comes from Cupressus sempervirens, assembly GCA_028749045.1. Taxonomy (NCBI): domain Eukaryota; kingdom Viridiplantae; phylum Streptophyta; class Pinopsida; order Cupressales; family Cupressaceae; genus Cupressus; species Cupressus sempervirens. The sequence continues at coordinate 16,979,048 of CM053789.1, read as the reverse complement.
TTGGATGAAGTGTGATCACTTGACCTCTTGGGTGAAGTGATCCCTCCATCTGATGTGTTGCACTCATCTTTCTTTTTCCAAGTCTTGTTCATTTGGCCTCTTATTTGTTCAACATCAACCTTCTCTTTTCCTTTGTTGACTTCTGTCTTGGGTGCTTTTGACTTTGTTGGGTAGTTCCTACTGATATGTCTAATCTTCAAGCAACTGAAACATGTAGCTTGACTTAACCATCTGTTGTAATTCCCTCTAAAATGTGTCCTTATGCAATTTTCAGGTATGTGTCCATACTCCTGACACTAGTGACAGCTATACCTAGTGTTGTAATCCTAGTTGAAGTGACGACCATGGTTGTTTCCTCTTACAAGCTGATTAGGTGTCCACATAGGCTTTGATCTACATTCAAATGCTCTATGTTCATATTTTTTGTAGCTGTAGTAGTGACCTTCAAATCTTGGTGTCCTCATGGTCTTGGTTCTGCATTCATGTGTTTGATGTCCTTTCTTTTTGCACTTGTGACAAAAGCTTGCATTGGTAGGCTTATCATTTTGATGATTGTTCTTGCTCCTGCATACATTAGAGGTATGTCCCTTTTTACCACAAAAATGACAAGTAGGTTTAGTGTTCTTACCTTTGTTGCTTCTTTCTTCTGCAATCTTCAATGATTCTCCTTGTTCAGTGCTGGTGTAACCAAATCCTGAAGTATCATTACTAGCCCTTGGTGATTTCAGTAGTTGCTCAAAGTACTTGATAGCCTCATTGGGTTTGTTGAATCTTTCTACTATCTCCTTCTCTCTTTTCAATTTATTCTGCAATTGTTCATTTTGCATTCTCAAGGTGGAAATCTCAATATCCTTCATGTTTAGCTCATGATGAGCATTCATCATCTGGCTTAAGGTGTCAAGTTGCATGTTTGAGATGCTTTCAAACTCAATTGTCTTCTCCTCCAGTCTGTTGGTAAGATTTCTCTTGTCATCTTCTATCATGGCCTTGTCTTCAATGGCTCACTTATTTTATTCAGTCACTTCACAAAGCATTATGGCTTGTGATTCTTATTCAAGCTTGAGTAATCTGATTTCTTTAGCTTGTGCTCTATTTTTATCCATTAGTTCTACTATTGCTACACCAAATTCCTTGGAATCTCCATTGGAAAACACTTGTGTGGTATCAATCTCCTTGTAGTCTATGTCATTTTCAGCTATGGCTATATCCTTCCTTCTTTTTAAGGACTTTCTCAATTCCTCTCTAGCTTCTTCCAATTTGTGTAGAGCGAGGTGCACATCAATCATTTGATTATCTATGATCTTCCCAAGTTTGAAGACTTCCATCTTTAGACCTTTTCTATAAGTTGTTATGCTTCTCCTTGTGAGAACCAGAGCTCTGATACCAATTGTTGGAATGTCAAAATGGGAAGAGTACTTCTGAGAGGGGGGGTGAATCAGAAGTACCACATTTTTAACCTTTTCTAATCTTTTAAATCAAATAACTGAAAAGTAAACTACATGCATGTAAACATATAAATGAACATAAAGTAAAAATGTGCAAGTACACACATAACACCAGATTTGGTAACCCAGAAACCCTCCAAGAATTAGAAGGTAAAACTAGGGTGGGGATGATACCCACAAAAATCACTATAGCAATAAATTTGTGACCACTTCTCATGGTCTACCCTGTGAAAGGCCTACCTTGTTAAAGGCTTTACATTGTGTCAATAGTGACCTAGTTAGAGGATTTACAAATACTTTACATGAAGTGTCACCTTGTTAAAGGATTTAGTCACCTCTTTAAAGGATCTACAAAGTAGTTGTTAAGCTAACCTATCAACATAGGATTTTCACTATCTAATACAATGGCTAGAAACTATTAGGAATCTTTGACCTGATTGCTTACAATCTTCAACTACTGATTTCAGGCACTTGATCTACTCCTTCTGATCTTGATCCTCTAAGATTTGATATCTGATCATGTCCCTTGTCCCTTGTACTATTTTGATCAATTGGATATGTAATTGTTGCTCTATTCCTCAAATACTTTCTTACTTCACACTAAATTTTGCTATAGTTTACCCATACACTACTCTTTTCCACACATGCAATGGGGTTTTCATCCTCCTTTTAAAGATTGTGAAGACTTAGGGTTAGGTATGGATCTATGATCCATATTGAATCTTAAGTTCCTACTCATTCCTTGCATTTTTCTCATTGGTTGCATGCTGATCACATAGGAAATATAAAAGATTCATCCTTATCCTTTTTCTCCTTTGAAATCCTTCTATATCAGCTACAAAAATGGTTTACATCTGAATTTGTGAAGGCACAAACTCATATGCTAATTACATGTTACTCGACACATAATGGACTACTGGTGCTTGGCACATATACTATCCTAGTTTGCTCGACACCTACTACATTCTGTCTTGCTCGGAACATGTAGGAAATTTGACTCAGCACACACTATGGCTCGGCATACATAGTGTACTTGGCTTCAATATAAAAAGTGGTTAAGTGTATTGACACTCAAATTTCAAAACCATCTAAGACCAACAGAAGGACGTGTTACATTGATGAAGAATAGAAGCATTGAGCCATATAAATGAAACAAAGAGGGATTGTTAAAATTAACATGACATGCACAACTAAACTCATAGTTTACCCAACATTATTATTATTCATCGTAACTTTAGATGACCCAAAATGGTATCATTTGTATGAACTATATCCATCCAATTCTTGGGAAAGCAAGAGCTATATTCTTCTCTACTCCTCTTGTGAATGTGATGAAATCCATTTAATTTATATACCTCAATACACTCTATTTTAAAAATATATTTCACCATGTCATGGATCTTTAATGCAAGCCACAAATTGACACTTTAGAATGAGTGTGATTTGGAAACTAGGGAATTCGTTGAAGTTAGGTAGTACATACATTTTCCCTTTAAGTTGAGTAGTTTAAAACATTTTGACAAATAACAAAACACCATGAAAGTTAAGAAAAAATTCATGACCTACTGACATAAAAACACTAAGAATAGAGTAATGTGTTAAATTGAAGAAGGCTTGAAGTATTGGACCATTTCAATGAAATTAAGAAAGTCTATTAAAATTGGCACCAAAAACATAATTGAACTCATAGCTTACCCAACACTAATTGTCATAATAAACTTAACCAATGGAAAATGAGCTCACTTGCATAAATTAGTTTCATCTAATACTTAGGCTATCAGAAAGTTATATTATTCTCTTGTTCTCTTTTCAATTCTATGAATAGCCATATCATGTAGCTCTCTCTCTCTCTCTCTGAGGATCCATGTAGAGTATACACTATAAGAGGTGACATTGTGAAGGCTAGGGCCAAAACACACACACACACACATATTACATTGACAAAGATTAAAGTTTTGGGCCATCTCAATGAAACATGAAGTCTATTTAAATAGTCATCACAAGAACAAATAAACTCATAGATTACCCAATAGAATTATTCCCACTCTCTTCTGGTTAGTTTCAATGACACATTTCTGGCCCTAGATAACTTCTTCACAGAAAACATACCATGGAATTAGACAACTTCTCGACATCATGAGACAATATTTCAAAGTTAGACTTAGGATTTGACAAGTTTCTAATAATGTGAGACAACATTTAGAAGATAACAAACATCCTACATAACCAAACCATTCTTTAGAGATCAAAAAGTTGTTGAATTATGACCATTGAAATTGTACAACTTTACAATAACATGAGATAATTTTCCAACAAGAAAAAATTCAAACAAATAACATATTGACTAAATAAATCAATTATATATTTTAAAATAAATTTGAATAAATTATAAACTTATAGAAAATTAATCGATATCATTTAATAAAATTTAAGATGAATGCATAACTAATAGTTCAAAATAAATTTGAATATCATTTAATAAAATTTAAGATTAAGGCATTAACTATTACTAATACTAAAAAAAAATATTATCATATGTAATTCTCGACTTCATTTTTTTATATTTCAAACTTTAAAAATGTTGAGAGTCATCATCTCAAAACATTACAAAGGAAGTTAAAATAGAAAAAGAAAAAGTGGCATTTTTCTGGAACTTGTGAAAAAGCTTCATATCCACGAAACATTGTTGGGGTATTTTTCCATTTATTTTGCATTTGGTATTTTTTTAATATTTTAAATTAATTTTCTATATCATAGATTCAATTTTAGTTTGAATTTGTATGACACCACTCTTCTGTCAAATTGACTTAGTAGTCATTCCTAGACTTATTTGTTAAGTATACGAAGGGTTATATATTCCTTTACTAACATGGAAATTATGTGGGCATCCTTGCTTAGGTACAGGGTATGAATTCTTTAAAATATTCATGGTAGTCGTACCTTTTCATGGCCTTGGGTATAAGGGTAGTATTTCTTTTGTCAAATTATCTAGTCGTCTCATTTGAGTACATAGAGGGACATTTTTTCTTTAATCTCACTCCCAGGTTACACTTAGCCTCGTTTAATATATCCTGAGAAGTTTTTCTTCTATGATAAGCCTAAGGGTATGCTATCTATCAAATTCACCTAGCACAACCTAACCAAAATTAGGTGTTTATATAGAGGGGTGTCTTTCCTCTAATTCACCAGCCTTGACTGTGTGACAAACTTAGGAGTAAGTTTTTTGTCAAGTGGGCTTGGGTTCTTATGTTTGGATTCCTGAGGTATCCTCCAAATATGTTTTTCCAAAATGCTCTTGGGTTCTTGTGTTTGGATTACTGAGGTATCCTCCCCGACATTCTCCTAGAATTACACTCAGCCTCATCAGATGGGTATTTTGGTTTCTTTTCTATTGAAATTACCAAGGGGATGCATTTGGCCTCGATGCCAAGGGGTAAATCTCTTCTCAAATTAACTTGACTTGCATGTTGGTGTATGCCACACCTAGTAAGTTGGATGTAATATTTTAGTCAATTTCAACATTTCTTTATAATCTTGAAATTGAATATGAGCTCTGTTCTGGAAGGTTGATTATCTTAGCCATTTGGGCTCTTCCCCTTCAACAAGGCTTTTACAAACACCATATTTATTTGACTTTCTTTGGAAGGAGGGGCTTAGTCCATTTTTTAAAGCATTGGTTTATGTATTTCTCTCTCCATTCTCCTAGGATTGCATCCAACTTCATTAGATGGGTATTTTGATTCCTTTCTGATGAATTTAACAAGTGTATGCATTTGGCCTTGATGTCAAGGGCATCTCTTTTTCCAAATTCTCTTGCCTCACTACCCCCAACAAGTTTTGTGTAGTATTTTAGATAATTTCAACATTTTTTATTAATGTTATTATTGAATATGAGCTTTGTTATGGAAGGTCAAATATCTTAGCTATTTGGACTTTTCCTTTTCAACAAAACATTCAAAAATGCCTTATTTATATGACTCCTTGAAAGAGGGTTTTACTTCTCAATTCTTAGCTTGCTTACTATTGATTTGAGTTTTATAACACTACAACATGTGAAATCAAATATTCAATGTTTAAGAGTAAAGCATCAAACATCTTATCTGTTTGGGCTCTTCCTTTTCAACAAGACATTTAGAAACACCTTATTTATATGACTCCTAGAAAGAGGGTTTTACTTCTCAATTCTTATCTAGCTTACTATTGATCTGAGTTTTATTCCACTACAACATGAGAAATCAAATATTCAATGTTTCATAGTGAAACATCAAACACTCAATCCTCTCTTGATATAAAGTCATATCTCATGCTAAGCTTGCAAAGTGACATCATTAACTATGGATAATCCCTCAATGAAATAATGTGATTTACTGGTAATTAATTAGGGAACTCACACATTCATTCAATGGAAATTAACTACTTGCATCTCTAAAAATTTGGCTTCACAATGTGCAATAAAAATGTATTTTTAAATTTCAAATCTCTTCCCAAATTAAAACTGAAACTTGATTTTTAAACTCTACTTCTATCTCTAACTAGGAATGCAAGGAGTTATTGATGGCTTGGAATCTACTAGATGTAGCTTAATCAACTCCACCCATATAGTGTAGGCTTCTAAAGAATACTAAAATTATTTTTAAATCATTATGACTTCTCCAACCCCTTCAAATTGATGCAAACCGAAGAGGAATATCAATTGAAGTCAAGTTCTTTCATTCATCGGCTTACCACACAAGGAATGTTGGAAATATAAGAGGAGTAACTGAGAGGGGAGGGGTGAATCAATTACCACTAAAAAAAATCTCATATCCCTTAGATGTCAACATAGAACACAAACTTCAGTGAAAAATACTGATACTCGGTAAACATACAAGAAGTTAGTTTACACTAGTAAATGTTGTAACTCGGTAAATGCTTAACATGCAAATATTATTATGTGATTATCCTTACTTAAATTAGTTGCATACACATGAAATAAATAGTTGTTATGATGTGGAGCCTAATCAGACTTAGAGGTTTATTTGGCACAATTTTCTCCCCATATTATTTCTACGGGTTTGGGGGTAGTGCCCCCAAGTCGAGGTCAAGGGGCAGTGCCCATGCGGGGTCTTAGGGTAGTGCCCCAAGTGTGCTCCATGTCATAGTACAAGGTGGGGTTGAAGGGCAAATCCCCTGTGGGGGTTTTTGGGGGTAGCAACCCCCAAGCCAAAAATGATCTTATATTGTAAAAGGCATCGGCTATTATTTTTCTATTATTCTAGCCCTAATTTTGTAAGCCAAAAAAAAAACATTTATAAATGGGCATAGGGTTAGGGATTTTCATAATGTATGACGCAAAAATTGGTTCTTGCGGTTGTATTAAGTTGTAAGGGGTTATGGATTGTAATCAAGTTGTAATCATTGGATAATAATAATATTAGACTTGTTGTTGGTGGATGTAGCCCAAGGATTGGGTGAACCACGTTAAGTCTTGGTGTCTTGTGTTCTCTTCTATGTGATCTATTATTTCTAATATTGGTTATATTTGCGTGTAACTATTATTTCTGTCTAAGGTTAATCCTAACAAGTGGTATCAAAGCTAGATGGTCGTCATCTTATTTTTTTAGCTAGACTGTTGTCATTTTTGTTTTAGTGATCCTTTGCAGGAAGGTCTCATGGTTGAGTGGGAGTCTCACAGTTGAGTGGGAGCGATGGCAAACGAGGGTAAGCTGAGGATTGACAAGTTTATTTGGCAGAACTTTTAGTTATGGAAAATGCAAATGGAGGACTATCTTTATTAGAATGATTTATGTAAGCCGTTGGAAGGAAAAACCAAGAATCAGGGATCTATGACAAATGACGATCGGGATCTTTTAGATAGAAAGGTACTTGAAAGCATTCAATTATGCTTAGCACCATCAGTGGCATTTAATATTACAAAAGTCAAGATGACAGAAGAGTTGATGCAAACCCTAGTGAAACTGAATGAAAAGCCCTCCACTTCAATCAAGGTATTTCTCATGAAGCATTTATTTAATATGAAAATGAAAGAAGGTGTATCTATTGTGGAGCACTTAAATGAGTTTAATACTATTACTAGCCAATTATCTTCTATGGGTATAAATTTTGATCAAGAAATTAGGGCTCTCTTGATTTTATGTTCTTGCTTAAAAGATAGAATGGCTTGGTAATGGTTGTAAGTAATTCCATTTCTAGATCTAATACTCTAAAATATGATGATGTGATCGATGTTATTTTGAGTGAGGAAACTTGTAGGAAAACCTCAGGTTGGTCTACATCAAGAAGTTCTTTGAACACACAAAGTAGAGGTAGAATGACTAAAAGAGGAAATAATTTTGGAAATCATGGGAAATCAAGAGGAAAGTAAAAGGGCAAGAGTTCTCAATCCAGAGGACTGAGAGATTACTAGTATTGTGGTAAAATAGGGCATAAGAAGAAATATTGCTAGACTCAAAAGAACAATGAAGGAGATAAACCAGAAGGGAACAAGAAGGCAAATGTGGTAAGTAACAAATCCAAAGAGGATATTTTTCTTCTTTCTTTAGAAAGTATTGATGATTCATGGGTTTTAAATTTTTTTGTTTCATTTCATGCTACACTTCAAAGAGGTTATTTTATTGATTATGTCCAAGGGGATTTTGGACTTGTTTATTTGGGGGATAATGAACCCTATCAAATTGTTGGAAAGGGAAAAGTTAAGATTAATTTGCAGTTCTAATGGGAATGATTGGCTACCGCATGAGTTAAGACATGTTATAAGGCTGAGTAGGAATTTAATTTTAACAGGGCAACTTGGTGATGAGGGTTGTGTAGTTACTTTTAATGATAAAAACTAGAAGGTTTCAAAAGGTTCCCTTGTAGTAGTAAAAGGCGTGAAAGTAGGCACCTTATATCTTTGTATAGGTCATATTTTTCCTTCTAATTTGATTGTTTTAGAGAAAAATTAATGTTTAGGAACAGTTGCTATAGTTGAGCAAGGAGAACAAATAGATGTTGTAAATTATGATAGAGCGCTATGGCACGATAGACTTGGGCACATGAGTGAGAAAGGTATGAAAGTACTTCATTCAAAGAAAGTTTTACCATATCTAAAATGTGTTAATATGGATTTCTATGAAAGTTGTGTGTATGGAAAACAAAAGAGAGTGAGTTTTGTAAAGACTAGAAAGGAAAATAAACGTGAGAAATTAGAGCTTATGCATACAGATGTATGGGGACCAGCTCAAGTATCTTCCCTTGGTGGCTCTCATTATTATGTTACATTTATTGATGATGTAACTATAAAAGTATGAGTTTGTTTCCTTAGACAGAAATCTAATGTATTTCAAACTTTTAAGAAACTGAAATGCTTAGTTGAAAATGAGACTGAAAAGAAATTAAAATGTCTTAGATTTGATAATGGTGGTGAGTATTAAAGTCATGAATTTGAAGATTATTACTCCGCTAATGGTATTCGTAGATAAAAATTGTTCCAAGGACTCCACAGGAAAATGGAGTGGCTGAATGCATGAACATAACTATAATGGAGCATGCAAGGTTGCCCTTAAACATGTGGATGGAGGCTATTAATAATACTGTATATTTGGTTAATAGAGGTCCCTCTACTCCTTCAAGTTGTGGTATTCCAGAGGAAGCATGGACTGGTAAGAAGGTGAGTTATTCTTTTCTCAAAACCTTTGGTTGTGAAGCATTTTCTCATATATATTCTGAAAATAGAACCAAGCTGGAAGCTAAGTCAAATAAATGTGTATTTGTTGGATATGGCATTAATGAATTTGGTTATAGGCTTTGGGATTTTGAAAATCATAAAAATTTAAGAAGCAAGGATGTCATATTCAATGAGAAAGTTTTGTACAAAGATTTGTTGCAGCAACATGAGAAGAAAGAAGATGATTATGTAGTGTTGGATATTACTCCAAAAATTAATGTTCTAGCAATTCCTTATGGTCTGCAAAAAAAAAATACCACACACTCCAGTGAATGTTAGATGGTCAAAAAGGATAAGTAGACCTCTAGAAAAAATTTCTCCTTTTTTATATTTTATTTTACTTACTGATGCTAGTGAACTTGAATGTTATGATGAAGTTGTGTAGGTGGATACTAAGATTCAATGGGAGTTTGTAATGAAAGATGAAATGGACTCTTTGCTAAAAAATAATACATGGGATTTATGCAAGTTGCCTGTGGGTAAAAGGGCTTTATAGAGTAAGTGGATTTATAGGTTGAAAGAAGAGGATGGAGGTAAGAAAAGATTTAAAGCCAAGTTAGTTGTAAAAAGATTTGCATAGAAAAAAGGTATTGATTTTGATGAGATATTATCTCTTGTTGTTAAAATGACTTCTATTCACACTATTTTAAGTATTGTGGCTACTGAAGATTTACATTTGGAGCAACTTGATGTTAAATAGTCTTCCTTCATGGTGATTTGAATGAAGAGATATATATGGCTCAGCTATAGTGATTTGAGGTCAAAGGTAAAGAAAACTTAGTGTGCAGATTAAAGAAATTTTTATATGGCTTGAAGCAAGCACCTCGGTAATAGTATCTGAAGTTTGACAAGTTTATGTGAGCATGGATATAGTAGGTGTCATTCAGATCATTGTGTTTATTTTAAGAGGTTGGATGATGATAGCTACATTATTTTATATTTATATGTTGATGATATGCTCTTAGCTAGGTCTAACATGGATCACATTAAGGGGTTAAAGGAACAATTAGTACATTCATTTGCTATGAAGGATTTGAGAGCAGTAAAAGAAATCCTTGGTATAAAGATTTACAGAGATAGGAAGAACAAGAAATTGACATTATCTCAGGATGATTATATTGAGAAGGTGTTGAACATTTCTCTATGGAGAATGCTAAAGTTGTTAGCACACCTTTACCTAGTCAGTTGAAATTGACTAAGGAGATGTGTCCCAAAACACAAGAAGAGGAAGATAATATGTCCAAGGTACCTTATGCTTTAGTTGTAGGAAGCTTGATGTATGTCATGGTATGTACAAGGCCAAATATTCCACATGTAGTGGGAGTTGTTAGTAGGTATATGATTGATCTAGGAATTGAGCATTGCAATGCAATTAAATGGATTCTTAGATATCTAAGAGGAACATCTAGTAAGTGCTTACATTTTGGGGGCTCTACTACTGATTTACAAGGATATGTTAACTCAGATTTAGCAAGGGATATTGATACTAGGCAAAGTACTACAGGTTATGTATTTACTATTGATGGAGCAATAGTGAGTTGGGTTTCTCAATTACAGAAGGTTAATGTTTTATCTACTACAGAAGTAAAGTATATTGCTACTGTAGAAACCTAAATCCTTTAGAAAATAAAGTATTTTTATTTTTTGAAAAAATTCATCATTATTTATTAATTAATTATTTATTTTATTTATTTATTTATTTTTATGCCATTAAATCCCTTTATTTTAATTAAAAATATTTAATTAAAGAATCCCTCCCAAAAATGTTTAAATCTTATTTAAACGTTATTTCCTTATTTATTAATTATTTAATTAATATATTGACCAAAAAACTCAAAATAAATAAAAAATTTATTTTTTGCCCAAAACTTGGCCAATTTCCTTAAGACCACTAACCTCTTCCAAAATCTTCTAATCCTTCTTTAATTTTGATTAAAGGCTAATCCCATCATTTCTTACCCCTAATCCCAACTCAAAATATTTAATTAAGATTAAATATTAATCCTCATGCTTATTAAAAAAGTTTTAATAAATATCTCCTCAACCCAAACCCTTGAAATAAATAAAACTTTATTTATTTCCTAAAATCTAATTTATCCTCATCCTAAGAAGTTGTAGACTCTTCTATAAAGTCTTTATCCTCATCCTAAGAAGTTGTAGACTCTTCTAAAAAGTCTTCATCCTCATCCTAGGAAGTTCTAGACTATTCTAGAAAGTCTTTATCCTCATCCAAAGTCTAGACTCTTCTAGAAAATGTCTTTAAACCTAATCCTAATCCCCTCCTAACCTTGTCACATTCCCTAAACATGGGTTAAGACTTACTAACCCAAGCCAAAGTTAACAAATATCTCCTCCTTCACCCACCCTCATTAAATGCCATTCACTTGCCTATCCCTAAGCTAATCCTAAACCATCCTAATCCATCCTCTAATCATTTGCACAATCCTAAGCAAGCTTAAAACTTTCCTAATCAAGCCCAAGTCGAAATTTCTCTCATCTCCCTCAAAATATCCCAACCATAAAATTTTATGAAGCCCACTAGGCCATAAATGACTCTTCCAAGCCCTTTCATTGCTCTTACAAGCCATTATGAGGGTCTTTGTGAAGATTTTATCCCTTGAGCCTCCTTTGTTGACTCATCCATCCCCTTTCCTCCATCCTCTCACCTTGTGACATGTGTCACTCCCAGATTGGCTGTAAGGAAGCACAATCCATGTGCTCTCCTCTCATGCAATCTGAGCCCTCCATGAACTTTTCCCCATCCTTGCATCTTAGCCCTCAATCCCTCAAGCCTCTTGCCTATAAATTGGATCCTTCCCCTTTGCAAAACAACACAATCCATGAAGTAAAGTCATAATGTCATTTTAAGAAGCCATTTTACATCAAAACCATACACTCACACCCAAATTCCAACTCCATTTGAAGCCCTTTTTGAAGTATAAGCTTGAGCATACATCCTATCTATTTAGACAAAGCCACTCAACAAGAGAGCTTCTTATTGAGAGAGCCCATTAATGGCTCATATTCTCAATTGAGAGCTCATCTTAGTCTATCTTGAAGTTTATGAATTTTGTTTAGTTTGTAGAAGCTTTATTTAAATTTGGTTTCTATTAGCATACTAACATTGCTCATATACATTTTGGCGCGCCAGGTAGGGACCCTGCATGGGTCATCTTCATTAGCTTTTTTAGTAAAGTTTTGTATGTCATTTGCTGATTTTGACTAATTTTGCTTGTTTTTGTGATTGGTAGGATTGTATAAATTGGTTTTGTAGGTCCACATGAGCATGAAGAAGACAAAGGAACTCATAGTCTATCTCATAGTGTTTGCAGATTTTTCAAGCTTATAGGTGGACAAAGCACTTGGAATTCTTCTTCCTCTTCTTGTCTATATTCTTCTTATTCCATCTACTTCTTCTTCTTCTTCTTGTGGGAGATCGTGGCCTTTTTTTTTAAGGAAGCAAAATCATACACACTTCTTTTTAGTGCTTAATATGAACCCCCAAATCATACTTAAATCCATTAAAAACTAAAAATTTGCAAAAAAAAAAAAAAAAAGATCTTTTAACAAGTGAAACTAAACCAATCCAATCAAATGCATCCTTGCAACATCAAAGTTTTAGATGCATTCATACAAAGTTAGGAACACTTCATTTTTGGGAATTTAAAAAGAACTTCAAGTTTCCATTTCAAAAGGTTCAAAATCAACACTAAGTGCACACTAAAATCTAAATCAAACTCAAAGCATCAATCAAGAATAAAATGAACCTCATTTGCAAATATTTTAAAGTTCTTTTAAAAATCTCATGAAAACTAAGAGTCCTAAATGGTTGCCAAAATTGTCCTAAAAGCTTTGTTATTTGTTCCAAATAAATGTCTTGTTGCAAAATCTTGAATGTTTCTTAGATTTTTCATGCATCAAAACAATCTAGGAATATCATTTTTAGGCTTAAAACATGCAAACTAGAACACAAAATCTTGAATGAAAACCAAAGTCCAAAGAGTCATTTTCACTTTTGAGTCCAAAACAATCTTGAATTATCTAAGGTTAAAACAAAGCACTTTAAAGTTCTTAAAACAACACACAAAATCTCAATCTTGAATGCTCAAAAGAAAAAACTTGAATGTTTAACCACTTGTCTTTGAATGCATGTTGCTAAAATCACTCTTGAGTGCCATGGATTAAAATCAAGTTTGTTTTTTTTATGAATGCATGATTAAAACAAAAAATCCAATCTTGAACACAAAAGGTCAATTAATCATTACAATATCTCACACTTCATCTTTTGGGGCATAAAAAGAATCTACATTTTAGAAACTTTCTAAGTTATAAAAACAAATAAAGACACTTTGAGTGAATTTGTTGTTGGACTCACCCTCTTTAATCACCCATCATTCTAACCATTGGTTGCAATATCAGTGCCATATTTGGGGATGGGTCTACCTAAGAAGGTGTTAAGTGCTCCACAAAAATCAAATTCCACTCACTCAAGTTTTTATTAGTTTTTCTAAGTTAGAAAATTCCTTGAATGCACATTAGTCTCGCTAACACTTCATTTGGGCATAAAAAAATTGAACAAATCTTGACGTGGAGGGCCTTCGGATGGGCGCTTGAAATCGAATTTCACATCTTTGTTTTGGGCTTAAAACAAACTCACACTCAATCTTGAATGACTTAAAGAAAAATCAATCGATACTTGACGTGGAGGGCCTCCGGGCGTGCGAGTTTACTTTTGTTGACCCTAAATCTTCTTGGTGTATACATTCTTCAATCAATTTTACTTTTGTTAACGCTTCAAGTTGGAATTGAACATTTGCATCCTAAACATGTGTGTTTGCAAGGTCTAGATTAGAAAACCTAAACGTTAGTTGGAAAAGAATTTTGTCTTTTAGCCCAAGATCATCCAAGTCTTCTCTCCCCTTGTCATCTTTCGAGGCCATCTTGGGTGCATAAGATTAGGATCCAAAATCTTGTTTAAGTTGTAGGAGGCCTGCTTGGGGATTTCATCACCCCTTGGGATGACCTCAACTCTAGCGTTCTGACAGAGTATAAATATCGGGAGGTGAATCCAAAGACACCTCTCTTGGAATCAAGATTTTGTCACTCGGTTAAGCCTCAAGGAACTTTATACCCTTGAGAAGTGAAAGAGGAGAAGTGGGTTACCGCTCCTCTCAGCTGTGTGACATTGTTTTGGTTTTATCTACGAATTCGGGCCTCATGTACCTTGGGTATATCGAGGACTCCCTAGCTAAACCAACTGTCAGCCTTGTAGACAACCATCTAAGATGTTAATGTGTTTGAAGTGACTGATCAAAACATTTGTAGAACATACACACTCCGCGGCACAAGTATCACATTCTGAGAATCACAAACTTCTATTTGGTTGTTCCTATCTATTGCTTGATTTTTAACTTGTTGAATGAATGTTTGCCAAACTTGGTCAATCCTAGCTTAGGGCACACTTAGCATAGTCACTGCCTGTTCCAGAAGTTGAACGAGTTAAAGAAAAACAACCAAAATCTCTCTAAGCCAAGCACATTCAGGAATTTATGTTAGAACAACCCAAACCCAAACAGAGGTTTCACAAAGTCAAACTCAAGCCATCTCATGCATACCAAGAACTTTCAGCCAAGAGAAAGGAAATAACACCAAGCCCTCGAATTGCCAAACTCCATAAAGCAGAGGACAAAGCTGTCAACGAAGCCCTTCAAGATGCCTGGTTAGATCGCACTATCCAACTTAACCAACATCCAGGAGTTAACCCTGCTTATGCATTACCAACTAGGCATGATTTCTATGATTAGACCCCCTTGTTTCTCCACATCTTCTTGCATAAGCTTCACTTTAGAGTCATCCTTGTAGGTAAACCAGCCATCTTTAGTCCTCCCCTTAAGCATTTTAGCTCATCCATCTCATTTAGAACCAAACCATCTAGCCAGCAATCCAAAATTTTCACATCCAAGCCTTCAAAATTGTTGTCACTTTGCCAAAAATTTTCCATTCCTAACATCTTCCAAATCCACCAATCTCACCAAGGTTACCCCTTTGATAGAGCTTTTTCTAGGGTAATCTAGCTTTGTCACTTGTTATCCCTCATCACCTTGAGCTAAAGTTTGGGATCCACAAGTGGTCAATCTCGTGTTCTCCTTAAAGGATCATCAATCTATCCTTAAGTTGACACAATCACCACCAAGCTTGCACATAGGAGAGCAGACCTTTCATGCTTTGGAAACATATCTTTGAAGTTAGAATCCCCAACCCAATCCTCCTTAGGTTTTGTCATACAACTTTGCCTCAACCTAGGAAATCATTTGCATAGAAAAGCCTTCCCCCTTTGCATCCATCAGCATTGTTGCATCTCATCCCTAGGAACATTCTGCATTTTCATGCCACCTGTCACTCATTTAGCCAAGAAGAAGAAGGAAACAATGGAGCCCTATCATTTGGATCAAACAGCTTCACTCCCCTTGAGCACCCAACCATCCTTTAGCCCAGAGAACACTATACCATCACCTACTGACATTGAAGCTTTCATGAACCAACCAGGAAATACAGTATTGGTGAACGCCATCATAGACAAGAACAAAGAAATAATCATGGCTAACTTTGGAAGGGACAACATAGGAGCCTTCAACTTTGGAAGACCTCCTCCCTTATCAGATCCATCTCACCCATTGTTTGGACAACTCCCACCACCCATAGGCTCTTATGATTCAAATTATCCTCAATATTAGCCAAAAGAAGAGCCTCAACCCACCCCATATGATCCAACAGACCCAAACATACCAGCCTCCACTCAAGTTGAAATCTCCCTTCCGCAAACCAATCTAGCCACCACCACTCCACCATTGGTCCATACCACTCCATCCCAAACCCCCTTCGCCCAAAACACCTCATCATTCACTCCCTTCACTATTGCTGCTACTCTCCAACCCAGCCTTCCAAATCCACCCATCTCCCAAATCAGTGCTAGCATCTTTGGCCAACCTCAGCAATATACAATCGAGATGCCACCCATGGGGCCAAGTAATCAACCCTTCATCACCCCCAGCTTGTTTACCTCAGCTCAGAACACAATTCCATCATTTCCACTAGGTCCTTGGAGCTCAGTGCCATCAGCCACAAATCCACAAGCGACTACCCTCACTCCACAAAGCTATCAAACCCCACAAGCTACTACCAATGTTCTGCCAAGCTCTCAAGTGACCCAAGCTCCTGCCACCCCTCTACCAAGCTTTCAAATCCAACCACCAAGTTATCAAACCCCATCAGTTCCATTTCCAAGCTTTCAATTCCCACCACCTCCACCACCAACTAATCCATTACCTCCTATTACCAACTATTTTTCTATGCCACTTCTAGGAGGAAATCCACCACCACCAACTACCAATTACTTGGCCTCTTTTGCCATGCAGATACCTTCCTAAATGGGGGCACAACCCACATATATTGGTCAAACTCCTCAAATCCAAAGTCAAGTTCCACAAGCTCCCCAATCCTTTCCCCAAGCTTCACAACCATCTTATACCTTACCTCCACAAAGCAATCCATTTATCCCACAGCCAGCTTATGTTCCTCAAATCCAATATCAACAGCAAGCCTCACAACACATGCAGCAATATGTGCCACCTCCATGACAACAACCCATCATCCACCATTCAGTTGCCCAAGCCATGTACAATCCCTACCAGCCCATACCTCAAAGCCATCCATATTTCATTGCCCCATCTAGCACATACCTACCTTAGGGCACTCCTACATTGGGGGCACCCTAGCCATCACCCATTAATTCAGAATGGGAAGCCATGAAGATAGCTTTGAAGAACATCCAAGAGGGAAATGATCCAAAAACCTTCAAATTTGAGAATGTGTGTCCTTACCCATTTGACAAATCCATTACTATGACTCCATTCCCCAAGCATTTTGAGACACCCAAGTTTGACAAATTCAGAGGAAAAGGAGACCCTATCACACATATCAAAGAATTTTACATGCACTACCAAGAAGTGGCGTACGATGACATCTTCCTCTTGTGTCTCTTTACCAAAAGCTTGGCTGGACCAGCTCTTGAATGGTTTTATAGAATACCATATGGCACAATTAAAAACTTTTCTGAATTGTTTGATGCATTTGTAGCCCAATATGCCCATCTTGTTGAAATAGAGCTATCAGTAGTGGATCTTGTCCACACTAAACAAAAAGGTGGAGAAAGCCTTCCCAAATATTTGCAAAGATGGCAAACCCTTACCACTCGCATATCTTGCACCTTGCCAAAGCGCCATTTGGTGAAAATGTTTATTGATAATGCCCATCCCAGCTTGGCTCACCACATGACCATGAACTATTTGCAGACCTACAAACATATCAAAGAGAAAGGAATGATCCTTGAGCAAGGACTCATTAAAGGTGGTGTGTTTAAGATTTACAAAGAAGCCAACCAAAATCAAACACATTCAAATGACAAGTCTAGGTATTGGAACAAAAACAAGCACATTGCAACAGATGGGGTTACTGATACGAGACATGTCAATATTGTTGGTCCTTCCCAAAATCAATCCAACCCACCTTATCAACCAAACAATCAACAAGCTATCAACTACCAATAGCAGAATCACCAAAGCTATCAAAGCCATAATCCAGGACCCAACTTTCAAAGGTCTAACAATCAAGCTAATGCCATCAATGTAGCTGCAAGGCAAAAGCCTAGATTCCAACCTGCACCTAGAAACTATACACCCCTTGGTGAGCCATTGGATATCATTTTTGAGAAATTGACTAAGGAAAACCTCATCAAATTTCCTCCTACCCAGCAAATTGACCCAAGCCAAGCCAAAGCTACATGGTACAAAGATAATGAGTACTGCAAATTTCATAGGGTAAAAGGTCACACTACCCTCAGATGCATGAAACTAAAAGATTATGTGCAGGACCTCATTGATCGGAAAGAAATCACCATTGGTGCCCAAACCTCTCCCAATGCAGGCTTACAGATCTATCAAAATGCTTTTCCTCCTCACAACAATCAAAATCCTGGAAAAGCACCTATCCAAACTAACAACAACAACACCAACAACTGCCAGCCAAACCAACAACATGGGAAGAACAATGATCACACTTCATCCTATATAGACTATGGTAGCCTCATAGGTTGTATATCCGAGAAAGAGCCTTCTATCAATGTTATCAATATCCAAGGACCAAACAATGAGTGTGCAGTCAGCACTCGAAGAGCATGATTTAACATCACAGGCCCACCCATTTCACCAGCACCATCAGCTCCATCAAAAAGCCAGTACAATATCTTGGAACACCTTGGGAACATGCCAGCCCAAATCTCCATTTTAGACCTTCTTCGCACTAGTCCTGTGTACAAAAACATCCTTGACAGTGCTCTCATAGAATCTCGTGTCCCTTTAGATATCAACGCTACTAATTTTCCTAATCTCGTTGGACACCTATCCTCCTCATGTGCCCTATCTTTCAAACCCACTAACATACCCATGGTCAAGCCAGATCACACCCTTCCACTTCGCATAGTCATTATGGTATCCAATTTTGTCGTAAAAAGAGCAATGATAGATAATGGATCAGCCTTGAATATTTGCACCCTAAAATTCATAAAACAAGCTGGGTATACTGAGGCAGATATCATTAGTGAGGTTATCACCATCAAAGCTTATGACAACTTGGAAAGAACCATAGAAGGAACTATTTTGTTGCCAATCAAGGTTGGGCCAATCATCAAAGAAACACTCTGCCATGTTATTGATCTAAACCTACCATTTAACATCCTCCTTGGTCGGCCATGGATTCATGCCATGAAAGTTGTTCCATCCACTTACCATCAATGCATCAAATTTCCGCATCAGGGCACTGAGGTAATCATCCATGTCGATCCAGAACCCTTTGCTTACTGTAATGCGGTTGAAGCTTCATATGCAAACCATTGCCCTGGAATTGATATCGGCACAACCATCACCAGCTCATCCCACACTTGTAATGACCCAGAAACCATCCTCGCCTCCACCCTATCTACCGTGAAGATCAATAACAAAGGCTGTGGAGAGTATAGTCTGTCAGATGCATTTGTTGTCGGGGCACTCCCACTTGATCCACACAACCATGGACGACTGACATATCACAAAGCTAAGGAGATTCCACCTCCTCAATACAAATAGTTTGGCCCAACAACCTTTGTATCCTCAAAAATCCCTCTTCATGAGGAGCTCACTCCAGATATCAACAATTGGTCACATAAGGATGCACCTCCAAGAAATCAAGCACGCCTTGATCACTTCACCCAAAAGTATCTCCAAGAATATAAGCTCATCACTGACAAATGGAACTATCAAGGTAGTGGTCTAGGACCAGAAGAAAGAGGCATGCAGTGCCCCATCGACGCACACACGTGGGAATCAAAGTCAGGTCTTGGCTTTGGCATACCCACAACTAGGGGCACCAATGAGAACGGTCACTCTTTTTCAAACATTCACCGCGACCTTGTTGAAATTGAAGACATTCCTGAGAAAGTTGAAAAGAGAGCCTACGATGATATCCCAGACCAAATCTCCCTGGGAGACTCTATTCTCCAAGAACTATCCATCCATTTCATTGACCTACCACTCACCCATCCACAACTCATAGATTGGGATCAACCAAGCATCATACACATTGATGAGTTCACATCAGAGGAAGCACTTCTAAGATTCATGGGAGCCAAAACTCCTCACAAGAAAACAAAGCCAGATTATGCCTATATCTATAAGCTAGATCCCAAGGGGTATTTTGGAGAAAATCCCCAACCTAGTTCTGATACACCCAAAACTGGAACTAAGGTGAAACCGAGACTAGTTAAGGTAGCGAAGAGAACCCCTCAGCAAGAAAATCTAGAGTCACAAGTAGAACATGAGGATTTAACATTGCCTCCTCAAGATAATCAACCAGAGATATCTTTTATTCTAATTGAGGATACTAGAGAAGTCAACATCGGTTCTTCAGAGATCCCCAAACTTGTTCACATTGCTACATCCCTATCACAAGACCAAGCTAATCTCCTCTTTGAGGTCTTAAGAGAGAACATTGGCCAATTTGCATGGTCATATCAGGACATGCCAGGACTTGATCCAAAGCTTGTAGTTCATCATCTCGTAGTCGATCCAAAGATCAGGCCCGTCAGACAAAAGCTTAGAAAAATGCACCCCAAGGTGGCATTACTAGTCAAAGCTGAATTAGAAAGAATGTTAGCTGCTAAGGTTATTCAACCTATCAACTACTCAGAGTGGATCTCCAACATGGTCCCCGTCACTAAGCCTTCTGGTGACATCAAAATCTGCACTGATTTTAGAGATCTTAACAAAGCTTGTTCAGAAGATGATTTTCCCTTACCCAACGTAGATATGATTGTAGACCTTACAGCTGGACATGAAATTCTGTCCCTCATGGATGAATTTTTTGGGTATAATCAAATCAAGATTGCAAAAGAGGATCAACATAAGATAGGATTCACTACCCCTTGGGGAACCTTTTGCTACAACATGATGCCTTTTGGCCTAAAGAATGCTGGCACTACCTATCAAAGAGCTATGACAGCCATTTTTCATGATCTCATCCATAACATTTTGGAGGATTATGTGGATGATATCTTGGTCAAATCTCATAACTTCAAGGATCATCTTGCTGACCTGGAGAAATTCTTTGATAGGTTAGCCAAATATCATCTCATGCTGAATCCCAAGAAGTGTGTCTTTGGGGTCACATATGGCAAGCTTCTAGGCTTTATAGTTTCTAAACGAGGTATAGAGATCGACCCCAAGAAGTTCAAGGCTATCTTAGACATGCCTCCTCCCCAAACACTATGATAGCTTCACTCTCTTCAAGGAAAGCTTCAATCCATCTGGCGCTTCATCTCCCAGTTTGCATATAAGTGTACACCATTTGCACATTTACTGAAGAAGGATGAGAACTTCAAGTGGGATCCTTTATGTTAGTGCAGCTTCGATCAGCTCAAGCAGTATCTCACTAATCCCCCTATCTTGATTCCACCAATTCCTGGTCGTCCCCTAATTTTGTACATATCAGTAAGGCCTACTGCTCTATGGGCACTTCTAGCACAGCTCGATGACTACGGCAAAGAAAGAGCCATCTACTATATCAGTAGAACCCTAGTTGGTTATGAACTCAATTATACTCCTATGGAAAAAGCTTGTTTGGCAATTGTTTTCTCAACTCAAAAGCTTCGCCACTACATGCTAAGTCATACCATCCAACTAGTCTCCAAGATCGACCCTCACAAGTATATGCTCTCTAGAACAGCACTTACAGGCCGTTTGGCCAAATGGGTTATGCTCGTTAGCGAATTTGACATCTAGTATGTGGATAGAAAGGAAATCAAAGGGCAAGCTATAGCAGATCACCTAGATGATGCGCCTCTAGTAGATACATATCCTTTGATCACAGAATTTCCAGATGAACATGTCTGTCTAATTGAAGAACAGCCCCCATGGAAACTTTATTTTGATGGCTCACACACATCTTGTGGATTAGGGGTAGGAATATTATTAGTCACACCTCAAGGAGATTACATTCCAAAAGCCTTCAAGCTAAAATTCCCTAGCACCAATAATATAGCTGAATATGAGGCTCTCATAGCAGGATTAGAGATAGCTACAGAATGGAACATTACTGAGTTACAAATCTTTGGTGATTCTCAGCTCATCATCAAGCAAGCCCTAAATGAATATCAAACCAAAGATGAAAAGCTATTACCCTACAAAGAGCTAGTTGATCAGCTAACCCAGCATTTTACAAGGCTTCAGTTTACACAAGTGCCTCGAATACAAAACAAAGAAGCAGATGTTATGGCTACTATAGGCTCACTCTTGGAAATTTCTCAAGAAGCTACACAGTATGAGTTTTTAGTAGAGCAGCTCCTCACACCCGCCTATGCGAATGAGGATTCAAATCGTGTTTGTATCTTGGTTGGTCCCCAATCCCTTTGGTACCATGAGATTCATGCTTACCTTAATGATGGTATCATATCCCCTCACCTCACACGTACCCAATGCCAAAACCTCATCCGAAAATCATCCCACTGTGTTATCATAGCCAATACCCTATATCGTCGAGGTTATCATGATACTCTCTCTCAATGTTTAGATGAAGATGAGGTCGTGATGTCATTAAAAGAAGTACATTTCGGACTTTGCGGTGCCCACATGAGTGGTATTGTCCTAGCACGACAAATCCTTAGAGTAGGCTACTATTGGCCTGTCATTGAAGAAGACTCCTATGACTTTTTCAAAAAGTGTCTCCCATGTCAGCAGCACGCAAATCTCGTGCACGCTCTAGCACAGGATCTACAGCCTATTGCACCACCTTGGCCTTTCGCTTGTTGGGGCCTTGATCTAGTTGGAACTATCACACCTCTCTCATCTGATGGACATAAATGGATAATAACAGCTATAGACTATTTCACTAAGTGGGTGGAAGCAGTCCCCCTAGTCTCAGCTACAGGAGTTTAGGTCTCCAAGTTCATCTTGTACCACATTGTTTGCCGCTTCGGCATCCCATCCACCATCTTCACTGACCACGGAGGTAACTTTGAAAATCTCAACATGGAAGAATTATGCACTTCCCTCTACATCCATCACCACTTTTCTAGCCCATATTTCCCACAGGGTAACGGCCAGGCAGAGGTAACTAACCAAACCCTCCTCAAAATCCTAAAGAAAGTTGTCAATGATTTCGGCCATGATTGGCACCTACAAATAAATCCAGCCCTATGGGCCTATCGAACCTCCTTTCGTACATCCACAGGAACAACTCCATACTCCCTAGTCTATGGTGCCAAAGCGGTACTACCCATAGAGGTTGAACTTCCCTCCTTGCGCATATCTTTGCAGGGGCAAATATCAGATGAAGAATACAAAGTAGCTCGACTCACCCAACTAGATCTTTTAGACGAAAAGTGACAACAAGCCTATGATCATCTCACAGTCTATCAAACTCATCTCAAAAGGAATTTTAACAAGAAGGTGCTCCAACGACACTTTCAGCCAGGTGACATGGTCCTTAAAGAAAATATGAAAGTCCAACCTAGTCAAGAAAAGAAAGGCAAGTTTGAACCTACATGGCTTGGTCCTTATGTTGTCACTGCATCCTTTGGCTCCAGAGCCTATCAGCTATCTACACCAGAAGGAGAACTCTTGAATGATCCTACTAACGTCATTCATCTCAAGAAGTTCTATGCTTGAAGATCCTTGGTATACCCAGCTTTTGAAAAAAATTTAAAAAATAGTGAAGAGAAATAAGCGTTCAATGGTGAAAACTTGGCAATTCAAGTGCCTTGGATAGGTACTTTGGTGAAAACCTAGTAATTCAGGCACCTTGTGTACTAAGACTAATCCAATATCTATTAGTATCCTATCCCTCATCCATTCACCCACCATCCCATAACACACCTGCTTGTTCCCTTGGTGTTCCAACCAAATATCCAAAATCTAATGAAGCTTGTAAATACCTCCTGTACAGCTTGTAAATCTTGTACCTCAGCTTGTAAATCTTGTACCCCATCTTGTAAATCTTGTATCATCCCTTGTATCATAGCTTGTATATCCAAATCTTGTCCAAAGCTTGTACCATATTCCAGCTTGTATTATATGCCAAATCTTGTATCCTAGCTTGTATCCTATCACATGCACACAAAGAATCCCATTTTCCTTAAGCTTTTCGCAAACCATCTACCTATCTGCCTATCAACTATTGCAGACATCCCACCCTTCACGAACATTTCCATCTCATAAAAAACCAAAACATGAACAACCTTGTACATTTGTAACATATCTTGGTCTGTCAGCTTGTACATCCTCTTTAGCTTAGTACCATTGTATCTATCTAGCTTTCGTGTCAGTTCCTCCTTGATCAGCATCTTGTACACATCGCACAACCCTTGGTTAGCTATTCCAATGCATCTTTTAGCTAGATCTCTTGTCACCAAAGTGTTATCCTTCTTAGTTCAGCTTGCTAGACGCATCACTCAGCTAGATCCATCAACTTAGGTGCTCTCTGATAGATCCTTGTAGGATATAGCTTTCCTCATGTCTGATCTTGGTCCGTTAGTACCTCGTCCCACCCATCTCATTGGCAAATGGTTCTCTTTTTGATTTTTGCTTTCTTTTGATTTGTAATCTTCCCTTTTGGGTCTTGAAGTATCTTTTCCAAACAATCTTTTTGTTCCCTCCTCAAGGTTGCCACGATCTTCCATATCATGGTATACCCTGAATGGGGCAATCTGAGCGTAAGGTCTTGATCAAGTCTTTTGTTTGTTTTTCTTTTCTGCTTGTAGGTTACCCAGTGTCAGTTCCACGCTGCTTCCTCTGGGATTCATGTGTGATGCTGGGGCAATCCTTGCGTGTTTGTTTTGAGTTAGTCCGTCAGTCCTCTAGACAGTTGGTGAAAAGGCCTTGATTTTCTTGGTAACCTTGGAAATTAACCAACAGTCCTATAGCAAATCTAGTGCTCAACTACATGGTGGTACTTCTCTTTGAAGTATCCCCCTGCTCAAAAAAAAAAAAGCTTCAATGGTTTCCCTTCATCTCCATTATCCCCCATCCATATCCAGCATCTGTCTCTCCTACCCCAGCTTATGCATCAGTATCTCTCTGAATCAATCTGCACTTTTAGCTTTAGGGATCCACAATCCTAGTCTTAGGGATCCACCAATCCAATCAATCCACCAAGCCTCATCTTTCGAGCTCCACAATCCTAGTCCTAGGGATCTCTGAAACCCATCTTCCGCCAATCTGACTCTTTGAAATCCTGTTGCATCAGCTTTATCATCCCATCATCCATCTCCCTATCTTGGATTCCTTTTTGTAAGGCTCCACTCCTTCATCCTCTGCAATCCCTGAGATCTTAAGCTTGCTTGCTCTTGTGCCTCTGATTCTCCCTTTATCATTCTCTTGTAGTGAGAGTTTGAGCTAACTAAACCTCTTCTCTTAAGCCAATTCGAGTCTCCTTGCTCATCTCGGATTCTTGTACTTTTCAAGAAGTCGTCGACCCTCACTTTCTCTCCCCACCGCCTTCTTGAGGTGGCATCTTGCAGTCCATTCTCTCCTCTTCTGGTCTAGCCTTGGGCATCTTATTTTCTTATCTTTGATGCCATGCCACTTGCGGCATCACATCAAAGAGGGGCAAAATGTAGACACCTAAATCCTTTAGAAAATAAAGTATTTTTATTTTCTGAAAAAATTCCTGATGACATCATCATTTATTAATTAATTATTTTATTTATTTTTATGCCATTAAATCTCTTTATCTTAATTAAAAATATTTAATTAAGGAATCCCTCCCAAAAATGTTTAAATCTTATTTAAACATTATTTCCTTATTTATTAATTATTTAATTAATAAATTGACCAAAAAACCCAAAATAAATAAAATAATTATTTTTTGCCCAAAACTTAGCCAATTTCCTTAAGACCACTAACCTCTTCCAAAATCTTCTAATCCTTCTTTAATTTTGATTAAAGGCTAATCCCATCATTTCTTACCCCTAATCTCAACTCAAAATATTTAATTAAGATTAAATATTAATCCTCATGCTTATTAAAAAAGTTTTAATAAATATCTCCTCAACCCAAACCCTTGAAATAAATAAAACTTTACTTATTTCCTAAAATCTAATTTATCCTCATCCTAAGAAGTTGTAGACTCTTCTAGAAAGTCTTTATCCTCATCCTAAGAAGTTGTAGACTCTTCTAGAAAGTCTTCATCCTCATCTTAGGAAGTTCTAGTCTATTCTAGAAAGTCTTTATCCTCATCCAAAGTCTAGACTCTTCTAGAAGATGTCTTTAAACCTATCCTAATCCCCTCCTAACCTTGTCACATTCTCTAAACATGGGTTAAGACTTACTAACCCAAGCCAAAGTTAACAAATATCTCCTCCTTCACCCACCCTCATTAAATGCCATCCACTTGCCTATCCCTAAGCTAATCCTAAACCATCCTAATCCATCCTCTAATCATTTGCACAATCCTAAGCAAGCTTAAAACCTTCCTAATCAAGCCCAAGTCGAAATTCCTCTCATCTCACTCAAAATATCCCAACCATAAAACTTTATGAAGCCCACTAGGCCATAAATGACTCTTCCAAGCCCTTTCATTGCTCTTACAAGCCATTATGAGGGTCTTTATGAAGATTTTATCCCTTGAGCCTCCTTTGTTGACTCATCCTTCCCCTTTCCTCCATCCTCTCACCCTGTGACATGTGTCACTCCCTGATTGGCTATAAGGAAGCACAATCCATGTGCTCTCCTCTCATGCAATCTGAGCCCTCCATGAGCTTTTCCTCATCCTTGCATCTTAGCCCTCAATCCCTCAAGCCTCTTACCTATAAATTGGATCCTTCCCCTTTGCAAAACAACACAATCCATGAAGTAAAGTCACAATGCCATTTTAAGAAGCCATTTTACATCAAAACCATACACTCACACCCAAATTCCAACTCCATTTGAAGCCCTTTTTGAAGCATAAGCTTGAGGATACATCCTATCTATTTAGACAAAGCCACTCAACAAGAGAGCTTCTTATTGAGAGAGCCCATTAATTGCTCATATTCTCAATTGAGAGCTCATCTTAGTCTATCTTGAAGTTTATGAATTTTGTTTAGTTTGTAGAAGCTTTATTTAAATTTGGTTTCTATTAGCATACTAACATTGCTCATATACAGCTACTATAGAGGTAGTCAAGGAGATGATATGGCTTTAGTTCTTTTTGGAAGAATTAGGAAACCCTCATAAGGATAATTATTTTTGTATAGATAGTCAGAGTGTCATTCATCTTGCAAAGAATTGAGCTTTGTATTCAAAGATAAAACACATATAGTCGTGGTACCATTTCATTCGGTCAGTTTTGGATGATGGACAGTTAAAGTTAGACAAGATGCATACAAATGGAAATCCAATGGATATGTTTACAAAAGTAGTAACAAGGGCGAAGCTAAATTTCTCTTCAACTTTAGTTAGTCTTCTCAACTAAACAGAATAAAAGAATGGCAGAATCTAGGGTGGTTTAATATATTCGAATGGGAGGTATAGTTTTAGCAGTGCTATGATCCTTCTCCAACTGGGAGGTTATTGTTGTGGAGTCTGATCAATATTCAAGTGGGAGATTGTTGTGATATGGAGCCTAATCAGACTTGGAGGTTTATTCGACACAATTTTCTCCCCATATTATTTCTATGGGGGTTTGGGGGTAGTGCCCTCAAGACAGGGTCAAGGGACAACACCCCTACAAGGTCCTACCTAAGTGCACTCCCTATCACATTACAAAGTAGGGTCAAGAGTCAATGCCCTTACAGGGGTTTTCAAAGCCAAAAATGACCTTATATTGTAAAAGGCATTGGCTATTATTTATCTATTATTCTAGACCTAATTTTATAAGTGACAAAAAAAAATGTATAAAAAGGCTTAGGATTAGGGATTTTCATAATGTGTGATGCAAAAATTGGTTCTTGTGGCGATATTGAGCTATAAGGGGTTACAGATTGTAATCAGGTTGTAATCACTGGATAATAATAATATTGGACTTGTTGTTGGTGGACATAGCCCAAGGTTTGGGTGAACCATGTTAAATCTTGGTGTCTTGTGTTCTCTTCTATGTGATCTATTATTTTTTGATATTGGTTATATTTGCATGTAACTATTATTTCTGTCTAAGATTAATCCTAATAATAGTATAAACACAAGTGACACCAAGATTTCACGTAGAAACCCAATTTGGGAAAAACTACCAATTGCAACTAGTTATTGCTTTTCACTCTTCTAAAGTGAGCCCTGCTAAGAGCCAACCTTGTTCAAGGTTATAAAACATATAGTTAGGTGTGACTCTATTAGAGGATTAAATCACCTTGTTAAGAGTGGCCTTGCTAGAGTTCTTTAAACACTTCAATCTAGAAATGCCACCTTGTTAGAGGATTTACAAATAGTTGTTAAGCCAACTCTATTAAGAGATTTAAATCACTACTACAATGGTTAGAGAGTAACAATGAGATGACCTAATTTTTGATGCAACTGAATTATTGATTACTTATCTCAATTCTGGCTTGTATACTTGATCCTTTCTAATCAAATGTATCTTTGCAACTCCACAAGGATATTCTACTTATCCTTCTAATTCACTTCCTTTAAGTATCTTTTATATTTCCATTCACTTTCACATTCAATCCTCAACTTGACCTTATATTTATATCATAAAAAATTTCAAGTTGGCTTGAATACAACTTAGAATGATTAATATTCATCTCCTCATTTGGCTAGAACCAACAAACAAATTTATTAAACTCAATATGTCAAAACAATAAAATCCTTCATTAGCCGACCCTGCTTGATAGACACTAACTCAGAATTGATTTTCCTATGTTAACCAAGTGAATTTTAGTTAACACTACATCCTCACAAAGTTCTTTTAGTAACTAAGTGAGCTTGGTTAACATTGGTTCCATCCACCTTTTCCTTCATTAACCAAGTGATCTCGGTTAATACTCAATCTGCTGCAAACTTCTCTTTGATGCCTGAGTGAACTCAATAGTCACTATCTTCTGAATTTGGAAAACTCTAGAATGCTCAGTAGACACAGGAAACTATCTTCACCACCTGAGTGAGCTTGGCATACACTAACTAACAAAGATATGACATTTTGTGTAACATCAAAGACAATACATAATTAACCAATTATTTTCAACAATCTCTCTCTTTGGTGTTGATGACAACACGGCATGTCATAATACAATGAAATTTTAGAGAAAACAAATAAAGTAAGGAAAATATCCTTAATTTTATTCTGATTCTCATCCATTAGAACTCCCTCTATTAGTGTGAACTCCCTCTGCCTTTAGTTTCTCCCTCTAATAGCAAACTCTATCTTCAACATCTTCTTATGATAGAATAACTCTCCATCTTTGACATCTCATGCCAAAGACAATATTTAGTGAATATCAATGTACCTCATGTACTAATTCATATGCAATATGCCCTTTTCAATACTGCGTCAACTAACTGATCTTCAACATTCTCTAGTTGATGCATCACTAAACTTCATTTTAGAGAGCTTTAGATAGGGGAATGACCCCTAACATACCTCTTAGATACAAAAATGCATCCTTAGGTAATGGCTTAGTGAATATGTCTACAATTTGTTCTTTAGTATTTAAATATTCCACTCTTACCTCTTTATCTTGCATTAATTCTCTCAAAAAATGATATTTTATTGCAATGTGATTGGTCTTGGTATGCATCATAGGATTCTTTGATATATTAATTGCACTGGTGTTATCATAGAAGATAACCACTAGATCCTTGATTTCTATCTTCATACCTACTAACAGTTGCTTGAACCAAACAACATTGGAACAATTAACTATTGTTGCCACATACTCTACCTCTATTGTAGACTGAGAAATACAATTTTTCTTCTTGCTTGTCTAAGACACTAGTCTTTTACCAAGAAAGAATGCTCCACCATTGGTGCTCTTCCTGTCATCAACACTTCCTGCCCAGTCAGCATCTCTGAAGGCTTTCAAATCTATATTGTCTCCTTTCTTGTACCATAATCCATAATATTCAGTACCCTTTAGATACATCATGATTCTTTTAATTTCCATCATGTGATTTGCTTTAGGATTTTCTAAGAATCTTGCCACCATACCAACTACTAATGCAATAGCAGGCCTTGTATGCACTACATATTGCAATTTTTCAATCATTGATCTGTATGTGGTCTAATCTACCTCTTTGGAATCATCATTCTTGGAAAGCTTATGTCCAGTAGACATAGGTGTTCTAACTGGTCTTGAATCTTCCATTCCAAATTTCTCTAGTATCTCCTTGATATATTTGGATTGAGTAATGTAGATACCATCTTTCTTCCATTGGATCTACAATCCAACAAAGAATTTTATCTCTCCAAACATGGACATCTCAAATTCTTTACTCATCTCTTCTAAAAAGGCTTTGTACAAGTCATCATTTCTATTAAACAATGTGTCATCCACAAAGATTTCTACCAATACAATTTTCTTGTTTGGTCTTTCTTTAATATACAGGATACTATTATCATTTTTCCTTTGAAAACTAATCTTTATCAAGTAGTTATGAAGTCTTTCATACCAAGCTCTGGGACCTTTCTTGAGGCCATACAATGCCTTGTGAAATTTACAAATCATATCCTTTTTGATAGGATCTACAAAACTTTCAAGTTGTTCTATGTAAATTTCACATCCATTTGATAAAATTTAAATCTTTTATGTGTAACATAAGCAAGTAAAGTTTGAAAACCTTCTAATCTTGAAACAAGAGCAAAAGTTTCACCATAATCAATACCTTCTTCTTGAGAATAGCCTTTTCATACTAGCCTTGGTTTGTTTCTAGAAACTTCTCCATCTTCATTCAACTTATTTCTAAAAAACCCACTTAGTGCCAATTACATTCTTATCCTTGGGTCTAGGGACAAGAGTCCAAATCTTGTTCCTTTCTATTTATTCTATCTCTACATTCATTGCTTCAATCCAACTTTCATTATCCAAAGTATCTTTAACTAATCTACGTTCAAATTCAGTAAGCAAACATATATCTTTCAATTTGTTTCTTAGCATTATTCCATCTGACTTGTCTCCAATGATTTGATTAGGTGCATGGTGCCTTTTGACATATCTTGCTAACATAGGTACTTTAGATTTAGAACTTGTTCAACTATCCTCATCATGATCTTTTGTATCAAGCTCGGGTCCCACTACCTATGACTCGGGTCCTTAAGACTCAGTTTGCTCTGACAACAACTCAATAGCTGCTTATTGCAACTTGGGTCCTTCAAACTGTCACTCAAGTTACATTATTTACAACTTGATAGCCTCTGGATATTTTGGGGACTTGAGAGGTGAAGTCTGTTGACTTCCAATTGGATTTGGCAATGTATCAAGTTCATTATAGAAAAACTTTTTTTAATCCATAGGTTCTTTATTGCTCTCTTCTTCGCTCTTTTCTACAAACTCATCAATTCTCACATGTGCACTTTTTATGATCTTATGAGTTGATAAATTCAAACATTTATATGCTTTACTTCTATAGGAGTATCCTAGGAATATGCCTTCATCACCTTTGACATCAAATTTACCTTTCCTAGATTCCTTCAAGATATAACATTTGCTACCAAATACTTTCAAGTAACTTAAATTAGGTTTTTAGCCATACCATAGTTCATAAGGAGTTTGATTTGAGTCTTTCTCCAAATGTACTCTATTCAAGGTACACACTACAGTATTGGTTGCTTCCTTCCAGTATTTGATTGCAACATTCTTTTCTATCATCAAAGTTCTTGCACAATCCATGATGGATTTGTTCCTTCTTTCAGCTAGATCATTTTGTTGTGGTGTACCAATGGCTAATACTTGTCTTTTAATTCCTCTTTCAATGTATAATTCATTGAATTCATTGGAAATGAATTCACCACCTCTATCTAACCTCAAACACTTCACCTTCTTTCCAATTTCTTTCTCTACTCTTTCCAAATACCACTTAAAATTTTGAAATGCTTTAGATTTATCTTTAAAATACATTACAGTCATCATTTTAGAATAATCATCGAAAAAAAGAATAAAATACTTATCTCCACTATAGCTCTCAATTCCAATAGGTCTACATAAGTCTATATGAACCAACTCTAAAGAATGATAGTTTTTTCTTTTGAAGCTTGTCTTGCCCATCTTACCTAAATTTGACAATTTTTGCATTGACCCATATCAAGTTTCCTTATACTAGGAATATCTCTCACTCTTTTATCTTTTCTTATCTTGAACAAGTTATCAAATTTCACATGACTTAGCCTTTTATGCCATAACCAGCTTTCTTCTACTTGAGCAATGAAATGTGAACTTTCACTGAGATCTAGGTAGAATAGGTTACCTTTTGTTTGGTTACCAAACCCAACCAGATTTCCTTTTCCATCTAGTAGATTGACCTTCCCATTCATGAATTCTACCTTGAATCCAATGTTATTCAACTATGCCACACTCAATAGATCATGCTTTAGTCCTTTGGCCCAATAAGCATTATCACATCTAAGTTCATTGGTTGGTGAGATACAACATTTTCCCTTTATGCAACATGGTTCATTGTTTCCAAATATCACACTTCCACCATCATAATGTTCCATATGTTCAAACTTTGTTTTGTCACTAGTCATATGATGTGAGAAACCACTATCAATTATCCATGTATCATTTTTACTAACATGAGAGATAAGTGCCATTTTATCTCCTTCATCATCAAATTCATCTTTTATAGCAATATAGACCATTTCATCATCATCATTGCTATCTAAATCTTTAGCCATAAAATAAGATTTCTTACCTTTGTCCTTGTAGTCTTTGAAGTTCTTGAAATCTTTCTTACCGTTGTACTTGGTTTGCTTCTTTTCATCTTTATCTTCTCTGTTTCAACATCTTGCAGTAATGTGTCCAACTTCTTCACAAGAGAAACAAATCAAAGGAATTTTACCTTTGTACTTTCCTTTTCCTTTGAGATACCTTCTTGCAAATAATGCCTCAATAGTTTCAAGATCACTGTTAGAACTATATTCCTCTTCACTTTCGGATTGTTTGGCTTTTGACTTTTTAGCTTTCTTCTTGAGTGACAACTTGGCTTCAAATGTAAACTCAAGATTGATAGAACTAGGAACATAATTATGATAATTATCCAGCTCAAATATTGTCAATCTTCCAATTACTGCATCCAATGTTATATCATTCTTTAGATTGCATCTCATTTCTTGAATTTTTGATACTCTAATTGTATATATAAGAAGAAGTGTTTTGAGAAACTTACTTATCACTGTCTCATCTTCAATATTTCCTCCTAAAGCTTTTATTGCACAAACACTTGCTTTGATTTTGTCATTGTACTTTACAATGTTCTCATCTTCTCTCGTCTTTATTTGATCAAATTGTCCTCTGAGACTTTTAGCTTTAGTTCTTCTTACATTATCATCTCCTCCATAGATGGCTTTTGGCTTGATCCACATTTCATAAGTAGTTCCACAATATTTAACTTTGTCAAATTTGGCATAGTTGAGAGATGAAGCAATATCAATCATCATAATGTTATGACCCCTCTTTTCTAAAATTTCTTCAATAGTCATAGTTCCAGTAGGTGTCGTATATTTGGTGTTTAGGTACTTTAGACCTCAATCTCCAATGGTTTCTAAGTGCAGCCTCATGAGTTCATGTCATTCCTTGAAGTTATCTCTATTCAACTTGGGGATCTCCCTTCTGTAAGACATCCTGGTCTTTAGCTTAGGTCCTTGAAACCTGCTCTACAAGCACCAAGAAGATCTAATACCAATTGTTGGAAATATAAGAGGAGTAACTGAGAGGAGAGGGGTGAATTGGTTACCACTAAAATAAATCTCAAATCCCTTAGATGTCAACCTAGAACACAAACTTCACTAAAAAATATTGATACTCAGTAAACATACAGGCACTCAGTTTACACTAGTAAATGTTGTAACTCAATAAATGCTTAACATGCAAATCTTATGATATGTTTTGTGATTATCCTTACTATACTTAGTTGCATACACATGAAAGAAATAGTATGAACACAAGTGACACCAAGATTTAACATGGAAACCCAATTTGGGAAAAACCACCAATTGCAACTAGGTACTTATTTTTACTCTTATGAAGTGAGCCCGGTGGTAGCCAACCCTATTAAAGGTTTAAAAAAACATAGTTAGGTGTGACCCTGTTAGGGGATTTAATCACCCTGTTAGGAGTGGCCTTGTTAGAGGTCTTTAGACACTTCAATCTAGAAATGCCACCCTGTTAGAGGATTTACAAATAGTTGTTAAGCCAACTTTGTTAAGAGAATTAGATCTCTGCTACAATGGTTAGAGAATAACAATGAGATGACCTGATTTCTGATGCAATCAAATTGTTGATTACAAATCTCAATTCTATCATGTATACTTGATCTTTTTTTATTGAATGCATCTTTGTAGCTCCACAAGGATATTCAACTTATCCTTATAATTTTCTTCCTCTAATCATCTTCTATATTTCCATTCACTTTCACATTCAATCCTCAAATTGACCTTATATTTAAATCAAACACATTGTCAAGTTAGTTGGAATACAACTTAGAATAATTAAAATTCATCTCCTTAGTTGGCTATAACCAACAAACTAATCTATTAAACTCAATATGCCAAAATAAGAAATCCTTCATTATCTGACACTACTCGAAAGAAACTAACTCATAAATGATTTTCCCATGTTAACCAAGTGACCCGGTTAACACTACATCTTCACAAACTTCCTTTGGTAACTAAGTGAGCTCGGTTAACACTAGTTTCATCAAAATTTTCCTTCATTTACTGAGTAAGTTTAGTTAACACTCAATCTTCTGCAAACTTCTCTTTGATGCCCAAGTGAACTCGATAGTCACTATCTTCTGAATTTGGCAAACCCTAGAATGCTTGATAGATACAGGAAACTATCTTCACCGCCTAAGTGAGCTCAACATACACTGACTAGCAATGATATGATATTTTGTGTAACATCAAAGACAATACACAATTAACCAATTATTTTTCTACTCCCAAATTAAAACTCAAACTTGACTTCTAATTCTACTTCTACCTCTAACTAGGAATGCAAGGAGTTATTAATGACTTGCGCTCTACTAGATGTAGCTTAATCAACTCCACCCATCTAGTGCAAACTTCTAAAGAACACTCAAATGATTTTTAAATCAATATGACTTATCCAACCACTTCAAATTGATGCAAACCAAAGAGGAATATCAATTGAAGTAAAGTTCTTTCATTCATCAACTTACCACATAAGGAAATCCTACCATCAACAAGAGGCTACTAGCCTAGATTTGTTGACTTAATCAAGTAAAGATCCAAGACTATTTCCATCCAACTATAGTAATTATAAACAACATGAATTGAAATCCTAAACTAAGTGAAAGATTGAGGAAACCATGCAACACTTCAAAGAAATATTAAGTAATTCATCATGAGGAAACAACAATGAATTATCCATTATTTCAAAAGCATCATAGCAACAATTTGATCAAGCCTCTCCCTTAGCTAGCATATTCTATTTCTACTACCAGTTCTCTAATTTCTAATTCCTCTACTACTAACTCTCCCTTTCTATCTTTTTAACCCCTTACAAATGACAAGACCTTGGCCTTTTATAGATGTCCAATTACAATAAAGGGCAAAGAAGATTCAAGATCAAGGCCCATTGGCCAATATTTAACCCTACCAAATTACAAACAATTACATTAACCGATGTATATGCCTTTCTTCATTTGGTGTCTTGAAGACCAATAAAGAATATGATTTCTCCTATCATTGACATTTCAAATTCCTTCCTCATCTCTTCTGCAAATGACCTGCTTAATGCTTCATGTCCACCTAATATTATGTCATCAACAATCAATATCATGGCTTCACTTTCATGTTTTAGATAGACATTTCTATTCTCACTAGCTCTTTTGAAACCTATTTGAATAAGATAAACATGCAGCCTTTCATACCATGCTCTTAGTGCTTGTTTCAGTCCATATAATGCTTTGTGCTCTTTTCATACCATGTCTTTACCTTTTTCAGTGGCAAAGCCTCTAGGTTGTTCAATGTACACTTCTTGTAAGTTTTTGACACACAAAAAAAAAAAATTCACATCCATTTGATAAACCTTAAAATCTTTATAAGCAACATATTTCAATAGTAACTTTACACTTTCAAGTCTAGCAATAGGTGCAAAGGTCTAACCATAGTCTAGTCCTTCTTTTTGTGCATTTCCTTTGCATACTAACCTTGCCTTGTTTCTAATCACTTTTCCTTTCTCATTCAATGTACCCTTGAAAATCCATTATGTACTTATAACATTCTTGTCACTAGGTTCGGGTATATGCCTTTCTTCATTTATTGTCTTAAAGACCAATAAAGAATATGATTTCTCCTATCATTGACATTTCAAATTCCTTCTTCATCTCTTCTGCACGTGACCTACTTAATGCTTCATTTCCACTTAATATTACGTCATCAACAAAAAATTTAGTAATAAATATCATCTTTACTTTTAGATTTTAGAGATGCATTGTTATTGTCACTATTTGTTATGAAACCTATTTGAATAAGATAAACATGCAGTCTTTCATACCATGCTCTTGGCACTTGTTTCAGTCCATACAATGCTTTGTGCTCTTTGGATACCATGTCTTTACCTTTTTCAGTAGCAATGCCTCCAAGCTTTTCACTATATACTTCTTTTAACACAAACAAAAGAAATTCTCACATCCATTTGATAGACCTTAAAATCTTTATAAGTAGTGTATGCCAAAAATATCTTTACACTTTCAAGTCTAGCAACAGGTGCAAAGGTCTAACCATAGTCCAATCCTTCTTTTTGTGCATTTCCTTTGTATACTAGCCTTGCCTTGTTTGTAATCACTTTTCCTTTCTCATTCAACTTATCCCTGAAAATCCATTATGTACCTATAACATTCTTGTCATTAGGGTTGTGTACCAAAGTCCATGTATTATTATTCTTAATTTGGCCTAATTTCTCTTTCATAGTCTTAACCCAATCATCATCTTTAACATTCTTAGGTTTGAATTCATATAGTATATCTTGGCACTTGTTTCAGTCCATACAATGCTTTGTGCTCTTTGGATACCATGTCTTTACCTTTTTCAGTAGCAATGCCTCCAAGCTTTTCACTATATACTTCTTTTAACACAAACAAAAGAAATTCTCACATCCATTTGATAGACCTTAAAATCTTTATAAGTAGTGTATGCCAAAAATATCTTTACACTTTCAAGTCTAGCAACAGGTGCAAAGGTCTAACCATAGTCCAATCCTTCTTTTTGTGCATTTCCTTTGTATACTAGCCTTGCCTTGTTTGTAATCACTTTTCCTTTCTCATTCAACTTATCCCTGAAAATCCATTATGTACCTATAACATTCTTGTCATTAGGGTTGTGTACCAAAGTCCATGTATTATTATTCTTAATTTGGCCTAATTTCTCTTTCATAGTCTTAACCCAATCATCATCTTTAACATTCTTAGGTTTGAATTCATATAGTATATTAGTGTTTTCCCTTGCCTTAGTACTTGTTATCACTCCAACATTTTTATCTCCTATAATCTTATCTTGAGAGTGGTTAAGTTTCACCTTGTTATATCGGCAACTTTAGGGACCAAATGGTAGGAGGGCCTATTAAGGTTGTAGCTTCTGTTGGATTCACTTTATCAATAGATACCTTGTTTTTTTTTTTTTTTTAATTAGACTGCAGGAATCGGGTGCAGCACGGCCCCCTCTATAAACTGCAGTGTGCCGGGTAAACTTTTTAACATGACTAGTAGCGCTGGCACTCCAATAGATACCTTGTTGATGGTAAATCATCTTTAAGATAAATATCTTATATATATATATATATATATATATATATATATATATATATATATATATATATATATATATATATATATATATATATATATATATATATATATATATATATATATATATATATATATATATATATATATAATATATAATATATATTATATATGTAATATATACTATATATTATATGTATTATACATTATATATTATTATATAATAATATAATAATATATTATAACATATTACATATATGCTTAAAGATGATTAACTATAGAGACATGTCTCTTTAGTAGACATGTCTCCTTCTCTCATATTTATGAGTCTTCAAATTTGCATTTGGAAGACATCAATCACATTGGAAATGTTAGTACATTTGCAGAAAATGATCCATGTTACTTAACATGGTATCAGAGTTGAGCTGCATATGTAATGAAAGATTGGAGAAGATCATGATCATATGTCATCCACTGCTAGTTATAGTTCCTATCACAATTTCTTAGAAGTCTACAATAACACAACTTGCCAAAGTTCCTTAAAAAATGTTTGTCAACAATCAACCCAACTTGACCTATGTGATGAATGCAAGCTTGGGTAGATCTATGCATGCAATCATGGTGTCATTCCATAGATATCAAGGAAGTATCAATTCTTTTACACAATTGATGCACCTTCTTTATGCAAGGGGATATTTCATTACTTTTGTTAATATAGAATGGATCCTATGGGGCATGTTACATGTGAATGAGGAACTAGGAGAGGGCTTTCAATTTTTTTTACAGTTCAAAAGAACTTCAAGAAAGAGTAGGAGTGCTGCTATGAGTATACTTTTTTTAGGAGCATCGGGTCATCAATCTCACATAGAAGGTGCCTTCTAGCACTCTTATTATCAATGTAAGTTTCCTCTCTTGTACGCACCAACTGGCCTTCACTCTTTGACTACCCAAAGTCATCTTCTGGACATACTTTGTGATTGTATCAATTACCTAATGCATTATTGCTTCTCTGCCAAGGGCATATTCTTGTGAATAAAATGTCATGCTTTCCAGGTATGGGTGAGCTCATCACAAAGTAAAATGAGGGTATTAAATACTACAAGGCATAAACAAATCAAATTTTATAACATTAGGTAAGGATTCAATGTGAATGAAGAAATCTCCTCATTATGGTCAATAAAGAAATATAAAATCATCAGGTCTATATTTAAAACTAAAATGTTCATCAAGGGATATGAATAATGGCAGTCATCAATAGTTTCACATGCCAAGTCAATACTTGGGATCCAACAAAAATCAATTCGAATTAAATTAAATTATAATGTATTAAGATGATCACCAAGGTACATGTGGGTACAGAAAGGTAAGTGTAAAGGTATGAGTTCATTTCATAATTATTAATTTCTATACATTCAATATTTATTAGATATTATAATCGAATATATATATATATATATATATATATATATATATATATATATATATATAATTTTGATATATTTGTGGAATAATGTTTAATAAATATCTAAATTTGACAAAATGATTAAATATCTAATAAATATAAAATACATTTATATGTAGAAATATTCTTTAATTTAATAATTTGACATTATTAAATGTAAGAGGATTAGTAGATATGCAACAAGATAGTAACATAATCTCTTATGAATATAAGTGAATATAGATTGAAGTAGATCATTAGATTAGATATTTATCTATATCACATTGGAATGACCTTATTTTATTATGCATACTTATTTATTATTCTTGATTATTTTATTTAACTAATCAATGAAGTCCCTCTCTTATCTATATTTTTTTGTATATACTATAAGAGCTATATGCCTTGATCTTTTTCTTCTGAGAATGTTCTTACAGAAAAAAAGAGGGAGATTAAGAATCATGGATGAGTTTAAGAAAATGGAAAGGCATGTTTGCTTCTACTAAGCTTAATGAGTGTTTGGAGTTTCAATGGATGAAAAGAGCAAGTTGGAACTTAGAAAGAAGTCGTCAAATTTGATGTGATACAAAAGTGTGCAGAGATATAAGAGTGGGAATTTTACATTGTGGGGGGAATAATAACCAATGTTTCATTCCCACTTGAACCATCTTTAGTAAGGAGATGTTCCATGACCCTCATGTGCAGATAAGTACTCATCTGAGGATGTTCTTGTAGGAAAAGAAGGTTGGTACTTTACA
Source organism: Cupressus sempervirens (assembly GCA_028749045.1). NCBI lineage: Eukaryota > Viridiplantae > Streptophyta > Pinopsida > Cupressales > Cupressaceae > Cupressus > Cupressus sempervirens. The sequence continues at coordinate 16,939,224 of CM053789.1, read as the reverse complement.
CATGCTATCAAATATTGTGTAGACGAGAATTCATTAGTCATTTGATTATCAAGATAAAGTGAAGTGAATATCTTTAATGATTGAGATTATGAGTATCCTTCTACATTAAGATGGAGTATGACACTTCTTTGAAGGCAATGTGTGAGCTTAGAAGATTAATACTCACAAGGAGTCTCAAAATACATGTGTGTGACTACATGATTTTGATGGGCCTACTCTTGAGTGCATCATGAGGAAGTATTGACTTATCACTAGAAAATCAAAAGATTAATATAAGATTCAAAGTGAGTCGATACACATCCTTGGGTGAAGAGAGTTTTTGACAAAGTGACTATAGGACCTGACTTCCTAGGATCATTGTTTAGAAGGAAATTTTTTGAGATGCATTCCCTTGTGGATGATATCTTCTCTATGAGGAAAATTTCTAAGTGAAATTTCTTGTAATGTGATCTTCTCTATAAGAGAGAAGTCTAAGGTGAAAATCCTTGTTTGAGCCTCTAGTAGCAGCTATGGTGGTTCATGATGGTTCATGGTGGATATCATGTAAGTGACTACATGATGTTTTTATGATATGTAATGAAAGGTGATGATCTTTCATTGACATAGATAAATAGAAGGTAACCATTATAAGATGACAATCTTATAAGTAGTAGACTTGTTATCATGACAGACTTCATTAATTTATTGTTCTAGAGTGTTGGAAATCATGATAATGAACAGATAGAAGGTAACCATTGTAAGGTGGTGATCTTATAAATGGTAGACCTATTATCATCATTCTTTGGGCTTGATTTTTCCAGACACCATGATAACCAACTCGTTATGGTTCTTTGGGATAGATCTTGTCGGGCACCATATAGACCACACTTAAGGTGGTGTTTTCAAAGTTATGGAAATTGCTTCGATTGTGTGTTATGAAAGGTGAGAAATTTAGCCTCATGGTGAATTGAGTATCATACTAAGATGATATCTCTTCTTATTCTTGAAAGTATAATGTGTTCTATAAATCCTCCCTAGCTAAGAGGGAGTGTTGAGGTTGTAGCTTCTATTGGATTGATTTGATCATCAGATACCTTGTTGATGGTAAATCATCTTTAAGATAAATATCTTATATTTATAATATATATTATACATTATATATTATTTGTTGATCTCAGATTGGTTTTGACAAGTGAGTGTCAACACACTTAAGTTACTTACTTAGTTCATGTTGAACTAGTAGTACATGTCGAGTCATAGTGAGTGTCGAGCCACTCATGTGCCAAGTCACTCAAGTGCCAAGCAGATAGACTATGTTGAGTGACACAGGAGCCAAGTAAATAGTGGATTCCGAGTAATAAAGATGCCAAGTCATAGTATAAAAATTAGTGCATGCCCAGCATCAAAGACTTTGAAGATGCCGAGTGAAATAGTTTTTGACATATTTGTTTGTAATGGCACAAACAAATATGTAAACCATTTTTTAGCCAACTTAAGATTAGATTTTGATATTTTGGAGACAAGGATGAATCTCTAGTTGGACTTCATATGAAATTACATGCAACTAATTAGAAAATGATAAGGTTTAAGAGGCAAAATAGATGAATCTTAGTCATGGATTCATACCTAACCCTAAGCCACCAAAATCTTCTTAAGGAGGATGAAATCCTAAACTCTCAAGGAGTGTGTAAGGAATTGAAGGAGCGAAGAGGATAGTTTACATGCGTAAATAGAGCATTCATGGTGACTTAGAGTTATGAAGTGAAATTACATTATAGAATCAGTTAAAGCAAAACAAAGGATAGAGAAAAGGATATAGTAAAGAGACATCTGATCAAGAAGGATCAAGAAAAAGTTATTGAGAGGTGATCTGTTATCAAGCAAGCAAGTGTCAATTGCAAGATCTATGATGAGACATTCTAATAGGTGATTTCAGTCAAATCTCTTAAGAGAGTAGTCCTAATAGGTTGTATGAAATCCTTTAACAGGGAACTTGCCTAGTTACAAGTTAAAGTCCTTTAACCAGGCACACTTCTAACAAGGTGTTGAAATCCTCTAACAAGGTGAGACCTAATAGTCTTTGTAAGCCTTTAACAGGGTAGACCTTTCACAGGGTAGATCATGTTTCATGGTCAAAACATTATAACCTTTATTGGATACACTTTATTGCTATAGTAGTGCAGATTTTTGGGTTTCATCCCCACCCCAATTGTACCTTCTCACTTGGAGGGTTTCTAGGTAATCATATCTGGTGTTATGTGTGTGAATGCTTGCATGTTTACATGATTTAGATGTATATGCTTTACATGTTATTTCAGTTTATCTATTAAATGTATGAGATAGATGTATGATGAAAGTTTTATGGGTCCAAGTTTGAACTACTGATTCACCCCCTGCCCTCCCCAAACTCCCCCTCAGAAGTTCACCTTTCCTATTGTAATTTCCAACAATTGGTATCAAAGCCTAAAAGAGAAGATTTGCAGCTTTGAGAAAAGATCTTGAAATGTAAGTCTACAAATTGGGAAAGACTATTGAGAATTAGGGAATTGAGATACAACTCATTCTACATCAATTGGATGAAGCAAGAGAAGAACTAAAGAAGTCCTTAAAGAGAAGGAAAGAAATTGCTAATGCTGAGAAGGACACACAATATAAAGAGATTGAAGCTACCAAGTTATTTGCCAATGGTGACTCCAATGAATTTGATGCAACAATTGTAGATCTGATGGAAAAGAATAGAATACAAGCTGAGGAAAATAGAAATCTCAAGTTAGAGCAAGAATCACAAATCATACTACTATGTGAGGTAACTAAACAAAAGAAGAAAGCTATGGAAGACAAAGTCATGATTGAAGAAGACAAAAGAATCTTGAACAACAAACTAGAAGAAAAGTCAATAGAGCTAACCAAGATCTCCAATATGAAATTTTATACTCTAAGCCAAATGATGAATGCCAACTATGAGTTAAATGTCAAGGACATTGAGATAACTACATTGAAGTTGCAGAATGAACAATTGCAGAGTGACCTAAAGAGAGAAAAGGAATTTGCTAAAAGTTTCAACAAACCAAATGAAGCCATCAAATACTTTGAACAATGACTAAGATCCCCTAGATCTAATAATGACACATCTGGACTAGGATATACAAGCACTAAAGAAGGATATTCATCCAAAAATGTAGAAGAAAGGAACAACAAAGGTAAGAACTCCAAACCTACTTGTCATAATTTTGGTAAGAAAGGGCATACTACTAATGTGTGTAGGAGCAAGGCTACAAATTAGAAATTTAAGCCCAAGAACATGATTCATTATCATAATTGCAACAAGAAAGGTCATCAAGCACATGAACGCGGAACCAAGACCATCCATACACAAAGATTTGAAAGGTATTGCTACAACTATCAGAAGTATGGACACAAATCTTTTGAATGCAGATCCAAATCCATGTGGTCATCAAGCAGGCAAACAAAGGTAAGAAATAATGGCAACTCTTATAACTAGGATTATAATACAAAATATAGTTATCATTATTGTCAAGAATATGGACATGTTCATGAAAATTGCATTAGGACACATTTCAGAGGTAACTATCAAAGGTGGTTAAGTCAAACTACATGTTTTAGCTATTTGAAAACTGGTCATATCAGTAGGTATTGTCCAACAAAATTGAAGGCACCAAGTTGTGAATTTGATAAAGGCAAAGGCAAGGTGAATGTTGAACATAACAGAGAAGAGATGAATAAGACATGGAAAAAGAAATATGATTGCAACACATCAAATGGAGAAGGGATCACTTGACCCAATGGGTCAAGTGATCGCACCTTATTAAATTAGGCAATCAAAGGGTATGTCAGACTAATATCTAAAAGCTATATCATACTTCAGTTCCAAAAAGTTATAGTATTGAAAGGACTATATTAGCATAAATAAAGATGCAAGATGTTGTTAGAAATTCAAGACAAATCTTCAAGTTTTTTATATTATTGTTAAGAATGAAAAGTTTCCTATATGTGTCAAGTGGAATGTTAGAAGATGTCGAGCTATCATACTAGGTAGTTGATGTCGAGCTCGTAATGATCATTGAGTAATGGAAATGTCAATGGATATTGAGCGAGACAAAAAATTGGTCTAAGTCGAGCTTATAGCTGTATAAGTACTTAGCATTAATTGTAGGGATTTCAAAGGGTATTTGATCAATTTTAAGCTTATTCTTCATCATTTCAAATCCAAGAAAGAATGAGAAGAGCAGAAGGCAATCTAGAAATCTATTTCAAGTGATTGCAAAAGATTCTGATAGTGATCTCACATCCATTCTTCAGATTTCACAAGGTATTTATCAAGAGCCAAGCTATGCAATTTTAATTTTCATAAACCCTAGTTTTACATTATGGCATCGAGTTCAAAGAAAGTAGAGGGAAAGGAAGTTTTGAATGTTTAGTTAGTAAGTAATGAAGTCAAGCAATTCATTTTCAAAGCTATCCCTGACATTTCTTATAAGAAAGACCCTTCTGGCACATTATTAATGATTTTGCTAAATGTAATAATGGTGCAAGATGTAAGAAAATGCTACAACTATAAGATAGGGAGCATTGGGGATATGGAAATTAGGGATGCATATGAAAAACTTTGTGACAATGGTGTTTTGAAAGAAGAATTCAAAATTGTTGAGAGAAAGGGGTTAACATGAGTCCTAGATTTTCCAAATGTATTTAAGATAGAATGGATAAGAATTGCGCTTAGCCAAATCCATGATGGTTCTTTATGGTTGGAGAACAAACCTATCAATATTACTAAGAGAATAATCCATACGGTTATTGGGTACCCAACCCTAGATTAGCCTAAGACACTGAGAAGTGATTCAAAGGAAATGATTGAAAAGAACATTGGAGCTATCTGGAACAAGAGAGGCATGACAAAAGATACAATCATTGATCCTCTAATAAACTTTTCTATATGGGTCATATCACACAAGTTCTATCAATCGAGTAGATTGAACAGTGTGCCCTATATAGCTGTGGATGTTAGATACAAGATTGTCAAGAAAGATCATACATATGATCTAGCAGAGCTACAATTGCAACAATTGATGTAAAACTTTGGAGCAATCAGGAAAACTAAGAGTGCACAATGCAAATTTGGGTCTATATTGATTTGTATATTATTTTATGTGCAAAACACATTCCCCTCATTTGGTACTGTGGGATGGAAAACAAATAGATCAGTAGTTGTATAGATTGGTGAGTTTATTGAGTAGTTAGGAGAGAATTTTGAATCCCTAATGACAAGTTACTTTGAAGATTTTAAGTAGTCAATGAAAAATAGACTAAGAATACTAGTATCCTTAGTTGAGAAACACTATGATGACATTTTTTTTCTTGTGGATGCTGATTCTACATTTGTACAAGCTACTACACCAAGGGTGAGATGGTTGAGACCCTTAGGTTATGAAATAAATGTGGATGAAGCCTTTGTAGCCATAATAGCTTAACTTGCAGAAGAGGTAGATAAAAGTGCAAAAATATTTGGAAATTATGAAGTGGCAAAGTCCAAGATCACCATGGAATTGAAGACTACTTCAGTTATCAAGAAGAAGGACAAGCTGGTGAAGAAGTTGAAAGCTAAGTTTGGAGAGGATGTCAGAGAGGAAGAAAAAGAAGAAGAAGAGGATGAAGATGAAGAAGAATCCCAAACATAAGAACCTTTAGCATTGACTTAGGTTATGGGAGAAGACAAAGAAGTGGAGGAGACTACAGGTGCCGAGGGAGAAGAAGCCGAGGAAGCACCTAATCCTATCAAGCCAAAGAAGAGGAAGGCCAAGGCACAACTTGTGGCAAGGCCTAAGAAAATCACCAAACCAAGTCATCCAAAGCCCACTACACCTATAACAAGAGTCAACACACGAGCAATCACAAAAAATGACAAGGAAAAGAAAAAGCAAATCGAACAAGGAGGTTAAGAGCAAAAGAAACCAAGAAGAAAGTATATTGCACAACTAGATTCTGAAGAGGGGAAAATAGAATCAGATGACATTAGCCAATTCAAGGTGGTGAGTCATAACCCTCTTTCATATCTTGAAAATTTATGTGAAAATGTTAAGAATAATGTAGATCTATCAAGATTCAGTCATATTGATTTTGATAAATTGGGTAAAGTGGAGAAAAATCAAGTGGAGGAGGCCCTATATGCCATGATGGAAAAATTCAATATAACACCATTAGGATTTGCCAACTCTGTACCTAAGAGTCTATATGACATAGTTGAGCAAAAATGGCATTATTTTCTAAATCTAGAAAAACAAATTAGGGAGACCACACTAGCCCAAGTGATGCCTAAATTAACTAAGGCACAAGTTGCTAAGGTTGTAAAGAAGTATGTTGTTAGGTTCACACCTAAATATCGAGCCTTTGGTATTTTGCAAAATAATATTGAAGATGTAGTAAAAAAGTCCACACAAATATGGAAAGTAACATATGGATTGACTACAGTAAAGAAAGGAGAACCTAAACTTATTGAGGTTGATGATGATGAAGAGAAAAATAACATAGTTAGAGGAGAAATAGAAATGGAATTAAATGACAAGGAAAAAGTTGAGCCTGAGTAGCTAGAATAACAGAGTGTGCAAGACACACAATTGCCAAGTGTTAACCCTCCACATGACACAACCAAGATAACTAGAACAATAACTATCAAAGATGTTTCTGATATATCAGCTCAGAACATCAATCAAAATATTAAAGAATATTTGAAGAAGATATTAGATCAATCTACACTACAAGCTAAACTTTGCAATAATCCTATTTTGATCAGTGTAGATGAGCTATAAAATTCAATGATTGATGTTGCAAGGGAAAAGGTGAATCCACAAAAACCACCTTCCATCATCCCTATAATCATTAATGTACAACCTTTGATCCAAATGCCAAAGGATACATCTATCAAGGTTGATACAATTACCAAAATTGATATTGATAAGAAGAAGATAGTAGAAGAACAAGCCACCACTATAGGACAACAGGAAACAGGTCAGATAGACCTATCTACACAAGGACAAGGTGTAAGTCAAGACATAGTGGAAAAATAGGCCAAGCCTGAAGAGAGAGAAATGACACCACAATTGAAGGATCAAACTACCATCCAAGCCCTGGTAACCTTACTAGTATCTGACACTCCTTCCACACAAACTCTTTAGAAGCTGAGCATGCTACTCCATTGCAGATCTCAATGCTAAGCCCAAGTTCATCAAAGGCTAAAAAGGTAATTCATTATCGAGATGCAAGCCTTGATGAAGAAATTATTATACCCAAATATGATTATGATACCATGACATTAGAAGAAATAGGCATATTACAACAGGCCCTAGAAAGGAAAAAGCATCAAGAAATGCTTAGGAGGAAACACAGACAGAAGCAGGCACTACAGGACATCAAAGACATCTTTTTAGATGAATTTAGTCTGCTAACTCTGGATGAGACCAAGCCACTACTAGAATAAATGTCAGATATAGTGGAGAATATCAGTAATGAAGACCTTGATACTAATGCTAAATTGTTAGAATGGTCAGAAAAGAAATTCCAAACCAAAGTAAATGAGAAAATATCTAGTGACATAGCACTCACACAAGTTGCATTGGCAACTAAGGTTGAGGATGTGAAGAAGGTACTTGAGAACATATTCTCATTGTACACTAAATTTTTCAACCCATCACTCTTCACCCAAGAGACCAAAAGTCATATTGTGAGTCTGGAAAGTCAAATTCTTGCATCATGTGCAAAACTACCAATGAATCTAGCTCAGAGCGAGAAGCATTTCAAGACATTGCTTCAAACATAAAGTCAGTTAGTTGTACTGATAGCAGATGAGGCCAACATAAGGGCCAAACTAACTAGCATCCAAGCAACCCTCAACCCCATATGAAAATATTGCACAAGGAGCTAGGCTATGTTGAAACTCTACAGAAGAAAGACCCTAATCTTTCTACCTTAGATGGTCTAGTTCACCTTGTTGCTGAGCTTGCCATCCAAATCAAGTCATTGGATGTTGAATGTGATAACTAGGATGCAGCCCTCAAGATGATATTAGATGTCCATAAATATTTTTTGGACAAACACACTATAAGTATAGAGTCCATTGACATAAGTGTCAAAAAGGGGTAGATATATTTTTGAAGGGGAGACTAAAGAAAAGGGGGAGATAATTTTTGGGGAGAAATTGAGAAAAATAGAGCAAACGGGGAGAATGACACAAGAAGATATCAGATGAAAGAGTATTAGCAAAATAGAGCATGAAGTCAAAGTGTATCAGTTGAGACACATTTACTCAACAAGAGTACAAAATTTTCATTTCATAATAGATATATCAGCTCGGGGGGAGTTATCAAATTTTGAGGTATCTAAGTTATTACAAAATTTTGAAATTTTGACGTTTTGTATATAAGTCAAGTTAAGATATGTTATGCTCGAGAGATCAAGGATATCAATGTATATTCAAGTGTTTTTGACACTCATGTCAAAGGGGGAGATTTTTTTTTATCTCAGATTGATTTTGACAAGTGAGTGTCAACACAATTAAGTTACTTAGTTCATGCTAAACTAGTAGTACATGTCGAGCACAACATGTAAATATTAGACCATGCCGAGTCATAGTGAGTGTCGAGTCACTCATGTGCTGAGTCACTCAAGTGTTTAGTAGATAGACTATGCCAAGTGACACAGGAGAAAAGTAAATAGTAAATTCCGAGCAATACAGATGTTGAGTCATAGTAAAAAGATTAGTGTATGCTGAGCATCAGAGACTTCAGATGCCAAGTGAAACAGTTTTTGACATATTTGTTTATAATGACACAAAAAACTATGTAAACCATTTTTGAGCTAACTTAAGATTAGATTTAGATATTTTGGAGATAAGAACCAATCTCTAGTTGGATTCCCTATGCAATTACATGTAGCCAATCAGAAAATGGGAAGGTTTAAGCGGAAAAATGGATGAATCTTAGCTGTAGATTCATACCTCACCCTAAGTTGCTAAAGTCTTCTTAAGGAGGACGAAATCCTAAACTCTCAAGGAGTGTGTAAGGAATTGAAGGAGCAAAGAGGATAGTTTACATTCACAAACAAAGCATTCATGGTGACTTAGAAATTTATGAAGTGAAATTACATTGCAGAATCAGTAGTCCTAACAAGCTGTACGAAATCCTTTAACAGGGTGCTTACTTAGTTGTAAGTTAAAGTCCTTTAACCAAGCACACTTCTAACATGGTGTTGAAATCCTCTAACAAGGTGAGACCTAACAATCTTTGTAAGCCTTTAAAAAGGCAGACCTTTCACAAGGTAGATCATGTTTCATGGTCAAAACATTGTAACCTTTATTGGATACACTTTATTGTTGTAGTAGTGAAGATTTATGGGTGTCATCCCCACCCTAGTTTTACCTTCTCACTTAGAGGGTTTTTGGGTAATCATGTCTGGTGTTGTGTGTGTGAATGCTTGCATGTTTACATTATTTAGATGTATATGCTTTACATATTATTTCGATTTATCTACTAAATGTATGAGATTGATTTATGGTGAAATTTTTATGGGTCCAAATTGTTAATTTGTGGTGACTGATCAGGGAAGTATTATACATACTTCATAAATTCTTTGGGGTATATGGCTAACATGTTGTAACCCTAAAGTAGCATAAAAATACCTATATAAAAGGGCTTAGGGTTAGGGATTATTTCATTTTGTAGTGATGTGAAATTGGTTCTTGTGGAAGTATTGAGTTGTAAGGGATTATGGATTGTAATCAGGTTGTAATCACTTTATCATAATAATATTGGACTTGCTGTTTGGTGGATGTAGCCTATGAATTGGGTGAACCACGTTAAATCTTGGTGTCTTAAAAAAATTTTGGTCATGGCTAATGTTGTGGTCGACATATGGTTGACATATGGCCGACATGTTGTAACCCTAAAGCAACATAAAGTACTTGTATAAAAGGGCTTAGGGTTAGGGATTATTTCATTTTGTAGTGATGCAAAATTGGCTCTTGCAGTGGTACTAAGCTATAAGGGATTTCGGATTGTAATCAGGTTGTAATCACTAGATCATAATAATATTGGACTTGTCATTTGGTGGACGTAGCCTAGGGATTGGGTGAACCATGTTAGTCTTGTGTTCTTTCTGTGTAATCTATTATTTTCTGATATTGGTTATATTTACATGTAATTTGTTATTTATGTCTGTGGTTTAATCCTAACAAGTGGTATAAGAGGCAGGTTATTTTTTCAGTTATCCTCTATAGGAAATTCTCACAGTTGAGTGGGAGTCTCACAGTTGAGTGGGAGCGATGGCAAACAAGGGTAAGCTAAGGGTTGACAGGTTTAATGGGTAGAACTTTCAGTTATGGAAGATGCAAATGGAAGACTATCTTTATTAGAAGGATTTATGGAAGCCGTTGGAAGGCAAAACCAAGAATCAGGGATCTATGTCAAATGATGAATGGGATCTTTTAGATAGAAAGACACTTGGAAGCATTTGATTATGCCTAGCACAATCTGTGGCATTTAATAATACAAAAGTAAAGACAAAAAAAGAGTTGATGAAAACCCTAGTGACACTATATGAAAAGCCCTTCGCTTCAAACAAGGTATTTCTCAAGAAGTGTTTATTTAATACGAAAATGGCAGAAGGTGAATCTATTGCAGATCATTTAAAATATTTTAACACTATTACTAGTCAGTTATCTTCTATGAGTATCAATTTTGAAGAAGGAATTAGGGCTCTCTTGATTTGTGTTCTTTGCCTGAAAGCTAGAATGGCTGTGAGTAAATATGTTCCTGGGTCTAGTACCCTAAAATATGATGATGTGATCGATGTTGTTTTGAGTGAGAAAACTCATAGGAAATCCTTAGGTGGATCTACATTAGGAAGTGCTTTGAACACACAAAGTAGAGGTAGAACGACTGAAAGATGAAGTAAATCTAAAAATTATGGAAAATTAAGAGGAAAGTCAAAGGGGAGGAGGTCTTAATCGAGAGGACCAAACAACTACTAGTACTGTGGGAAACTAGGTCATAAAAAGAAAGATTGTTGGAATCGAAAGAAAAATGAAGGAGATAAATGAGATGGAGACAAGGAGGCAAATGTGGTAAGTAACAAATTTGAAGAGGATGCTTTTCTTATGTCTTTAGAAAGTGTTGATGATTCATGGGTTTTAGATTCTAGTGCTTCATTTCATGCTACACCTCATAGAGGTTATTTCATTAATTATGTCCAAGGCTGAATAGGAATTTAATTTCAGTAGGGCAACTCGGTGATGAGGGTTGTGTAGTTATTTTTAATGATAAAAATTGGAAGATTCCCTTGTAGTAGTAAAAGGTGTGAAATTAGGCACCTTATATCTTTGTACAGGTCATATTGTTCCTTCTACTTTAATTGTTTCAGAGAAAAATGAATGTCCAGGAACAATTGTTGCAGTTGAGCAGGGAGAACAAATAGCTACTGTAGATTCTGATACAACATTGTGGCACAATAGACTTGGCCACATGAGTGAGAAATGTATGAAAGTACTTCATTCAAATAAATTTTTACCAAGTCTAAAATGTGTTAATATGAGTTTCTATGAAATTTGTGTTTATGGAAAACAAAAGAGAGTGAGTTTTGTGAAGACTAGGAAGGAAAACAAAAATGAGAAATTAGAGCTTGTGCATATCGATGTATGGGGACTGGCTCAGGTATCTTCCCTTGGAGGCTCTCATTATTATGTTACATTTATTGATGATGCAACAAGAAAGGTATGGGTTTATTTCCTTAGGCAGAAATCTAATGTATTTCAAACTTTTAAAAAATGGAAATGCTTGGTTGAAAATGAGACTAGCAAGAAATTAGAATGTCTTAGATCTAATAATGGTGGTGAGTATTGCAGTCATGAATTTGAAGATTATTGCTCCACTAATGGTATTTGTAGATAAAAAATTGGTCTAAAGATTCCACGGGAAAATGGAGTGGGTGAATGCATGAACAGGACTATAATGGAGCGTGCAAGGAGCATGAGGTTGCATGTTGGGTTGCCCTTACACATGTGGGTAGAGGCTGTCAATACTACTGTATATTTGATTAATAGAGGTCCCTTTACTCCTTTGGGTTGTGGTATTTTAGAGGAAGCATGGACTGGTAAGAAAGTGAGTTATTCTTTTCTCAAAAACTTTGGTTGTGAAGCATTTGCTCACATAGATTCTGAAAATAGAACCAAGCTGGAAGCTAAGTCAAACAAATGTGTATTTTTTGGATATGGCATTAATGATTTTGGTTATAGGCTTTGGGATTTTGAAAATCATAAAATTGTAAGAAGCGAGGATGTCATATTCAATGAGAAAGTGTTGTACAAAGTTTTGTTGCAGCAACATGAGAAGAAAGAAGATGATTATGTAGTGCTGGATGATACTCCACAAGATGATGTTTGAGCCATTCCTCATGATGTGCAACAATCGCAACAACAAATACCAGACACACCAATGAATGTTAGATGATCAACAAGGAAAATTAGACCTCCAAAAAGATTTTTTCCCTCTTTCTATTCAATTTTACTTACTAATGCTAGTGAACCTAAATGTTATGATGAAGCAATGTAGGTGGATACTAAGATTCAGTGGGAGTCTACAATGAAAGATGAAATGGACTCTTTGCTAAAGAATAAGACATGGGATTTATGTAAGTTGCATGTAGGTAAAAGAGTTTTATAGAATAAGTAGGTTTATAGGTTGAAAGAAGAGGAAGGAGGTAAGAAAAGATTTAAAGCCAGGTTAGTTGTCAAAAGATTTGCACAAAAAAAAGAAATTGATTTTGATGAGATATTTTCTCTTGTTGTTAAAATGACTTCTATCCGTATTGTTTTAAGTCTTGTGGCTACTAAATATTTTCATTTAGAGTAGCTTGATGTTAAAACAACCTTCCTTCATGGTGATTTGGATGAAGAGATATACATGGCTTAGCCACAGGGATTTCCGGTCAAAAGTAAGGAAAACTTAGTGTGCAAATTGAAGAAAAGTTTATATGGCTTGAAGCAAGCACCTCGGTAATGGTATCTAAAATTTGACAGTTTTATGCATGAGCATGGTTACAATAGGTGTCATTCAGATCATTGTGTCTACTTTAAGAAGTTGGATGATGATAGCTACATTATCTTATGCTTATATGTTGATGATATGCTTGTAGCTAGGTCTAACATAGATCACATTAAGGGGTTGAAACACCAATTAGCACATGCATTTGCTATGAAGGATTTGTGGGTAGCAAAACAAATCTTTCGCATGAAAATTTGTAGAGATAGGGAGAATAGGACATTGATACTATCTTAGGCTGATTATGTTAAGAAGATGTTGCAAAGTTTCTCCATGGAGAATGCTAAAGTTGTCAGCACACCTTTACCTAGTCATTTGAAGTTGACTAAGGAGATGTGTCCCAAGACACAAGAAGAGAAGGATAAGATGTCCAAGGTACCCTATGCTTCAGTTGTAGGAAGCTTGATGTATGCTAAGGTATGTACTAGGCCAGATATTGTACATGTAGTGGGATTCGTTACCATGTATATGAGTCATCCAGGAATTGAGCATTGGAATGTAGTCAAATGGATTCTTAGATATTTGAGAGGAACATCCAATAAGTGTTTACACTTTGGGGGCTCTACTCCTAATTTACAAGGCTATGTTGACTCAAATTTGGCCAAGGATATTTATATGAGGTGAAGTACTACAGGTTATGTCTTTACTATTGGTGGGGCAGCCGTGAGCTAGGTTTCTAGGTTACAAAAGGTTAATGTTTTATCCACTACAGACGCAGAGTATGTTGCTACTACAAAGGCATCCAAGGAGATGATATGGCTTCAACTCTCCTTGGAAGAATTGGGACACCCTCAGAGGGATAATTATTTGTTTACAGATAGTCAAAGTACTATTCATCTTGCAAAGAATTCTGCTCTACATTCAAAGACCAAACACATATAGTTGAGGTACCATTTCATTCAATCAGTTTTGGAGGATGGACAATTAAAGTTGGACAAGATACATACATATGACAATCCAACAGATATATTGATAAAGATAGTCACAAGGGAGAAGCTAAAATCCTCTTCAGCTTCGATTGGTCTTCTAGACTGAATAGGAATACAAGAACATTAGAGTCTAGGGGGTTTGGTCCATTGGGAACCTCCTGGCATAGCAGCATAGCTACATGATTAGTCTCCAAGTGGGAGATTGTTATCTAGTGTGGAGTCTGATTAGTCCCCAAGTGGGAGATTGTTAGTTTGTGGTGACTGATCAGGGAAGTTGGTTCTTGTAGCGGTATTGAGCTATAAGGGATTACAGATTGTAATCAGGTTGTAATCACTGGATCATAATAATATTGGACTTGCTATTTGGTGGACGTAGCCCAGGGATTGGGTGAACCATGTTAAATCTTGGTGTCTTGTGTTCTTTTCTGTGTGATCTATTATTTTTTGATATTGGTTGTATTTGCATGTAATTGTTATTTCTGTTTGTGGTTTAATCCTAACACAAGTTTGAACTACTGATTCACCGCCCCCCTCTCTTAGAAGTTCACCTTTCCTATTGCAATTCCAACATTATTATATAATATAATAATATATTATAACATATTACTTGTATGCTTAAAGATGATTAAATAATGGTTATTTATATTATTAATATATTAACTAATGATGATTAATTATAGAGACATGTCTCTTCATGAGACATGTCTCCTCCTCTCATATTCATGAGTCTTCAAATTTGCATTTGGAAGACATCAATCACATTAGCAATGTTAGTACATTTGCAGAAAATGATCCATGTTACTTAACATGGCTGACCTTGTTACTTAATAGGACCGACCTGGCCTTGTGGTCATAAATTTTGAAGTTTTTGCTGAGAATGTCCAATTTGGAGAGAAAATGTGAGGTCAAAATTTTGGTTTTGGGGAGATATTGGCTCGGAAGTCCACTAAATTAGGCAATTTCCAACAACTTGGGCTCTCTACATCACAACATCAAAGACTTATTTCTTTTGCAAAACATTGCAGATTTCTTCTTAATGCATTCTCCCTAGCCCATTGCCATTCATTTTGGCTTTGTTTTGATCATAACTTGGAGGATCAAAATCTCAGCTCCAAATGATTTTAAGGGTTGAAATCCTCTAAGAGGATTTCCACCAGTACTTGGCTCTTTCCTCATTACTCAAAACTCATCTTACTTGGTGCAAGTTTCCCTCATTTTTACTTTGCAACCCTTTGCTTGCTTAGTTCAATCAAACTTGGATCAATATAAGGGGCAAAATTCTTAAGATCATAGGATTTTGGTGGTAGGAATCCTATAATCAGAGGATTTTAACCATGCACTTGAATTCTCTTTTAATGTCCTTACAAAAATTCACTCCTCATGAACATTGTTGCCATAATTTCTTTGCTCCAACTTCTAGAATATTGAATTCATGCGTTGACTCTATTTGGAGGCCTTTTGAGGATGTTAGAATTTTGAACTTTGGAAGATAAATGTATTGGAAATTCTTTGATCAAAGGATTTTTTCTAAACCACATTGACTTATTGCATCTTAAGCAATCATTTCTTGACATCATTTTTCACTTTCTCCACTTTCATAGCCTCTTTGTTTCCTAGATTAGATTTGGATGAAGTGCAGGGGAGGGGGTAGAAGTCTAGATTTAAGAGGAATGAAGGGGTGGAAGTCCTTTGATTGAAGGATTCCCACCACCTTACACTTAGCCTTTACTCAACCTATTGATAATCTCTAAAACAATTTGGAGCAAAATTGTACCCTATCATCAACAAAGATTACTAAGAAACTCTATTGCGCAGGATCTCGTCCGGTTTACCTAAAGATATCAATGAAGTGGTCTACATAGTTGAGAATAATTTTTAAATAAACTGTCTTGTAGAATTTAATAATAATATAGTGGAATTCACGACCTAATTGTTGATTTCTCTATCATCTATGGTCTCCCAATCATATTAATGTTGACATGAAGTACATATAAAGTTGCTTCTTTTCTTTGTCGTGTTGATTTGTTTGATTCTTTCTTTCACAAAGTTAAACATTTCCATTAATTTTTTGTTTCAATTTTTTTGATATTTAAAAGAGAATCATTGATTCATTGTTCGAAGAATAAGTTCCATAGCAAGTAGATCCACAAATGAGATTGACTAGTTTCCTCAATGCCCTAGGATGGAAAGCTTATAGTCAGTACAAATAGAGGACCTATAACTTCGAAACCACTTCGCTCAAATTAATATTTCTTCATGTTGAAAGAAATTATTATATTCAAGTAATTGGTGATTTATCGAAAGAGAGATGGTGTCATTTATTGAAAAGTTTGAGAGTATTAGAACTCTCTTGGATATCATGGGAAACTTTACTTCAAAGAACTTTGGAATAATTTTACTTATGTCTGGGCATCTTTTTTAAATTAATAATTTCATTGCAAACCCTTTTTCTAACCCTTGACCTCTAACCAATTTAGTTATTCAAATATTTATATTGAACTCTTGTATTTGATCAATCAATCTACATCTTCTTCTTGTAGTCTTAGTTTTTCTGAAGATATCTTTAATTCTTGCATTGGGGACATATGCTATTACATTAGGGCCCACAAAGTATGGTCTAAGAGCTTTCACAACTTTCACCAAGGCATATGCTTGTTTCTCATTGATATCATAATCTAGTTTTGAGCTTTGTAGACTATTGCTAAAAAATGCAATAGGTTATTCATATCCTTCCCTATTCCGCTAAAGCATAACTTCAGCATTAGTTTAGTATGATGCTAAGGAAAATATCTGAAATGGCTTTGCAAAATCTGGAGCTTTAAGAACAAGGGCTTCTTTAATTTCTTTTTGTCTCTGAGCAAATGTTTTTAAGGCTTCATCATCCTGTTGTGGTGTCCACAACACATGCCCCATTCCTCAATAAGAATGGGGACCTCCTACCTTTGTCGACTCCTGGACTCACAGTTTGAGAGTTGGGAGAAGGTATTTGATTATAATTAGAGTGTCAAATTTTTTGAAAAAAACAAAACAAAAATAATATATTAAAAAAAAATCAAATTTCCCAACGCACACACGGGTCAGATGCACACTGCACCTTGGCGCTCGCACCATGGCCCGCCATGCACCCGGCTCGCCATAGGGATTATAAAACCCCCCCTTTCCTTTCATTTCATACTAAATTTCTCAACTACTAAAGTCTTGCAAGGTAACCATCGTGCCCGCTAACTCTTTGAGCGTGGCGCAATGCACGCCTATGCCCTCTAACTCTTTGAGAGTAGCGCAATGCACACCGATGCTCGCACTCTATTGCATCCTCCGTGGAGTAAATCTGCCCCCGCTCTCCTATGACTTGTGTGCCACCTTCCACCTATGCCTTCTTGCGCGCGGCGCAAACGCTCACCTAAACCACCTTCCACCCGTGCCGCCTATTTTTAGCGCCTCGCGCCCAAACCCGTGTGCCTTCGTAAATCAGTGTTGCGCACCTCCCGCCGCTATGCTAATGTGCCCGTGTGCAGTGCGCACTCACACCTGCACCCCACCATACCTCCATGCGCCCCACGCACATGCACACTCCAAACCTTCACACGTGACACTTAAAACAACACCTGCGCACTTCAACAAATGCGCCACCCCTTTCAAGCCCTCGCACGCCTACTTGAAACCCTTGCTCTGCACCTCTTGCGCACGAATCCACCTCATACCCCCACACCCCTTTTTTTTCTTTTTTTTTAAATGAAAAAATAATATATATATTATATAATATAAAAATATTCAAAATAACTAAAGGGGACTTTTTTTTTCCTATGCTTTTTTTTAAATGTTATATTTTACGCTTTATTTTTCAACTAATAATGTTTTTCTTGTGTCATCCAAATAATCAAATGGCATCCACATCTGGAGTAGCACCCAAGCCTGTAGTCTTCAAGTTCCAAGGCATACCATCCAAATCAAGATTTCACGATGATTATGTCGAGATCTAAGATACTAACCTGGGACACACTGATTTAGGGAAATTCTTGAAAACTTGTAATAAACCAATCGAGAGATTAGATCTGGTATCTGCTTTGATACATTTTGGGTTCGTGAATGTAGCGTCACATCCCATAGCAGTGCAATCAGCAAAACTAGTAATTATTATGGCACAACATTTTATTTATGAAGAGAGAGTGGTGAAAAGTGCGACAGGAGAAATGGTTCTTGATCTTCGACCTGAAAACATTGAGAGGGTCTTCCATCTCCCAAGAGCAAATCAATTCGTTAGGCTCTCTTACAAATTAGCAGAGAGATGGTATAGGGAACATACAAAGCAGGTGACAGATATTATACAATCATCTTATCTCATTGAGAGACCTCCTCAAGGAAGGATAACAGGCAAAGTGGATATGACTCGGGGATATATGAAAGAGGATATTGGTTACTCCATCATCCTTTTGAGCAGAGTCATGGGTTTATATGTAGCAAGCCACCTCAATACCTTCATGATCAACTTTATTGAGACCATCAAAACATCAAATATACCATTGGACTAGGCCACCACACTAAGTGAAAACTTGTGTGAGCAATTGAGGATGGTTAAGGACAAGAAGAAGTTTTATATGATGTCTTACATAGTGTACCTGCTTGTAGCAAGGGCAACAGATTATCATAGATTGTATAGAAAGGGCAACATGCAGGATCCTAATGCCTAGCCTTACATAGTCTACCCTCAACTGGTGAAGAAGAAACTATCTGCTCAAAGCAAGGAATATAGAATCGTGAATGATGCGTTCATTTTTGTGATCATTCAATTCATTGAAGGAGTATGGGAAGAGGCTATCTGATGAAGCAAAAGCATAGATAAAAACTCTCGAGACCTATTTCATTCAGTTTAAGACATTCACATACCTGCAGGTAGGTGGTGCCACTATCAACCCCAAAAAAACTCCCCAGATATCCGAGTGATAAGTTGGTGCTCTTGGAGATTTCCTGATAGATTGAATCTGCATATGAAAGGGTGAAGAGACAAAGAAGACCTTGTTGGACATGGCCTCTCATCATTGGACCATACCAAGTAAAGCGAAAGCAAGACATTCTAAATTTTGAATGGGAATGGGAAAATTATCCCCTTGAGGAGTATAATTCTCCTAGGATACATTTTGATAATGTTGGGAAAGTAGAGAGTATGGCTGGAAAAGAGTTTCATCATGAAAATGCTATTGAAGATCATTGGATGAACATGAAAAATGACTACGATATCCGCATATGGGATTATGGTAGGATGACTTTGTATCTGGTAGAGAAGACCCTCAATCTAAATATTCCAAAGGAAATAAGGCAACAAGATTCTAAGGAACTATTGGACCCCCTGTTCAACTTAGAAAAAATTAGAGAAAGACCCATTATGAATGCAAAAGTTGACAGGGAGGAGGGCGATGATATTAATCATTGGGCAAGACATGTGGTTAGAATGATGAAGGAATGGATCAAGCAACCTTTTTCACTTGATCCCATGCCTGACACTGTAGTCTTCCATGCTCAAGCCCACCTTGAGAAAGGTAGAGGAAGGAAAGTTACAGTTCCTACTTTTGCACTCCAATCTCCCATCAGGCCAGAGACAGTACACCAACTTGACCACCCAGTTGGATACTATCATCCTCTAGAGAGGATAGGAAAGAATAAAAAGGAAGAGGACTTCCCCGCAAAGAATTAAAGCAAAATAGCGTGAAGTGCAAGCACCTTCCCATCAGCAACAAGAAGAGGTACAAGGATCTGAGGATATCAGAGCTTCTCAAGTCCAGGATAATCATCCACTACCTCCCTTTGTGCCTACCCAATCAAAAGAGGAAGAGAGTCAGCAAGTTTCTATCCCTCTGGCGCAAGAAGAACAAGTTTCCCCTTCTGCCTCTATAAAACAAAAGAAGATTAAGATCCGAATGAAGAAAAGGCAAAGGGTGACTAAGAGAATGGTGCCTTTAACTTCTGTTCCTGAAACCATCCCAGAAGAAGAAGAGGAGGAAGAAGAGGAGACAGATGAAGAGGAAGAAGTGCCCATACAAAGAAGAACCTAGCTAGCTAGAGCCATGGAGGAAGAAAGGAGAAGGAGTACCTCGAGCATATCACCATCCACTCAAAAAATACCCTTACAAGTCTCTTCTTCGAAAGATGAAGTGCAACAATGGGTAGATGAGAAAAGTGAAGAAGGGGATGATGTATTTAAAATGTTTGATTTTGACTTCATGCCTATGGGAATGACGTTAATTGATGGCAAGATTAGGTGTACTCCTACTAGTCAATCTCAACAGGAAGGCTGGACGCAGATACCACCAGGTACACAAGGTCCCGATCCTGCTCACCCATCGTCACCACAAGCTACAGTGGTAGATAAAGGTTCGGTTACTCCTCCACTTCCAAAATCAGAGGAACAAGTTTAGAAGGAACTATGGCAAGAGGAGCAACTAGAACAAAGGGCAACTGATGAAGCGTCAAAGGAGGGACAAATAGCCGAGTATTCTCAATCATGTCCCCAAGATACTGAGGTGCAAGCTATTGGATCCATTGAGACCGAGCAAACAGAAGGAGAGCCCTCTTAGATAGAAACAACTCTAAGGAGGAGTGATAAGGGGAAGAAAGTTATAGAATATACTCCCTTGTCTTTAATAAGAAGACCTCCTGTTGAACACACTCGGCTGCAAAAGGAAGTGATAAGAAGCTCCAGACCCTGATTCCAAGCCTTGGAGGAAGACATTTATGAGATTGCAAAAAAATTGAATAAACCTGAGTCCCCGACACGTGAGGGAATACCATTGGCATTTGTTACAAGTACACGAAATAGCTCAGATTTGTTTGCACAGGTAGTTATTCCTCCTGGAGATACAGATGTAGAAAGCCTTGGTCCCAAGGATTATCAATTGGAAAATATCATGTTGGGAAAACCCACACAGGATGCATCCTGATTAATGGTGACCATGGGAATTAAGGAAATCATGAAGAATATGGGGGAGGATGAGATGGAAATCCAAGCACTTTGAAGGCAGGTTGAGATCCTAAAGGGATATTTGGCCGAATTCGTTGGCCCTCTTGATCCTGAGCGCCCTGAGAAGACCTTGAATATTATTCTTAGATAAGGAGGAGCAGTCCATATGGATCCATTTTTGAGATCCTGTCAGTAATGGCGGGAGAGTTTTGAGGAAAAAGGTGTCATGATTATCACAAAAAACCTAAAGATGCTACACGCTACATTAGAAAATATGAATAAAATGGTGGCAATTTTGAAGCAGGACTTCAGCATTATTGATGAAGTA
Source organism: Cupressus sempervirens (assembly GCA_028749045.1). Classification (NCBI taxonomy): domain Eukaryota; kingdom Viridiplantae; phylum Streptophyta; class Pinopsida; order Cupressales; family Cupressaceae; genus Cupressus; species Cupressus sempervirens. The sequence goes on along the minus strand of CM053789.1, from coordinate 16,917,933 downwards.
CGGGTCTGGAGCAAAGATTTACGGACTCTACAAACCATAAAGGGACAAAGGTACTGAGATTTGATTGATGTATATACGGGAGATGAATTAGATATGATTGATGACTAGATAGAAAAGATAGTAGATAGTAACAAGGTAATGGAAACATTACATGATGAAATTCATCGGCTCAACAATCAGGCTCGAGAGAAAATTTTGGAAGCAGATAGACACTATAGTGATGCCTATTTGGATATTTTTGAAGATAAGGAACACAAGAGATTGCTAACTGTAGATACAGTAGTGGAGAATTTTAAGATTTTTGTGGAGGTTGATGATGAGGAGGACATTCGACAGGCCTTCAAAACTGAGGAAGCATTGTTTGAGTTGGATACCAAACTTGGGGATTTTGTTGATACTCGAGTTGAGGTAGACAATTACAGATGAAAGGTCAAGGACAAATATGAGGCTTTGGATTTTTTGGATGCGGCTAAAATCACTAAGATTATAGAGAAATTCAAGCGCAAACATCCAAACATACCTTTGGGACGAAGAAGAACAAAACCCAGATGCCAGAATTTTAGTTTTGACACTTAATGAAATTTTGAGATTTTGACCTAGTCGAGGTCCGCAGCTCTGCAGATCCACAGGTACGCAGGTCCGTAGCTCCACAAATTCTAGAAGTGCGCTGACAGTTAACTATTAGTTCCAAAAATAGAGCTTTCCATGCATCGAAAATGCATTCTGATGGTAGTTTAGCTCTGACTAACGCCTTGTGAAGGATCAACTTCTAATTTTGGCATCTCCAAACACTTCCACTTCAACTCGGAGCTTTTGCATGCTTTTCTCTCATAATTTCTTTGTTTTTTTGACATGTAAAGGCTTGTGCATCTGATTAATGAATATAAAATGGATGGAGTTCTACTAAGCACCAGTTAGATAGGTAATTTGTATATAATTAGTTTATTTTATTAGTTTAAAAGCATCTTATTGCATGAAGATATCTCTCACTCTCAACACAAATTGAGGAGATGATTTCTTATAAATACCCTATTGTAATATGTAAAGAGGGCTGTCATTATTATGCAATAAAGTTATGCTTTTGGTGCTCGCATTTGGAGTGTAGTCATTCTTGCCTGAATATGTCATTGTTTTGTGAATTTTATTCATGAGATTGTGATTGAGCCAAAGGTTTATTGCATTGTTTCTGGTTGTGTGATCTTTTATTTATGGTGTTTGCGACAGATTTATGAATTTCGCTGACGTATTGAGCTCAAGAAGGAATCACCAAATTGTGCCTACATAACTCTCTGTCTCGCATGAGCGCACTTTTTGTGGCCTTGCGCTTTGATATAGAGTGAAACATCACTCAGTTATTGAAATTTCCCACCAACAATTGCATCAGTGGAATCTAGGAAGCGTTGTTCCTATTTTCATTGGTTACCTACTGGTTTCTTCAAAAGCTTAACTCATAGTGTGTTGTTTTCTATAGTTTATGTCCTTTAGGATTTCAATTTCAAGTTATTTGCGTTCAAAATTCAAGTTATTTGCTTTTAGTTCTCATTATTTTCTTTATTAACCCCCTTGTTAGAATAGGATTTCATACTAGTTGCACAGTTAGATTGCATTCATAAAAAATACAAAATAACAAAAACATAGTTCTTTTTAGTGTTATTTTTGAAACAGCATGCAGATTCTTCATTTATTCGAAGTCAGAATGAACCAGCAAACGCCTCCTCATGAACAATCACATTTATCTTCAACGAAGCGGATTTCAATGCGTCGTAAGACAACCCGAAACCTTGGAGTTGATTCACAAGATCGGCTTTTCAAGAGAGGAATTCAATTCCTTCCATTTAGCATCATGTAAAATGACATCTCAATACATCCCAAATTATTTTAGCTCCCTTTTAAGCATCTTGGATATGGGTTTAATTATTTCTGCAAAATTTGACACAATTTTTCTTAAAAAATTAATCTATCCAAAGAATGATTGAGTAGCTTTGATAGTTTTGGGAATTTTTATGCTATCAATAGTTGTAACTCTCTTAGAATCTATTCTTACTCCACTCTTTGAAAAAATATGTCCTAATGGTTTCCCTTTTGTGACCCCAAATTGGCATTTCTTAGGATTAAGAGATATCCCATATTCAAGAGCCATTTTAATGATCATTTCTAGATGTTTACCATGATCGTCAACCTTTCAAGAATAAGTAGTGAGATCATCTTGATAAACTACCAAGATCTTATCAATTAATCTTCCAAAGGTGACATCCATAGCTCTCTAAAATGTTTCCCCAACATTTGTCAGTCCAAAAGGCATTGTATTTTTCTTATTCATTGACCTTCACTTTGATGCAGAGCCACACCTTGGAAAACTCAGGAGGAATCAGTCACTCAACTGAGTTGCTTCAAGGGGCATCTACAACTTTCAAGATCGGACTAAAACCAAACTCAATAGTTGATCATCTGATTCTCCTTATACATATCAAAATGAGAACATGCGACATAAATCTCAAGAACCTATTGTCGCAATATTGGTATGGTATTCCACTCCATACAAACCAATCTAATTCTTCCACTCTGGTTATTTAAATGCATGCATGAAAACTATCCCCTTCAAAGGAAAGATTGAATATCAAAGCCACTACAAACTGATTTCCATCAAAAATCGATATTTACAACATCATGTCATATGTCGACATGCAAGATCAAACTTGAAATTCAAATCGGATGTCACCTTGAACCTCTCTGTTATGAATTTGGACTGCCATTTCATGTTTGATCAGATACTTATCACAATCATAAGTAATCCATCCCGGTGAATAGTTAAACAAATTCACCAATCTAACTCTTAGATTCCATGTGGCTGCATGTACTTCCTAATGTTGATAATAGAAAATCAAAATAAGGAAATAAAACCCTTTATAGATCCCCCAGTACTCTAGAACTGGTCGTAGAGAGTTATTAGTCTATCATTTGTAAGAACGACTGTCAAAACAGTTATAGCTCAAGCAAATGTTCCAATTCGATTCCTTTATTATGCCCCACAAAATCTACAAATTCTGAGAAGATTTTTGACAACAAAACTTGTACACGATCTTCATAACCAGTACTGGGGTGGTTTGACACAGGTACGGCTTCCAATCATTTATCAAACCAGAACATCGATTCTTTCCAGATTTCGAATTGCAAAAGATGGAGAATACGTAAAAACACACATCCAGCTAAAAGAAACTGAAAGTCCACATCAAAAATCAAAACTTTCCATCTCTATCTACTTTGAATCCTTTCAATGCCGACTAGAGAGAAGAAACCTGAAAAAAAAAGACAATAAAATTGATTTCCTTCCAACCTAAACGCAAGAAACTAATACAAAAGCTGAAACCTTTCCTTCCCCATGAATTCGATCTTCCTTCACATAAAAAAACTGTCTCCCCACAAACCAACTTTTTCTCTCTAGAAGAAGGAATCTGAAACGTTCTTTTCTTACCAATATTAGATAGTCGTTTTCTAAATTAGGAATATTCCAAAAAAATTGCCTACTACCTATTATTGGATTCTGAAAATCATTAAACACTCCACCTACGAATTAAAAACTATTCTAATTTAAGATCCACACACCTAGTCCTAGGTGGCTATATCTGGAGAGCTTATCGAACTGCTACTCTAGGTATGCCACCACATGTAGGACGTTACTACAAACTTCAAAAACTAAAAGCATTTAAAACATAACATTAAATTTCCTATTACATTTTCAACAATGTTGCCTCCTATAGCGTTTCTCTTCTCTGCCACTGTAGCACACTTGATTATACCCAAAAACATCGTCCATCATGGATAACAATCCATTCCCTATTACCTTTTCCAGTAGGGTCTCCATATTTGGGAAAGCATATTTGTCTTCTAATGATGAAATGTTTTAGTTTCTAAAATCCACACAAAGTCTTATATCTCCATTCTTCTTCCTAATAGTGATCAAGTTGGAGACCCAAGATGAATATCTAATAGGCTCAATTAGCAAGCATCTCTTGTTTTTATTAATTCTTCTTTCATTTTAGGAGCCAAAAGTGGATTTATTGGTCTTTATTTTTGTCTAAAAGGTTTCTCATCAGGTTTTAAAAGTATTTCATGCTGAGACAAATCTTCTTGGTATGCCTGTAACTCATCATAGGACCATGCAAACACATGCATGTACTTCCTTGAGTTATCAACACTGATCTTATTTTTGCTTGCATATTTTTTTCAATAGAAACCTCCCTTGGGGAATGTTCATTTCCAAGGTTAACTTTCTCAAGCTGTTCTTGCATAACAATGGGTGAATGCACCTTAAGATTTCTATGTTCATCAAATATATACTCTAAATTTGCCAACCCTTTTGGTATCTTATTTGTCTTAAGTTGCATAATTTCTTCTCCCGAAATAATATCCTTTCCCTCTCTCTTTTTTTCGATAAGCTCATTCCAATTGATACCAAAATCTTGATAATCCTTTTCACATGTCAAGAATTGTAACAAATCTTTGTCATTCTCAAAGACTTGTCAATTATGAATATTTTTTGGAATAGATGGTATATTCTTCATTTAAACCTCAACAACCTCTTGTAATGGGATATCAATCTGATTAATGACTAGATTGGCCATTATGTTAGCCAAAAAAAAAAATTCCTATCAATCCAATTATTTTAAAATGCATCAAAAAATTCTAGCAAATCCCACACATAATTCCAATATCTTTTCAACCTTGAATTTCTTATCATAAATTTATCTTGAACTTGATAGATTATTAATTCAAAGTCATCAAAAATTGAAAGTAACTTTATATTATGAAACTTGACAATATTCAACCCTAAAATCAATGCTTCATATTCAACAATATTGTTGGTACATTCAAAATTTACAAGAAAAGCATACTTGAATATCTTACCTAATGGTGATTTAAGAACAACAGCAACTTTGTTGCGCTCTTTACTACATGCTACATCAAAATGCATTTTCCATAATCCATCATCTTTTAATTGCATAGGATCTTTGCTCTTGCCTTCTATAACTTGACTAGGTTTATTCACATTCATCTCAAAATTATCCATATCCATTTGACAAAAATGTATTATGTTATCAGGTTGAAACATTTCCACAAGATATTCATATCTCAGCTCTTTATCAATTCTAATATTATGTCTATTAATAGGAATGGTTTCATAGGATATGTCTAATTGTATATGACCTTTGACTAAATTTGACCATTGTCTTGAAAGAAGCATACCATAATAGGTAGGAACTTTGACTACAGTAATATCTATTTTATAAGAGGTATCAAGGGAGGCAGGAAATCTAAAATCAACATTCTTAACAACTCCCACCATAGGGATAAATATGTTAGCCATAGCATATCACTTCACATAGGGGATGTATGTTTTTAATCCCATCTCTCTCATTACTTCAATATGCATTATATCCATAGCTCCTCTTGATTCTACCATATAGTTTCTTACCAATTTATTATTTATCAACAAAGTTGAGTAAAAAGGATCCACTTTTGGGGCACTCTCATTCATATTTGTCCCTACGTAGACAACGAGAGGTTCACTAGGATTAACACATCCTTCTTTGTTAGTCTTAGAAAAAATATTTAAGACTTCTTTTCCATATTAAGGAATTTTAACAATTTCTAAAAGTGGTAAAGAGATTTTAAACTAAGATAAAGCATTAGAAATAAATGAATTATTACTCACCAATTACTTACCTACTGTAGGGTGTGTTACTTATGTATCCACTTGTTGTTGATCATCATATGTTCCTTTTCCTTCATTATTTTTATGAAAAGGGGGCACTTCTACCTTTCTTGCTACATCTGGATTAGCAATCATGTTCCTTAGTTTATATATGCTTCTCACTTGTTCAACTACTTTAATTGTATGATAACTTCTTTCTTCTATATAGGATATCTAGAATATAGGTTTTTCATCATCATTAGTGAAAAATTGTTCAGTGTTTTGATACCTTATCCTTCTCGCATGAACATCAGCGATATATTCTTCCTCAAAAGAATCATCTTCTCCCCAAAAAGGTTTAGATGATAATGTATCAATAGTATGGTGGTTATTTTTGTGATGAGTTTCCTCTTCTAACACATTCATAGCTATCAAACATTGCTCTGACATATGAGGAAGTTTGCATACCTCACACTAATGACCATTTTCCACATAATTACTATTATTATTCAAAGGATTAGGTGTTTCATTATTTTTCATTGGCTTACCATCCTTCCAAGGTGTATTATAGGGCATATCCAGTCATCTATATTTTTTGGCCTTATAATAGGGTTTTTCATTCCTACTGAATCTTGTTCCTTCATTCTTATTGCATTTTACATGAAAATCTTTGATCATACCTAAAATATTTTCAATCAAGTCCTCATCTTTAGTTGGCTTTGGGTTTTCGAGATCAAAAAATCATGGATCATCTCTTTTGCCAACTCTTTCAATAGCTTTCCTGTCATTTTCAGTTGTCATCGCCTCCTTGGAAGCTTCTTACAAAGTGCAAGGTCTATGTGACCTTATCTCATAAAGAGTTTTACTTTCAAAAGAACTTGAACAAAAATTTATCAAGAATGAATCAACTAGTCTGATATCTTACAAAATTATATTTAACACCTTATTAAATCTTTTATTAAATTCAAAATTAGGTTCATTAGGATTCTTCTTTACGATGGCCAATTCATGTGAAGCAAAAGAAGTGTTTGTATGATCTCCAAATTATTTTAGAAACAAGTCTACAAATTCCTGCCAACTCAATATAGACCCATCAGGAAGTCCTCCATACTATTCATCTACATCACTAGTCAAGGATTGCACCAATAACTTCATAAAAACATCTTCATTATTTTTCTCAAATTCCTCCACTATATTTTTTAGATTGATAACATGTGTCTCAACAGATTGAGTTTCTTCCCCTAAAAATTTAGGTATGACATTAGTTCTCAAATCATTTGATATCATATTTGAGTATCCAACTATCCTTGTGAAATCTAATTGCTTATATCTTTCAATTATCATTCGGGCTCTTACCTAGTGATAATGGGAGTTTTGATGCCTTTGATTATTTTTCACATTGTTTTGATTATTATGATTATTTTTCTCCAATACTTTTCAGTCTTATCATTTTTATTCTTATTTTAATTGGGAATGCAACTAGTTTATCCACCCATTTATATAAAGGATTCCTCCTTAGAGTGTTAAATGAATAAATTTTAGTTTTGTGAGGAGTGTATTTAGCTGACTCACTTTTTCTCTCATAGTCTTTGGATCAATGATGTCATCATTCTTGATACCTGTTGAATAGAAAGAAATAACAAGAAAATATGTGGGGGTGTGATGTAAGAGGGAGAATATAGGACCTATCCTTGACCCAAATTCCCAAAAGGAAACATCCAAATTGATTAATTACAAAGAAGTGATCAATGCACAAATGAATCAAACAATGAAGAGTATGAAGAAAGGGGGCAATCCAATAATCTACTATAGAAAGTATGTACTTGAAACCTTGAATGAAATATAATGCAAATACTAACCTTAAAGTAGGGCAAAATTGGAAAATGTTGATTTTAGAAGTTTGCATATAGTTTTGGGAAATTTTGTGACTTACTCTAGATTGGAAATGCTAAGACAGAGAAAACCAAGAAAAAATGTGTCGTTCTAAAGTCAGGTTGACCTTTGCCTAGATAGTAGGGCACAATCTTACCCGTTTATTTCTGACCTTGACCTGCACTACTTCGACAAAAATTTTATTTGTGGATCTTGGTAGTTCGACGAAAAGGGTATCCAAATTTGCACTGATATTTGTTGTCTTGTATCTATACCTACAAGAAAAAAGGTTTTTTATTTGCATGGGGAGGTTTTCTTGGTCAAACCCTAGTTTGGAATCAACCTTGAAATGTAATAGAAATTGCAATATGTATAAACAAGTAAATGGATCTATTCACCTTACATATGTTAAAATTCTTGTGGAGGTTTTGATTCCTTAAAACCACAAGTATGGATGCTCCAAATTAATGTAGAATTGTTTAGGATGTCTCAAATCAATGGCATTAGATCTTCAACACCAATCTTGAATGTATCTTTGCATAGGAAGAGGCTTGAATGGAAATGGATAAAGAAATTTTCAACAAGAGGGCTCCATAGAGATTGAATCCTTCAATGGCTAACAATGGATCTCCTTGATGAATAGGATCTTGAATGATCAAATGCTTGATCATGAAAGTGTATATCTTCATTTCATCTCTTGGAATTGATCACTAGGTAGGTATGTCATAGAGAATGAATCTCAAAAAGAGAAAGAAAGGCTTCCTTATATAGTGATCTAGGGCACAAACTTATAGAGAAGTCGACATTGGAAACTTAAATCTTGATTAATCTTAACCCCTAGAAATGGATCTAGATTAAATGCAATTTAAGAGTTTACCATTCTGAAACCCAAAATAGCCAACCCAAAAGAGGGAAAATGAAACTTTCAAAGCTTGATATCTCGAAGCCTCCATAACTTGAAATTTAGACCTAGGGTCAAGGTCGAGGTCAACTCTACCCTAGGTTAGGTTTGAGATTGACTCTACCCTAGATTAGGGTTGAGGTCATCCTTGAACTAGGTCAAGGTTGAGGTTGACCTTGACCCTTCAAATCATCATTGACCAAAAAAGTCAAAGTCTTCAGTTTCTCAAAGAAAGTTGTCAAAAAGAGGCTGGAAACAAGGAAAGAAAAGAAAAACATGGGGGAACAACCAGATCCATACAAAGACCTAATCAAGGTGCTTAACATGACCCCAAACCACTTATTGGGAGGGCTAAGCTCTCTTAACATGGAAGTGCTTCCATTTTAAGATGATACATTAAGCCCCCACTTTAGCAAGAGTATGGACTTGATGCAAACTCTTGGTAAAGGAGATCATAATGAAAAGATCATCTTATTAAAATCAAAAGGACAAAGAAATCCTCAAGCCTCCAGGGACTCAAGTCTTCGTCAACTCTAAGATCACAATAAGAGAGACATCTCTAGAAAAAGAGAAAGAGAGAAAGAGTGTGATTATCTCGCCCAATGAGAACTTATGTCCCATTGTGAACCACACAAGGAAACAACGCAACTAGAAATATGGAATTGAACTGCCTAGTGAATGTGGCTACTTACTAGTCAACCCATCAAGGATTCACCCTCAAGAATAGTATATTCCATAAAAGTAAAACCAAAAACAAAAGAGATCCAATATTAAAGACACCTTCGACCTTAAGCGATCAAAAAATTTGAAATTGGAGGGATCAAGAGATCCTCAAATATAAATCCATACTTTAAGGATTAGTCATTGATCTAAAAAGGGAGAAAAGGTATAGTGAAAAATAATATATGTGTATCAAAAAGTTTGTGTGTGCAATAGGTGAGTAGAGTGTATGCCCCCATGTTAAAGTCATTGATAACACTTTAACAGGAGCAATGAATTTAATGAAACTAAACAACTATATTGATTACATTTCCACTATGAGATGCCCCCAGATGAAGACAAATCAAGGGAAATACTACATAAACATATAGAGAACACAAAAGAGATCTACCTACAATAGGATCAGTATGATCATAAGTTTATATATATATATATATATATATGGTACTATTGCAAATGAATTGACATCATTCCCCAAAGAAAGTAGAACTACAATCACAAAGGAGGAAAGATCACATAAGAGATACGAAGAAGAATCTTTTCAGATCATGACCTAGAGACCAAAAAGAATCAGTGCTACCAAGTCGCAGAGATTACAAAAGGAAACATGTACAAATAATAGCATAGGTATAAAATAACATGAAACAACATATGGAAGAATAGAGATACATATAGAGGAATGATACAACAAGTGTGATTCTTTTATAACCTTGCACCAAAAGAGAAACAAGGGTCGCATAAAATAATCTAACAAGATTTAGCAAACACATTATGGAAGAAGCGCAATAAAATAGACAAAAACACAAAAAGCTACCATAAAGGACAAGCCAATCAAGCATGCCACCTACTCTCCCCATCTCATTCTATATCATGTAGGGAAGGTGGGTAACTTGCAAGAGGGACTATATCCAATATAGTAGGAATGATAGCCAGTTCCAAACAAGGATCCTCTTGAGAATCATAATGTTCGATACTAGGTATAAGTGTCAATTATGATGAAAACATATTAAGTAAATCAATGTCAATGTCAATAGTTTCATATTCATCATTAACATCATCAAGAGTATCTTCTTCATCCAGATTAATCAAAATAAGATCTAAGATACAAATGGAATCATCATAATCATGCATCTCAATATCATTATTAGCAACAACTTCTTCTAATATATCATGCATAGTTTTATCTGAAGAAGGTAAAGATTTTGAAGAATAGAATTATGAGCTTTAGCTTGGGCATGACACTTCTTACGACATTCATTAGAAGATCGATTACATTTCGTCTTATTTTAAATTCATTGAGAACTAGGAGGAACAATTACTGGATCCTTCATAGGTTCTATAAGAGGATTAATAGGGTTATCAATAGACAAACAAGCAATAGTAGGAGTTTGATTAATAGATGTAGAAGCCATAGACAAAGGAGGTATGAGAGGTGTAGGAAAAAGACCATGATTAAGATCCATAGGAGGTAATCTTAAGATCCATAGGAAGTAAGCTTAACTCAAGAATCTTACGATGCTAATAGACTTGATATGAGCAAAAATGATGATCAGGTCAAGAAGGACATGAATTAGGTAATGAAGGCCAAAAGAAATCAAGAGAAATACAATCTCTTGGCCTAGAAGGTTGAAATAAACTATGATTGATTGTATTCACTTCTTCATCACGAACAAATTTGAGACATTTATGGATAGACGAAGCAACAACATGCATAGCATTTAACCATGGAAAACCAAGCTTAACTTGAAACTAATCCAAAGTAGGAACAACAACAAAGGTAGTGTTCACAATTTTACCAGAAAGCTCAACCGATAAATTAATAGAACCAAATGATGGATAAAGAAAACCATTACAAGTTTGAATCCACACAATAGATATATCACAATAATCACATTGCAAGCATTTCATAAAAATATTTTCTTTAGTAATAACATTGATTAAGGATGTAGGATAACCAAGAAAACCACGAGTAGGTATCTAAGTAATCCTAGCATAAATATGTGAGGATTAAACCACAGGCAGAAGTAACAATTACATGAAAATACAAACAATATCAGAAAATAATAGATCACACAGAAAAGAACACAAGACACCAAGATTTAACATGGTTCACCCAATCCCTAGGCTACGTCCACCAAACAACAAGTCCAATATTTTTACAATCCAGTGATTACAACCTGATTAAAATCCATAATCCCTTATAGCTCAATATCGCTGCAAGAACCAATTTTTGCATCACCTTATGAAACAATCCCTAACCCTAAGCCCTTTTATACAAGTATTTTTACTGCTTTAGGGTTATAATTAATAATTACATGTCGGCCCCAAATCTCGATAAAATAAGGCCAAAAATATTTTTTTCCAAAGAATTTATGATGTACAGTGATTCCCTGATCAGTCACCACAAACTAACAAAATATAAAGGGGACCATCAGGAGCTTTAATAGTCTCAAAATCATCAAAGGTAATCAAAAGTTCCTTTTACTCTTAGGTTGTTGTCGAGGTTTAGGCCGAGTCTTCAATTTAGGCTTAAGTTTTGGTTGAGGTTGAGGTGGAACTTGAGATTAAAGTTGAGTTTGAGGCTGAGGTGGAGATACATATCAAACAACATGGTCCACTTGATTAACAATGTGATTAAGATTATCCATCTTTGAATCATACACAATATCCATGAAGATGGTTGAGCAATGGTATTAGTATCATGTATAAGTAAATGATTCATATAGAGTTGGAGATTTTGATTAGGAGAAGAAATAGATTTGTTCCCACTACCATCAAAACTATCAATAGATAAGGCACTAGATTCAATTAAGTCTTGAACCTTATATTTTAAAGAATAACATATCTCAGTATCATGACCATTCGGACAATGATATTGATAAAAAACTTTAGGATCAAAAGATTTAGATGTAATCGTAGAAGGTAAAAGAGGATGAAAAGGAGGTAAAGTAATCATATCATTAGTTGACAACCTATTCATAATAGAATGTAAATATTTTGAAAGAGGAGTAAACATATGATTTAATCGAAAAGCAGTGGATCCAGAAGTGGCATTGTGAGATGCAACAACAACTTGATCAGCAACTGCATTTGCTTTTTTGGTTATCTTGACATAGTTGTTGAATTTTTGAAATTTGGTGGGATTAGGAGCAACATCACTTTTATCAATAGAAATAAAATCCATTGGAGTGTTTCTCTCAAATTGACTCACTTGTAATTCATAATGATGAAGCATTGCATAAAGTTGTTGAAAAGAGGTAAATTCAGTAAGCATAATCTTATCTTTAATATCCTTTTGTAAATTTGAAATAAACATACGTTGAATATCAATATCAAGAACAAGATAGGAAATCTAAGCATGTAAATGCTTAAATCTACCAATAAATTCAATCAATTTTTCTTTAGCACTTTGTTTATAATGCATCAAATCAATCAAAGACACTTGTGGGTCAATGTTGTTTTGAAATTGTTGAATAAAAGCACTAGAAAGTTGTGGAAATAAATCAATAGAATAAGAAGGCAAGGAACAAACCATTATAAGGCCTTGTCGTGAAAGGTTCTAGCAAACAACTTGGCTAAAATTCCTATGATCATGAGCATAATCACTACAAAGGATTTGAAATGTTTTAACATGATGACTAGGGCCTCCCTTACCATTGTAATTCTCAAGATGAGGCATATCAACTTGCTGAGGAACAAGAGTACAAATGATATTTTAGGACAAAGGACTTCCCATGTCACATGTAGGAGTAATAAACTTGTTTTGAGTCAAGGATGCAAGTTGTTGTTGTAAAAATGACATAGTCTGAGCCAAACTAGTAAGTGTTGAATCATTAGAAGAAATAAAAGGAATAACAACATTAGAAACACTTGGTAAAGTGTATAAAGCTGCAAGAATGGAAGACACAACTGGAGGAACACTTGGAACTATAGTTGGCAAAGGATTAGAATAAGTAAAAGGAACATTATGATAAGATGGTTGTGATGTATAAAGGGACATAGGAGGAACACTCATAGGAATAAAGGGAACCATCATAGTGACCAAAGAAGGAGTATAGGTAGGAATACTAGGTAAACGAATAGAAGAAGGTTCTACACTAGTGACAGGAGGAATCAACCCTAAATCTTGAGCTTCTTGAGCAAAAGTTTTAACATTTGAATGCACAAGGTGAGTAATACCATGCAAGAGGTTAACACCTTGATCACTATCATGAAGAACTTTCTTAAGAGCCTTTATAGCTTGAATAGAGTCTTGATTATGGTTTTCTTGTATGAGCCAATAACCCACTTTATCAAGTTCAGTTGAAAGTTTTTGGACTTATTTAGGAGGAACTCTTAAAGCATCATCCTCATCATGAGATGAGTGAGAAGAGTTTTTCTCCATAATAGGATTGAAGTAATGAATAATCAAATTATCATTTGAGATCCTAAGAAAAGGAGAAGAAGACTCGGGATCAAAGACACCCATAAGTCAATGACTTCATCTAGCTAGAATATTATAAGTAGGACTAGAAGTAGAAAAACTTATAAACCAATGCAATGCAAATGAACTAAACAAAGACATCATAAAGCATAAATATTTTTGTATTTTGAAAGAGATTTTGCAATTTTTTTTTGTATTTTTGAAATATAAATGAAAGAAATCTAATCTTATAAGCATGTAAATCTAACACAAAAAAGAAAGAGTTGTCATAAATGAGTTCACCAAAATGAATAGAAATAAATATGGAATGGAGGAAAATATCTAGGGATATGATGGAAGAAGCAGAATATAGTACCTATCCTTAACCCAAATTCCCAAAAGGAAAGATCCAAATTGATTAATGACAAAGAAGTGACCAATGCACAAATGAATCAAATAATGGACAATATGAAGAAATGAGGGAATCCAATAATCTACTATGGAAAGTACATACTTGAAACCTTGAATGAAATAGAATTCAAATACTAACCTTAAAGTAGGGTAAAATTGGGAAATGCTGATTTTTGATGTTTGCATGCAGTTTCAGGAAATTTTGTGACTTACTCTAGATTGGAAATGCCAAAATGGAGAAAACATAGAAAATTTGTGTCCTTCTAAAGTTAGGTTGACCTTGACCCAGACTGTGAGGCACAATCTTACCCCTTTATTTCTAACCTTGACTTGCATTGCTCCAACAAAAATTTTGTTCATAGATCTCAAAAGTTTTTCGAAAAGGGTATCCAAATCTTGCATTAATATTTGTTGTCCTATATTTGCACTTGCACTTGAAAAATAGTTTTTTTGTTTGGACAGGGAGGTTTTCCTTGGTCAAACCCCAGTTTGGAATCAACCTTGAAATGTAATTGAAATTGCAATATGTATAAACAAAGTAAATGTAACTATTCACCTTGCTTATGTTGAAATCCTTGTGGAGGATTTGAATCCTTGAATCCACAACTATGGGTGTTCCAAATGAATGTAGAATTGTGTAGGATGTCTCAAATCAATGGCATTAGATCTTCAACACCAATCTTGAATGGATCTTTGCATAGGAAGAGGCTTGAATGAAAATGGATAGAGAAATCTTCAACAAGAGGGCTCCATAGAGATTGAATCCTTCAATGGCTAATAATGGACCTCCTTGATGAATAGGATCTTGAATGCTTGAATTCTTGATCATGAAAGTGTATATCTTCATCTCATCTCCTGGAATTGATTGCTAGGTAGGTATGTCATAGAGAACATATCTCAAAATGAGAGAGAAAGACTTCCTTATATAGTGATTTAGGGAAAGAACTTCTAGAGAAGTTGACATTGAGAATTAAATCCCAATTAATCTCAACCCTTAGAAATGGACCTGGATTAAATGATTTTTAAGAGTCTACCATTTTGAAACCTGAAACAACTAACCTAGAAGCGGCAAAATAAAACTTTCCAAAGCCTGATATCTTGAAACCTCTCAAACTTAAAATTTGGACCTGGGGTCAAGTCGAGGTTGATTCTGCCCTAAGTTAGGGTTAAGGATGTCCTTAACCTAGGTCAAGGTCAAGGTCAACCTTGACCCTTCAGGTCATTATTGACCCAAAAAGTCAAAGTCTTTAGTTTCTTAGAGAAAGTTTTCATAGAGAGGCTGGAAATAAGGAGAAATAGCCATATCCATGCAAAGACCTAATCGAGGCACTTAACATGACCCCAGACCACTTACTTAAAGGGATAAACACTCTTAACATGGAAGTGCTTCCATTTTAAGATGACACACCTGCTCTTTACAATAATTCATGGGAAACCTTCTTCAGGACTTTAAGTGCTTTGCTAGGACATAATAAGATTGAAGAGCTTCAGTGAGTTTTTGTGAATCTTCATTTTTCTCATCCTCTTCTTCATTTATCTCATCATCTACATGATGAGTTTCATGTTGTTCTTGATTAAGAAATGAACCCACATCGTGAAACAAATTTTCCTCTTCTTGGTCATTATCCTCCTGATCATTAACATACAATTCCCTTTCTTTGTTAGCAAACTTCTTGTATCCTGTGAATGACATGTCAGCAATCTGCTTGCCCTTTTTGCTCCTTTTCTTGGGAGTGTATTTGAGGTATTCAATTCTAGAATGGATAGATCTCCTTCCCCACATCTATTTTAAGGGATAGACGTCTATCAGACTTATACTTCTCAACTACTAACAATTGATCATTCATACATGAATATATTATTTAATTGTAAAGCCACCACCTCACTTAAGAGGAAAGAATGAAAGATCTTTTGGGTTTCTTTCTCCAGTAGAGTATACTTCAAACAAGATATTATTCCTTCTCTGGTTTGTAAAACTAAAAATAATTTTATAGGTAACCTCGCAATGAAAATTGTGAGCAACTCTCCTCAACAGAGTTGCCAATTTGTTAGTTCTCAAAATTATTGGTTGAAAACCTACACTACTTGATATTGGGAAATCAACACAATTTTGGTCAATGAAGAAGGTTGAAAATATACTTACACAACCTTCACCCTTTAGGCTCTGCAAAACCTAGGTGGTTGTACCTTATTATCTCAACTCTTATAGAGGAGAAATTTGCTAATGCAGACTTAAAATTAATACTCTTGAGTAGGCAAGTGCTTTCTCAAGGATAAATCAGATGATAATATTCTTGAAAATTAAAATGTGAAGTGATATATAAAAGCAAGAGAATGAGACAAAGAATTTTACCTTCCATTGAATTGCACTTTTCCTTAGAAAGAATAAAAGACCAGTCCTTTCTTGATGAGAGAATAGAGTCAATAAAAATGTTTGTTATAATCATCCAATCACTTGGAGATAGGCACACATCTATCAATCACTGGACAAAAAACTTGAGATTATAAAACCCTACTTAATTGAATTTAACTTCAATAGTAGTGAAGACCAATTACACAAAACCCATGCATAGATTCTGCTTATCGAGGATTTTATTTCTTCAATTTTAGTCCATCAACTATAATATAAATCCAAAAAGATGACTTGCAAATGTCAACAATTATGATTTATTCCCAAACTTTAGAAGAGAAACATAGTATTTTTATTAATTATAAAAATAAGTACAATTTAGCAGTGACTGGTTATAAAGTCTATCCCTATACTGCATATTCATATATTTGTATCTCGATATATTTATCTATTTTCTTATATCTATTACATCTTGGTACCCTTTCTTATATAAAATGAAAGGGTCCAAGAAAGCTTTAGACCTTAATAGAAAAACTAACTAATAACTTGTTAATCCCAGATTGGTTTTAACATATGAGTGACAATATACTTAATTCATTTACTTAGTTCATGTGGAACAAGTAATACATGTCAAGAATAAGTTGTCGGATAGTATATGCCGAGAAAGATATATTCAGTAAGTGTTGAGTAACTAGTAAGTGCCAAGTCACTCGAGTGCCGAGAATATTGTAAGTGTCAAGTCATTCAGATGCCGAGTGATCAATGGATGTCAAGTCATTCAGAGACTAAGTTACAACATTGAAGTTGCAGTTGATGTCGAGCATCAAATACTTCAAGTGTCGAGTAATACAATTTTAGCATAGTTGTTTGTAATGGCACAAACTACTATGTAAACCATTTTTGAGCTAACTTGAGGATTTTTTTGCGATCCTCGATGATAAGGATGAATTTTTATTAAGAATCCCTATTTAATACATGCAACAAATCAAAAAAAGGGAAGGATTAAGTGACAATATGGTTGAATCACAACCATTGATTCATACCTAACCCTTAGTCACCTAGGTCTTCTTAAGGAGACAAACCTTACACTCTTTGTGAACGTGGAAGGAGAAAAAGAGTGAAGTTTTCATGTGCAAATAGAGCACTCATGGTGACTAAGGAATTGTGAATTGAGATACATTGCAGAATCAACTAGAGGAGAACAGACGGAAGGAATTAGAAGACAACAAAGATACATCTGATCAATAAGGATCAAGTATACATTAGGAGAGAGGTGATCTGTCACCAAGCAACAAAGTGCTAACCAAAGGATCATTGCTGAGACATTCTAACAGGTGAATCAATTAAATCTCTTAACAGAGTAGTCTTAATAGGCTATTGTAAATCCTTTAATAGGGTGCTTACTTCATTGTAAGTCAAAGTCCATACACACTTCTAACAATGTGTTGAAATCCTTTAACAAGGTAAGATCTAAGAATCTTGTAAAGCCTTTAACAGGGCAGACCTTTCATAAGGTAGATCATGTTTCATGATCAAAACATTGTAACCTTCATTGGATACACTTTATTATTGCAACAGTGGAGATTTGTGGGTGTCATCCCCACCCCACTTTTACCTTCTCCTTGGAGGGTTTATGGGTAATGTTTATTTACTTTTATGCTATGGATTTATATGCTTAATTTGGTATTTTAGTTCACATATATAGATTTTGAGATGGATGTATGGTGAATGATTTGAAGTTTGAAGTTTGAAGTGCTAATTCACACCACCCCCCCCCCCATCTCGAAGTTTACTTTCCCTATTGTATTTCCAACATAACTAATTGCATCCATTCACAATTTTTTACAATGATAAGATTTTTTAAGAAGCTTTTAAACAAACTATCATAATTCTCAAATCATATCAAGAATTTCTTCAAAGTATTGGTTCCCACGAAGGTCTTCAAAATTGGCCAAGATGGCTTTGACCTCGACTCTATCTTCTTCAAGCTCTAGCTCCTACACATTGCTAATGTAGCTAGCATAATTCTTCTACAAATCCCAAGCTATTATGTACATGTTGTTAAGAATATCAAGTTGGTCCTCCTCCACTAGTGACAAATCTAGCTGCATGAATGGTTTTGGATCGTCCTAATCATTTTATGCTTGAATGGGTAGTCTCATGGTGAAAAAGGCTTTAAAAACTACACAAGAACAAAACAACAAATTTGCAATACAAGGGCATTCCAAGAGAATGTTGCCCTATAATGTCCTTAGCCAACAACGATCAGTAAATGCATTAAACTCGAACCAACATATCACACACACAAATGCAAAGAAATTGTCACATCTAATTTTGTGCTAATTTAAGACATAATGCAAATGTACTTAGATTTAAATATTGATGTCCTTTTATTGGAGTTGAAAAAGATATCTTCAGAATGCAAATCTTCACCAATTCATCCTAATGAATAGACATAGTATGTGAAATCATGAAATTAGAATGCCAAGAAATCTAGTTTTGCGAATTGGCCACATCAGACAGAGAGAACCATCTTGAATGTGAAATCATGAAATCAGAACCCATTGAATCCTTATTGAGCAAAATTGTGAAATCAAAAATGCCTTGTGACATCATTCCCAAAATCAAAAATATAGAAGTGCTTTAGAACATCATTCTCAAAATTGCAAAATCGAAACCTTGTGTATCATCTCTTTGCAAAATTACAAAATTAGAAACTTTGACAAATGAACATAAAAATGTTTTTTTTTTATTGAAAGAATTTCAAGGCTCCATCAGGGTCATCTCAATGAAATGGGGAGTTTATTAAAATAGCTATCACAAGCACAAATAAATTCATAGCTTATCCAATAAAATAGTCTCGATGACAAAATTTTGGCCATGGGCTTTTTTTTCACACAAAGCATAACATGGAATTGGACAACTTCTTGACATCATGAGACAACATTTCAATGTTAGACCTAGGATTCAACAAGTTTCTAGCAATGGGAGACAATGTTTAGATGATAGCTAACATTCTAGTTCACATAAACACATAATCAAGCCATTCTTTGGGGACCAAAAAGTTATTGAATTACGACCATCAAAATTGTACAACTTTACAGTAATGTGAGACAATGATAGGGAGGTTGGATGAACCAATCACGAGTTTATGCTACTAGTCTTCTTGAAAGACTTCAGGGGTGTCTTCACCACACCACTTGAAACCTATAGGATCTTTACTGTCTATGGATCCTTGGTCTCTTTAGCCAACCCAACTACCAAGAAAGATTCACCAATCAAGCCAAAACTTGATGCATCCTTGTTTTACTAGCAATAGCCCTTAAACCTCCTTAAAGGCTTGTAACATCGATATTCTTGAATTAACCTTACAAAGGTGTGGAGATGTCTTTAAAGACTACAATACAACCAAATAGGGGTGTTAGAGAGTCCCACCTAGTTCAACTTTTCATTCGATTTCAACAACTTTTCATAAAACATGCTTAAAAGGGTACTAGCCCAATTAGGTCTCCTACTTTGAGAATATAGGGATCTTCTCCTAATTCTTCCAAAGAAACCCTATAACTTTTCTTGGGATTCTTGAATCATATGCCAACCCCCCAAGGATTTTTGGTGTCTTGGAATCACCACCTTCTATACAATACCCTAACTCAATTTGAGTGAAATTAAGGGTTTTTTTGGGCTCTCAGTTTCTCCTCTACAAGTTGGAGAGTTTTAAGCTAGTAAATGGATTTGTGTGACCACTCCCTCTTCACCAAATCTTGGAAAGAATCCTATCTTCAAATTCCTAAAGGAATTTTGGTTCTAGATATGTACCTTTGCAAGTTATGTTGTTTACAACTTAGTCTTCCCTGGTGGGCTCACCACAGACTTGCCAAGGGAAAGACATTAAAAATAACTCCTCTACATTTTAGGGCCCAAGCTTTTTCACCATATATGTACATGGAGTATACTTACTATTCCCAAGAGACTATTCTAAAAGGACAGTGGGAAAGTGAGTTAGAACTCCATCTTTGCAAACTGCCTGGATAGGACCAATGATAGTGCCAAAACAAAACAATTTACAAAAAGAAAGAAAATATCGACAAAAATCCTAATTAATGCTACATAGAATCAAGAAAAAATCTAAAATACTCCATACATGTGTTACAATGCCAACTTAATCCTCTAACTACCCACTATCATGAAATTACACATAAAATGCACACAAAACCAGTTCAAATCTTTATCGCTCAAACTTCTCTCCATACAATGGGTGTCCAACCCTGCACTTAGGTCAAGGCATGCCTTATTTAGGGTGGTTAGGTGTTTACTTACCCCTTAGGGCTCTTTATTAGTGAGTTGCAAGATTTGGACAATGTTGTTTGAGCAACATTTCAAAGTTGTAAAATTGCAAAATGCAACTTTTACATTTTTTTGGCAATTTCTTGAAAAAAACTAACCAAATAAGTTCAAATTCTAATTAAACTTTACCAAATACCTTAACCATGGTTTAAACATGGTTCTAACCCATCTTAGACCCCACTAACCTCATGCTGACATCATCATCAACTTTGTGCAAATCAGGAGGCTTTACAACTTGTTGATCCCTAATTGCACCTACAAGTGTCCTAAGACTCTTCAAACAAAACCCTATTGCACTCCTACCATGGTCCGCCTGACCTTAAACTAAAATACCTCCAAAATGCCCTAGGGGCACACACAAAAAACAAAAACAAAACTTGAATTGATTAAGCAACCCTTAGGTGCTCCTGTACTAGACAATTTTCCAACAAGAAAAAATTCTAACAATTATCCTATTGACTAAATAAATTAATTTATATGTTTTAAAATAAATTTGAATAAATTATAAAATTTAAGAAAATTAGTCAATATGCTGATTAATTGATACTTTTCTATGTAATAAATTTAAGTTGGATGCATAAGTATTATTAATACTAACAAAAAATATTACTTAACATAATTCATAGGTTCATTTTGTTATGTTTCAAACTTAAAAGAATGTTGAAAGTCATCATCTCAAAACATTACAAAGTAAGTTAAAAAAAAAAGAAAAAGAAAAAAATGACATTTTTTTGGGGCCTGTGAGAAAGCTTCAAATTCACAAAACACTATTGGGGAATTTATTTTGCGAGGGCTTCTCAACAATTTGCAATTATACTCGACAAACATTTGGGTAGATGAAGAGTTGGGAGCCACATTTTCGAGCACAAACAAGTTTCGATGGGTGACCTCCCCACAAGTTACCTTTGTGACCATCACCTAGATGCAATGAGTGCTAAGTGCTCAATTCATTCTCATGAGAGATGGGTTCTTGGGAACTACTACTCATGAAGCATGGGTCCATGAGTTTGACTCAAATTACTACATAGTTGAACCTAATAAAAACATCACAACTTGCCCAATCTATTGACATTGAGGCTACTAAGCATAGAATGACATGCTACATTGAGAAAGACTAGAAGCATTAAGCCATATAAATGAAACAAAGAGGATTGTTAAAATTAACAAAACATGCACAAATAAACTCATAGTTTACCCAACATCATTATTATTCGTAGTAACTTTAGATGACCCAAAATGGTATCATTTGCATAAACTATTTCCATCCAATTCTTAGGCAAGCAAGAGTTATATTCTTTTATACTCCTCTTGCAAATGTGATGAAATCCATTTAATTTCTTAACCTCAATACACTCCATTTAAAAAAAAAGCAATGTATTTGTATATCTTTCACCATGTCATGGATCTTTAATACGAGCCATAAACTGACACCTTAGAATGAGTCTGATTTGGAAACTAGGGAAATTGTTGAACTTAGGTAGTACACACATTTTTCCTTTAAGTTGGACAGTTTAAACCATTTTGACGAATAACAAAACACCATGAAAGTTAAAATAAATTCATGACCTATTGACATAAAAACACTAAGAATAAAGGAATATGTTAAATTGAAGAAGGCTTGAAGTATTGGACCATCTCAATGAAATAGAGAGAGTCTATTAAAATTAGCATAAAAAACACAATTGAACTCATAGCTTTCCAACACTAATCGTTATAATAAACTTAACCAATGGAAAATGAGCTCACTTGCATAAATTAGTTTCATCTAATACTTAGGCTATTAGAAAGTTATATTATTATCTCACTCTCTTGTCAATTCTATGGATAGCCATATCATGTAACTCTCTCTCTCTCTCTCTCTCTCTCTCTCTTTGAGGATCCATGTAGACTATACCCTATAAGACGTGACATTGCAAAGACTAGGGTTGAAACACACACACATATTACATTGATGAAGATTAAAAGTTTTGGGCCATCTCAATGAAAAATGAAGTCTATTTAAATAACCATCACAAGCACAAATAAACTCATAGCTAACCCAATACAAATCTTCCCACTCTCTTTTGGTTAGTTTCAATGACAAATTTCTGGCCCTAGACAATTTCTTCATACAAAATATACCATGGAATTAGACAACTTGTCGACATCACGAGACAACATTTCAATGTTAGACCTAGGATTCGACAAGTTTCTAATAATGTGAAACAACATTTAGACAATAGCAAACATTCTACACAATCAAACCATTCCTTAGAGACCAAAAAGTTGTTGAATTATGACCATCAAAATTACACAACTTTACAATAACATGAGATAATAGGAAAAATTCAAACAAATAACCTATTGACTAAATAAATCGATTTATATATTTTAAAATAAATTTGAATAAATTATAAACTTATAAAAAATTAATCAATATCATTTAATAAAATTTAAGATGAATGCATAACTATTAGTTTAAAATAAATTAGAATAAATTATAAACTTAAAAGAAAATTAATCAATATCATTTAATAAAATTTAAGATGAATGCAGGAAAGGAAGGATAATAATATATATATATTTTTATCGTACATAATTCCAGGTTCATTTTGTTATATTTCAAACTTAAAAAAAACTGTGAGAGTCGTCGTCTCAAAACATTAAGAAGATAAAACAGAAAAAGAAAAAGTGGGCATTTTTCTGGAACCTGTGAAAAAGCTTCAAATCCACGAAACACTGTTGGGGTATTTATTTTGCGAGGGCGTCTCAACAGTCTGCAATTATACTCGGCAAACATGCGGGTAGACGAAGAACTGTCAGCCATATTTCCGAGCAAAAACAGCACCAGTGCGATAACTTCTATGGAAACCCTGAAGGAAAAACAGCAGGACCAGATGAAAAACAAGAAAATGGTTAAGCAGGGCGAGGGTTTGCGTCAATATTATATGCAGCATATTCACGACCTTCAACTTCAGGTCCGGCAGAAGACGCACAATCTCAATCGCCTCGAGGCTCAGCGCAATGATCTTAATTCCAAAGGTAACAGAAATGATTCGCTTCAATTATCTTTGGCAGCGACATATTTTTACAAGGCATCTATTTTTCCTATTTATTTTGTATTTGGTGTTTTTTTAGTATATTAAATTAATTTTCCATATCGTTGATTCAATTTCAGTTTGGATTTGTACGTCACCTCTCTTCTGTCAAATTCACTCCGTAGTCGTTCCTGGACTTATCTGTTAAGCATACGAAGGGGTATATTTTCCTTTACTCACATGGAAATTATACAGGTGTCCTTGCTTAGGTACAGGGTATGAATTCTTTAAAATATTCGTGGCATTCGTACCTTTCCTTGGCCTTTGGTAAAAGGGTAGTATTTCTTTTGTTAAATTATCTAGTCGCCTCATTTGAGTACACGGTGTGAAAATTAACACTATTACAGCCACTGATTATTAATCTCCTAGCGTAAATGATTATTAAACTGCCGTAAATAAATTCACAGCTAATATTGAAAAATAACACAACTGCAACTTCACCAATAAAGTACGGAAAGAAATTCACAACACAAAGAATATAATATTTTTGGACAAATGGTCTTTGGAAAAATGCCTAAGGGAAAACCAGTTTTGAAGATAGAAAATATATTAACTTTAGCAAATCAAGAGATACAAAATTCCTTGCCTCTTCCTGGCAGAATTCAAACAACCTCCTAATTTCTCCTGCTGATATTCTCCATTGCTATCCTCAACGCTATCACTGCGCTCTTGCTAACACTGCAAGACTATATGTTATCACCGCAAACTCATTTGCTAACACTACAAATGCTTCTCCAACTCGTCGTGTTCCTCTGTTCCTCTGTTCTGTTCACCAAATGCCTCCCTTGACCCCCCTTTTATACCACCTAACCAAGAGGTTTCTAGTTGCTTCTTGATCAAGACAACCTAACCAAGAAGTTTCTAGTTACTTCTTGATAACAACCTAACCAAGAAGTTTCTAGTTGCTTCTCGATTAAAACAACCTAACCAATAGGTTACTAGTTGCTTCTAGGAGTCAATTAATTAACAAATATTGTCGTAGCTAACAATTATTTGCCAATTAATCATATATGGATGAACAACTATCCAAGCTACCTAAAACTAACACTCCCTCTTAGTGAGGAAGCTATTCTACATGACACCCAACTTATCTCTGAAGAAGATGAATTTCGCCTTCCCCAATGCCTTAGTCAGAATATCTGCTACCCGCTCCTCTGTAGGTATGTATTGTAGCTGAACAACCCCCATTGTACAAAATCTCTAATGTTTATATGTTTAGACCTATCATGAAATATTTAATTCTCAGACAACTTGATGCAATTCTGATTATCGCAATGCATCATAGTAGTCTCAACCTTTTGACCAAACAAGGCTACTAACAACTTCCGAAGCCATATAGCTTTACATGTCGCTATCCTAGCTGCTATGTATTCTACTTCTAGTGAACTTAGAGCCACAAATTTCTGCTGCCTACTGAACCAAGATAGAACTTCTGATCCTAAACTAAAACAATACCTTGAAATGCTCCTTTTGTCCGTTGCACTTCCTACCCAATTTGCATTAGTATAGCCCATCAACTTGATACCTTCACCTCGAACATATCTAATCCCATACTCAATTGTACCACGCAAGTAATGCAATACATGCTTGGCCGCTGTCTAATGCACTATCTTTGGTTCAACCATGAACTGACTAAGAGAGTTCACTGCAAATGCAATGTTTGGCTTGCTGTTGACCAAGTACATAAGCAAACCAATCAATTGTCTGTATAAGGTGGGATCTACATCCTTCTCCTTAGATGTATATGCCTTCCTCCAATTCGTGATCACGGGTGTAGACATGGCTTTACAATCCTCCATCTCGAATCTCTTCAAGATTTTAATGCGATATTTCCCTTGACCAAGGAAAATCTCTCCATCTATCTGCTGCACCTCCATGCCTAGAAAGTAGTGCATAAGTCCTAAGTCCTTCATCTCAAACTCTTCTACAAGGTCCCTCTTGCAGTCTTCTATGAGCCCTAGTGAACCTGTAAGAAACAAGTCATTCACATAAAGAACAAAAATGAGAATCTCACCACCAACCACCAAGTAGTAGAGTTTAGCATCCGCTTCACTCTACACAAAGCCCATTTTTCTTGCAAGTATGTGTCAATGCGCTCATACCATGCTTTGGGAGCCTGTTTGAGTCTGTACAATGCTTTCTTCAATCTGCAAATGTGGGTCTCTTTGCCGTGTGCTACAAAGCCTTGTGGTTGCTCTATGTATACCTCTTTCTTTAACTCACCATTAAGGAATGCTGTCTTGACATCCATTTGATGGATCTGCCATCTCATCTATGCTATAAATGCGATTACAGCTCGTATAGAAGTATATTTGGCCACTGGAGCAAATGTCTCCTTGTAATCTATTCCCTCCTTTTGAGAGAACCCCTTGGCCACGAACCTTGCCTTGTATTTCTTGATGCTACCATCTGCACCATGCTTTATCTTATAGATCTAGCGTAACTACTGCTCTATTTGTTGATCTAGGAACTACCTCCCACACATCATTTTGCATAAATGAGTTATACTCCTCAACCCTAGCATCTTGCCATATCTGACGCTCTGCAGCCTCTTGATAGTTGGAAGGTTCACTATCTACCAATTGACTAACTAATGCCATATAGTCGTTGGATTTGGTTGGTTGTCTCCGCTATCTAGTACTCTTCCTAGGAGCTCCCACAAACTCCTAAGTATCTCTTAGTGTCTCTTGAACCTCGCGGTTCCTGCTGCCAACTGTAGAGGATGAAATATCAACCTCTAAGTCTTCTAGATGCATTTCCCATTGCACTTGTTGCTCCATGCTTTGTGAATTTTCACCACTTGAGCCTACACTTGTACTGGTAACTATACTTGTGCTTTGCTACCCTTGACTAGGCTTTGGAGCTTATGTTGGCTGCTCACTCTGATCATTTGGTGGCAAATTTGTGGACCTTCTAAATGCCTTGTCCTCCACGAACTTAACATCATGTCTGACAATAATTCTTCTAGGCCCAGGGATAAAAATGCTATATGCTTTTGAGGTTTCACTGTACCTAACAAAGTACCCCCTCTCTGCAGTCTGATCTAACTTGGTACGTGTATCACTTGGAATATGACAATATGCCAAACTCCCAAATATTTTGAAATGGCTAACATCAGGCTTCTTTCCTGTGAAAGCTTCCTCTGGTGGCATCCTCCCTAGTACCTTGTGTGGAACCCTATTCTGAATGTAGACTGTTGTACTACATGTTTCTGCCCATAAGTAGTGGGGCATATCCTGGTCATGTAGCATGGCTCTTGCCGCCTCCGATATAGAACGGTTCTTCCTCTCAACAACTCCATTTTGCTGTGGATTGTAAGGAACAATCCACTCTCTTTTGATTCCTTACCTGGTATAGAACTCTTGGAAGTTATTTCCTTTATACTTGCCTCCATTGTATGACTGAAAATCCTTTTATCTTCCTTCCTGTTGAGTTCCCCACTAGAGCCTTGAACTCTTGGAATCGATTGAAAACCTCATCCTTAGTCTTCAAGAAGTATATCCAGGTCTTCTTAGAGAAATCATCTATAAAAGTAACATAGTACTCATATCCTTTGGTAGACTTTGTCGACATCGGTCCACATAGATTTGAATGTACTAGATCAAGAACACCTTTAGATCTGGTGTCACTCCTTGGAAAAGATGTTTGCAAATTTCCCCAACACGCATCCCTTACATACATCATCATGCTCTGTGCTCACCTTTGGAACACTTGTCACCATCTCACGAAGCAATTTGAGTGCTCCATGATGAATATGGCCCATCCTCTTATGCTATAGCTCTCCAAGATCTCTAGGATTACAGCTGCTCATGAGTGCCTTAGGAATAGCAAAATGCAACCTATAAAGATGACC
Source organism: Cupressus sempervirens (assembly GCA_028749045.1). NCBI lineage: Eukaryota > Viridiplantae > Streptophyta > Pinopsida > Cupressales > Cupressaceae > Cupressus > Cupressus sempervirens. The sequence goes on along the minus strand of CM053789.1, from coordinate 16,890,311 downwards.
ATTCCTAACTCCAATAGTTATGGGTGATTTCCAATCCTTGTGCTTAATCAACACGTGTCCCTCTAAAGAGTACATTATACCCCCTATCCTAAAGAATAGATATAAAAATCAAATTCATACCTAATCCTGACACATGCAACACATCATGAACTGGAATTATCTTTCCATTATCCCTCTGAAACTGAACAGTCTTTTTCCCAACCAAGTTGAGTTTGGACAAGTTTCCCATAGAAATCTGGATATTGGTGTTCTCCTCCTTATAACTGGAGAAGTACTCTCTAACTCCTGTCATATGAAATGATGCCCCACTATCTATATACCAGATAGTTTGTGAGGTTGAGCTTACTATACAAGCTATAAGTGCAAGCTCATCTTCCAGTCTATTGGAGAGTTCTTTTGCACTTGCTGAAGCTGCTACCCGCTTCTTTGCCTTCTTCCTTTCTGGGCAATCACTGACATAGTGATCATACTCGTGACATCCAAAGCACTTGACCTTAGAAAGGTCTTTCTTCTTCTTCTCACTTTGTGAATTCGATCCTTTGCTAGATCCTTTCTTTGCTTTCCCTTTCCTTGCTAGGGCAACATTCTCTTGTTCCACCTCACTTTTCTGACTCTTGTTGGTCCCATTGACAAGACTTAGTCTAAACTCCTCCTGAGTGAAATCAGTCCATAGTCGATCCCAACTCGGTAAGGTATCTCATCCACTAATAACTTGAACAAAGACACTCCACTGCTTGGGAAACCCATTTAGGGCTATTCTCACTAGCTCATCATCACTGGGACTATCTCCAACAGCTGCTAACTTGTCCTTGACAAGTCTAAGCCTGGTGAGGTAACTTGTAACGTCTTTTCTCTGGTTCATCCGGGTATCCTTCAGCTTCTCTCTGAGAATCATCTTCCTATTGGTGGTAGCATTCTGGTACAGATTCAAAATGGCATCCCACATCTTCTTCGTCGTATCTAGCTTTGAGATATGTGGAACAATATAATCCTTGACACCATCAAGGATAATCCTCCTCGCCTTGGCATCGTCCTTATATGTTGCAATCTGTGTCGCATCCATTGGTATAGCTACAACACTGGTAACACAATCCTTGATACCATTCTCTTCCAACAATAAAGGAATTCTGACATTCTAGACACCAAAATTTGAGGCACCATCCAATCTGTCTTGATCTCTCAAACCAGTTGAAGCCATCTCAAGGGATCAAAGCAATAATAATTCTGAAGTGATCAACCCTTATTTCTTTCCTAGGGCAAAACACTTCTACCCTCAACACCGCTCTGATACCATGTGAAAATTAACACTTCTGCAACTCTTGATTATTAATCTCCTATTGTAAATGATTATTAAACTGCCGTAAATAAATTCACAACTAATATCAAAAAATAACACAACTGCATCTTCACCAATAAAATAGGGAAAGAAATTCACAACACAAAGAACATAATATTTTTGGACAAATCGTCCCTGGAAAAACCCCTAAGGGAAAACCAGTTCTGCAAATGGAAAATATATTAACTTTAGTAAATCAAGAGATACAAAATTCCTTGCCTCTTATTGGCAGAATTTAGACAACCTTCTAATTTCTCTTGTTGATATTCCCCACTGCTATCACCAATGCTATCACTGTGCTCTTTCTAACATTGCAAGACTGTTTGTTATCACTACAAACTCATTTGCTAACACTACAAATGCTTCTCCAACTCGTTGTGTTCCTCTGTTGCTTTGTTCAGTTCACCAAATGCCTCCTTTGACCCCCCTTTTATACTACCTAACCAAGAGGTTTCTAGTTGCTTCTTGATCAAGATAACCTAACTAAGAAGTTTCTAGTTACTTCTTGATAACAACCTAACTGTTATCATGCTTTTAACACCCACGTTCTAAACTCCCAAGCTAACTCTGCAAAGTCGATTTGGGTTGGTTTTTAATCGCTGATGATAGATTATGAACTCTAACCCATGAAGAAGATAGAGTTATGAAGCTATGCTGAGGTGGAACCATCAAATTCAGAACTTCAATTTTTTGCTTCATTTTAAGATTGGGTTTGCAAAAGGCTGAATTGTTAATACATTCCAAGGTGCAGCATATCTACTTCAACTTAGTGTTCGAGTCTGCAGAGTCAAAATTTTTGACAGCATTAAAATAACAGTAACAATGCGGGTGGCATAACTTTTAACTCCACCATTGGATCTGATCAAATTTTGGATATGTTGTTCAAAATCAAATTTTCTAAACGTCCACCAAGGCGATCTTCAAAATTTGGCCAAAGTCAAAAGTTATGATGGACTGAATGCAGGTCTGTCAACACATCAGCAAATACAGATATGCCACAGTCAGAAAAAAAAGTCATGTTTCGGGGCCCACAACTTTTAATCCGACCATTGGATTGAGCTGAATTTCGGATATGCTTGAGGAAACCTAATTATCTAAATTCTCTCCAAGCCGTTTTGCAAGATTCTTGACGGATCAAAAGTTATGACTATTTAAGTGCAGCAGTATATTACTAGTGACAGTTACAAAATCATGATAGCAATCTGTAACTAGCATATGCCACTTGTCCAAGAATGCATATGGGATTCATTTTAAATTTGGTAAAAGATTTGTTATAACTTATGAAACTTTAAAGTGGCTCAGCTATTAAAATTCCAAAGGGGCAAGAAGAAGATTATTCTTGAGAATAATTAAATTGATTTTTCAAGAAACGGTTATGGAAACCAAAAGACAACCCAAAGTTATTATTTATTGCAAGATTTAGATGTAAGAAAGGAGGGTTCCTCTTTTTGGAGGCAGAAGTTCTATAGCTGCTGCTACAGGGAGAAGAGATTTCTATTTTGTAACAGAGGGAGCAGTTTCATTTTATGCAGATTGATTGTAATAAGGGGATGGAACAGTACTATTATTGTTTTATCATGTTTCTGAAATAAAGAGGGACATTAGTGTGTTTGATTTTACAGTCATATACATTTGTGTTTCTGATCTGAAAGGATTTTGAAGTCCTTTTATTTCTATTTTAGATGTAGTTCTTTATTATTATGTTAGATGTGAGATATGTAATCTTATGGTTATGTATTCACACTTTTGCATAAAGATGTTTACAGCTATCTCTCTCTCAATTTTATCTGTAATATGGAAACATGGTAGATAGTCCTGTGGCTGTTTACTAGTTTTTCATTCATTTCAAGTTTAGCAATCTTTTAATCGCATTTATTCCATATTGATGGATGAATGTCTGAAAAACCCTTTGTGTCTTCAGGTTAAAGACATAACCAGATATCACATTTATTGAATATCTTTTAAGAGGGAGCTGTACCTCTCAGAGGAAAGCTATCAATATCATGATAGTATTTCCAATTGTTAGTGGCAATTGTTCTTCTATTTGGGCATCTTGAGTCATTCTTTGTATTTAATTCTGGAAGGATAAAACTGTTTACTAACAGTTTTTGGCAGCTCCGCTGGGGAAGAAAGCAAGCTCCAGTGCTTTTCTTTTCTTGGAAATCTGAAGGTTACCTCCTCGAGGACGGAGATTGGCGACTCTGTATTTCAAACCCGTTGAATCTTGATTTTGGAGTTCTAGTGTTTATTATGGCTGTGGTTGCCACTTAGCCATGGGGGGCTCAGATCAGACCGTTTGCCTTGGTCCAATATTTAGCCCTGCCTAAAAGATCATGGGAATACCTTCCCAAGTTTTCTGGAGATAAGACTCAGGATCCAAATGACCACATTAAAGCAGTCATTGTCGCATGTGGTATTCTTGCTGTGCAAGAAGAAAATGTATCCATCAGGCTGTTTGTTCAAAGCCTTGTGGGAAATGCTGCTGATTGGTTCCAGAATTTACCAGATAGTTGCATCACTTGCTGGAATGATCTTGAGGTAAAATTTTTATAGAGGTTTATGCCTGCGGTTGATGTTGTTAAGTTGCCATTAAATTTCTTTCAAATTTAGATCAAAGAAGGGGAAGCCATGAGAGATTTTGTTGATAGATTTAATAGAAGTGTTGGTAAGATTCCTCTAACTAGTGAGCCAAGTGAGAATAACCAGTTGTGTATATTCATTGGTGCCATGCAATCTGAAGTTAAATTCTTGCTTCTACGATTAAAGTTGCAGAGGTTGCAAGATGCACAAAGGGAGGCTATTAGTTTAGATGATGACATGTTTTAAAGTGGAATGAAGTGTAAAGAAATTGCACAGGCAGAAATTTGTCTCTATGCGCAGCAACAGTATCCAAAGGTAAAGCATAAGCAAAAAAGTTATGTTCTCAAAGCAGTAAAATTAACACCTAGTGTTTCAGTTTGTCAGAATCTAACGGTCTTTAATGATGAAGATTTCCTAACCTCTCCTGTGAGTGAAAGTACTCCTTGTAGTATAGCTGGAGCCTATCATTTACATGTTGAGCATAGTGATGAAGATTGTCATGAACCTACACTTGCTGAAAATGATTCTTTGGATATGGTAGAGGAACCTGTCTCGCATGCTGAAATTAATGATCAGCATCTTCCTCAGTCATCTGATATGATGACTTGCTTTGTTGGGCTTTCCATTGAAGGGGAACTTGGTGATAATCAGCTGCATGAAAGCTCATTACTGGCTATGCCCTTGCAGGAACTCGAATCTTTTTCTTTTGAAATATCTAATGCTGTCCCAGCCATTGGTGATAATAAGGAAAATGTGATAACTCAGCATGAACAACAAGGCAGCGATTATCTTGATACATGGAGGGAAAATAAAATTTGCCATCTTCATTATGCTTCTCAAGGAGAAAGATCAAATCTTGAATTACCATAGGAGCAAGAAGACCCCCTGGATGGCATTGTTGATGTTGAAACAAGTAAGAGCTTCCTGCCAGGTGTTTTCTTTTCTGAATTAGACTCTTTTGGATTTGATATTTCTGATGTATATTCAGCCGGCCTCTTTAATCAAGAAAGTGTAATGGATCATCAAGATCAAGAAAAACTTAAGGGTGGTAATGCTGAAACTGAATTTTTTTTGCATACTGCTTATGAATGCTTCTATTTTGGTTACATGGAGATCAGTGAAGAATTTCTACAGCCCAAAGCATCTCAAGATCTTGAGAGGACTAAAATGCAAGAATCATTTGATTTTGAAGTTGATACGAGTAATGAATTATTTGAATATGAGGTGTTTGATTTCTATGAAAGAGAAAATAAAGATTTCCTTGAAATTCTAGAAGATTGTGATCAGCCTATTCTAGAACATGTTTACTTTGAAAATAGGCTTGGTGTTGATATCAAAGAGAAATCAGATTTAAAAAGTTATTCTCATTCTGAAAATCTGATCAAAAGAGGAAGTTGTGAAATAAATTTTCAGCATCATGTCAGTCAAATCAAAATGTTGTAGCCATGTGGAGATCAAGCATTGAGGGAACACGAAAAATCAGAATTCTATGGGGTTGTATGGCTATTTGGAATTGGCATAGTCATTCAAAGGTTTTTCCAAAACATGATATTCAGATCCATGCTTTTATCAGCTGCTCGATGGTTGCTTGGAGTGGTGCATCTCATTTTCCAGCCACTTTTCCGCATATATTTTTCCGAACCAGTTAATGGTTTTTCATGAGCAGTCAGGTACATTTTTTTGAGTCTGGGCAGTTTGCCCAGTTCTTTGTACATAAATTTTTGGTTGTGCTTAGTTTTAGTTTGCTGGTTTTTGGCTTGCTGTTAGCTTTGTGCTTTGGTGTTCTCTGTGTCCTTCCCTTTCTCTGCAAATTTTCTCCTTTCTTTGTTCCCATGACTCTGTTGCCCAATTGCTAGACACTGGTCTCAACCAGAGATTGCTGGATTCTTTGTGTCCCTCACGGCCCACATCCCCAGTCAGAGCTAGTTGTTACCATGCTTTTAGCACCCACGTTCTAAACTCCCAAGCTAACTCTGCAAAGTCGATTTGGGTTGGTTTTTAATTGCTGATGATAGATTATGAACTCTAACTCGTGAAGAAGATAGAGTTATGAAGATATGCTGAGGTGGAACCATCAAATTCAGAACTTCAATTTTTTGCTTCATTTTAAGATTGGGTTTGCAAAAGGTTGAATTGTTAATACATGCCAAGGTGCAGCATATCTACTTCAACTTCGTGTTCGAGTCTGCAGAGTCAAAATTTTTGACAATTTTAAAATAACAGTAACAATGCGGGTGGCATAAATTTTTACTCCACCATTGGATCTGATCAAATTTTGGATATGTTGTTCAAAATCAAGTTTTCTAAAGGTCCATCAAGGCGATCTTCAAAATTTGGCCAAAGTCAAAAGTTATGATGGACTGAATGCAGGTCTGTCAACACATCAGCAAATACAAATATGCCACAGTCAGAAAAAACAGTCATGTTTCGGGGCCCACAACTTTTAATCCGACTATTGGATTGAGCTGAATTCTGGATATGTTTGAGGAAACCTAATTATCTAAATTCTCTCCAAGCCGTTTTGCAAGATTTTTGATGGATCAAAAGTTATGACTGTTTAAGTGCAGCAATATATTACCAGTGACAGTTACAAAATCATGATAGCAATCTGTAACCAGCATATGCCACTTGTCCAAGAATGCACATGGGATTCATTTTAAATTTGGTAAAAGATTTGTTATAATTTATGAAACTTTAAAGTAGCTCAGCTATTAAAATTCCAAAGGGGCAAGAAGAAGATTATTCTTGAGAATAATTAAATTGATTTTTCAAGAAATGGTTATGGAAACCAAAAGACAACCCAAAGTTATTATTTATTGTAAGATTCAGATGTAAGAAAGGAGGGTTCTTCTTTTTGGAGGCAGAAGTTCTATAGCTGCTGCTACAGGGAGAAGAGATTTCTATTTTGTAACAGAGAGAGCAGTTTCATTTTATGCAGATTGATTGTAATAAGGGGATGGAACAGTACTATTATTGTTTTATCATGTTTCTGAAATAAAGAGGGACATTAGTGTGTTTAATTTTACAGTCATAGATTTGTGTTTCTGATCTGAAAGGATTTTGAAGTCCTTTTATTTCTATTTTAGATGTAGTTCTTTATTATTATGTCAGATGTGATATATGTAATCTTATGGTTATGTATTCACACTTTTGCATAAAGATGTTTACACCTTTCTCTCTCTCAATTTTCTCTGTAATATGGAAACATGGTAGATAGTCCTGTGGCTGTTTACTAGTTTTTCATTCATTTCAACTTTAGCAATCTTTTAATCGCATTTATTCCATATTGATGGATGAATGTCTGAAAAACCTTTTGTGTCTTTAGGTTAAAGACATAACCAGATATCACATTTATTGAATATCTTTTAAGAGGGAGCTGTACCTCTCAATTTAGAGGAAAGCTATCAATATCATGATAGTATTTCCAATTGTTAGTGGCAATTGTTCTTCTATTTGGGCATCTTGAGTAATTCTTTGTATTTAATTCTGGAAGGACAAAACTGTTTACTAACACTAACCAAGAAGTTTCTAGTTGCTTCTCAATTAAAACAACCTAACCAATAGGTTACTAGTTGCTTCCAGAAGGAGTCGATTAATTAACAAATATTTGTCGTAACTCTAACAATTATTTGCCAATTAATCACATATGGATGAACAACTGTCCAAGCTACCTAAAACTAACACATAGAGGGACATTATTTTTCTTTAATCTCATTCGCGGGTCGGACTTAGCCTTGTTCAAGGTATTTTGAGAAAATTTTCTCTTGTGATAAGCCTAAGGGTATGCTATATATCAAATTCACCTGGACACAACTTGATCGAAACTAGGCATTTATATAGAGGGGCCTCTTTCCTCTAATTCAGTAGCCTTCACTGTGTGACAAACTTAGGAGTAAGTTTTTGGTCAAGTGTGCTTGAGTTCTTATGTTCAGATTCTTGAGGTATCCTCGAAGTAAGTTTTTTCTCAAATGCGCTTGGGTTCTCGTGTTCGGATTACTGAGGTATCCTCCTCGACATTCTCCTAGAATTGCACTCAACCTCATCAGATGGCTATTTCGGTTTCTTTTCTGTTGAAATTAACAAGGGCATGCATTTGGCCTCAATGCCAAAGGGTAAATCTCTTCTCAAATTGACTTGATTTGCATGTTGGTGTATGTCACACCCAACAAGTTGGATGTGATATTTTAGTCAATTTCAACATTTCTTTATAATCTTGAATTGAATACAAGCTCTGTTATTGAAGGTCGGTTATCTTAGCCATTTGGGCTCTTCCCCTTCAACAAGGCTTTTACAAACACCTTATTTATTTGACTTTCTTTGGAAGGAGGGGCTTAGTCCATTTTTTTAAAGCTTTGGTTTATGCATTTCTCTCTCCATTCTCCTAGGATTGCACCCAACTTCATTAGATGGGTATTTTGATTCCTTTCCGTTGAATTTAACAGGGTATGCATTTGGCCTTGATGCCAAGTGCAACTCTTTTTCCAAATTCTCTTGCCTCACTACCCCCAACAAGTTTGGTGTAGTATTATAGACAATTTCAACATTTTTAATTAATTTTATTATTGAATATGAGCTTTGTTATGGAAGGTCAAATATCTTAGCTTTTTGGACTTTTCCTTGTCAACAAGACATTCAAAAACACCTTATTATATGACTCCTTGAAAGAGGGTTTTACTTCTCAATTCTTAGCTTGCTTATTGTTGATGTGAGTACACTACAACATGCAAAATCAAATTTTCAATGTTTCAGAGTAAAACATCAAACATCTTATCTGTTTGGGCTCTTCCTTTTCAACAAGACATTTAGAAACACCTTATTTATATCACTCCTGGAAAGAGGGTTTTACTTCTCAATTCTTATCCCGCTTACTGTTGATCTGAGTTTTATTCCACTACAACATGCGAAATCAAATATTCAATGTTTCATAGTGAAACATCAAACACTCAATCCTCTCTTGATATAAGGTCATATCTCATGCTAAGCTTGCAAAGTAAGATCATTAACTGTGGATACTCGCTCAATAAAATAATGTGATTTATGGGTAATTACTTAGGGAACTCACACATTTATTCAATGGACATCAACTACTTGCTTCTCTAAAGATTTAGCTTCACAATGTGCAATGAAAATGTATTTTGAAATTTCAACTCTCCTCCCAAATTAAAACTCAAACTTGACTTCTAATTCTACTTCTACCTCAAACTAGGAATGCAAGGAGTTATTGATGACTTGGACTCTACTAGATGTAACTTAATCAACTCCACCCATCTAGTGCAAGCTTCTAAAGAACACTTAAATCAATATGATTTTCCAACCCCTTCAAATTGATGCAAACTGAAGAGGAATATCAATTGAAGTCAAGTGCTTTCATTCATCGACTTGCCACACAAGAAACTTCTACCATCAAGAAGAGGCTAGTCGCCTAGATTTGTTGACTTAATCAAGTAAACATCCACGATTAGTTCCATCCAACTATAGTACTTTTAAACAACATGAATTGAAATCTTGAACTAAGTGAAAGATTGAGGAAACCATGCAACACTTCAAATCAATATTAAGTAATTCACCATGAGGAATCAACAATGAACTATCCATTACTTCAAAAGCATCATAGCAACAATTTGATCAAGCCTCTCCCTTAGCTAACCTATTCTATTTCTGCTACCAGTTCTCTAATTTCTAATTCCTCTACTATTAGCTCTCCCTTTCTATCTTTTTAACCCCTTACAAATGAGAAGGCCTTCGCCTTTTATAGATGTCCAATTACAACAAAGGGCCAAGATGATTCAAGATCAAGGCCCATTGGCCAATATTTAACCCTGCCAAATTACAAACAATTACATTGACTGATGTATATGCCTTTCTTCATTTGCTGTCTTGAAGACTAATAAAGAATATGATTTCTCCTATCATTGACATTTCAAATTCCTTCCTCATCTCTTCCGCAAACGACTTGCTTAATGCTTCATTTCCACCTAATATTATGTCATCAGCAAAAAATCTGCAATCAATATCCAGTCTTTACTTTCAGATTTTAGATATACATTGCTATTGTCGCTAGTTCTTTTGAAACCTATTTGAATAAGATAAACATGCAGCCTTTCATACCGTACTCTTGGCGCTTGTTTCAGTCCACACAATGCTTTGTGCTCTTTGCATACCATGTCTTTACCTTTTTCGGTAGCAAAGCCTCCAGGCTGTTCAATGTATACTTCTTTTAAGTTTTTGACACACAAAAAAGCAAATTTCACATCCATTTATTAAACTTTAGAATCTTTACAAGCAGCATATGCGAAAAGCATCTTTAGACTTTCAAGTCTAGCAAAGGTCTAACCATAGTCCAATCCTTCTTTTTGTGCATTTCCTTTGCATACTAGCCTTGCCTTGTTTCTAATCACTTTTCCTTTCTCATTCAACTTATTCGTAAAAATCCATTATGTACCTATAACATTCTTTTCAGTAGGGCTGGGTATATGCCTTTCTTCATTTGCTGTCTTGAAGACCAATAAAGAACATGATTTCTCCTATCATTGACATTTCAAATTCCTTCCTCATCTCTTTTGGAAACAACCTGCTTAATGCTTCATTTCCACCTAATATTATGTCATCAACAAAAAATTCAGCAATCGATATCTTGTCTTCACTTTCAAATATACATTGCTATTGGCACTAGTTCTTATGAAACCTATTTGAATAAGATAAACATGCAGCCTTTCATACCATGCTCTTGGTGCTTGTTTTAGTCCATACAATGCTTTGTGCTCTTTGCATACCATGTCTTTACCTTTTTCAGTAGCAAAGCCTCCAGGCTGTTTACTGTATACTTCTTTTAACACAAAAAAGCAAATCTCACATCCATTTGATAAACCTTAAAATCTTTGTAAGCAGCACATGCCAAAAGTATCTTTACACTTTTAAGTCTAGCAACTGGTGCAAAGGTCTAACCATAGTCCAATCCTTCTTTTATTTTATTTCCTTTGCATACTAGCCTTGCCTTGTTTCTAATCACTTTTCCTTTCAAATTCAACTTATCTCTGAAAATCCATTATGTACCTATAACATTCTTGTCAGTTTCTTAACCCAATCATCATTTTTAACAATCTTGGGTTTGAATTCATATAGTATACAAGTTTTTTCCCTTACATTAGTCCTTGTTATCACTCTAACGCTTTTATCTCGAATAATCTTATCTTGAGAGTGGTTAAGTTTCACCTTGTTATATAGGCAACTTCAGGGACCAAAAGGCAGGAGGGCCGACCTGACCTTTTGGTCATAAATTTTGAAGTTTTTGCTGAGAATATCCATTTTGGAGGGAAAGTGTGAGGTCAGAATTTTTTCTTTTTGGGCGATATTGGCTTGGAAATCCACTAAATCAGGCGATTTCCAACAGCTTGGGCTCTCCAAATCACAACATCAAACACTTATTTCTTTTGCAATACTTCACGGATTTCTTCTTAATACTTTTTCCCCAGCTGATTGCCATTCATTTTGGATTTGTTTTGATCATAACTAGAAGGATCAAAATCTCAGCTCCAAATGATTTTAAGGGTTGAAATCGTCTGAGAGGATTTCCACCAGCTCTTGGCTCTTTCCTCATTACTCAAAACTTATCTTACTTGGTGCAAGTTTCCTTTTTTTAGTTCGCAGCCCTTTGCTTTCTTAATTCAATCAAACTTGGATCAATACAAGGGGCGAAATTCTTAAGATCATAGGATTTTGGTGGCAGGAATCCTGTGATCAGAGGATTTCAGTCACGCACTCGACTTCTCTTTTAATGTCCTTACAAAAATTCACTCCGCATAAACATTGCTTTCGTAATTTCTTTGCTCCAACTTCTAGAATATTGAACTCATGTGTTGGACTCTATCTGGAGAACTTTTGAGGATGTCGGAATTTTGGACTTGGGAAGATAAATGTGTTGGAAATGCTTTGGTCAGAGGATTTTTGCCAAACCACATTGACTTATTGCAGCTTAAGCAATCATTTCTTGACATCATTTTTCACTTTCTCCCCTTTCACAGCCTCTTTGTTACCTAGATTAGATTTGGATGAAATGCAGGGGAGGGGGCAGAAATCTGGATTTAAGGGTCCATTTGGTTCGTGGAATTTTAAAAATTGGGATTTCTACAAACCAAGGTTTAGCTAGATCAAGGTTTTGCAAATCTTCATTCTGATTTTTGGGATTTTACTTGAACCGTTTGTTTTACTCGGAAGATGCATGTGAAGACACATTTTTATGTGTAAGCTTGGAGTTGAAGGCAAATTTCAAAAAGTAGTCCAATCTATTGTTTTTACACTCCTTAAAAAACATAACCAGGTTTTGATTTTCAATTCCTACTTGCTAGTAGGAAGTTGGAAAACCTGGTTTTGAGGCAAAATTGGAAGTCCGGTATGCTAATTCCATTTTACCAATTTTGAAACAACCGCAAAAAGTTTCAAATCCGGATTTTGAAAAAGCCAATTCCTGTCATTTTCCAAGAACCAAATGGCCCCTATAAGAGAAATAAAGGGGCGGAAGTCCTTTGATTGGAGGATTTCCACCACCTTACATTTGGCCTCTACTCACCCACAATTTGCCCCTTAAAAAACTCATCACTTTGTTGCCGATTTTCGTCCTTTGCTTCTCCATCCAATCGATTTGTTGCCATTTAGAGGGGGCAGAATTCTTGACATGAGGAATTTGAGGGCAGAAATCCTTAGAAGAGGGGATTTCCACCACATTTTTAGTAGACAGTCAAATTTCCAACTCAAAAGGCGAGAGGATTTTATACATATATAAGTTATATTTGTATAAATACTGTTAGGATGTTTGAGATAGGTTTCAGCTTCATAGGAGTTAAAGTGCAGATTCTAGATTTTGAGTATCATTTCCAAAAAATGTCATGCCCAGTGTAATTTAGTTTTAGTATTAAGTGTTTATTAGTTAGTTTTATTTTTCTTTTGATAATTTAATTAATATGTTTTTAAGTATTTGTAAATTTAAAAGTATTACCTAAATTAAAGTTAGTAGTAAAGATTAATTAAATAGTTGATTTTAGTGTTAATAATTGTATTGTTTTAAATTATAAGTTAGTGTTATTTTGTTTTAAAATATTTGTAGATTAGTAGCAGCTATAAAGTTAAGTTAGATTTACGACTTGTTTTAATATGTAGGTTTAAGTTATGATTAGTTAATTTATTTAATGTTACAATAATTAGATTATTAGATTAAACTCAGAGTGTCGAATAGACAACTAAATTCAAATTTATATGTGATAATGTAGACAAGGTGTGTGTTAAAATCTGATAGACATTAGATAATGTAATTGGTTTAAATGATTGATTGGTATTATGTGTTGGGTCTAGTATACTATTGTTTTGTGAATGAAATATTTTAAAGGTATATAAAAGTAATAATGAGCTAGATCTTTTAATTAATTTAATTTGGATTGTTTAAATTAATTAATCGATTAAACAATGAAAGTTTAAATTTAACGATCTATTCCTACATGTTTTTAAAAATGAGATGTAGTCTTAAGGTATTGATAGGGGGACATTTTATCTGTATTGCAACATCCCCATAGTTTAACTGGTAAATCAAACATAGTAAACTTTATCAAAACCCCTTATCAACTTAGCAGTGTTATTAATCTTTAAAAAAAATAATTTTACGTGTGTTTTTTCCCTTGTATTTTGGGCATGACAAAAAAATCCAGACTAATATAAATTTCAGGATTCAACACACCCTCAGTGTTCTACCCTCTATAACCTCTATTGGCTTTCTAAGGGAAATTGAAGTTGGAATAAAGGTTTTGACTAGTTCTATCATACATCACTTGGTTATAAATTCCATACTCCTGACAGTCTTAGCTCAAGTCTTGCTCACACCCTAGACAAAGGTGACTTCCCAGCAATCCAAAATTGCCTAAGCTCACTCCCTTGACTTGGAGACTTGAAAATGTTGCCTCTCAAAGACCACCTAAGACTAGTACGACTACTTCTGCTAAAGAAAAAAAAGGGGGTTCTCATTTGCAATGGGGCAATGGTGTGAAAACCTCAAAGCACTTACCACTATTAGAATGAATGTGTGGAGAAGATGGATTAATTGGTGTAAGCTTTCACCTTCCTTGTATGCATTGTTATTTTGAAAGTTGATTTTGTAATATCTATTGTAACATTCGAAAGTAACCTATCCTAACCAAATCCATTAAGTGTTACTTCGTGTATACTAAATCTATAAGGTAATCATAAGTGTACAAAACATGTGATTACAGTTTTTACCTGGAAGTGTGTACAAATTTTTTGTGTTATTATTGTTTAAGCTTTTGCATAACTTTAAAGTATTCATAATTGCAATGGCATCCTGTACATCTTGTGTCTTTTTTAAAACCTAAATATTAATTAACATGCTTAGAATGCACAATATCCTGAAGTATGAAAACCATTGGTTGGAATGACTTAAGGCTTATTAGTAATATCTATCAAAGGGGCTGCTGTTGGGAAAAGCTGAGTTTCACACCATAAGACAAAATTCTGTTCCCATGGGTGAGCATTATTTTATACAACTTATGGCATCTTTAGTTATGTTTTTAAGCAGTATCTCAGATACATATTTATCTTTAATTGCTTTGTAGGTTTTTCTGTACCAGTGCAATTTTGTAGGTGGGAATGTGAAGTTATAGATGTTGAGCTTATTATGTTTTGAGTCCAATTTTTCTGTAATGAATTTATATCTTATTTTTCCCATTTCTTGTAGTTCTATACATTTGGTTGCCCTGGTTATCAATAGTTTAGATATGGAATAATATATAATTGCTCAATTTTTTTAATTGCTTGAGCAGTACGGGCATTGAGGGAAGAGTTGCAGTTGCTGCAGGAGCCAGGATCGTATGTAGGTGAAGTTGTTAAAGTTATGGGAAAGTCTAAAGTTTTGGTAAAGGTAATAAAATCTTTGGTTTTTGTTAACATTAGTTTTGATACATGCAATTGCAATGAATTGTTTAATGTTAATATTTGACGAATAATGAGATGTAATTAATAGTATGCTACTAGATTTTGAACTAGAGATTGCTTTATTGGAAACTTGCACCATTGATATCACACATTTTTACTTCAATCATATACAAGTTAACTGTAATTTCGCCATTTTTAGGTTCTGTTGTAATGCAATTGGTGCTGGCTTTCTGGCTTGGTATCAGCAGGCTCAGAGGAGTATTTCGATGTCACCAATGTGTTCAAACTTCGAATAGATTAATTGAAATGAACGACACTTGCTAGAAGGATTTCAGACAGTTTGTCTAGGATTTACTATCTTTAGTAAGTTAAATTTTTTAGCGAGTGTCAGGTTGAACATCGATTGATTAGTTGGAAATTTTGGTTGACTTACTATTTTTAGTAGTTACTATTTGTAGTAACTTCTACTTTTGGCGGCTTATCATAGCTTTGGTCATCTCTCAGCTTTAGTGTGCAATATCTTTAGTTTCTAGGTTTGATTTTGGATGATTATGGCTATTTTTAGTAAGTGCTATTTTGAACACTAAGTGTTGGCTTCTTTATCCTCTTAATCTAGAGTGCAATGCTTTTCCAATTTTGTGTGTTGGTTGTGAGACATTTTTTTTCATTTATGTCAAAGTTCAAACTTTGGAAATTAGAATTGGAATGAAATACTTGTAGCTGTATTCGTCAGATTCTAACCTGACCAGGTAAGTCGTCTACCTTTGTGCTTACTTGGTTGAACTGGCTGCCTGTGTGCATACTTGGTCGAGCTGGCTGCTTTTGTGTCTGCTTGTTTGAGCTGGTTGGTTGCTTGTTTGTGCTAAGTGTTAGTCAGATTATTAAATATTATGCCATGTTAGCTACTTAGTCAGCCTAAATGTGACGTCATTGTTTGAATAAGTCAAAGCAGTTTGATTTTCTCTGTGTAGTAAAAATAAATGCTTTCTCAGTTAGTGACAGAAAGGGTTTCTGGAATAAAAAGGGAGGAACCATTTTTATTTATGGAGTAAAGTCTATTAAATTGTGGTGGTTTTCTGATTAAAATGCTTTCATATGCATACCATGCTTTTAGACAGGTTTCAGAATAGTGACAACTGGGTGGTGCAAAAACATTGAGTATTGGCTGTAACGATATAATGCTAGAAAGACTTTGAGTTGAGCTAGTATTCACACGTTGGCTTTTGTTGCAACATTTTTGAGTGGGGTAGCTTATTATTTGCCTTTTTTTTTGACCCGACTAAGTAATCACCAATCACCTATATTCTGAAATTGTTATGTAAAGTTCTTGATTCTGGATGCTCATATGAAAACGTGAGTGGCTTTATGTCACATCCCCTATATTTATGCATGTAAGCTACATTTAAACCGTCTACAGCATAACAGAATATGAGTCTTGCAGCAAGTGGGCAATCTGTTCAGAGGCGACCCTCTTTCATGCATCTGTTACAAATATTTTCGATGTCTGATATTCTGGAAAGTGTTGGTTGTTTGGAAATGGTGGTATTCAAATTTTAAAAAAGGCTTAGTTTTGTGGTATGTTTAAAAAAAGTGCTATCGAGCTGTGACAGTGTACTGTGGGTGTGGAATGGACGCTGGGAACCACCGAGGTAAGACATTATCATTAAAAACCGTAATCTGTTTACAGGAGGTGTTGTTAAGTAATGAGAAGCCATTCTTATCAAATGTCACTGTGAAGTTGTTAATTTTTTTGTGAGCTGGTTTTGGCCAAAGGTTGATGCCTCTGAATCAGAATAGGTGTTCTGTGTTGTGTGGTTTTCACACCATTGCTGGATTGCAAATGTCGACCCCTTGTTTTTGCTTTAGCACGACCCATTGAAGCGTGTGGCCTTTTGGGGTCTATATTTGAATAAATCTTGGTGCAAAACTTGATGTAAAGATGCAAGCAAGTAATTAAATGCAATACTGGCAAATCGATGCAAGACTTCTATTGCAGATGAAAAATGAATTGAACACCAAGCTATTCAAGTTTGAGACAAATTTTGTTAGCTAATGATTTAAATGGTACAAACTTCGATTTCAAACCTTTGGTGATTCCAATTTTTGCCTCAAGTTTAACCATAGAGGCCATGCATTGAATTGCCATTTGTAATTGAGAGGAGGGGATCGAATTAAATGGCAAGGCTGTCAATTAAATGCCCAATGTAGCTGTAATTTAATGGCAAATTGCAAACCTTTTCCTACATAAATTGAATTGCTCAATGATTGAAGAAGCCATTTTCATTGCAAACACATGCAGATCAAGAGCTTAGTTTCGAATTGCAGGAGCCAATTGAAGATTTTTAACGTCTACTGTAGGGTCCAATCCACATTTTCATGCACGTCTGCAATAGAGAGGCAGCATGGAAACACATCTCAGTCGTTCAACAATCAGCTACAGGCAGCCTTCACCAAAGAAAGCTCCATTTCAAATCATTTAGAATTCTGATTATGATCAATTTGGTTAATTGCCGGTCTGATAGGAGTCTTGATTTAACATGATTTTATCTCGGTTCAGATTTAGGGGCTGTTTCTTCAATTTAAAATTGTTTCAGGCTTTAGGCCAGGGAGTTATATGATTCCCAGCCTGTCATCATGATTTTAGGCCCACTTTTTGAGGTCTATTTTCATTTCTAAGTTCTATATCAGACCTTTTTCGAAGTCTAATTATGTCATTTCGTTAAATAGGCATGCAACTAAAACAACATTGGCAATTGAACCCTTGACAAAATGCAAAATCAGGTCAGAAATCCTAAGATCTTAAGATTTGAGCGCTTGCAAAATCCCGGTTTTTCAAAATCTCTGCCCAACCAGATCCTATATATAGACAAAATATGTTCCAAGGTGAGGTCTTGAAACCAAATTGATGGAAGTGATAAGATTGTGGATGAAAAAATGGAAACCCATTGAAAACCTGGATTGATAAAATGAACATGCAAAGTGGAGGGTCAGAAATCCCAAGATCTTAGAACTTCCACCCTTGAAAAATTTGAAGGATTCAAAATTTCTGCCCAACTATTATAGACTTTCGATGGGATTTGAAGGGGAAGCCAAGTTTTTGACAAGAAATGAAAGGAATTCAAACCAAAGATCTTGGGGTTTCTGCCAAGTTTCCAATGAGGATATCAAGCGATAAACAAGTACTGGTTTCCTTTATAGGCTTGAAATGATGCACGAATGTCAACACAATCAAAGTTTCAAATGAAAGGTGATTGAATAAACACACATGGGTAAAATTTTCACAAAGATGGAATTTTTAATCCCAACAATAAAGAATCTCTGCCATAGGGAGGCTTGGGTGGATTTTTTCAAAACATGGGAGTTTTAATCCCGTTACAAGTTAAAGCCAAATAAAAGCAATGCAGAGATTGATTTTATTCAAAGTGATATGGGGCTGGGATGATTTAAGTCAATATGGGTGATCTGATGGCCGAAAAGATTAAACTTAATTAAATTTTTTGCCCATAGACAAGTTGGCCAATTGAGAGGAGTTCTAATTGTTGAAACAAATTAATTTGATTGGCCAACTATGGTGCTATTTGGCCCAACCAAAATACCTACCCCTTGGCCTTGAAATCGCCTATACAAGGGAGGAGAACATTCTATTTCATCACAAATTCAAACAGATTGAACTACCAAGTAAAGAGGGCAGCGCTATCATAATGAGGCGAGTGATTTCATGATCGAAAGGTTGATTTTGAGGAGGATTTCAAAAGAAATAAAATCTCGGACTTGCTAAATCAGAATTTGAAGGTTGTAAAAAAAACAAAATCTGGGCTTTAATGCAAAGGAAATTAGAATTGAATTAAAGGAGAGAGAAATCTGGAAAGAAGCTAAATATTAGACCTTCGGAAAGTCCACACTCTTGATCAAATTGTTATAGTAGAAAAGTAGATCGAGATGCAATTTTATGTAAGCTTGTCATTTATTCTTATCATTTTGTAAGCTTAGTTTGATTGCTGTTTTGTTTTTGCAAGATAAATTTTGGAAAAGGAGAAGCTTGGAGAGCAAGGAGATGATGGCTGGGCCAAGTTCAAGACTTCAAACAAGAAGAGAACAGATGGATGCTGCAGGAACAAGTTTGAGGATTCAAGTAAGCAAGGCAGTTGAAGAATAAAAGCTAAAAAGAACATTCTAAACCAAATACAATATCAAATCATGAAAGTGGATATCAATGAACGAGTCATGCAAGAAAAGGATCAAGGATACAAGTGAAAGAAAATTTATCCCAAGTTTGCTTTGAAAAGATCCAACTACATGAAAAAAATTCACCACTTCAAGGAGATCAAGGTCAAGGCATCGAAAGAGACATCAAGTTTGCAAATACAAACAAGTTTAGAAGCATGTCAATGAGAAAATTTCCAAGAACAAAGATGGAGATATTTTAGAAGATGAAGTAATTTGGGAGTATGCCATCACAATTGAAGGCTTGGTAATATTCATTGTTGAGTATGTAGAGATGTTTTCGCATAACCAAAGAATTGATTAAGTCTATGAGATAAGGATGTTGAGGTAGCACTCACTTGTCTCCAACCAATCAGAAGGATCGAGTTGCATGTGTTCAAGCACAATCAGTCTTATTTTATCAAGTGTACATGTGGATGGCATCTAGTGCTTCTATCTAATCTATTTTCGTATTAGCCCATGGAGGCAATGTAATTTTGTAGTCGGTCCACATGGTAGTGCCTAACTATAATTGGGTGGGCATTAAATAATTGCTAGCAATGGTTATGGAAACCTTCATTAGAGAAGTGTTTATGTGCCCTTGATCTGGAATTGATCTTGGCCCTTCATTGCAATTGAACAACTATGAAAGGCCAAGGCCTTCTCATTTCTAGGGGGTTAGAGATTAGATTCATTGAAGAGGAGATTAGTTAGAGAATAGGGTAGGAGAGGAGACTTGTGTTGAAATTGTTGCCATTTAGCTATCAAAGTAATTGTTGGTTCATTGTTTCATGGTGGATTACTTGTATTGCTTTCGAGTGTTGCATAAATTCTTCATTTCCTCATGTTAATTAGAAGTAGAGTTTAGTTGAATAAAAGTGATTTTGGATGTTTCTTTGGTGAGCTCGCATAGACCAAAGGCTGCTGGCCGCTTGTAAGTCCGCTTTGCATGGTCGAGTGGTATATTAATGAACTTACTTCGATTGTTGCTTGCACATTGACATGCTTTGGTGGATGGTGTTGATGGAATAGTGGTAGTTTGAACATCTTACATTTATGTTACGATATTGCACTAACTTGGTTGATATAGATGGCTGTGATTTTTTTTTTTTTTTGACGACACGACAAAGAATAATGCATATGTATCCTGTGCAATAGATATACTTAAATCAATGGCACAGAGATAGAAATCTATAACTCATTTCTTGTAGTACACTAGGGTATTACAAATGTGATTATGTGCCGGAATTTAAGCCTAGTGACTTCAAGGTACACTGATACTACCACATAGTCTTAGGTGTCAAGGTTAGCTATCTCCTTGCTTATCGTATTTGCTAGTGTTCCACTATGATACACTCAAAATATTTCCTTAGAGGCCACAAAAGGGTCATACAAGATTTATATCCCTTCCTATTATAGTTTTGAATACGAAATCATGACATCATGTCGATTACTTACTAGGCATTTATCTCGAGTATAGTTGTCCTACATACCCCTTAATTTATTTATTGATAAGATACATATCCTAACCTTAAACTTGGATGTGAAGAAGTAAGATGATGGAACGAGGTTGTTTACTCGAGATTTGGATTTCAAGTTCCCTATGAGGTGTTCACCTGGTTGCTAGTTATTGAATGCAAAACTACATTAAAGGTTATGGTTCTGAGTCCTTAATCTTTTGCACCTCAAGAAAAGGACACTTTGATGTGCAAGTAAGATTTCAATTGTGTCAAGTAGTGGTAAAAGATCTAAGGGTTGCAATGAGAAGATGTTAATTCAGTTAATCATTTTATTTCCATTAATATTAGAATTGTCATTATATTATTATTATTATTAATTAATTATTATTATAATTATAATTTTAAACCACCTTTACCATCTATTCTTAATATACATCATTTTTTAAAAATTGTTAACATTATCATTATTTAATACTAAACTGAGATTACTATATTTGCACATATTGTTTGATTAAATATCAAGTAAAACTTAAGCCTAGTCCTATACTACCTATTCAACCCTTAACAATTAATCTAAAAATAATATTTAATTCTATAATCAAAATATATTATATTCATAATATCTAAAAATAAACTAATATATAGCTATTACCCATAAAATTATTAATAAGCTTTATTTAAAATATACTCAAAATAAACTAAAATCTAAATATACATTACCTACTATCCAAGCATAATCAACATAACTTTAAACAAATATATACTATCGTAACCATACTATCTTAATACTAACTTTTAATCTAACCTTTTAGTCAAGACTAACCAATGCATACATCCTACCCTATGTGGTTACATAATAATCTCAATGATAAAATTAATGCACATACTTTTCTAATATGATCAGCCCCTAATTTCTAACCCCACGTGTACCTTCTCCTCAACTAGATGTGGTGGTTGGAGAATCTAAAAAAATATATTCATTTCTCCCTATGCACAAAACTTAGGCGCCTAGAAAGGCATGTGTTCAGGACAGGTCAAGGCAATTATTAAACTTTTTATACACTCCACATACTCCCTTACATGGCCGCCTACCCTTCATCTCCTTAACTCCCTCGCTGCTCATGTATTCCTAAGCAGGGTGGTTTGAGAAAAAGGAAGTGGTTTGACAAGATAGCCTTCTTTCCCATTTAATGTGATCTCCAAATTTTGAGGGGACTTATGATGAATAGTCCTAATTAGGACATGAATATATAAATTGTGTTTGACTTTTTTAAAACATCATGTCTTCCTTTGCAATTCGGCAAGTAGAGGGTGGGTAAGGATGTGACCCATCCCCTATTTGCAATGCAATATATATTGTTTTTAAAAAATTTTGAACCCTCCCACCCATTAAATGCTCTTGGACACCCTCTTATGGAAGGAATATTATATATGTATTTTTTTCATTTTTTTTTGTTTACTCTTTGAAGTTGCTGTCATAATCATGATAGTGACTTACACATTTTTTTTTCATATTGTAATAGGGAAAAGGAGGTTATTCCATTCTGATTTTAATATTTTATCATCTGCATCTTGGAGGAGTTTTTTTTTTTGTCGCCCATACATTTTCCAGAGAATTTTATGCATCTATAGGTCTTCTATTTTCTTTTTTTGGAGCCTATCTTGTTGTCTAGTTCTTTTCATGTATTCTCTAAGATGGTTTGGATTTGAGTTGATAATGTTTTAACATTGCATCATGCATTATAATTTCTATTTTAATAGGCAAATTTATCGTAAAACAACTATTGCATTACTAACAAAATCTACTTGCAAGTTACACTAACATGGAACTTAAATGAAATCCTTGAATTGTAATTTTCACGAACATCCAATATTCAATATACATCATTGACATCCAAATTTCACAATATAAACTATCTACAATTCCATTAACTATCAATTGTATATTCTACAACTAATTCGAAAGCAATACTAATCACCATTGCAACTAAATTATTCTTATGAAATTGAAGAGATAAGAATATCAAAATGATAATGTCCTATTCATTCTTCCGAGGTATATCATAATACAAATTCTTTTCTTCAACACATTCCAATTTTAAGTAATGATAAGGCAACATCAACTCAATATCAAGGAAGCAATGGGGTGGTGGAATCATCATATCAAGATACACAATGGAAGGACCACACAAACAAGATGTTTCCCATTCTCTCTATTTGGCATATGCATGAGATCAAATAACGACGCTCCTACAATACAATGAAACCACATAATAAGATGAAGTTGCCCTCCAATCCAATATCAAAACAATAGTATTCTCTTCCTTTATGCAAGGTAAGACTTCACAATCTCCAATGTCCAAGGTCTCAAGCAATAACCTGCAAATAAATAACAAATGTAGAACCATGGAGGCTCACCTCCCAACCTAGGCCTCAAGGAGGCCACCCACCGAGCTTGGGGAAACAAGGCACAAACGGTTGCATACTCCACATTTACATATCATGCATGATTACAACAATATAGCAAACACTACACAATGCATTACAAGACAACCCATCCCAAGGCTTGCACAAAGATTCAATAATTGAATCAAGCTATAGGGTGAAGGTGGGCTCTCTCCATGAGGAGGATTTCCAAAGCTATAATTCACAATATACACAAAATCTCATCTTCAACATGCCCTTTCGAGGCTTACAATAACTTCTCCTCCACATACCTCCTTATACCTCCCAAAATGCAAGTAAACAAGAAGATCACATTCCATTAAACATATAAAAATCATCTCCACACATGGAAGAGTTCCTCAACTACATTTGTGAGCCCAACTAACCCCTTCACCCAAGCATCTCTTCCCTCCCAAGGATGAGTGATGCTTCACACTCATTACACAAAACACACAACATGGAAGCAAAACAAGATTTAAGAAAGGATTTACACAAAACTTCTCACATGCAACACTCAAACAAAAGATCTTTTCCCACAAACCACATCTACAATACACCAAATTCATCATGAAATGAAGAACACCATATCTATTCTACATGCAAAATGAAGAACACTATGGATCATGGATACCAACCTCACTCCAAGCAATAGCAAATGAAAAGTTGTAGTAGAGCTCCTTATCCTCTTCCTCCAAACCCTAGTTGTCTCTAAAGATAGAGAGTGGCTAAGTGAGTTTCTAATTTGGCCAAGCCTCCATATAGCACTTTCATTTTCGGATTCAATAAAAAATGCATTCTTTTTGGGGTCTCCTAGCTCTACTAGGCACCCTAGAGATCATAATTAGCCCCCTAACTTAAAGTACTAACATGGGTAGGGTTTATTTTTGTCACAAATACACCTTAGAGTTACTTTATGGCCCTCACAATGCTAGGTAAGTCCAAATTCCAAATTTTCCATGGTGGTAACCTTTTCTCTTTACTAGTTTAAGGCAATAAGTCAATTTTTTTTTTCAATTTAGGTATTTAACTCGAGATAAGGTGGTCACATGATTCATCATCAAAGAACATGTCATTTTCACATAACGAGTACAAGTGTCAAGTGACACACACAAAATTCACTATACATCAAACTTGACACGTTCAGAATTTACACATGAAATACATACTACACACATACATCTCACGTTTATGAAATAAACACATCCCAACGAGGTTTACGAATCTTATAAAGATTCACCTTGGCAGAGTCATTTAAACATGTGTTTATACCTTGTTTCCCCGTTAAATTTTCATGGTTCCTTTTCCTGTACATCAAACTCGAGCATCAGTAGTCCAAGGGGGTCAAATAAACATATACAAGATAAGTGCATATAATAATAATATCCATATTAGCATAATTCGAATTAGATTTCCTTTCCTAGTCTTTTCAATTATTCCATTCGAAATGTTAAGATATCAAAATCTGCATGTCATAAGTCATCATTGTCAAATTAACATCTATCTACATATCCTAACCATTCATCTGCATGTCATAAAGCATCATAATCAAATTAACATTTATCTATAAATTAGAAATCACCAAAATCAAATTAACATTTCGCATTGCATCAAAATCTGATAATATCATGTCATAAAGCTGCACCCTTATATGTTCGAACATTTCTTACACAATAACAGGTTCTTAGTGCATATAACAATCTAAAACACTACTGAAGTATCAAAATCAATAGATAAAGCAATCCACTGTCCATCTAAGTCTCGAATAACTATCAAAATATCAAGGTCTCGAATATCAAAATGTAAATAAAATATCCATGCTATGACGGTTGGGGGTGAGGCCTCACACCAAAACCTCAAATTGGAAATTTAAGATCTTTGCCAATTCCCTAATAGTATTACTCAAATCAGTTTTGGCCAACTAACGGGAACAACCTCTTGATTTAATTCTCCTGTAGTTTAGGCTTCGCTAAACCTAGGCGGGTAAACCTTCCTTAGACCCCTATGATTTGGCTTAAAGCTTTTCTATAGTGAATTTAAATATTGTTTAAGCTGGCAAAATCCATAAACTCGATCAAAATAAAGTTATACGAATGCTTTGATAATTTTACTTGTGAAATGAATATTATTTAAATGAAGGCAATAGTGTTTATGAATTATTCACATGACAGAATATTGAACTTAAAGACCTTAGACATCAACTCACTGTCACAAAATAAATTGCACACCAGTCCCTTATCCAGCCTTGGGCAAATAGAGTCAAACTTCATCCACAGCCTTATATACAACCTTGAGAGACAATGCTACACCATTGACTACTTTATAGGCTGAAGCTTTAATTGGCAACACAACCCCTAGTGTAATTGAATTTAATTTCTTTGGAAAAATCAATTAGACAAAATTCACATAGGCAACATTTCATATGTAAGTTCTGATAATCAAAGACTTCTATTGAAATCAACTTCTACACCGTTAGTAGTAATTAATAATCACAAGGGATAAATCTGAAAAGTGCTTTGAACTTCGATTTTCAAGATGAATAAAGGGAACAGGGATCTTGCATTAAATTAGAAAAATGAGTACAAATAGTCTGCGCTTCATTTACACTATCCAATCTATCAAAGCTGCATAATACATCTATTCCTTTTCCCTTTTATCTTTTATGTTTCTACTTTTTGTACTTCTCTTGCTTCTTTTTGAAAATAAGACTCTCAGTATATATATCTTCTTCTTCCTAAAGATGCAACTTTTGAAATAGAAAAGTTATTCCTTTTCAATATTAAATCACACCTTTCCGTAAAATATTTAATTTGCACTTTAATGTTTTCCCAAAATTTCTTTAATGATCTGTCTGAAACAGATAATTACTTTATTAACTACCAACAGCATCATCTTCTTAACTGTTTGCAACTTATAATTTCTTCACGAAGGTTCTTTTTGTGAAGCGCTTGCTTTCTACAAATATCGAACATCTGCAAAATATTTTGAGTTTGTGTTAACCTGCCTCCTGATGTCCACAAACATCTTATACGATCGGCTTGAAGATTTTGAATGCTGGGCATGATTATCTTCAAGCTATGCAAGCCTGCCATTTTTTTTCTAAGACTGGTGCAAACACAGCGTTCGGTATGATAGCAGTTTATATCGATCTTCATTTGAAAACCAAGGACATCTACGATAAGCTCCTTGCTATACTCTCTTTGCTTTCTGAGATGAATGCAATTTGCCGCTCTTGTACACCGAGGACCCATGAAATAACAGCATGCTGTTTTGGTTTCGTGGATCTTCTTCAGAGGATCTCGATATTCCAACTACCCACTTATGATTCCTACTGTCATATAACTTCTGATGAAATCATAGTTTTTCTGAATGCAAGTCTTCCTTAAGCTTGCAAACAATCGTCATCCTCTGATGTATCTGTGATAGAAGGGTTCTGAAGATTGTGTCCATTTACATATATCATATCCATTGGTATTTTGTTAGCGCTATCAGAGGAGTCTGAAACATGGTTCTTAGGAGAGCTTCGTGACCATAGTATACGAGCAAGTATATTCATTTGCAGACCTCTTCCTTCCTTATCACTTGATTCCTCCATACTTTCCTTTTATCCCTGTTTGGTGTCTTGTAACTCATGAATTCCGTCAAACTTCAAAGTATACCTGCACTAGTAGTGATTTCTGTTGGAGGATCATTGTCTGCCAGTCACCAATGGCAATGATATCTAATTCCAGTTTGCTTTACCACTTTCAATCTCCAGTTTGCACCTTCCCTGTGAAAGACACAATTGCAGATGTTCAGTAATCACTGAGATTGAGATAGCGCGAGCTGTCTTTAATGTCAATATCAAATACATATCTGAGGTGTCCTATGTTTTCCTTTTGTTCTTCTCTGCATTGCCAACGTAATGTAATTACCGTCTTCTGTTTTTTCCTGCTGCAAGCCCCTCATCCTCCTTGCTCCATCTTAAGTATTCCTCTGTCAACATGCTTTATTAAGCAATATGGCCAGACTTCCCTTCCTTATTCTAACACACACTTATAAATATATATGTCAGATCTGTATATTTTCTTTAAGTCACCTCTCTTAAGTACTGCCACGTACATGCCTTTGACAATTTCCTTCGTTTGTCTTTATCTGTATATATAATTACCCTTGTTCTTCCAACATCATTCCACAGGTCTGGGCAGGTTTGCTTGTGTCAATTCATCTCAACTTTGACTAATCTCATCCACCTCTGTTTTTTTGTCTCTGCACGTTCAACATCATAATAGTTCTGTAATCTCTGGAATCCTGGATCTTAAGGCACAAATGAAAAGTATTTCCAAGTTGTGATTTTTACACATTTTAACCGTGAGTGTCCTCACAAGTTTCAGATTGAAATCATAATTTAGATAAAGATAATTCAAGTTCTTTCGATGATAAGAAGATTCAACATGTCACTTCCCTGTCCACAAACTTGAAATGCTACCTCTGCCCAGTCCAACTCAAATTTTTGGAAAAACTTAGCAGCTCGGTGAGAACAGAACTAATACTTCTTTTTCTGGCCTTTGATGGTCTACAATGCAATTCATTCAATGCATAACACGTCAACAGCTTTTGATAGCCCACTCAAACCCTTCACAATGCTCCCCTCCTCATATTTGATTCCATATAATCATTGGTATATGTTATGTAAACTCTTGTTTGAAAATGAAGCCTCTAAAATTAGAGCTCCATCAGGCTGAACAGAGTCTAGTAGAGTCACAAAGACATTCACTGTTTCTTACATTCTAGGAGTAGATTAGCTTTTTAAAACCTTTCCCTCAGGAGTAGTTGATATCCCATTGAATGCACAATATAAATCCCTTTGCGATAACCAACATATCACATTAGAAAACTGTGGAAGTCCACAGTAAGAAGGAATTTTGAGGTTATCTCATTTGATCACACAATTCATCTACATTGTTTAGCATAGAGTATTCTTATTCAAGAGAGAGTTGGAAACATGGAATATCAACTATTCATTCTTTATGTTGTAGTGGAACAAAACTCACATCAACTCTTTGTTAAATTTGTTTTCCTTTGAGTTGGTGCTCACCTTTGGGTTCGTGCCACTTCAATTTCTGAAAGATTCAGTTGAACTGTAGTTTTTTACCTGAAAGGGTTTTCCATGTGATAACTGTTGGTGTCACTTCCTTCATGCATACTTTTCTTCTAATTTCTAATTTTAAAGAATGAAATGTTCAATTACTGATGCTCCCAGTGTAAGATTCACAGATTGATATTTGATTTATTTCACTTTTAGTTTTCTAAATTAAGTTACTTCATAACTTCAGTGAAGGCCCTGAAGGGTGATCTGCTAACAAAGCGTTCCTGTTTTTCTATGCCTAATAATGTGGTCACTTCAAGATATAAAAACAAGTTAGACTTGAAGTATGATGTCAAGGCTTTGGATGATTAGCAGCTTTTAGAACTTAGTGAAATTGCTGCATACATGTTATACAACTATTCATTTTCATTTTATTTTGAACTCCCAGTGGTAAGTTGTTTCACTACACAAATCTTTCAAATATTCACTAGGGTTTAAATCTAGGATTTAAGATGTTCCATGGCAAATAAATTAATCAGCAGCTTTCCAATCCTACAACATTCAATGCAATGAAACTTCCAACTCAGGGTGTGAATGCAGCCCACTCTGCTCTGCAGCTTTGAATTCTGTGTGGCAGCGCATTGTTAAGCTGCCTCTGCCTCTCTAACTGGCTGAAGTAAATTCTTTTCTTCTAGCCCTCCACAAAAAACTGTCACATTACAATGAATGCACCAAAACCTTTACATGCACTGATTCCATTTTGAAAAATGGCAGAGCTATTCCAAATAGCCAACTTTAGAATTAGCAAACACCTAACCTTCAAATTGATTATTAACATTACTAATTTTTTTTATAACCTAAATTGAATGGGATGTAACAAATTAATTCTAAGATACTTGGGATTACAAAAGAAGGTTAATAAATTTCAAGGAATTGCTTTATAAAGCCAGTTTGCTGGTACAAAATACTTAACTGAGCAACTAGCAACTCATTTTTAATTTATTATTCCCTCACATACTGATATCATTCTAAGGATGCAATACTTTAACAAAACGTACATCAGGTTTGATAATTCTTTTTGAAAAGGCACAAAACATGGAAATTAATTTTAGTTATTGATATTGGCAGGTGCATCCAGAAGGAAAATATGTAGTTGATATTGATAAGAGTATTGACATAACAAAAATCACACCTTCCACCCGAGTTGCTCTTCGCAATGATAGTTATGTTCTTCACTTGATTTTGCCCAGCAAAGTAGATCCTTTAGTGAATCTGATGAAGGTGGAGAAAGTGCCAGATTCCACGTATGATATAATTGGAGGACTTGACCAACAGATTAAGGAAATCAAAGAGGTATAATATTTTTTATAGGTCCAATTATCTTCTGGACATCTATTTTTGTGCACAAAAGTAGGATGGTAAGGTACTAGTCAAGGCTGTGTTGAAATGCTATCTTGATTGTGTTCTGAAGATGGTTACAGATATGTGATATTTTGCATTGAAATACAGGTTATTGAACTTCCCATCAAGCATCCAGAACTATTTGAAAGTCTTGGAATTGCACAACCAAAGGTGTGTTTTACAAGTTTGCTGTTATTATTATACCTTCATGCCAGAGGTATTAGTTCATCTGTTAGGTGGAGCTTGTGAGTTTTATAATTTGTCTTGGATTTCATGGTGTGAATATAATATTTAGACATTCCAGTCTTTGGTCATAGAATTGATTTGATGTTTTTTGTCCTTTGCTCTTCTTAGGGCGTACTTCTATATGGACCTCCTGGAACAGGAAAAACTTTACTGGCAAGGGCAGTTGCTCATCATACAGACTGCACTTTTATCAGAGTATCTGGTTCTGAATTGGTTCAGAAATACATAGGGGAAGGATCGAGGATGGTTCGAGAGCTTTTTGTCATGGCAAGGTGCACATATGCTAAGCTTATGTACTAATTAACATGTTTTTGTACCTGTATGCGCTTCTGATGATTTCATCTTTCACCAGATTTCAAAAAAATACTGCTCTCTATAATGTGCTTGGGGTCTTACTTTGAAAGTTTATGAACTAAGTAGAACAATAGTTTGACTTTCAATCCACATATAAATGTTATCAAGTGCTCTATTGTAACAACCTCAAAATGGAACCCAAATTTTTTTATACTCATTTATTTTTTGAAATACAAATGTATTATATCGTAAGAATATTTTCATAAAACTTTACCAATTTATCTCAACAACAGGAATATTACAATTCACCATGGATTTTTCAGCACAACAAGTAGACCTCATAAAACATTAGAAACCTTCCCAATTGGCTAAATGTATTATACAGAACATTGAAGACAATGCATTAATCAAAACTAGTCAACACAAAAGGAGGTGTCATATTATATAAACATTCACACAAGACAACACCCATATTTGAAAAACTTGCACCCAACAGAACAAAAAGCTGGACTCAGACTCAGACTCGGACTCGACACGGGAAGGCACTCGGCAAAAGAAAATAACTGTAGTTCTACATAAAAACAAAAAGAAGTTAATGCATGTAGGGAACATTAGAGACATAATTTATACATTACACTTGTCATATGAATCTCAAACACTCAATATTTAAAATTTCATTGTAGTCGCAATCTTAAAATGCATAATAGCAGCATAATTTTAAAAATGTTTACAGGTTTGGATATAATGATATGTCCAAATGTGGAAAACAACAAACTAAAGACTACATCCTCTTACCTCTCCTAACATAACTCAAATTTATAGGCCTTGAACTAGGAGCTGTTGAGGCATCTAAATAAGGTGTTAATTCTTCTTCTTCGTCTTTGCCATCCTCCATCTTGTCTTCGTCTTCTTCAACAATAAGATTGGGCATTGTTTTTCAGCGTCGAGATTCTATCTGATAGACTCATGAGGCGCATTGGTGGACTAGAGCGATTTGAGGCAAAAAAATTGGGAGTCCAACTTGGAGGATTTGTCTGGACTTGACTCCCGAGTCCATGCGACTTGCCTTGCCATTGGACTCGCAAGTCTAGCCAAGTCCGCAGTGAGTCAGGTGAGTTTTTAAATTATGACAATAGCAATACATGTAAATGCAAATACGAATACACACCGAATCTCAAAACATGCATAACATTTTTATTGGATTTTTCATGTGCAACAGTCATCAAGCATACTGACACTAACACATATGGTGTTTATTGGTTCATCAAGAAAAATCAGTAGCAGAGAGAGAGTGCCCTTTGTATCGACTCATCAACTCGCTAAGTTCAAGTCTAGTAATTTAACACACTAGTTCTCATGCCCATTCCTGCTTCTAAGTTGCAAAGTGACACACATCAATGCAGAGATACCTAGCACAATATATCTATTTATTATCCACTTATTTGGGTAAAATGAATAACAATAAACTATTTATTACTTTCTGAGTACGCCTACCATTTCAAATGGATCCCTACCAACCTTGTGGGTAGACCCTCCACCATGTGGGAGAACCTTGGAATACCCTCCACAAGCTCTCATGTCATGGGATTTCATTAATTGGATATTTCCCAAGAGACAGTTTTAGTTGTATGTAGTTCTGAAAGATTTGTGCCTATTCCCTCTGTACTCTGCTATACTCCAGAGTCCATCCTAATGGGACGTTTTTATAGCAAGAGATAGAAACTCTAGCTACGAAGTCCATGGAGCATACCATTCTATGTTCAGATAATAACTATAAACATTGGCATTACTTTTTGTCTGCCATTTTCTTTGTGGATTTATTCTCATGGTATGCATTTTAGTTCTGGGATGAGATATTCATTGCTTTGTAGGCAAAATCATTGGGGAAAAATCAGGAAATTGTGTAGTATAAATATATAGTGATATAGAGAGCAAATAAAATTGACATCGTAGACTTGAATTGTGGAATATATATTTTTGACATTTATGTTTACATTGCTAATTACATTGCAGTGCACAATGCATACTGCAAGTGCACAACTGATAGCCAGATGCTAATAGCTTTTTCAGTGAATACAAAGTCAACCGAAAAACTAAGTACAAAGTTCTAAAAAATTAGATGTACCTAATGACTCTTCCTGTCATGAAGAGAGAGCTATCTTAGGGGCAATGTATGTTGATTATGAAGCTCTTGAGTTAGTCTCTTGAGTCATTTTACTACACCACCATCATAGTTGCACTCAAGGATAACATAATCATCACCACTATTGAGGACATTTGGGGTACAAAACATTTTCTTCATGCACTGGTAAGGCCTTTTGTGACTTGAGTATCGCTTTTGAATAAGGAGATATAGAACAATGATGGTTTTGGTATCCAATGGCATGCTCAAGGGGGTGAATTTGTCGATGTTTATTTCTCCATGCCTCTATTATTTTCCATCGTACCCCTCATTGTATCTTTTGTCCTATCCATTGCCTCGTACAAACAACCCATGGGGTATCATACAGTAGCCCAAAACTATTACTAGGGAAAAAACTTGATTGCCTATTTTGTTGCATCCTAAAAACTTGCCAAAACCTATTTCCCCACGGTCCCGTAGGCTAACTAGGACATTAAAGAGACTTAGAGGCCATTTGGCCTAGATAGTTTCAGTTGTAGGTCTTTCTAAGGGGTTTTGAGGCAACTTTGGGCATACTTACTATTTATAGTAAGTCATTTTGGACATGGTCGGACATCCAGGGGCAGCGGTATGTCAATGGTAATTGTTTAAAATCGACAGGAAGACTTGTTTATCATTGATAAGATTTGTTATGCATTGATAAAGCTATTTTATAAAGTTAAATTTAATATTTAACTTTATTAATGCATAGACTATAGTTTGTGGGAAATATTTAAATTAAAAGAGTCCCTTTTATTTTATAACACATTGGAGACATAAGTTACATAAAGGGAGTTATGTTTTATCCCACATTGAGAAAACGAAGGATTGAGCTCTTGTGAGAACATTATAAAAGAAATAGAAGAGCTTCTTTTTAGGAGGCTTGGATGAAGATTAATGTTATGTTGCTGGATATCTGATTATCGAGCTTGGAGGACGGAATCCCTCTTTGCTAGCATTCTCTTCGCTGTTGAAAGACACAGTCAGGAGGATTAACGGTGTTTTCAAACACACTGGGTTTCATTCAGTGTTTTGCTACAGTATGGATGAATAGTGTTTTGCTACAGTGCGTTGCTGAGATCTTGCCAGCCTGTTGAGATTTCAGCGTTGCATGTCAGTTTAGTGAGTTTGCATGTCAGTTTTGACAACTACCCAAATCTTGCATGTCCTAATTTATGGTTGCATGTTGCTTCTAATCAGCTGCATGTCAAAATTTATGGTTGCATGCTACTTCTAATCGTTTGCATGTTAGTTCTTGATGAATTTGGTGGTTGCATGTCAAAATTTATGGTTGCATGCTACTTCTAATCATTTGCATGTTAGTTCTTGGTGAATTTGGTGGTTGCATGTCAAAATAAAGGAAATCTATGCACAGATATAACACTAGAAGTAGATCTGGGCATCAAGAAGAATCAGAAATCAGACCAGCTGAAGTGTTTTGCTACAGTGCGAATGAATAGTGAATTTGCTACAGTGCGTGAACAGTATTTGCCACAAGTTTATTGTTTATTCTTGCTGTTTTGAGGGTTTGGAAGGCTGCCAACTACATCTGCAAAAATACTACAGCAACTAATTCCAGGTTTCTTCTGTCAAATTTTTATACTTTGCATTGTAGTTGTTAAATACGAGACTGATATTTGTTGCAGCATGTTAAACAATTGTATGAGCACATTGACATGGCAAAAATTAATATTTAATTAGCAAATAAGAAGTTTCAGATTTTCCTATATATTGTAGTATGTGTGCCAAGTGTTTGACAAAAATGCTATGTTGAGTTATTAAGCAAATCAATTGAAATCATAAAGTAGCTTGCAAGTTTCTTTATTTTGGGAAAAAAATAGGGGAGGATACTACAATTCCATCCACTCATTTGAAGCAAACATTCACTTCAAACTTATTAAATGTTGACCATCCACTCGTTTGAAACAAACATTCACTTCAAACTTCAATGCAAGAACGTGTGTATCATGCCTGGTTGAACTAGCTTCTTGTCCTTTATTCAAGAGAGCATGATATACAATATCCTTTGCCATTATAATTGGATTTGGTAATAGTGAAATTCTTTTGCAATACCTCCTTAACTTTTTCAAAAATTTCAAAATCTTTTAGTGTTAGATCAATGCAATGTAACATGGGATAAAAACATTAAGAGATACCTGTTGATCAAGAGTCTTCTAACAGTGACAAAAACTTGTTTTATTAATGCTGACAAGCAAATTTTCTATTCAAACTCGTCATTGAGTTTATAAAGAAAAAATAAATCACAAAGTTTTGTTGGGTCCTTTTCTCTTGTGAGCGATTGTAGGTTAGTAGATGCACACTAGAAAAGAAAGGCGAGAGATGTGCCCACCTTTTCCTTATGCACAATCTGAAAGTTGACCTATTAGGCTCAAGTAGGACTTGAGTACAATGACCCTTTGTTGTAATGATTAATGGGTTGGATTTGAGGTGATATGATAAGATGATGCAAAATGGGAGACTAAATAGGCTAACACGTTTTAGCATACATGGCCTGGCAAAAAAAATCAGGAACTTGTAGTGACTTGAAAAACCAACTAGATAGCACTATTAACCTGTATTTTCAATTTCAAGTTGATTTGCGGGGTGTAGATTGTCCTGGGTATAAATCGCAGAGTTGCTCTGTACCCTACAATTTCTTAGAATTTGTCAAATCCTGAATTAAGTCCTTATGCGTTCACCACTTCTCCTGTACACTAAAAATAACAGGGAAGAAGGTTGTATAGAGGGGGTTGCCTCTGTCAGACCCCTGTTTTGAATCAACCTTGAAATGAAAAAAAGTAAATGAAAGAGTGTTATACATTATAGGCTAGGTCTGAAAAATGAAGTACATCATACCTTGACAGTGCAACTGCATTCTTTGAATTTGATCAAGTATGTTGAAGCAATAACTTTGACTTAACACAAAAACCCAAAAGGAAATCATGAAAG
This sequence comes from Cupressus sempervirens, assembly GCA_028749045.1. Classification (NCBI taxonomy): domain Eukaryota; kingdom Viridiplantae; phylum Streptophyta; class Pinopsida; order Cupressales; family Cupressaceae; genus Cupressus; species Cupressus sempervirens. The sequence continues at coordinate 16,855,239 of CM053789.1, read as the reverse complement.
TCAAAACCTTGTTTAATGGATGTTTTAGTTTGCTACAATGCTTGCTTATCTGAGAAGAAGAAAGGCTTGTAGAATTGAATGAATGTGGCTAAATGCTTGAACAATGATCTTCTTCGTTGATGAGAGACTCCTTTGCTTGGCCTTCAATGAGGCAAAGAAGCTTGAGCCATGGAGAAGGTTGCCTTGGATACGCCTTGGAATACTTGAGAATGTTTGGATGTGAAATCGTAGGAGAGCTCTTAAAAGTCTTGATTGTGCTTGTCCAAATGAGGAGAGATAGGTTGTTTTTACACCTCTCACAAAACATAGGAGGTTGACATGGGCTATAATAGCACACTTAAACACTGCAAAGGGTTCTCGGTTTGAATTTGGGCCCAAATCTCAAGGTACACATTACCCAGGGTGTTTTGTACCCATCAATCAGGTCCCCAGATTGGAACCACGAGTCCTGAATAATAAGGGATTGGAACCACGAGTCCTGAATAATAAGGGGACGCCAGATTACAAAGCATAGCTGATTTCTAGGTCTGGAAGAAGCACACAAACCACAAAATGGTATCATAGGGACATGTAGACTAATAAATGATTCAAACAGATAAATAATAAAGAAGCACGTCTAGAAATAGAGCTCCCATTGAGATTAGCGAGTTTGAAATAACATAGGACACATGTTTGTATTGAGGTGTTCATTAAGTACAGTATGAAGTCCTAGTATGCAAACAATCATGAAAGTGTATACACCAATAAGGTTCTTACAATTTACAATTGGACATTTGCCAAATTTTTAAATCATGATTGAAGGGTGTCTATGGTAGGTCATTGTATATAATTGAGCTAGGAAACTTAGAGAGTTAGCCAAATGACTTTGTGAGAGCTTTAAAGAAAGTTAAACGAAGGATGTCTACCCTAGCGATAGAAATCTCAAATATTGTATTATTCCCAAATAGAGATAATAGAAAAACATAACAATTTTAGCAAACTAGGTCATAAAAGTATGGAAATTTATTTACATTGAAATTTTCATTACAACCCAGAATTCTAATCAGATTTCTGCTCTGATTTTTGCTTCTAACAGATACAGACTTCAGATTATTTCCATAATTACACCACAAGTTGGGGATGGGGGTGATGAAGCCCAAAATTCTAGCCTCCATCTGGGCAAAATTTGCTACAAATCATTGCCAAGCATTGATTGATGTTTCTGTATGCCCCTGCATTCTCATGATGAGTGGATGTAATATATTCTTGCTAGAGAATCAGGAGATTGTGAGCTTGAAAATATTGTAAAAGTGGTTTAGATTATAGTCATAATAACAGCTGGCTGGAGAAGAAAATATAAACAGATTGCATGCATACATGGCAGTGAAGTACATGAAAATAAGACTATAAACACAGATCACTCTATAACGGTCCCATCAAGATTGATAATGTGTAAGGATTTAATCAGAAACTATACCTTCTTTTTCTCATGAAGTTGCTGGAAGGATAACACCAAGTATCTATGGTCAGCTGGTAATAACAGTGAATATCAGCTATGGCTTATACCACTATACTCTATTTCTTGTAAACCTGGAGGAGTGTACTTTTGTGAGGTTTACATTCAGTCTCATATCCAGAGAACATTACCATGGTCATCAAAAACATCTTACGTGGTTTAACATAGGATTAGTAATAATCTCAGCTGCTGTAACATTTTCAATGATATTTTGGGTCATATACAGCAAACAACGTAGACACAGAGAGCAGCATAAGAATCAAATCATTGAATAGAGAATGGATCAGGAGTAACTAAATCAAAGCGCAGAACTTCGTTCACATTGCCCATCATCTGGATAATATACACAGAGACGAATGCCTTTTCAATGGAACGTAGTTTCGAGAAGGATACACAGCAAGATGAGTAGGATCTCACTTCTTGCAGATGAGGGTGCTACATTTCCAGAACAGAAACATACAAACACGTGGATACCTTACGGTTGTCACAGGTTCAAGAAGTAGTCAGCCCCGCTGGTGAAATCAGTCAGTTGAAGGATCCGCAGCCATCAATGAGATTCTCAAACCAATGTATGCAACCAAATGAATGGGAAATACCGATATGAACAGAGTTGTGGAGGCTGTCAACAAGTCATTTCATGTCACTGGAGATCAGGAAGAAACAGAGAACAGTACTCGTGAAGCCTATGTGCAAACATTGTTGAATGTAAGAGGTCTCATATGTTACCAGATTCATATCAACACAGTCAACTGTGAAAAGAAACTACAATCCACAATAGCGACGTCCTACAGAATGCATTTGTGAGCGTGGGTAATAGAAACAAAATGGCAGTGAGTAAAATGGTGTTTATCAATTCCACAATATGGGAACTTCTTCTTGCTGGAAAATCAAAAATCCCATGTCATCTCTGTCAGGTAGTGAGTCTGTTCTCTTGCCAATCCTGATTCTGAACACTTAGTCAATTTTCATTCTACCAAAATATTAAGTTTGAGGATGTGTTTGAGAATGATGTTGATGCTAAAAATAATATTAACAACATTAAGAAGCTATTGCGAAAAGGGAATAGATTATTTTAAAGAAAGGGACTTAATAATTAAAAGGTGTAATTAATCTATGAATGGGTATAAGTTTCAAATTGAGAAGCCACATCTTTTAATATAAAAGATATAAATAAGAAGATATTTGAAACAAGATATTCGGAAGAGAAGTACAAATGAGATGTAATTTACTTGTATGGAGGAATATTAAATATTAAAGGATGACTTTAATATAACTTCAAATGTTATCTTTTAATAATAAAGAAAAGGTCCTTTTGTTTATTTTCAAGGCAAAGAGCTTGCAATTAAAATGTGGATTCATGCTTTATGATCAATAAATAGATTATTGAATTATTTTGACAAAGTTTTATTTTTGTATTGGATATTTTCTTGCATTCTTTGTTCTATAGTCACGATAGTGCGAAATATATATGTGTTTCCTCATCTTTGTCTAATCGGGCTTCCAGTCGAAGAAGTTGAAAACCCTTTTGGACTAACAGAGAATTGCACATAAGATTTGTCTCTTGCAGAGCTCAAGAGTGATTGATGATATTTGATGAAATATTATCTCATAGAGTTGTACGTAATAATCTCCATAATAGTAGACTCTATTGCTCGAATAAGAAAAGGTACTGGTCTTTTAAATCACTGAAGTTCAATTATTTGGATTTTGTTGCCCAAGTTTCAGTCTATATCTTTTGCCTTAAGATTTTGAGTCAAGTCAGGTGTCAAAGTCTTGAGTCTGAGTCTAGATTGCCTATAGGATGATCTTTCTTCTCATCATTCCTTTGAGTTAACCTAATGCGGGAATCATATGAGCAATGCATTAGTCCAAAGCTAGGTGATTAGGGTTTTGGAGGGTCTTTGTTATGCTTTATCCCGATGAGAAGAAGGTCTAGATATTCGACTAGTTTATATTTTCTTGTTCCTAATGATGCTGAAGACAAAGATTCATACTGTAAAGTAGTTCTTCATGAAAACATTCCTAATCTTTGAGAAACCCTAACTCTATGATCAAGTGTTCCATTAAAGACATAACATAGGTAGAATGAAGAAATTACAGGCATATAAAGAGCAAATATAGTAGAGAAACATCGAAGAATGAGGCTTAAAGACAAAATGCAGATCGTGAGAATGGGCTACAAAGAGAATCAGTTGAATTCAAATGTAGGAGAAGCAGATAAATCACTAGAAATGGTTAAAGAACTAGGTCAAAGGTGGCAAAGACCAAAGTTGAAATCAAATTGGCGAATCAAAATATGTCTGATCTTCCACATCATTAAGTTGAATAGTCAAGTCACCTTGGAAATAAGTCACGGTTGTCAGATGAAGACCAAATTGACGGATAATATTTTAAGATGGAATTATAAACTATCTAACAATGCATCTCGTTGACCGTCAAATCAAAGAAGATCTGAAGAGGTCATTATAAAATGATGCATGTTTGTTAATTCATGCGACATAGCAACTTGAAGGCATGTGTCCAGTGGGCCATCACATTTCATGAAGCATAGTCAGAATCTAGTCACTAAGTGCCACGAAGGAAAGAAAGTCAACGTCATATTCTCCAAGCAATGGAATGGTGCCAACTATTCGCTACGATGTGCCTGTACACTCGAAAGTGTCCCACTCTAAAACCTTCTATCCAAATGATTCCATGAGTTTGGAATGCCTGGATGTCGGCTTAGAGCTCCCTATCCACAGAGTGCAAGAGAGTATATTTCAAGAATAAGAAGGCTCTCAAATGAGCCTTAGAGATACTCTTCTTGCTAGTAAACCATGCAATGGGAGGTTCCAAAGACAAGATGCAAGAATGCAAATGTCCTAAGGAGTTCCTCAAGGATGCAATGCAAATAAAGATTACGCTAGAATGAATATGAAAAGTGCAGGTATCCTAAGCATGAATGAGAGTGTTACAATCCAAATATTAAGCTATGTGAGATAGATTATTGCAAAATAGAAGCTATAACTAACATGCACTCGAAAGTGTCCCACTCTAAACCCTTCTATCCAAACGATTCCATGAGTTTGGAATGCTTGGATGTCCTCTTAGAGCTCCCTACCCACGGAGTGCAAGAGAGTATATTTCAAGAATAAGAAGGCTCTCAGATGAGCCTTAGAGATACTCTTCTTGCTAGTAAACCATGCAATGGGAGGTTCCAAAGACAAGATGCAAGAATGCAAATGTCCCAAGGAGTTCCTTAAGGATGCAATGCAAATAAAGATTAAGCTAGAATGAATATGAAAAGTGCAGCCATCCTAAGCATGGATGAGAGTGTTACAATCCAAATATTAAGCTATGTGAAATAGATTATTGCAAAATAGAAGCTACAACTAACATGCAACATGAATCTAAGCTAAAATGCTATGGTATGAGGGAATGTAGACAAGAAATAGAAGTTTTCCATAAAGCTCCAAAGAAACCTGTTAAAAAACTTGCAGCATAACAATACTCAAAAGATGGATGATTTGAGGAGGAAGACTCTCTCCCTTTTAAAGTCGTACTGACGATGGAGATCAAGATGAAGATGGTGGATGATCAACGGTGGAATTCAAAAAGAGGAGTAATCCATGTGCACACACAAATTAATCAATAGAATATAAGTTGACTTGTCATATAAGACAAAAGTCACAAAGCTTTTTCTTTTAATTGCAAAATAGAAAAATGACTTTATGTGTGCACTTTAAATGGGTTAGAAGAATGGGGTCTTTTATTTAATTAAAAGGGGACATGTTCTTTTAATCAAATAATGAACTTAGGATAGCATAGTCAAACTATAGGTTATAATCAATTAAATTGATTATTAGCAATTTGGTCTAGGTAAATGATTAAATTAATTTAGCCAAAATGTTAAAAAGGGGGCTAATAGTCTAGATGACCATTTTTAGGTGATTACATTTGCCCCTTTGACTAATGCGTGATCGATCTGGAAACACATTATGTCAAAGAAAATAGAAAGCCAAGTAGGCGGTGATAGATATAGATATCTGGTTTTGAAGAACAAAATGTAGAAAAAGATAGCAAGTCCTGAATGTACAGCCTGATAGTGGTAATATTGATCACTAGGAAGAGATCAATGTTAGAATTCAAGAAGAATGTTAACACCTAGAAAAAACGGATAGAGTGAGAGCAAGTCAGAAGATCAAACAAATGCTCCTAAGTAGTGATAGAGTATTTCTGCCCCCTCGAGATCGAAATTGAAATGAGGTAAGGGGACGTAGAAACAAGCTAGATATGAGAAAATCAGAATATAGAAATGTCCAAGATGATAGATAGATGATTAGAACCAAAGAATGACTAGTAAAATGCCCTAGTTTGACTAGAATTGACCATGAAGGATACAGTGTAAAAATTAGGTAAAATCTAGTAGAAATATGATTTTAGACATGAAAAGGTTGAATTTGAGTAGAGATAAAGCATAGAAACGATGAAGACATGAAGATGCCCCAGTGATGATTCAGAGATTAGATCAAAGAGGTAGAATATTAAAATGTGATTTTGACTACCAAGATGAACTCAAATTTCGATTTTGATCCCGAAAATGAATCCAGGACATCAAAATTATGTAAGAGGTCAAAATGTTATATTATATGATGACAGGATAGAAAAGAGATGAAGCAAAAGATTAAGAAGGTGAAAAGACATGAACAAGAAGAAAGTAAAGAAATATATGAAAGGAGTTAGCCGATATGTCCACAAAAAGATGAAGAGAGAGCTCTCCCCATATGCAAGAATACAAGATTAAGCTAGAAAATGAACCTAAAATGCAAGCTAATATACAAAGTGGTTTACCAGCAAGAAGCGCATAACATTTAGACTCTTAATTTCATCATTGAGCATTTATTAGGGACATCATGAGATCATACAACCATCACTAGTATAACTATGAGGATATGAATATGATCGATATCAGATAGGTATGTGAAAATCCAATCTAAGCATCAGAGACATGTATGTCAAGATAACTACGCGATTAGATTCCCTAAGTTTAATTTAGCAAGATTACACCTGTATCAAGGCATAAGCGCCAGGATAAACCCCAAGTGCGGTCTTGCGAAATACTCAAGGATGATACATTTGTAAGTCAAAATGTTGAATAGGTCAAGTATGAATGCTTACAACACTATAGACAAACAAAGTATACCCACAAGCAGAAATCAAGAAAACATGCCCCATGGCCCATGCCCCCAGTCTTCTAGTCAATGACATCCTTGAAAGACTATTAGGGATGGAACATATAGTAAAGAAATCATCATAGACAGCACACAAAGTAGATAAAGATCAGCATAGCTCAGTTGTTTAAGTGTTAAAGTGCGTGTGTGAGTCACTTGGCCATTTCTTCAAGACTTGATTCTGATAGTGAGAAATATCGCGACATCAGAGATCGTAGGTAAACTATCTAAAAAGTGTTAAAAAACACTTGATGTCAAGGTGGGGGAAGTGTTGAGAAATACTTTTTTGTGAATTGTCAAAGAAACCCTAATGCATAAGAATATCCCAATAGGCGAAGCAGTTGTGCCCTCAAGACGAGGACAAGAAACAATTCCAAGCTAGGAAATGTGTAGCGAAATGGATGATTGAGACTGATAGACATAGCTACAAGGGTTTCAAGTAGTGCCTATTTCCAGGTTTTCACCATTTGACAGATTTTTTTAGGACTTTTTTTCAATTTTTTTTGTATTTTTTTGTTTTTGATTTTTTTGGTGATATATCAAAGCGCCTATTGCTAGGTTTTCACTAAGATGATCATTTTTTCACGACATTTTCTAATTTTTAGGATTTTTTCAGCATCATCTATGATTTTTTTGATTTTTTAGAAGGTTTTTAGAGATCACTAGTTCTCAAGAAATATCACATCATTTTCTCCCAATGTCTAGCAAGGTATAGGACACGATGGAGAAACAAGCCAGTGGATAAACAGAGATGGATAAGAAAGGAGTATGAAGCAAGTAAAAGTGATCCTCAAGGATTGACTCTTCAAGAGCCAAGCTAGGGAAAGAGGTGAAATAGTCATATGAAGCATGTTTTGGATAAGCAATGGAAGTAATGAGCAAAATAGTATGTAGGATAAGCGGTGAAGCCAACAAGTGCGATAGCATATAAGATAAGTGATGGAAGCCAATGAGTAAGATAGCATGAAAGCGTGCAATCCAAGAGAGTAGATATGTCAAGAGGCCTATGAGAACCATGTTTTATTTATTGTGATCAAGACTCATGGGGTCAACTAGATAGGATAGTGATGGGATAGAGCAATAAGAATAAAACTCAAGATGGAGGCTATGAGTGAATGAGAAAGCACAACAGAGAATATCATGGATAAGATAGCCAATATGCAAAGGTAGCGCAACATTGTCAAGATCAAAGAGAGAAGAGGGGATAGATGGATGACGGAAGAATTACACATGATGCCTATTTACCAGGTTTTCATCATGGTACTTATCCAAGGTACCACAAGATGTAGTTTTCACCATAGGATGCATTTATTTCTCTTTACTTTTGCTACCAAGGTGCCACAAGAAGGAGTTTTCACCAAGGCACATTTTCATTTATTTATTTTTTTGCTTTTTTTTTCTTTTTCTATTTTTTTTTTTGAATTTTTAGAAAGAGCTCAAGTTGTTTGAATGTAGATAGTGCTCCTATAGAAAAGATAAGTCATGATAAGCCAAGACCATAGAAAGGTATGCTCAAAGATGTTGATAGGGTGATGAAAGAGAAATGGTAGTAGGAAGAGTATATGGAGGATAATAGTTCATGTATAGAAAGTAAGTGTAAGCTTTAGAGGATTTCATGAGGGTAGTTGAAATATTGGACAAGATCAACATTGACACACACCTTGAAGGGTATTGGAATGATGGAGGAATTATGGATGAAGTAGCTTGAGGTTTAGATGTATGAGGTGGTAGAAGAGATTTGGAAAAAAGTGGAGTGGAAGGCTTTGGAATATTTTTAGAAAGATTTTTGGAAGAAGATGGAATGGAAGCCTTTGGAAGCTTGAATGTCAACTTTGAAGTATTTTCAATATTCAAGTCTTTTAAAAGAGACTTGGGAATCCATATAGCTTTAGATTTTCCTTTGAATACTTCAAAACACATTTTTTCAATAATGGGTTTAGAAACCCATATTTTCTTTGATTTAGCTTTTTTAATAGTGGACCTTTGTGGTCTCTTTTGTGCATTCTCCTTCTTAGCATTCACATGTTGATTAGATGGGACATAGTGATCTTTCTTTTTCAATGGATTCTTATGTTTATTCTCACTTCCAAAGGGCTTGGGATTTGTGGATGAATAAGGATGATATGACTGGTTTAGATGTATAGATGGGTGAAAATTCATCAAGGATGAGTGTCTTTGTTGATCTTGAGGTATTATAGGAGAGCTAGGGAATGAGCTAGGAGTGAATGTAGGAGATGGAGGAACATAAGGCCCCAATATGGATGGAAGATTTCAATGCTTTAGCTTAGATGGATAAGGACCAAGGATAGATTTAGAAGACGCAAAGGGATAGTGGGAAGGGATATCAACATCTTTAGAGTGAGCAACATGGTCAAAGCCATCAATAGACTCATGAGTACCTTTGATAGGAACAACATTTTTAATAGAAGCACTTGAAGCTTGAGCACAATTTTGAAGTAGATGTGGAGAAGTAGAACATGAGGGGACACTTTGATTTTGACAAGTACCTTTGGATAGCATAGGAAGAGAACTTTTCTCATAATTTTTAGTAAGCTCAAGGGAGATAATGGAAGTGGTATCTTCATCATACTTAGGAGTTGGACAAGATATAGGATATGGAGGGGAAAAATCTTGAAAGAGATGAAAGGGTGCTTGATCTTGATCTTTCTTGACATTTATAGCTTTTTCTTTTTGAGAGTCCTCTTGACATGGAGCCACTTCTAAGGACAAGGGAGAATTAAGAGTGAATGGAGTAGTGCTTGGATTAGGCATAGTAGTGCATGAAGGTTGAGGATGTTTAGGATTAGTAGCATGGAAAAGGTTTGCCACCAAGTGAAGGTTAGCTTGAGTTTCTTTTAGAGGTAGCCCTTGAGGATACACGTAGTCAATGTGGAAAGCATTAGGTTCTTTATTTGATGGAGGCATGTTGGAAAGCTTTGAAGTGTTGGGAGATGCACGAGTGTTGGAAGAAGTGGAGGTATCAAGGAAACCATCACTAGACATAGGTTCATTAATATGATCTTTCTCAAGAAAAGTATCCTCGTCACATGAATCATTAGAGGTATCAATAATTCCATTATCAATAAGATCTTGGATTTTATGTTTTAGCTCAATGCAATCCGAAGTACTATGCTCATTATGTTGATGATAAGCACAATAGATATCCAAGAATGGGTTTTCATATGAGCTAGACTTAGGTAACATGATGATCTTATTGCCAAGAAGTTTTTGCAAAGTGTCATCATAAGAATTTTCCAAGGGAGCAAAAGTTCTATTAGAAGTATGTCTAGAGTCCTTTTGTTGTTTCTCAAGTGAATGGTATGCATCCATGTCTTCATCATTGTCTTGGTCAAAGATAGGTCCATCATGATATCTTGGAATAGGCTCAAAGTAGCTATCACTTTCTTTCTCTCTAAGGAGGTCTTTAGATCTAGAAGATGAAGACATTTGATGTCTTGGAGTAGAATATGTAGACCTTGAAGAAGATGAACCATGTGTATGTAAAGGTCTTAAGGGAGAATTATTTAAGAATGCAATCTTCTCCTCTAACCTTTTCTCAAGTTTAGAGTTCATTTCTATCATGCGCTTAGAGAAATGAAGGTAAGAAAGATCATTTGTCTCTTCTAGTTCTTTGTATTGTGCATATAGATCTTGAAACTCTTTAGTGGCATTGAGGATATCATGATCATCTAGATTTGGTTGAGGTTTGGTAGCACAAGCTTTGAATTCCATAGTGGTAGATAGATAATCAAGCATAAGGAGACTAGAGGAAGCTAACAAGGTGACACAAGATAACTTGATGTCCAAACTAGAGAGATAGATTATTCACTTGCCAATATAGTAAAGATAGAGTAAAGTGACTTGTCAAGAAAGTGTCCAATTTACTTATGACACTAGTGACTCAAGTCAAGAGCTAGGCAAGAAGCCAAATAGCCAAGTAGATAGAGCAAGTGGGGTAACAAGTGAACAACTTTCCCAACCCAAGAGTGTAGTCAAGAAATCAAGGTAACCATTTTAGCAAAAGGATAACTAGCAAGCATGCATAGATCATGAAGACAAAAAGACCAAGAGCACTAAGACCAAAGAGCCACTTTAAGCATGTTTAAGCACTAGAGACATTACAAATCACAGCCAAATGATGAAACCCCCCTTAGTAACACAAGAAAATGTTTGCACTTGACATTTTGACTTGGTTGACAAAGTTTGACAATAATTGATAGCATAGCAAATTTGATGTTCAAAAGCAATTTCTTTCCAAGCAAGATAGTGACACATGGAGTATTCTTCAAACAATCAAGCAAGGGACAAAGCAACCTTGCATGATACAAGCATATGTGAGGTCTCAAAAGAAATCCCTAGAACTATCATCATGTGTATGTTCCAAAGATTTCCACAGGTCTAGCACATTCAAGAACACATCAAGCAATATCTACCTAAAAGTCATGGTTCATTACTCAACAACTTGGCCCACACTTGATGCTTTTTTGCCTCACACCAAGTGGTTTCCCACAAGAGATATTGGCTTTGTCATGGAAGTGCCATAAGCACAACCAAGGGAACACATATGGTGAGTGTAAATCTTGGGGTGATCCGAGTAGTCCATTAGGATCGGTTCTTGCACCAAAAAGTTGAGCGGCTAAAAAGGGTAGTTACTAACTTAGGGTGTTTAGATAGGGCTTCCGTTCATAGTGTTCCTCTTGCTCCCAATTACGAGACACCTCACCTTGTGATGAGTAACCAATCTCACGACCACAAGAGTACCTTAAGCATTCTTGCCTAGTGATCTCCCTATGGTCAAAATCCCATAAGCGATCACACTAGGTGAAGACAAACACTATGTCTACCAAGGTTTTGTGTCCTTGATAGCCTTGAGTTTATAGTGGGTTGGAAGAGCCGGGTAATCTGCTTGTCCCCACTTGGGTCGTTCCTCTCAGGTTGTCCGAGAGCAGGCCCTCTAAAGGATTCGAAACTACACAAAGAGTGGATCAACTTTTGGAAGTCAAGATTTCTGATTCACCACAACGGTGAAGAGCATACTCTCCTATTCCAATCGTTTTCTCCCAAACATGCCAAAAAGATTCAATTGCCGCTTACTCTTGAAACCAAATGGTAAGTCAAGATTTCTGATTCACCACAAGGGTGAAGAGCATACTCTCTTATCACCAAAAGATCCCAATTGTAAGTTTTAATGTGCCTAAAAATAAACAACTAGTATATGCCACACATGTAAAAGTAAAGAATAAGAGAAATTGGGTTTTATGCGTTGGGCAGCCCTGCAAACAATCGTTAGTAGCCCTTGTGCATTTGAAGCTTTGACATGCGTTCTTTTTATGCAATGTTTCAATTTATTCACAAGGATGGCAACCTGCAATCACAACTTGTTAGCATCACAAGTTGGTGTGAAATAACATAAAAAACTACAATAAAAAGTGGTTAGTTGCATCAAATATCCAAGTTATCTTCCAACCAAGTCTATGCAAAGAAAGTGCAAATAATCACAAATGCTCTCATTTTTACTCTTTGCTTTTAACCTAGTCAACGTGATTAGATTTTTTTTGCTATGATTTCGAACCCAAAAATAGAAATGGAAAGAAGAGACCCCTACTAAAAACCAGAGAGCTTTCCAAAAATACAAGAAATTCTAAAAAATCTCTTCATTTGTGCCCTAGGGACCCATTTTGTTAAAACATGCTAGATTTATCAAATCGGGTTTTTGATCCCTAATACGACTTCAAAAGTCAAAACACAAAGAAAGTACCCCCTTAGAATTCAAAAAACTTTCTGAAAATGTAAGTTTTTCCGAAAAATATGCTGATTTGTGATCAAAAACAACTTTTTATGAAAAATAAAGAAAAAATCATAACTCCCGTAAATCATGTCAAAATTATCTAAAAATCGGATTGAGATATGTTGGACACATACTCAACCTAGAAAAAAATTTCAGAACCAAACTCCAAGCGGTTTAAAAGATATGATCAAATCTTTAAACCAACTAGATTTTTGGCCGTTAAACCAATCTACATATGGGTTAGCCTTAAAACCAAAGTGAGATTTTTAAAAAACCACTTGATTAGATTCAATATGTTGCTGTAAAAAACTAGAGATAAGAAATGAAAGCAAATGGAGCTAGAAACTTGATTCAAACCCCACAGTGGGCGCCAAAAATGTACACTCGAAAGTGTCCCACTCTAAACCTTTCTATCCAAATGATTCCATGAGTTTGAAATGCTTGGATGTCAGCTTAGAGCTCCCTATCCATGGAGTACAAGAGAGTATATTTCAAGAATAAGAAGGCTCTCAGATGAGCCTTAGAGATACTCTTCTTGCTAGTAAACCATGCAATGGGAGGTTCCAAAGACAAGATGCAAGAATGCAAATGTCCCAAGGAGTTCTTCAAGGATGCAATGCAAATAAAGATTAAGCTAGAATGAATATTAAAAGTGCAGCTATCCTAAGCATGGATGAGAGTGTTACAATCCAAATATTAAGCTATGTGAGATAGATTATTGCAAAATAGAAGCTACAACTAACATGCAACATGAATCTAAGCTAAAATGGTATGGTATGAGAGAATGTAGACAAGAAATAGAAGTCCTCCACAAAGCTCCAAAGAAACTGTTATAAAACTTACAGCATAACAATACTCAAAAGATGGATGATTTGAGGGGGAAAACTCTCTCCCTTTTAAAGTCGTACGGACGATAGAGATCAAGATGAAGATGGTGGATGATCAACGGTGGAATTCAAAAAGAGGAGTAATCCATGTGCACACACAAATTAACCAATAGAATATAAGTTGACTTGTCATATAAGGCAAAAGTCACAAAGCCTTTTCTTTTAATTGCAAAATAGAAAAATGACTTTATGTGTGCACTTTAAGTGGGTTAGAAGAATGGGGTCTTTTATTTAAATAAAAGGGGACATGTTCTTTTAATCAAATAATGAACTTAGGATAGCATAGTCAAACTATAGGTTATAATCAAATAAATTGATTATTAGCAATTTGGTCTAGGTAAATGATTAAATTAATTTAGCCAAAATGTTAAAAAGGGGGCTAATAGTCTAGATGACCATTTTTAGGTGATTACAGTGCCTAGTTGGAAAAAGGGACCCCCACTGTGAAAACAAAGAAACCTAACATCGTTTTGTTACCACAGTCAGATCAGAAAGAGATCCATGGATGTCGCTATCTCGCTATATGAAGTTGCTCGATCGTTATTCTATGTGACAAAGCGACAAGAGGGACCCATGGAGGAAGTTATAAAGGAAGTCATAATGTTTTAATCTCGACCGTCAATTTGAGATCAATGATGGGAATTCGAAAATGCAGTGACCGTTGGAATATGAAATATATGGATTTGGCATGAAACAATAGAAAATAGATGAAACACAGGATTTTCTGAAGATTATAGGAAGTCGAATGATCATTGTGTGTTTTAGAAACATAATGGATTCAGAATCAGCAGTGGAGAAGATGTCACGTGTTCGTATGATTGGACAGTTTTATATTTGATTTTCTTTTTATTCTGTGACTGTTGCTTTGCCAGAATTAAGAAATGATAGAGAACTATAGATGTAACTTCATTTAACCTAACAAGGGTCGACAAAGTGGAGAGGGAATGGTTCTGTAATTCCATTTACAATATTTTCTTTTCATATTTTGTAGTCCATGCATTAGATGGCTTTGCACATAGAGTAGAAAGACAATTGTGTATGATCCTGTAAACAATCAGATGGATTCCACTTCATTTTGATAATTGCAGTATAGTAAATCCATTTGTTGCTTCATATATGGTTCTGTTTCTTCTCTTGATAGTTTCATACATGTTATGCACTTCATTGGGAATTAAAGGATAATGTGTGTGAATCTATTGGATACTTGTTGAATTCCATTTCAATCAAGGCTAATAGCCAAAACAATTCCACTTGGCCTCATATGTATAATCTTTTCTTTCCTACTTCTACATTTAGATGAGTAATTTGCATTTAGAATAGAATTAGGAGTCATAAAATATCAAGATAATCTACTGCAATCATTCCATTGAGTGTGATAGGTTATTCATATACATCTTGCTTGAGCTGTTTGTGCCTACAAACAACTTGGTTATCCTTTATTGCTCTCAGGTTAAGAGCTTATAATATCAATAATTTTTGATCACATAAAGACATTCATTGCATATTATTGCAAGAATCATAGGGAGCTATACCTAATAAATTCGGAGGGCAGTGATAAAGTATATACATTGACCCAGTTATTGGTAAACATCCTTTTGTTTCTCCAAACATTGGATATCAAAGAGTCAAGATTATCAAATCTAATAGGAGGACAAACTGTTAACCAACAAATTTATAGATGAAGTCAGAAATCTACATATTTCCTTCATGCAAGCATCAAATTGATTATTGATAAAGCTTACACAAACATTCAATCAATTCAAACATTCAACATTCAACTTTATTTTGATCAAGTTTGAGGACCTTGCCAACCAGAGAACTCATAAAGCTTAAATTTTCTATAGAAGAGTTTTGAACTAGGTGATTAGGTTCAAAGTGAAAGTTTATCTGCCTAGATGTAGCGAAACTTGAAGTGCAGGGGTATTTGAATTATTCCCATTTGTTGGCCAGAACTGATTGGGTTATCCTAGTGGAGAATTGGCAAGCTCTTGGATTTCCAATATGTGGTTTTGGGAACCTACAGGAGGGACACTTGAATGGGGGTATAAAGGGGCCTCAATTTGGGGATGCTAGAGGGACAAAATAGGGGGAGCGGGTGTATGTGCTATATAAATATACATATGGTACTTAAAATGCTAGTTATTTAAAGATGTATAAGACTATTGAGAAGGAAAATAGAAAAATTGCAAACGCCAAATACTAAATTGTAAATACTTGAACATTGAACAATTAACATAGAAGTTTTCAATATCGAATTACTAATTAGAAATTAGAATGCTTAATACTCAAGACCCCTAAGAGTAGCAAATTTTATAGTTTTGTGGGATAGTTTCCCAAGTAGTCTTAGGTAAGTGGTGATTTTCAAGTCTCCGAGTCTTAGATATGAGTTTGAGCAACTTTGGCTCGCTTGGTAATCAAGTTAGTCAGGGATATGGGCGAAAGCTCAAGAAGAGGTCAAGATGGAGGCACAAAGTTCAAGAAGTTATTTCTTGATCATAAGATTTGAACTGGTTATGAGGCCAACTTATGGAAACATGTCTAGAGTTTTTCCACTGCCTTAAAGGACAGTATAAAAGTGATGTTAGATTAGTGTGCGATGAGAGTTGATAATATGATATGCGAAGTTTGTGAAGGATATATAAAGTGCAGTGTGTTTACGTTGATCTGGAGTAGAGAATTGAATAGGAGCATAAAGGATCTGTCATGCAATAAGTGCAACTTTCAGATCAAGCCTACCTGTTGATTTTAACAATTTGACAAGCAAAATCCTCTAACAAGGTTGCTTTTAACAGGGTGTGCAAGATCCTAATAGGTCTGAAGAAGAAATGCTTTAACCAGGTGACCTTTACAAGGAGTTCTAAATCCCTTAGCAGGGTAGATCTTAACAGATCGCTTAACACTCTTAATTGGGTGAAACCCTATCTGGGTTGATGTAAATGCTCCTAATAGGGCAGTTTCATTACTGCAGTAGTGAAAGAGTTGTTGGTAACAATTTCCACTGTGGGTTTTCCCTCTAACCAAGTGTTTCTATGTGAAACTACTGGTGTCAAAATGTTTCAATGTGTGAATTACTTTGCTATTACTTGTTTATTTCATTTGCATGTTTCATATTAAGCAATTTGGTGGTGAAATTGGTTAAATCTGTAGCAACACTGATTTACCACCACCACCCCCTGCTCCTTCCCCCCCGCCCCACTCTGTGTTTCCTCATGGTTACACTAGTGATGCCACATTTTTAAGGGACCTCAAATTCTGTTCACCTACATTAGCATCTAGTACTGCTAAGCAGAATCAACCAGTAGCATGACACACCCTTATCTCTTCATTACCTTTATGATGCTCTGCTCCACCTTATCTCTTCATACTCGTAAGCACTCTGCCCTTTCTCTTCGTCAGCACCAGTCTCTGTCTCATCCCTCCATGGTGCTATCAGTCAAGTGCTGGTCAAACATCATGCTAGCCTCCTTCACTGCTTTTCCTTCCGCCAGCAGGTGAAGCAGGTTTAAGTGGTTCTGAATGACAACTCAGCTGCATCCTATTTGGTCCATCGCATATGCCTGGGCCCCATTAACAGCAGCTTGTGCATGTGCAACATCAGTGGTCCTTCCAAGCAGCATCCTCTAATCGCCAGGTTGTGGCAGGTTTTGAACTGGTGAATGCCCCAGTCATAACAGGGCTTGTGACAACCATTGCACTGTGGGACCATTCCCCAATATTTCATTTATTTTTGATAACTTAATAAAAATCAATTTGATTAATGTTACCTAAAAAACTGGGGACATTAAAGTCCTGGCCCAAACATTGCTTGTCCTTAAGCAATTCTCTACTGTACCATTAAGATTCCAAACCAATTGTGGATGTCAGAATGAATACTTGCTGGAAGCAATGAATACTTGCCGGAAGCCCTATGCTGCACCATGGTTGTAAGTACTTGCTTATTATCTCTCTTGGACGCATGCTGAAAGGTCCTCTGAATGACATCAGGAAACTTGCCAATACAAATCTGACTAATTTTAATTCAGCTCATCAACATTTGTGTTGAGCTGAATTAAAATTGTTGATGCTTGGTAGCTTTAGTCAGAGAAACTTATGAGACTGAACTATTGAAGATATTATATATCAAATTTTATGCTTCTAGATTCGTTTGTGTGATAATCACACAATCGAATTTAGAAGCATAAAATTTGATAGTTTCATATGGATCGTGTAAATCTTCTAGTTTTGATATTATATATATCAAGAGAGTAAAATAATCATAGCAAAAAAAAAAAAAAAAAAAAAAAATATATATATATATATATATAATAAATTTATAAATATATGCATACATATATATATTATATATAATTATAATTAGGATTATCATTATATTAATGAATAGACATGTCTCTTCTTGGCTTATTCTCAAATATAAATATAAGAGATTGCTGCCTTTGGAAAACACATACCGTACAGGTAGTGTTAATACATTTGCAACAATCTTCTTAAAACATCATGCTGTCAGAGCCATATTGCAAATGTAGAAAAAGAGATGAAAATAACATATATTGAAATTGTCTGAGCAACTTTAAGAAAATATTTGGAGAAGATAAGTTATATAAACAAACAAATTTCGAGGGTAGAGCCTACATCATCGAGCGATATATAAGTAAATTACTCAATTATTTGAAGTTTCAAGCCCTTCATTCAATTAATAAAAAATGGCACAGTGTGGGGAAGCAATTTATATTGTCAATAACAATGAGGCAGAGGATGATAACGATCTTTATTATTGGACAAGCTCTTAGGTAGCGTTTTTTATTATCAGGAGAGAGTTTCAATACCACACGATACTTAAAATTCTTAAATGCTCGTGCTTGTGCATTGAAAAATGGTTTTATAAGAGAAAAATTAGCTTACGAAGCAAATCTCAAAATTGACTTGATAATTTCGCTTTACACATTCACCTCTTCAACATTGTTCTCTATCCAAATTAAACTAGGGACCGACACAAAAGGAGGAAAAGAAATCGTAAAGATGGTTAGTTAAAAAGGGCAACTATTGGTTTGACATGTCAATAAGATATAGAACATAGAAACAAAAGAAGAGATAACCTTAATGATGGGACAATGGAAGTACATGTTCACAAATGTCGAACACGGACATGGCACTTGGATGAATGGGCATCAATCATTGGAAAAAGGGAACCCCAAAAGACATATGGTAGGGAAGATGCCCGTTTATTGGCTCAAACCATCCAATGCACTAACATGGATTCCACCACGTAGGGCGTCTAAACAGACTAGATCCCTTACAAACCCATATGACGTAAGAGGGAAGAGTCAAATAATATCTCTGTAATATGCGAGGCAAAGACATAGGAAATAGGTTTATAAAACAAGGAAATAAAGAAGAGGGAGGACCACTCTTTATTGACTTGACTCATCTAAAATGGTGTACATCTCTAAAGTATTGATTGTTAGCAAAGGTGATATAAAGGACAAAAGGGACATGTCAACGGTTGACCCTTTAATAAAGGAGAAGGTTCAACGAATACAACAAGAGCCCTCATGCGCAATGTCCCATGTCACCAACAAGAGCCCTTGTGAGCAGTGTCCCATGTCACATGGGTACAGAGGACCCACCACAAATTGAATAGAGATTAAAGGGAGAAGATTTTATATAAGAAGCCAATTGGAATATGTGGAGATATAACAAAATTAAATTTAGATTAATAGAATCAAATTTCTAACATTACCATTAAAATTATTAAAATTTTTAATTATTGTATTCCTAATATAATAAATCTCTCTTGTATTTATTTGTATTTCTATACGTATTATAAGAGCTATTTGCCTTGATCTTTTCCTTTCTCTCCAAGTATGTTCTTGCAAGAAAAGGAAAATTGATATCAGATTCAGAGGGGCTCTGCCACTTCATCAAAGGCACCAAGATTATATATATAACTTTAAGCCCATGTTTGCGATTGAAAGATGGTTGGAGGGTCATCACAAGAAGGTTGAAACAGAGAAGGTCGTGAAGACTATTGTATTATAGATTTGCCAAATTCATTGAGGAGATGATCTATGTAAGTTTCAAACTTTGATTTCTTATTGATTTTTACTTTTTCCAATATTACAATTTTCTGGCCTTCATAAATTTTGATATTTAGCCTTTAGGTGTTAGAAATGATGGACAGGGTTCTATAATTAGTGGATGGGAATCAAAACCCCATTGGTTATCTATATGAGGCCATGGACAACGTTAGAGAAATGACTCAAATTTATTGTGGGTCAAACAAGACCAAATATGAACCCATATGTTGCATAATTGATTGGAGGTGGAACCGATAACTCCACCAGCATATTCATCCTGTGACCTACTATTTTAACCCCATTTTTCTATTTCTCCACTACTTTGAAAGTAGATGGAGAGATTTTTCTCAGCCTCAACACATGTATTGAGAGATTGCTTGATTATGACAATCTTCTAGACCTCATACTTGATGAGACAAAGAGTTATAGGCTGGGAGCATTTTTTCATATTTTCTTTTGCATCTGCAGGAGAGCCACTTTGCAGCTAGGTAAAAAACATATTTAATTTTTATTTTACTATATATATATATATATATATATATGATCGGTAAGAGGCTGAAGCCAAGATTAATTATGTGTTGTGAGCGCAAGTGGATTCGAACCCAAGACCTCTTCGATAAGAGGCTCACAATTTACCATTTTGTTGTAGGCTCTTGCCTTGTTTTACTATATATTATTAATTGTTATGTTTATTAAAATTCTAAACCTTGGAGTGCTTTTGGTTGTGAGTGCAAATGGAGTGTTTTTGTGGCCAATCACACAAAAAAATAAAGCAGTAATGCTTCAACGACTCACTGAGTGTCTGCTGATATGTGAGGTGAGCGCATTATAATAACCCCTTTCCTAAAGGATTTGAACAATTAAATTTTATTAAATAAAGAATAGCAATGAAAGAGAACCTAGCTAATAAATAATAATATTAACGCATAAAAACATATAAATAATATGGGGAACATATGGTAGTGCAACGGTAAGTTGGTAGCCTCTCATTTAGGAGTTCTTGGGTTTGATTCTACTCGATTGATACTGGCTTTCGCCCTTTTACCAGTCCAAAAGAAAAAAAGATGAATAATATAATATTTTTATTTGAAATAATTATAATATAAATACAATATAATGATAAATAACTATAGTTATATGATTTCAAATAAAAAGATAAATAATAAATAATAATTGATTTATTATACATTTTTAACGCTCATCTAATTATTGAAATATTAATAATTTAATATTTAATCGTCCTAACCAAATAAAACAATATTGAATGTATTGAAAACATAGCTGATGTTGAGCCTTGCTCAAACAGCATGTCTCTTTGAAGAAGCACTACATGAATATTAATTGGGATAGAATACCCATTCCCAAGGGGGATTTATGATATATAACTCTGCAACTGGAGATTTGAAGAAGGGTCATCATCAGAGAAATATGGAAAGCAATATACAAGGCATGGGAATATTCACAGCAAGTAAAAGACGACAAAAAAACATCTCACGCCCGACCAGTAATAATTAGATACTGTGTTGAATGACATCCCTGGAGATGTGATTGGTCCCTATGAATAAGTTGTGCCCTGCAACTTCCACCACAGGCACTAGACCATAATATCGGCTCCTTGAGCAAACCCCAGCAGCTGTGATATTCCATACAGTTGCTTACCAATTTGATTCTAAGCAACACTACAATGATGCGAATAAGGTGCTATATATTCGGTATTGGAGGAATCATTGATAATATTGTTTCTTCATTTGTTCTCATTGCAGAACAAACATAGCTTTTTCTGGATATTAGTGTTATTCATTTCTGATTACAGTTATAAGGGAAATAAGGAGGCATAACATATTTATATATTGTTGTTTCTGAAACATTTTAACTCCAGCAAATGCTACCCCTTGTTCATATTGAATGCTTGAATGGCAAAATCTGGAATTCTAATACATGCAATTGGTGAACTGAAACTTAATATTGAGTTAGGTTGTGCCAAATTAGAGTGCAGTATTCAAGGGACATTACATGCCCGCTGCGTAGACATCTCTGTGTCCTAGGTTGACGGGGCTGCATGGCTAAGAATCTAAGTGGTTGGTTCACAAGGTAAAGCAGAGGGATGGGGGATTTCATGCTTATCTAAGGTGTGAACATTATTCAACAGTAGTTACACTGGCGTGCAAATTTATGAAGTGACATTGTCACAATAATATGAAATCTTACTATGTAACCAGATGGCTGGCAAATCTTATGGTCTGAATTTAAGTGGCACTGGGATCCCAACACTGTTAATTTGAATAGGAATTTGATCAGTGGCAATTCCAGACAAATACTGTATTTCAAGCAAGAAAGTCTGTTTCAAACATTCAAGATCTGCACATAGGAAATTCAGTTTAAATCTTTGTAGATCAGAATCAATTCAATTTATTTTTCATGTGTGAAACTAAAGTTTGGAATTCTTTGAGGCAGACATATAGAGTGATCCGTTTGATCTCTTAATTTACTGAGAAGAGCTAGAAGCCTCTCGTATTGATGTATATGGTGATGTGATTTAATCAATATTGGATCAGTTTGAATGATTGTAAGCTCTGTAGGAACATAAGTTATCAAACCCTAGGCAATAACAACAGATTATAAATTGCCTTAATTTATGCTCCAGATCTTGTGCAGGAAACTGTCTTCAACTCTACCCGAGGGATGTTATATAGATGTTTGTTGTAGAAATTAGTTAGTTGGCAATATTAGGCAGGGTAGCTTATTGGAGTATCAATCCTTTATTCATTGGAAGTATGGTGTCCTTTTATAAGTGAACTCTCATATTTTTTTGTTTTCGATCTTTTCTTGTTTTGTTTGCAATCCTGTTAGTCTCTGGTCATTGAAATAAATTGTTTATCTTGATTATATGAGCTTATACTTCAATAGTATACTTGGTTCCGTTGTTTACTACAATGGACCTCATTACAACTTGGGTACAATAGGAATGAAGAACAGAGGCACCAAGTTTCTACAGTCCATTTTAATATTTTAAGGCCTCTGGATAGAAAGATAGGAGAGCTAGGATTAGAAATGAAGAAGCTTGAAAGAACAGATGCATGAATCCTGAATTATCTTTTTGATTTTTACTTGACTTCTGAAGATCATAATTTAAGGACTGGACATGGCACAACCTCAATTGTTTCTCATAACGTTTGCAGAGAACATGCCCCATCCATAATCTTTATGGATGAGATTGACAGTATAGGGTCTACTCGTATGGAGTCTGGATCTGGCAATGGTGACAGTGAAGTCCAGAGAACTATGCTTGAGCTACTTAATCAACTTGATGGGTTTGAGGCATCTAACAAGATCAAGGTATAGCTATTAACATTATTGCAAAGTGTTTTACATGTAAAATATTTGTTGAACTTGAGGTTAATCTATTGTTTGGTAGTACACATATATTACCCGATTGATTTGAGGGCAGTACAAACTGGTTTTCTTTGGCTAATATTGTTTATATAGGTGAATATTTGCTTTTATTTATTGAATACAAATTTGGCTACTTAGTCTTCACTTTTTAGGATGCCAGTGGTATCACGACTCATGCTTTGCATTTTTTTGATTAAAACACATCCACTACAGAGTGCCCTTTGTTTATGAAAATCATCGTAGTCATTTACCTATTTTCTAATTTAAAATGTTGTATTAATTTTGTTTAGTGACAACATATCTTATTCTCAACTATGCCTGTGGTGGGTGTTTTTTTGTTCATTTACAGGAGATGCTTATGATTAATCATCCATTTCATGTTTTTGTGTTTGAATGGCACTTTAATTGCAGAAATACATGAACAGCAGCTTCTGGTATGGATCATTGACTATTTTGCCCTGTACTTGACAGGTTCTGATGGCTACCAACAGAATAGACATTCTTGATCAAGCTCTGCTTCGACCTGGTCGAATCGACAGGAAAATTGAGTTTCCTAATCCTAATGAAGAGGTGTATGCCCTGCACTTGAATCAAAACCAACAGAAATGTTGTAATGAGAAAAAGTGTCATGAAACATAATATTATGTCTTGGGTCGTGAAAGAACAAAAGAAAGAAACATAGTCAGTCAAATCAATAATTTGATGAATCTTATAAATTTTCTGACTAGTTTCCTTTAAGCAGCTGATCCCTATTTTTGAATTCCATAGTCTTGAATATTTGGATCTAGGGTGTCTTGAAAACTTAAAACTAGTGTCGGGCATGTTAATTGTTTGGAAAGCTGTTATTCGCAATTATCTGCCGAAGTTTTGGATAATTAAATTTCTCTAAACCCATAATTATTCTGAAGTTTGAATAATCTTGTCTTGTTATTTATGGTCATTATGTCTGGAAAATCTTTTGTTGACCATTTGTAATTTGATTGTAGGATCTGCTTTAATTAAACATTCAATAGAAAGTACTCGGAAAGCTATTATAACAGGGCTTGCATCAAAGTTGTCACTTTTGGCATGGTGTGATGGTTAAGTTTTGTTGGTGTTGTTTTTGCCATCGAGTTTCAAACTCCGCAGGGGTGTTAGTTTTGTATGTTTTAATGGGGACGTGTTCCCCTGTTTATGGCCTCATCGGTTAATAGCTCGGGTAACAAATGAGCGTTTACCCCTTAAAAACGCTTTTATCAAAGCTTAATATTTGGAGTTACCTTTGGACTATTCTCTGAGAATGAATAATCTGTATAGTTTGATTAGCTGTAGAATTCCAAGTTCAGTTTGAGGCATTGGTTTTAGACACAGGCATTTGAAGCACTCTTCTAACTAATCATGGCATTTCTTATGCACTGCAGTCTCGCTGGGATATTTTGAAAATCCATTCAAGAAAAATGAACCTGATGCGTGGCATTGATTTAAAGAAAATTGCAGAAAAGATGAATGGTGCATCTGGTGCGGAGCTTAAGGTATAGTCAACACATGTACCTGTACTTGTAAACCAGACTTATCATATTTCTTGTTCTATGTTCAAGTTCAGTTATTATGTATTTTGCTTTATGGCAGGCTGTCTGCACAGAAGCAGGAATGTTTGCACTGCGAGAAAGACGGGTGCATGTAACGCAGGAAGATTTTGAAATGGCCGTTGCCAAGGTTATGAAAAAGGAAACAGAGAAGAACATGTCTTTGAGAAAATTATGGAAATAAGGAATTGAAGAATCATTTATCTCAGTTCAATGTTGCAGTCATTGGTTCCATATTTCAAGTTAAAAATATATTTCACTGTGAATCATCGAAGATGCACAATAATTATCATATTTTCCAGGGAACATGGAAAATATTGAATAGTTTTCACTGTTAAAGTAATTTAAGTGATTTGAATATGTTATCTGAACTGCAGGGAAATGCATCTGGAAAGCTATTTTTGAGAGGATGTTTTCACGCTAAAAGGTATAAGATATCTGATATCAATAACATTTGTTGCATATTTTTTCTGAACTTTTTTGGCATTTAGCATGCCTAAAGAAATCAGCAGCATTGCCTTGAATGGGCTCCTTAGTCTTTTTGACTGTTGTGAAGGTATCCTGCTTTTAAAGAAAATGATAATGGGAGGTAATGCATCTTTTACTGTTTAGCGCATCAAGCAATCAAAATGTGTTCTAGAGGGCCACTTATTTGAAATACTAATTTGAGATTGGGCTTGTTTTTTACTAAGCATTTGTGTTTTTATTAATCCACAACTCTAATGTAGTCATGTTAGCTAAAGTGGGCTATGAAAAATATAGAAACAATTATGGCACCCACTGGATTTGTGCCATAGCTGGGAATAGTCTAATTTGTGTGATCTATTTCTAGATCACGAATGTATGTTGAGAAGTGTTGGTATTGGATTTGTGCCATAACTGGGAGTAGTCTAATTTGTTTGATCTATTTCTAGATCACGAATGCATGTTAGAAAGTGTTGGTTTTTCTCTGCTTTTGGATGCTGGAAAATATTGTTGATTAGATTTTTTTAGTAACAGTTGGAGGTCTGCTTAAACTCAAATTGACTTGTACAAAGTTTGGGACGTGAAACACTTGGCTGTGATAGTTGTAAAGATTAAATTTTAATATTTCAGGAAGAATCATTTAAAATAAAATGAGATTGAAGTTTCAAGATATTTTAGAAAAAGCCCACAAATGAAATTAAAAAATTTACAATATTTCGAGTAGTCTTAATAAATGACGGGGCCGATATTAGATAAACACACTATTGTTGAAGTATATTTAGTAGGAAATTAAATTGTGATACAGAGGTAGATTAATAGTGGGAGTTCCCCTACCCCTACTCCTGCACACCCCCTACTATTAAAGGGAGGAGAATTGTAGGGGGCTGGGACAAAACAGCGGATAATTGAAGGCCCTTTAGAATAGTAGGGCGGCAGAATAATTAGAAAGAGGGGCCATTGTTATTAGTTCCGCTCCATTGATCCATTTTTCACGAGTATTTATTAGATTTTTTGAGGAGTAAGTGGAGCATAATTCAAATGTTGTTGTCAATAATTTTATAATTTATGACTAAAATGTTATAATTTTTAAAAACATTTATAGAGTTTATGTTAATTTGTAGCATTTAGGGTAAACTTTAAGCAATCCCCATCCAGATATAAAAGTATTGGCGAATCTTACAATATTTTGAAAAATAAAATAATTTCTATTATGTAATTAAGGATTTTTTACATTATTTAAATATTTTTAGAACTAAATTTTATAAAAATGTGACTTAAAATATTTTTAAGCGCTGAATTATTAGCTAAAATTTTCTAAAATTAGCCAATTGAAAAATATTAGCCACTAAAAAATATCTTGTGGCATTGTTGTCATGATTCAAATATATGATTGTTAACTTGAATAGTCAAATCTTGATAGTAGTATCATAGATTAACTTGCTATAGAAGAATAACTCCTTCATAACTTGTTTAGATAGTATAAAAGTTTTTTTAAATATTAGCAAGAAATGTTTGATTGAATGGATGAGTGAAGAATTTTAATGATGTTTACGAGACTAAACAATCAAAGGGACTGTGGGACTTCTTGCTATGTAACTTTGCGTTCAAATTTGTTGATCTTATCCTATTCGAACAATATTGTTTGCCCTCTGTTGATTTTGTATTGAGCCCTAATGTCATCATATGTTGAGCACTCTATAACAAAGTGCTACTTAGTCTCAATAGCCAATGTCTTATAGAACCTGTGAATCTTTTCTTCCCACTCCTCTTTGGGCCTTTACCATCCACCTATCTTGCATCAAAGATGATGAGAATTTGTCTAGCTATTCCCTTAACCTAGATAAGCCTTATCGTCATGTTTTCAGGTTGGGTTGAAAAGTTTGATGTTGTGAGCCTTTTTCAACCTATGTTATTAGTCCTTATGGTAGGTAGTCCAAAATTTCTCTTTGACAAACTTTTTTATTTATGTATTTAGAATTAGGGCGATCTTGTAACCTATGTCCCATTTCTCAATTACTTTATGTATTATTTCATCCTTGTTTTCCTTTTGATAGCAATCTTAGGCCATTTTTGGTTATTCATGTTAAATTCTTTGAATGTTTAGATTCTCTACCATATCAAACAAAATTTCCAATAGAATTGAACTACAATTGTAGCTATATTTGGAGATGATACTCTTGCATAAAGCCAAAAGATACCTTATATATCATAAAATTATTCTTTAAATTTGACAATTGCCTCTAGGAATTTTTTTTAATGAAACATGTGCTTAAATGATCTCAAATTATTTATCAAAGATAGGTCAACAAAATATCACTCGAATGCATGCATTTTGAACTTCAAATCTATAAAAATAAGTCATGTACAATTGGGTTGCATTAAAAAAAATTCTAGTGAAAAAGTAAGAAATGTTTGTGGAGATAGATGGGTGAGATTGTGCCACAACTAAAAGTGTACCAAATTAGTTGTTTCAAAATAGAACATAGAACATCTTAGATATAAAAGTACATACAATATTTTTTCATTTGTAATTTTATTTGTTATGAAAGAAATGTATAGGATGTATATTTGAATAAAGTAAACGAAATAGAACATCTTAGATATAAAAATACCATATTTTTCCCTTTGTAATTCTATTTGTTATGAAAGAAACGTATAAGATGAATATTTTGAAAATTTGAATAAAGCAAACGAAATACTAAAAACTAAAATAAAAATATATATTTTGAAATATGAATAAATAATTATTTTAGTTGATTGGGTTTCAAAAATTTAATGGGAAATGAGCCAAAGTTGAGATTAATTAATTATATCATTATTTTGTTGAGATTAAAATTAATTACAATTTTTTAAACTCGACTAAATTCAAATTTATATAACTTAAAATAGAATTTAAATTATTAAGAACACTTTTATTAATGATGCACTCTCTTTTGTAAGGTGTGTGCAAATCTCAATGCACCCAAAGAAACAAAAAAAATAAGTTGATTTTTTTTCTATTTTTTCTATTTTTTTTCTATGACATTGAAAATTTTGTAAAAATTCATTGTGTTTACATTTTTTTAATCTAAGTTTGATGAATAATGCATTTTGTATAGGTCTCTTTTGGAATTCATGTGATACTACAAGGATACCCTTAAAGTGGGAAAAAAAGAAGTTTAAAAAAAGGTAGTGAACTTTAACTATCTAATAGTTTTAACCTTAGAATCAAGTCTAAGTCTTAGTATGTGATGTTTAAACTATCCCCTTAAATGATGTAGTTGAGAACTTAAAATTCTTCAATCTTAGAGATCTCATTTATTGGCAACCTTCTCCACAAGTTATGATGTAGTTGAGAACTTAAAAAGCTGCTTGGCATGAGGCTTATCAAAAATTTAGATAGGTTCAAAAACAAGATAGATTCATAAAATTCAAGATATTTAGATTTTCATTGGTGGGATAAATAAGATAGGTGTTGTAAAATATGACCTAGATAGGCTTGCCTAGTCCAAAATACTAAAATCATTAAATTATCATTTCACAAAACCAAATAAAATATGAAAAAACTACGATGATTGCATTGCCCAAATTGAAATAAGGTGGTGGGGTTCAATTTTCATATCGAAAAAAAGTAAATGCTATAAAATTGACAAAGGTTGGTCGACCATTTTAATAAATATTATGGGTGTTACAATTTTAACGCATGTTTAGATGTAGTTGACATATCAAATTACGTTAAATTTATTGTAAATTTGACAAAATGTGACCTAAAATTAAACAACTCTATTAATTGATGTTTATGATATTAGAAAGCAACAAAAAATGGGGGTTGACTTGTTAACCTCATAATGGTTTTTAACACTTGAGTGCCAACACACTTAATCACATTCCACATTAGAGCCGAGTACACCATGCATGCCGAGCCACAACAAATGCCGAGTTAGGAAAGACTTCAGGTGCCGAGTGATCTTCATGTGCCAAGTAGTTTTTAGATGTCGAGTGAAGATCAGATACTGAGTGTTAACAAGTGCCGAGCAACATAAGGTGCCGAGTGTTAACAAGTGCCGAGCAACATAAGGTGCCGAGTGATACAATTTTGTTTAGGTGCCGAGCTATCCAGGAAACAGCATGTGCCGAGTATCAGTAATACTTCAGGAGCTGAGTAACTCAGAATATCAGCATAAGAGTTTGTAATTGCACAAATTATGATGTAAACCATTTTTACAGCCGGCATAAGGTAAATCTCGAAGGATTTAATGATTGGATCGAATCTTTTATCTTTCCTATGCAATCTACATGCAGCCAATAAGAAAAATGATAAAGGCATGCAACCAATAGAAGAAATGCAAATAATAAGCGAAAAATGGAGATTGAATATGGATTGTAGATCCATACCTAACCCTAAATCCTCAAATGTCTTTATAAGGAAGACGAAATTTCATTGTAAATGTATGAGTGGACATACAAGGGTGCACAAGGAAATCTATTTTCAGAAGCGAGGGTTATCAGATCACAAAAGGATCAAGATCAGAGAAAGCGGAAAAGGTGCCTGCATTCAACAATCAAGGATTGTAATATATCAGGTTCATTATACCTAATACTTTCTAGCAATTGTATTAGAATGAAAATCCTATGGTAATAGGTTAGCTTAACAGCTATTTCGTAGATCTTTTAAATAGGTGATTAAATCCTTTAATAGGGTGACACTTCATGTTAAGTGTTTGTAAAGCCTCTAACCAGGTCACTATTGATACAGTGTAAAGCCTTTAACAGGGCAGACCATCAGAAGCGGTTGAACAATATTGCTGCAGTAATTT
Organism: Cupressus sempervirens; assembly: GCA_028749045.1. Classification (NCBI taxonomy): domain Eukaryota; kingdom Viridiplantae; phylum Streptophyta; class Pinopsida; order Cupressales; family Cupressaceae; genus Cupressus; species Cupressus sempervirens. The sequence goes on along the minus strand of CM053789.1, from coordinate 16,825,566 downwards.
TTGTGGGTATCATCCCCACCCTAGTTTTACCTTCTTATTCCTGGAGGCTTTCTGGGTTACCAAATTCCAGTGTTATGAATTGTTAATGCATGTGTTTAGTTTCATGTTTACTTGATGTATTTACATGCATGCAATTTACTTTCAGTTAAAAGTTTTATTGGCTAAAGTGTGATACTTCTGATTCACCCCCCCCCCCCCCCCCTCTCATAAGTATTCTTTCCATATTTGAATATTCCAACAATTGGTATCAGAGCGTCCAGATTCTTACAAGGAAAAGCCTAACAGCTTGGAGGAAAAGATCTAAAGATGGAAGCTTTCAAACTTGGAAAGATCATTGAAAATCAGGCGATAGATGTGCAACTTGCTCTACATAGCTTGGAGGAATTTAGAAACAAGTTGAGAAACTCATTAAAAAAAAGGAAGGATCTAGTCATAGCTGAAAATGATATACACTACAAGGAGATTAATACCACCAACATATTTTCCAACGGAGATACAAAAGAGTTTGATGCAACAATAGCAGAACTGATGGAGAAAAACAAAGTTCAAGCAGAGGAGATAAGATCTCTCAAGATGGAACATGAATCATAGGCCATAATGATATGTGAAATTATTGAACACAAGAAAAGAGCAGTTGATGATAAAGCCATGATGGAAAATGACAAAAGAAATCTTGCAAACAGACTTGAAGAAAAATGTACTAAATTGACAAGGATCTCAAACATGCAGATGGATACACTTGCCCAAATGATGAACCTTCATCATGAACTCAATGTAAAAGATATTGAGATCTCTACTTTGAAGATGCAGAATGAACAAATGCAGAATGAATTGAACAGAGAAAAAGAGGTAGCAGAGAATCTCAACAAGTCAAGTGAAGCCATCAAGTATTTTGAATAGTTGCTAAAATCCCCAAAATCTGCCCATGATACATCAGGACTAGGATACAATAGCACTGAAGTTGGGGAATCATCAAAGAATGCTGAACAAAGAAGTGACAAAGGTAAGAATTCAAAACCCACTCTGTAATAAGAAGGGGCATACAGCTAATGTGTGTAGGAGTAGAAGATTCAATCGATCAAACATACCCAAAAATAAAAGTTTCTATCACAAGTGCAACATGCAAGGACATATGACACAAAATTGCAGATCCAATGTCATAAGGACTCAGAGATTTGATGGACATTGTAATAATAGCAAAAGGTATGGACATAGGGCATTTGAATGCAGATCAAAACCTATGAGGACATCAAATCAACCAGCAAAAATAGAAGGGAATGAAAGTCATTATCATTGGGATTACAATACCAGATATAACTGTCATTATTGTCAAGAATATGGACATATATCACAGAACTGCATAAGAACACATTTCAGAGGAAACTACAAAAGATGGTTGAATCAAACTACATGTTTCAGTTGTTTGAAAATTGGTCCTATCAGCAGAAATTGTCCTACAAGATCAAAGGCACCCAAGATTGAAGGAAACAAAGGAAAACAAAAGATTGATGTCGAAAAGATAAGGGGGCAAATGAACAAGAGTTGGAAAAAGAAAGATGAGTGCAACATATCAAGTGGAGGGATCACTTCACCCAATGGGTCAAGTGATCACACTTCATCAAACTAAGCATGAGAAGTACACAAGACTGATATACAAAGCTATATCACACATCAATCCCAAGACAAAGAAGCTAAGCAAAGTATAAACCTACATGAAACAAGATGTCAAGACAAAAACTAAATGTTGTTGCCGAGCTGTCTTTGGATACCGAGTTAAACTCCAACAGATGCCAAGCTCCCAACAGAGACCGAGCTGATAACTGATGCCGAGTTGGTTAACTTGAATTGAAGCCGAGTAAAGTGGAAATATAGTGCAAGCCGAGTTAGGTTAAAATTTCTTCAGAAGCCGAGTTGGCAGTTGAGCATTTAATGCGATGGAAATAGGGTATATTATCGCGATTTCAATCAGTTTTACTCATCGCGATCAAGAAGCAAAGAAGAAGAAAGAGAGCTGAGCGACTTCATAGCAAGAAGCTAGTGTATCAAGCAGATTGCAATCGCATTCAACACGTTTTTCATCGATCTTGAGGTATTTTCATTTGTGCCGAGCTACGTAGTTTCGTATCCTTTTGTTGTGAAAACCGTAGTTTGCATAAATGGCGTCAAGCTTGAAGAAAATCGAGGTAAAAGAGTCTTTTGAAGTGCAGTTAGTTTCAAATGAGGTCAAGCAACCTGATTTCCGTCCTATACCCGAAGTTGCCTACAAAAATGACCCAGCCGGAGCTCTCTCCCATATTCCCCCAAAAGTTGTAATGGTCCAAGACGTGAGAAAATGTTACAACTGTAAGATAGGAGCCCTAGGAGACATGGAAATAAGACAAGCCTATGAGAAACTGTGTGTAGATGGAGTCTTGAAAGAAGAATTCAAAATCGTTGAAAGAAAGGGTTTGACCCGAGTTTTAAGCTTTCCCACTGTATTCAAAACAGAATGGGTTAGACTTGTACTGAGCAGAATTCATTGTGGAAATTTGTGGTTAGAAGATATTCCCATCAAATTGACCAAAGAAATCATACATAGAGTAACAGGGTACCCAACCCTAGATCAGTACAAAACCCTGAGAAGTGAATCAAAGGAGGTTATTGAAAAGAATACTGGTGCCCAGTGGAACAAAAGAGGAATGACAATTCACACCATACAGGATCCTCTAGTTGAGTTTGCTATTAGAGTCATTGCCCATAAATTCTACCAATCCACTAGACTCAATAGTGTACCATGTATTGCAGTAGATGTAGGCTACAAATTGGTGAAAAAGGATCATACTTATGATCTTGTAGAACTGCAACTACAACAGATCAATGAAAACCTAGTTGCCATAAGAAGAACAAAGGGCACTCAATGCAAATTTGGAGCAATCCTAGTTTGCATATTCTTTTATGTTCATAATGAGTTTCCTTCTTTTGACAAAGTGGCATGGAGGAATGACAGAACCATCATTGCCCAAATCAATGAATACATAGAGCAAATGGGAGAAAATTTTGATACCTTGATGACAAGCTATTTTGAGGATTTCAAGAAATCCATGAAGCAAAGATCAAGGATACCAGTTTCCTTAGTAGAAAAATATACTAGTGATATATGTTTCTTAGTTGACATTGATTTTACCTATATCAAAGCAGTAATACTAAGAGTGAGATGGCTAAGGCCATTTGGATATGAAATTAATATTGATGAGACATTTGCAACAATAACTACAATATTGGCAGAAGAAACAGATAAAAATGCTCCACATTTTGGCACTTATGATGTGGTAAGATCAAAGATAAACATGGAATTAAAAACTGCTTCCACATTGAAGAAGAAAGACAAATTATTAAAGAAAATTAAGAAGAAATTTGGTAAAGAAATTGAGGCTGAAGTAGAAGAAGAAGAAGATGGCAGTGATGATGAAGATGAGAAAGAACAAGGGCCAATGGAATTAACTCAAGGTCTTGGAGAAGACAAGGAGGAAGGTGCAGAGGAAGAAGAAGCCAAGGAAGCAACAACTGAAGCTAAGCCAAAGAAGAGAAAGGCAACAGAACAGCCTTCAGCTAAGCCCAGATCAAAGAAAGCTGCCACACCATCACCTCAAAAGCCAACAACATGAGCAGCAGCAAGGGCCTCCACTCAAAAGGCTAAAGAAGAAGTTACAAAGAAGGAACAAATCAAGGAAACACAGGAAGAGCCGAAGAAAAGAAGAAGATATGTGGCTCAACCTGACACTGATGAAGAAGACCAATCTGAAAAGGTAAGCTATTCTTCAGTTGATACCTTATGTAAAAAGATTGGAAATGGTGACTTAAGTAATTTAAATAAAGTTGATTTCAGTAAATTTACTAAAGAAGAACAAAATAAGATAGAAGAAATAGTTTATGGAATGATGGCACAGTTCAAGTACACTCCACTTGAATTAGATGGACAATTGCCAAAAGAACTGTCAAAAATTGTAGAAGACAGATGGCATTTCTGTTTGAAAATGGAGAAGGAGATGAGGGTATCAACCCTAGCAAGTGTATTGCCGAATTTGACTAGGGAACAAGTAAAGAATGTAGTCAAAAGGCATAATAATAGGTTTACACCTAAATACAGGGCATTCTTCATACTCCAAAACAAGATGGAAGAAATTGTTCAAAGAACAATGAAATCATGGAAAAACTTGTACAAAAAGATTGAGGATTTTCTTGAAGAAGAATACAAGGAAGAAGCTGCTGTACCAATAGAGGAGAGGAGAAAAAGGAAAGAAGATGAAGAAAAGAAAAGAGAAGAAGAGAGGAAAGAAAAAGAACAAAAGAAAAGAGAAGAAGAGAAGAAGGAAGAAGAAAAGAAAGATGGAGAGGAGGAATAGACACAAAAACATGATATAATGGGAACAACTGAGCAAGAGCAGCAACCAGATCAGAGTGTGCAAGACACACAATTGCCACCCCCTAGCCCTCCTCAAGCATGCATCTCACCTGCAGACACTATAACTATTACTGATGTTCCTGATACTTCTGGTCAGAATATCAATCCATTAACTGCAGAAGATCTTAAAAGAATTCTTGACCAATCTACACAACAAGCAATATTATGTACAGATCCAATATTGGTCAGTATAGATGAATTGCAAAAACTAGTAGAAAGTACAATCAAAGATAAGGTGAATCCACAAGAACCACCTTCTATCATCTCTACAACTACTACTAGTCAATTTCAAATGCCAACAAGCATAGTTGATGCTGCAATACAGAAGCCAAGTGCAGCTGTAGAAAAAGGAACAAAACAAACAGGATAGACTATTACATCTAATCCTACAGCACAAACACAAGGTGCACTTCCCAAGATTACAATAATTGATCATGGTAGATAGAAGGAGGAGGAAACAGTGAAAACCCCTAAAGAACAGGAGGCAATACAAACATTAATAGATTTTTCTACCTCGGGAACTCCTTCACACCAGCCATTGCAAATATCTGTACCAACATCTAGTACTACCAAAGTTGCAAGGGTACTTCACTATGGAGACCCTGAATTAGATGAGGAGATAGTCATACCGAGCTATGACTCAAAATCAATAACCATTGATCAAATCAATGAGGTGCAGGATGCATTGAATAGGAGGAAAAGACAGGAGATGCTCAGGAAGGAGTATAAACATAAGCAAACACTATATGAGATTAGGACATCTTTATGGAAGCCTTCAGTGTGCAATCACCAGATGAGTCAAAGCATATCACGGAGCAATTAACAGATATTGTTGACCAGGTGACAAATGAAGATCTAGAAACAAATGCAAAACTTATGGAATGGTCAGAAAGAAAATTTCAGGGGAAAGTGAATGAGAAAATATCAAGTCAAATTGCACTTTCACAAGTTGGATTGGCAAAGCTTATTGACAAAGTGAAAAAGGTACTTGAGAATATATTCTCATTGTACAAAAAGCTGTGTGATTTTTCATACTTCACACAAGAAACAAGCCAAAAGATACTGAGCCTGGAAAGAAATTTAAACATTTCAAGCATGCAACTACCAAATGATCCAGCTCAAAGTGAGAAGCATTTTGCTCAATCGCTTCACACTCACAAAGAAATAGCTGTATTAACAGCAGATGAGGCTAATATCAAGGCCAAATTAATTCAGCTCCAATCCTCCATTACCCCACATTTAGAGATACTCCATAAAGAGCAAGTATATGCTAAAACCATTCTCAAGAAAGACCCAAATCTTTCTACAATATATGGACTTATTCATCTTGCTACCGAGACTGCCATCCAACATAAGTCACTGGAAATTGCTTTGAACAATTGGGATGCAGCTCTTAGGATGATCATGGAAGTAAACAACACATTTTTGGCTAAATATGGTCTTAACCCTTAAACATTCTTTGACATAAGTGTCAAAAAAGGGGGAGAAAAGAGACATAATAGGGGGAGATACATATATTATGAGATGAATTAATGGGTGAGAAAAGATACAAAGGAGGAGCTTGATATACAGATAAGGCACAATCAACTCAAGGGGAGTTACAAAATTTTTGAGGTATATATATTGTAAGCTACAAATTTTGATCAAGTTTTCTTTAAATTCTGTATATACCAATCAGATTAGTAAATGTACTCATAAGGTTAGGTAAGTGTTTTTGTCACTCATGTCAAAGGGGGAGATTGTTAACCTCATAATGGTTTTTGACACTTGAGTGCCAACACACTTAATCACATTCCACATTGGAGCCGAGTACACCATGCATGCCGAGCCACAACAAATGCTGAGTTAGGAAAGACTTCAGGTGCCGAGTGATCTTCATATGCCGAGTAGTTTTCAGATGCCGAGTGAAGATCAGATACCGAGTGTTAACAAGTGCCGAGCAACATAAGGTGCCGAGTGTTAACAAGTGCCGAGCAACATAAGGTGCCGAGTGTTAACAAGTGTCGAGCAACATAAGGTGCCGAGTGTTAACAAGTGCCGAGCAACATAAGGTGCCGAGTGATACAGTTTTTTTTAGGTGTCGAGCTATCCAGGAAACAACATGTGCTGAGTATCAGCAATACTTCAGGAGCTGAGTAACTTAGAATGTCAGCATAAGATTTTGTAATTGCACAAATTATGATGTAAATCATTTTTATAGCCGAAATAAGGTAAATCTCGAAGGATTTAATGATGAGATCAAATATTTTATCTTTCCTATGCAATCTACATGCAGCCAATAAGAAAAATGATAAAGGCATGCAACCAATAGAAGAAATGCAAATAATAAGCGGAAAATGGAGATTGAATATGGATCGTAGATCTATACCTAACCCTAAATCCTCAAATGTCTTTATAAGGAAGACAAAATTTCATTGTAAATGTATGAGTGGACATACAAGGGTGCACAAGGAAATCTATTTTCAGAAGCGAGGGTTATCAGATCACAAAAGGATCAAGATCAGAGAAAGCGGAAAAGGTGCCTGCATTCAACAATCAAGGATTGTAATCTATCAGGTTCATTATACCTAATACTTTCTAGCAATTGTATTAGAATGAAAATCCTATGGTAATAGGTTAGCTTAACAGCTATTTCGTAGATCCTTTAAATAGGTGATTAAATCCTTTAACAAGGTGAAACTTCATGTTAAGTGTTTGTAAAGCCTCTAACTAGGTCACTATTGATACAGTGTAAAGCCTTTAACAGGGCAGACCATCAGAAGTGGTTGAACAATATTACTGCAGTAATTTTTGTGGGTATCATCCCCACCCTAGTTTTACCTTCTTATTCCTGGAGGGTTTCTGGGTTACCAAATTCTAGTGTTATGAGTTGTTAATGCATGTGTTTAGTTTCATGTTTACTTGATGTATTTACATGCATGCAATTTACTTTCAGTTAAAAGTTTTATTGGCTAAAGTATGATACTTTTGATTCACCCCCCCCACCCCCCCCCCTCTAATAAGTATTCTTTCCATATTTGAATATTCCAACATGACCTAAAGAACAAAATGTTGTAAAACAACTGAAAGTCAGAAACAACACATTCTTAACCTACCCCCTTTCTTAATATCAAAAACCTAAAACTGTAGTATCCCATAATCTATGTCTAATACTAGTAGTAACCATGATTGTAAACATATACAAAATACCAATACAAATATAAAGTCCTAATGAGCACCATAAACAAAGTCCTCTTGGGTCGAGTGCATAAGCTTAAAAAAAAAAAATTGAGACTAAAAAATATATAGCTAACTCTCTCTTTCCTCCCCCCCCACTTCGATTTGTCCAACAATAGCTAGAGCCAATCATTCACCAGAAACTTGTACAACAAGCGAGTATTATCCACCCCCCTCATAATAGCCAGTCCCCTCTTCTTAGCATAAAGCAAGTGCATGGTAGAAGCTACAAAGTGCATAACTTTAACTGCAAATTTGGCAACCTCATCGAACCTTTGTTCCACAATATCCTACCTCTCCTAGAGTTTCTTGATACTCTTATATAGTGTAGCGAAATCCTCCTTTCAACTATGAGTATCACCACCAGGGGCCAATTGGGGGTTGGTACCCATCTTCTACCTATCCTTATCATGTTGATGGGTAGAGGAGGTGATAAAACCCTTGTCCTCCTCAACATTGGTCTTCATAGTGGTATCAACCTCATTCTTGAGGGTATCTGAGACACTGGATGACATGGGGCTCACTTGACTATCCATAGGGCTCTGCCCCACATTTTTTTGTTCCTCACTGATAGTGTCCTCATCTTCTATATAATTTTTTCTTCCAGCCTTATTTTTTTGCCTTTCCTAGGGAGGCCTACTCTAATCGTTGCATGTTGAATCCGAGCTTGCAGGGCAGTCTTGTTTAGCTTGCGATTCTTCCAGTGCAAGATTTGTCTTAGTTATACAAGACCTTCTCCTAACCTCTATTTTAGCATTTGTGTTTACCTATTGATTACACATTTGGAAAACAATGACTACTTGTTTTAGACTATCCTTAATTTAATTTGGCAAAAAATAAAATTTTGATGACATAGGATTGATTTATCTACATCATGTTGTAGAGCTCTTCAATATCTTTCCAACACATTTTGAATAGACTCAATCGAACCTCAGATGTGAAAGTTATGGCTTCTAGAGTAAAGCCTATTTTTATTTCTTCAAAACTCAAACAGGTTTTTTTTTTAATGTATCTTGGCTAGGCTTGGTAACCAAGGCAAGCCTGGCCACTTTTTGAAATTTCAAACAACCCGATCGAGTAATTCATAACCTGACCAGGTTATTAACATTTTTGGGTTTTTCTTGTGTGGTGCCCACTAAATTGTACACTATCTTGGTGAACACCCCCCCACCCAAAAGGTGGTCATGATAATAATGACCCAAAAGGGTCCCATTTATAATATTGATACCATGACATCGTGAGAGATTAATTTAAATTTTTTTCTAGGAGGGACTTTGTATGAGTTGGCAGCTTGTCAACATTAAACCAGTTTCGCAAACCAATCATCTCCTGTCTTAAAGCTGCAAGTGCGTACACCACCTAGTTACCTTCATGATTGATGTGCTAAATGGACACTTCCCAAAATCATAAAATAAGGACTTGGGAGTCGTTGATAATCAAGGAGACTTTCCAATTTATTTTACTATTCCTTTTAACTACCTCAATGATGAGCTACGATCACCCTCAACTATCAAATGGGGAATCCCCATTGATTTGACAACCTTAAGTCCCCAGAGTAGCTCCATAGCCTCCACAACATTTCTAGTATTTTCTTCACAATTGCTAGCATAAGCCACCACAAGTCTACTAGTGTTATCTTGAATTAGACCTCCAACAATAACACTGCCTCTTTGTACCAAACAATCAAAACTGAGTTTAAGTTAGGAGGTGAGGGGAGATTTCTCTTTGATCTTCTGTTTAGTAATAATTTTAGAATTATAATATTTAGAAATCATATCCATAAGGTTCCGTCATTCAACTAGAAATTGATCACTATTGGAAGGGGGTGGGGTGGTGGGGGTGGGGGGGAGTGTTGGGGGGTTGGGTGGTTCTCCATCTCTAGATAGGAACACTTTCCCTAAGGAGGCTTGTTGTGATTTGCTAAGTGATCGTCATGTGGGGGGGGGGGGGGGGAGAAATTTTGTCTCTAAAGATGTAATTTTTTTGCTCCTTCTATAAATGCCAACAAACATACGAGGGTATAACCTTCCATAATTTCTTGATGAGGGGGTGAGAGGACAGTGCCTCCCGAGGATTGTTTCCCACCCACTTATCCTCCCAAGATATAATTTTGTTTCTTTACCCAATCACCCATTTCACTCCCTTCTTGAGCAACCTCCAATTGTTGACAATGTTAGTCCAGATTCTAGAACCACCTGGGAGCTCATTAGTGAACAACCTATATTGAGAAAGAGTTCCTCCAAGGTATTTGGCCTTGTTAGAAACTAATTGAAATAATTTTTATTTTGTCATTGATGTCGAACCTTATTGGTAAGACATTTGTTAATAGTGTTGAGTGCTATACTAGTTGATTGATGAAGATAATTTAAAAGAAGAAATACCTAGATGAACTAGTGAAGTTGATGAGAAATGGGAATTTGATTAGTTAGTTCTTGACAAGATGATGTGCTGTTTAATAATTATATGAAGTGGAGAAGACAATTGAATTGATGCTTAGAAGTGTAGACAAGCAATTGAGTAAAACACTAAACTTGACCAAGTGATAATTTCACAAAGTCAATGAGGTCGATGAAGTAGAAGATTAAGAAACTTAAGAGATAGTTGAGCAAACAATATAAGCCAAGTGTCAACTATGATCGAGCAAGAGGAAGGTAATATGGAGTAGCAAATGAGCATAGTGAAGACTGAGTGATCCAGTGATGATCGAGCAAAATAACACAATGATGATCAAGTGTTAGAAAAATAATAGTTTGTGAAAGAATCGAGTTGTGAGACCGACATAGTTAAAATTTTGAGATGGTAAAAATATTTGAAAGATAAGAATTGATGAGGTAACATATTTAATGAAAGTATTGAGTTTGTTATGTAATCAAAGGCAAGCATTTGATGAGAAGTTCGAGGAGCATCAAGAAAGAAGAGTAAGAACAAAATGATGATCATATTTGATGAATCTAATCAAACCCTAAGATTTATGTTGTTTTTTAAGTGGAAAAAGAGCAAAGATACCTATTTAAGGAGGCATACAAGATGTTTTAGGTTGGGTTGTTGGTTCGATTAATTAGAAAATTTGTGAAGAACCTGTGAAGAATAGAGTAATAGAGGTAAAGTGAGAAGCTTGGTGAAGTGTGATTGCTTGAAGGGTTTCAAAGTTGATCATATAAAGAGAGCATGACAAAGTATAGTCAATGAACCAACATGATTTGAATGGAGATCTGAATTTGCAAAATGAGTTTTATTTTATAGATCAAACCTTCTTTTATATTCTAACCATTGTGGTAGTCATTAATCAAGGTGACATTCTAATGGAAAGATCTAAAGTCCTTTAACCAAGCCACTCCTAAAAGGATGATTAAATCTGTTAACAAGGTCAAACCTAACAATGTATTTTGTTTCATTTAAAAGGGTTGACTCTTAACTGAACTCACTTCCAAAAAGTGAAAAATTGGTAGCATGTTATTGATGTTTTTTCCCAAATTGAATTTCCACATTAAATTTTAGTGTCATTTACTTGTGTGAATGCTATGTTATGCATGTTATTTTACAATTATCTATTTTTCTGTTAGTTGACACATACATAGAACTAAGAGTTAAGTAGTGAACAAAATGTTAAGTTGCTAATATGATACTATATATGTAGAAAACAGATTGATACAAGTATGAGAATGTATTTCAATCATTGTTTTATCACTGATGTCAAACCTACTACTTGTTGGTAAGACAATCGTTTAGTTGATTTGAGTACTATCAGTTATTTGATTGATGAGGAGGTTTTGATTAAATGAGATAACAAAAGCACCTAGAGAAAAGGTTGAGTTATGGTATATAAAAAGGAGTACAAAGATCAGTTAAGACAGTGATGATATAGTACATTGATTATCTACTTAAGGTTGTAAAGGTTGGATACATTGACTAAGTCTAGAAGAACAAGTAAGAAGAATTGAATCTACCAAGCTTAACTGAGTGGATAGTAGGTGCCGAGAAAATTTAGTGCAAGCCGAGCAGAGAATTAGTTGGAGCCAAGAAAAGTCAAAGTTCAGTGTATGCCGAGTGATATAGTGTAAGCCAAGTAAAGTTTAGTTGATGCCAAGTACCAGTAAACTTTAGTGTTTGCCGAGTTATCTAGTGGATGATGAGTGGAAGAATAGTATGGAAGCTAAGTGACAACATATTGATGCCGAGTGCTAGTATTCATGTCAAATCTTATATTTGAGGAATTTGAGTTGACTATTTTATTTTTTTGAATTTTGTGAAGTGTGTGAAAGATAACTATGATGAGTTGGTGGCACAAAATTCATAGTAAACCATTTTTAGACAAATTCAAAGAGAATTGAAGGAGAAGTTTTTAAAATGGACTAAAATGAAAAGATGGGTAGATTCATTGAATCCTACTTAATCCTACCTAACCTTAAAATGGACAATAGAGGATGAACAAAAAAAGATCTTAATTTTCTATTTATAGATATGGTTGGTCAGAAGAAAAGGTTGCCATGTGCGAGAACCTAAGGAATACAAGGAGGCTAGGGTATTGCTTCATTTAGTGGCCGAATAAAAGAGACTACTATTGGCAAGCAAAGCAAGAAGGCTTAAGAGTATGAATGCTTGAAGGGTGAACAAGCTAGCAGAGCTGAAGTGTGTAAAAGCCAAGCAGAATGAATGACTAAAACAAAGATTTGTAATATGCAATTGAGTTGTAAGTTGTTATTAGATCAAAGCCTTACTGTTACTTTCTAATCATTGTACCAACCTAGGGTAAATCCTTTGGATTAAGGTTGACCTAATAGTCATTTGTAAATATTTTAATTGGGTGACATTCCAAGTGAATGATCTAAAGTCCTCTAACAAGGCTCACTCATAATAGGGTGATTGAAATCCTCTAACTAGGTCATATTTAATAGTGTGTATTGTAACCTTTAATAGGGTTGGCCATTCATAGGGCATCACTTGAGAAGAGTGAGAATGAGTAGCATGTTACTAGTGATTTTTCCCAAATTGGGTTTCCACGTAAAATCATTGTGTCAAATGTGTTCTTGAATCTATTATGTTTCATGCTTACATTTCTACAAAATTGATTTGACAGTAACCTACAAAGTTTAAGTGATTGTATGATCTAATGGATGCATGCATAAATATGATTTATGAATATGGGTTTACTAAGTTGTTGAAAGTTTTATTTGTACATCTAGACCTTGGAGAACTGACTCACCTCTTAGTTATTCTAAAGAATTCCAACAATATGGACTGAGTGGTTTAATGAGGTTGTTTAAGTTGTTTAAAGTTAGTAAATCTTGAATTGGTACATATGGATTTGAAGATAATTGATTCAGCCCCCCCCTCAGTAATTCTAATCATTCTAACAATTGATATTGGAGCATTTGATGCTTGTAGGAAAGTTTAAAGGGACTCAAGTCAAAGATCAAGATATACAAGAGAGAGGTGGCTAAGTTGAACAAGGAGAAATTTCCAAGATGGCAATGTCTTGTGAAATTGCATCTATCTAGAGTTAGAGATTCTACAGTTACTATTTGGAGTATTCTAGCAGCTAGTTTGACTCCAAAGGAGATTGAGGAGATATTGAATAGTCATGTTGGAAAAAGTATAAGGAAAGAATCCTATGAAGAGACCTGGTCAAATGGAAAAGGAGGCCAGTATAAGATTCGTTATGGCTAGAGAAGGAGGAGGTGAGTTCTGTCTTGGTAAGAGAAATCTTGCATCACCCAAAATACTTCATTTTTGAATAAGGGTTGTCTCAGTGTAGAGTTGTTGTTTTTGGAGGCTTGTTACTTAGTAAGACAATCATATGAGCTCAAAATGTCCTAATTTCAGAGGTGGATGTTCATCATGGATATATCAGGCTACCAGTTGAGGGTTAGTGCCATATCATGAGTATTCATGGAGTTAATTGCAGATTTTTGGTGTGCAAGTTTGGTATAAAAACTTCAAGCTTAGTTTTGAAGGCCTTACAAGCCTTAGATGGGCTCCAAAATGGGGTCAACTAGAGCTTATGTGATTCAGGCCCCATAAATTAGAAGTTATAGATTCCAAAAAGGGGTTATAATAGCCAATCAGAGCAACGATTTGAAAGTTATGGCTTTCCAAAGTTGGGTCGACTAAAATTTCAAACATAAGTGTCAAAGGGGTATTAGGCCAACTCTATGGTTTGATGTCTAGAAACTTCTCGAGCGGTGTAAAAATTCCTATTTAAGGAATTCCCATACATTATCTAAGACAACTCTAGGTGATAGTTCATGGCTTTGTGTTGCAAATTATTGTAAGGAAAGCAACCATATGGCTTCGCATATTGTATTTCAAAATTTAGTAATTCCACATTTGTGCTAATAATAAGAAGCACATATTTTGTTCTTGTAAATTGTTGTTATTTCTTTGTTTTTGTTATGTGTTTGTGGTATTAAGGGGATAACACTTCATCAAGAAGTTGTTGGTTCTATCAAGACTACCATAGATTAGTTGGGCCAGATTTAAAAGGAATTCATTAATCACATGTGATATGATAGGAACACTATTATTTAGGTTGACAAATCTTCAATAGGGAAGCTTGAGAAGGTAATGAAAAAAAAGATGAAATACAAAATGAAATGGAGATAACAATTCTTATGTTGAATAAGAAACTAAATGAAAGGAAAAACAAGAGAAACTTGAAAATACCTTAAAATCAAATGAATATCACAAATTGTGTGCCCAGATTGGGCAAATGAAACTTGATCTAGGTGAAATAAAGAATAATGAGAAAGAACATGAGAAAGTGAATCAAATGTTAAGGAATAATATATCCAAATGAATGAAATTCAAGGAAAGATTCAAATTAAGCATTGAAAACCTTGACGAGTTGTTAAAGAGGCAAAACTTGATTAAAGATAAGAAAAATTTGGTTTATAAATAAGTAGAATGTTATGAAAAATTGAATTTAGAGAAGAATACTAAGAAGTGCAAAAAATGATGATAAAGGAAAGAAAATGGATATAATTATTTTAGAGATGAAATGAAGAAGGCATGGGTTAGGCAAGGATAGACTGACTCAACTTGGAAAGTAAAACCAACCCCCAGTGTGAATTGTTCATAATCAACTTAATTTGGTTAAAGGCCTAATGTGAAAAATGTAATAGAAAATATGAATACCATGGGAGATGGGTTCACTTCTTGATGCACTGTTAGACATAGTTATAGTTTGTTATGAAAATGCTCTATATTAAGTTGTAGGTAGAGATCTTGACGCAATACTGGAGAGGGAAAACTCAAAGGAGAATGCCCTAACCAAGATTCTAGAGTGAACAAACAAATGAAGAACACAATAGAGAAAGGAAATGATAGAATTGAATTGATTTTATGAATATCTAATGGAATTTTACAACAATCTTCTAGACATAAGGCATTCCTGGTTGCAACCTTCTATCTACAAGATTATAAAGGTGCAATATGGTATTTGAATATTAAATATGAAATTTATTAAAGAGGACTCACTTAAGTATACATGAGATTAGAAAGATGATATATGGAATTTGACTACGAAGCCATATGCATTTAAATCATCTGTTTAAAGATTGTGTAACAAAAAAATAGAAGATAGATTCGAAATTTTTGTAGCATTATATCATCTAGGGCATCCTTAGGCAAGGGTCTTGTGGAAGCTTACATGTTTATGTTCAAGGAACAGGAGGTCCCATGAATTTTTTTAATGGTATGGGATTATTTGAATTTTCTTCCTAGAAAACACAAGTTCCTACTTTTTCACTTTCATATTTGAGTTTGTGAAAATGGTGCGGAGATAGAAATGTTAGGCATGTTATTTAACACTTGTCAAACATTAAAGTCCATATTTTTGTAAAGAATAACTTAGGAGGAGACAATATTTTTTAACATGATTTTATCATAGCATAGATTATAGAAGATAAATATTTCATTCATTAGACCACAAGCTCTCATAAATTTTGGAGCTTAAATTTTTAAGCTAAATTAGACTACAAAATTTTCGGAACCAACTACTTAAAATAATCTTAAAAAATTACAAGCAACTCTAGCTTTATATTTTAGGAAGCCCACTTCTATAGGACCCCAACCTTATTCATTATGGAAAAAAAGGCAATTGATAATCTCAATCTACTATCACTTTTTTGATATCCTTGATCATAGATAAATATATGAGATGGATACTTGTATGTGTATACTAGGAAAAATGTTTATGGATTAAAGACACTTGAGATGAACCATATGTGTCAAGATTCCTATGGTTTTTAGTGCAAGTAGTAAAACTAGTTGCAATTTGACATGCAATATAAAACCAAAGAATGATGTATGCATATGATCAAATTATAAAACATATATGATGAATAAAACTTGGCGCATATGAAAAATTCTAAACCTACATCATTTCCTTGTGCCTTGTGTGTATGTGATAAAGATGAAGCCTCAAAATAGTGTATGGATAATCCTCAAAGCACAATGTGATGCAGTAAGGCTTCAGATGTCCTTCCAAACTCCAAAAATGGAGTTATTAGGGTTATCTCAATCCTCCAAGGATTGATTGGGTAGGTTATTCCAAAGACTCCCTCCCTTGGTTCTCTCTCTCCTAGAGACAAGAGCTCTTCAATTTAACCCTCAACTCAATCTAGTCTATAGGGCTCTCCAGATACCCTAGTGTCTCACAACACCCCACACCCCTGCTACATGATATTTACAATTCAAGCTATTCAACACCTCCTACAAACATAAATAGACTTTCTTGTCCATTCCCCAACTTGGGTTTCACTCTTTTTTCCTTATTCTTGCTCAACAATTCTAGGCTTTATCCAAAATAGACCTAGTTGAATTAGCCCTACAAATAAGGAATTTTGCAAATGGTTCAAATTTGACTTGAAAAAGGCCCCCCAAAAAAATGATATTTGGATACCCTTTTGGAAGAACTATCAAATTCAAAAGAATCCTATTTGGGTTTCATACATAGATGCTGTAATCATAAAAGCCTCCTTTTTAGGCTTAAATCTAGGGTTTAAACTTAATTCACTTTGTTTCATAGTGAAAAATATTAAAAAAACTTCCAAACCAAGCTAAAGTATTCCATAGTAGTTTGTATTGTTCATTTAAGGTGCCAAACCTTGTATACCAACTCACAAGGTTACCCTAGGCACATTTTTCCTTCTTGCAATGATTCAACACTACACTTGTTCAGCCAAAAACTCACCATTTTGGCATCAAAACCAAGGAAGAAAGGTTGGAGCACTTATTTATAGAAATTTTACTCCTACTCCTAGCCACCCACAAAGCCATAACCAATTAGAGGCCATGGATTGCTAGGAACACATTAGAGACTTCAAAACCCTAGTTGCTAAGGAAGCACAAAAAATGAAGGAAATGAAAGAAACCAATTGATATAAAATACTATAATGATTGAAATTAATGCCTTGAATGTAAGGAATACAAGGACTGGATTCAATCAGTTCATCACACAAACTAGAAAATTGCTTGGAAAAGTACAAATCAACAATCTTAGAAAGCACATAAATTGCTCCAAAACTTGTCTTCTTGATTCCAACCCAAAAATTTGGTGATATCAAAAATATATAAATTAATCTAGACCATTTTTTCATTTACCAACCAAATTTTTCATTTGATTATGCATTCTTGACAACTTTGGCAAGAAATTGCAAAAATTGCACTTTTGCAACTTTTGAGCAACTTTTTGCACTATTATGCAATTTGACTTTAACAAGGTATAAAGTGATCCTAAGTCATGTCCAAAGACTAAATATGAAAAAAATGGTCGAATCCATCCTTGATTCAAACTTTGACCAAGTGTTGACTATGTTTGACCAACCTAGAACAACCTAGACAAATAAGCACTAGGTGATCTTTTGGCCTCCAAATGAGTTCACCAAACTATCAAACATCACCACTAAGGTCTCTAGGCTCAACCTATCCAAATTTATTTCCCTTAGAGTTTATTACATAGAAAAATTAATAAATTCACTAACTAAACCCCTTATCTACCTTGTGCTGCTTCACCATGCTCCTGGGGTACAAAAGAACTCATGTCTCATGAGTTGTTAGATCAAAAAATGTCTTGCCATGCTTGATGATGTCCCTACATTGGATGATGTTCCTTTTCCCTTTTGAAAGATTCCACATTGTACCACAAAATTCCTAACATCTTGGTACATTTTTGGCCAAAAATATGTCCTATTTACCTGTTTCAATGTCTTGTCATATCCAAAGTGTCCTCCAAGACTACCCTGGTATTTTTCATTGATAATGTTGGTCATCATTGTTAGAATCTAAAAAGATTAATAACCCAGAAAACTAGTGCAAAGAGTAAATATCTAAACTATGAATGCAAATGATACAAAATCAAAATAGCATCATAGAGTTAGTCTCCAAGAGAGTAATACAAATGTTGGAAGCAAAATAACATTAAGAGGATGCAAAAACAAGAGATGCAAATACAAGCCAGGTAGCATGCTTATATAGGCTAGGAAGAGGGAGGAGGTGGTAACACCAACCAATGAGGAGCAACCATCTATCGGACTAAAGATAGCAAAGTATCTTCCCAAGATAGCTAATGGATGCTCACATGTAGGAAGGTGACACCTCACAACCATTCACCTAATAAGACATGCTTTATTAACCTAAGCGAGATTATTAAAAGTGTAGGAAAAACCTAGCAAAATAGGAAAAATAAAAAATTACACTAACACCCCCCATAAGTGAAGCTTAGGTGGATGCTAACCTAGCAAAGCTATGAAAGTAAAATTGGGTCTCGGCAACAAGGCCTGATCAGGTACCCAATACAAGAAAAAGAACTAGATGAAGGAAACTAAGCCTCCAATCTAGGAAATGTCCCAAAGAGAGGAAAAAAAAAGAGCATGAAGCATCTCCGAAGCATGAAGCTGCAAACACTGTCAGAAGAAACTGCTGGAACCCCCACTGAAATAGTGCATGACCAGGTAGAGAAGACAAAGTCTGAAAAGCTGATCAATCGAAGAGTTGACCTCCAAAGGTAGGAATGAATGAGTGTCTATATAGTAGATGAACCATCTCACCGAAATGCATAGGTGCCTAGCCACTACATCCGCCTAGCACATAGGAACAAAAACTAAATACGTAGATCACTCAACCGAACCAAAGAAGCAATAGAGCCAATAGGTGAACCTGCCCATAATGCTGAATAGGGAGAGGGGTGACAAGAGCACTGAAATGAAATGCCAAAAAACATCTGCAAGAAGAAGAATCAGGAAGACCAACAGTGCAATAGAAGTACAAGCACAGGATAAAGGGCGGTGTCACCGACACACTGCACGGGCTAATGTCGTGGAAAAAAAATTCACTTGACAAAGGTGGATGAGCACAAAATGGCAAAACATCATGACCCCCCATGGCACTTTATAACTGAGTACAAGTACAAACAAACACAAGGTGTACAAGATCCCATATATGCAAAAGTAGGCACTTTATCTCAGTGCGTTTACAGGAAAAGGAATGCAATAGAATAGAAGCATACAATGCTCAGAAGTCAGAAAGAAGAGTGAGCCAAAAGAACAGAAGAAGAGATTCCAAGACTTGTAGAATCCAAGTAATCCACCAGAGTGCAAAAGTGCAAAACTCAAAGGAGAAAGAACCTAGAGTAGAATTTGGATAAAAGACCTCTGCAAGTGAATAACTCATAGAACCAACTTTCCAACGATATCTGGTGAGCCCAGAAAAGAGTCTGAATGAGCGAGATATGGCTCCCGGAAGGCAAAATAGAACATCTGGCTTTGACTGCCAAAATAGGCAACTAGACTGTAGAAAAAATAAAAAAAACTTGTACCATCATCTCTGTCTTAAAACCAGCTTTCTGACGCATTTTTTGGATCAAAAAAATACGTCCATATGCTCAAGTTACAGAAAAAAAATTGACAAGACCTCCTCATGAAGAGAATATGCTAAAAGTGAAACT
The DNA here is from genome assembly GCA_028749045.1 of Cupressus sempervirens. Classification (NCBI taxonomy): domain Eukaryota; kingdom Viridiplantae; phylum Streptophyta; class Pinopsida; order Cupressales; family Cupressaceae; genus Cupressus; species Cupressus sempervirens. The sequence goes on along the minus strand of CM053789.1, from coordinate 16,805,965 downwards.
TGGGCACAATAATCAAGGAAAAAAATAGCACCATTGTGATCTACTCAAAAAATCATGCACTTTCAAAAAAAGAATCACCTCGATACGAGGTCGTATGAGAAAGTTATGATCGTCCGAAGTTTCCAAAATGAGAACTGTGCATAGTCACGGCTGAGAATTTGCAATTTCTGAAGAATTCATGCATGAAAATCAAAAAACAACTCCACTAATGGATAGAACACAAAAAAATAGCCAAGTTCATAATAAGAATCATCAAAATCAGAGTCCGTATGAGCAAGAATGAGATATTTGGAAACTGTGTTCAAATTTGCGACTGCCAACAGAGAGGGGTATGGCTGTAGCTTTGCATGCTTGATTTTGCAAAATATACAGCTTGCATGCAAAATCTAAAAGATATCCAGATGGTTTTTCATGGCTGCAAACAAAACCCAGAAAGCGTTTTTCTTTCTGATGTACAGAAGATGTTGCTGTAGTGTAAATCAAACACTTTTAACAGTAAAAAATGGCTCCAAAAATCAAAAAATGACTCCAACAACCAGAATATGACATGCAAATGCTGGATCAGCTTCCTAAGTCCATCAATGGCATGCTGGAAACTGCAATACTGATTGAAAACTCCAAATATGCAAGTTGGTTGTCAGATTTGAGATTGAAACCTCAGAGAAAAACTGTTTTTGTCAAAACTTTTCTGATTCTCAGGATCATCCAAAGATGCAAGAGAAGAGTATACTTCGTTTTTCAAAAAACTACAATAAAGTTTATTAGCCCCCCCCTGAATCTCTCAAATAAGGAAACTAAAATCTACTCTTGCACATAGAAAAGCTCTGATACCATGTTAGAATCTGAAAAGATTAATAACCCAGAAAACTAGTGCAAAGAGTAAATATCTAAACTATGAATGCAAATGATACAAAATCAAAATAGCATCATAGAGTTAGTCTCCAAGAGAGTAATGCAAACGCTGGAAGAAAAATAACATTAAGAGGATGCAAAAACAAGAGATGCAAATACAAGCCAGGTAGCATGCTTATATAGGCTAGGAAGAGGGAGGAGGTGGCAACACCAACCAATGAGGAGCAACCATCTATCGGACTAAAGATAGCAAAGTATCTTCCCAAGATAGCTAATGGATGCTCACATGTGAGAAGGTGACACCTCACAACCATTCACCTAATAAGACATGCTTTATTAACCTAAGCGAGATTATTAAAAGTGTAGGAAAAACCTAGCAAAATAGGAAAAATAAAAAACTACACTAACACTCATAGACCCTTGAGGAATACATAATTATGACCCTTTAAATAGTAGTCTATCTTGCAATAAATAGGCAACATAATCCACATGGAATTCACTAGAAAAGTCAGAGCAAACCTTATGTGCTTCTACAAAGTCCTTATCTATATCATATTGCCCCTTTAGTGCTTCTAAGTGCACACTTTATAATTGGAATTATTGGATTTCCAACACTCTTGTACAAAGGGCATCGACTACCTTGTTTGAAGTACCCTCCTTTGGATTTAGGATGAACGTATAGGCTTGTAAATACTCAACCCATTTGAGATGTTTCTAATTCATCTTGTCCTTCATATTAAGAAAACTTAAGGTATGATTGTGTTAAAAACATATTGATACAAGTATGAATATGTGTTTCAATCATTGTTTTGTCACTAATGTCAAACCTACTACTTGCTACTAAGACAATTGCCTATATGATTTGAGTGTTGGAAATATAAGAGGAGTAACTGAGAGGGGAGGGGTGAATCAATTACCACCAAAATAATTCCTAGATCCCTTAGATGTTAGTACAAAACAAACTCTATAAAAATTCAACTATGTTGGAACTTGGTAAACACATAGAAAAATGCTATAACTCGGTAAACACTAAAATAGCTCGGCAAATGGTTAACATGAAAATATTTAAGATATTATTTGTGATTAATATTACTTTAACTTAGTTGCATACACATAACAGAAATTGTTATGATTAAACCTTAGATAGAAATAACAAGTACATGCAAAGATAAACAATATTAGAAAATAATAGATCGCACAGAAGAGAACACAAGACACCAATATTTAACATGGCTCACCCAAACCCTAGGCTATGTCCACCAAACAACATGTCCAATATACGATCCAATGATTATAATCTGTAATCCCTTACAGTTCAATACTGCTACAAGAAGCAATTTTTACATCACACATTATGAAAACCCCTAACCCTAAGCTCTTTTATACAAGTATTTTTACCGTTTTAAGATTATAATTAATTATTACATGTCAACCCAAAATCTTGATAAAACAGGGCCCAATTTTTTTTCTAGGGTGATGCCCTGAGCCCTAAAGAATTATGAAGTATGTATAGTACTTCCCTGATCAGTCACCACAAACTAATGATCTCCCACTTGGGGACTGATTAGGCTCCACACTAGACAACAATCTCCCACTTGGAGATTGATCCTATAGCTATGTCGCTATTCCATGAGGCTTCCACTGGATCAAACCACTCTGGACTTTGCTATTCTTTTGTTCTGCTCAGTTTAGAAGACCAACTGAAGCTAAAGAGGAATTCAAATTCTCCCTTGCCACTACCTTTGTAAACATATTTGCTGGATTGTCATCTATATGTATCTTGTCTAGCTTTAACTGTCCATCATCCAAAACTAATTGAATGAAATGGTACCACAATTAAATGTGTTTTGTCTTTGAATGTAGAGCAGAATTCTTTGCAAGATGAACGACACTCTGAATATCAGTAAACAAATAATTATCTCCTGAGGGCGTCTGAATTCTTCCAAGAAGAACTAAAGCCATATCATCTCCTTGGCTGCCTCTGTAGTAGCAACATAGTCTACCTCTGTAGTGGATAAGGCATTAACCTTCTGTAACCTAGAAACCCAGCTCACGGCTGCCCCACCAATAATAAATACATAACCTATAGTAATTCTCTTGGTATCAATGTCCCCTACCAAATCTGAATCAACATAGCCTTATAAGTCAGTAGTAGAGCCCCTAAAGTGTAAACATTTGCTAGATGTTCCTCTCAAATATCTAAGAATCTATTTGACTACATTCCAATGCTCAATGCTTGGATGACTCATATACCTGCTAACAAATCCCATTGCATGTGCAATATCTGGCCTTGTACATACCATAGCATACATCAAGCTTCCCATAACTGAATCATAGGGTACTTGGGATATCTTATCCTCCTCTTCTTGTGTATTGGGACACATCTCCTTAGTCAACTTCAAATGACTAGGTAAAGGTGTGATGATAGCTTTAGCATTCTCCATAGAGAAACATTACAACACTTTCTCAACATAATTAGCCTAAGATAATACTAATTTCTTGTTCTTTCTATCTCTACAAATCTTCATACCAAGGATTTGTTTTGCTACCTCCAAATCCTACATAGAAAATGCATCTGGTAACTGACGTTTTAGCCTCTTAATGTGATCCATGTTAGACCCATTTACAATAATATCATCAATATATAAACATTAAATAATGTAGCTCTCATTATTAAACCTCTTAAAGTAAACACAATGATTTGAATAACACTTACTATATCCATGCTCATGCATAAAACTATCAAATTTCATATGCCATTGCCAAGGTGCTTGTTTCAAGCCATATAAACTTTTCTTCAATTTGCACACTAAGTTCACCTTACCGTTGACCTCAAATCCCTATGGCCAAGCCATATATATCTCTTCATCCAAATCACTATGAAGAAATGCTATTCTAACATCAAGCTACTCCAAATGAAAATCTTCAGTAGCCACAATACTTAAAACAATACAGATAGAAGTCATTTTAACAACAAGAGAGAAGATCTCATCAAAATCAATGCCTTTTTTCTATGTAAATCCTTTTACCACTAACCTAGCTTTTAATATTTTCTTACTTCCATCTTCTTCTTTCAACTTATAAATCCACTTATTCTGTAAAGCCCTTGTACCTATAGATAACTTGAATAAATCCCAAGCCTTATTTTTCAAAAAAGAGTTCATTTCATCTTTCATTGCAGACTCCCATTGAATATTAATATCCACCTACACAACATCATAACATTCAGGTTCATCAGCATTTGTTAGTAAAATAGAGTACAATGAAGGAGAAAATCTTTTTGGAGGTATACTTAGCCTTGTTGATTGTCTGACATTCACTAGAGTATGTGGTATTTGTTGTTGTGGTTGTTGCATATCATGAGGGATTGCTAGAACATCACCTTTTGGAGTATCATCCAACACTACATAATCATCTTCTTTCTTCTCATGTTGCTGCAACATATCTTTGTACAACACTTTCTCATTGAATATGACATCCCTACTTCTTACAATTTTACAATTTTCAAAATCCCAAACCTTATAACCAAATTTATTAATGCCATATCCAACAAATACACATTTTTTCAACTTAGCTTCTAGCTTGGTTCTATTTTCATAATCTATATGAGAAAATGCTTCACAACTGAAGGTTCTTAGAAAAGAATATTTCACCTTCTTACCAGTCCATGCTTCTTCTAGAATACCACAACCTAAAATAGTAGAGAGACCTATATTAATCAAATATACACTAGTATTAACAACCTCTACCCACATGTTTAAGGGCAATCCAACATGCAACCTCATGCTCCTTGCATGCTCCATTATAGTCCTATTCATGCGTTCAACCACTCCATTTTTGTGTGGAGTCCTTGGAACAATTTTCTGTCTATGAATAACATTAGTGCAACAATGATATTTAAATTCATGAATGCAATACTCACCACCATTATTAGATCTAAGACATTTAAATTTCTTACCAGTCTCATTTTCAACTAAGCATTTCCATTTCTTAAAAGTTTGAAATATGTCATATTTTTGTCCAAGAAAATAAACCCATACTTTTCTAGTTGCATCATTAATAAATGTAACATAATAATGAGAGCCACCAAGGGAAGATACTTGAGCTAGTCCCCATACATCTCTATGCACAAGTTCTATTTTCTCACTTTTATTTTCCTTCCCACTCTTCACAGAACTCACTCTCTTTTGTTTTCCATACACATAACTTTCACAGAAATCCATCTTAACACATTTCATACCTAGTAAATTTTTTTTTGAATGAAGTAATTTCATACCTTTCTCACTCATGTTTCCAAGTCTATTGTGCCATAGTGCTATATTAGAATCTACAACATTTGTTTGTTCTCCTTGCTCAATTGCAACAACTATTCCTGAACATTCATTTTTCTTTGAAACAATCAAAGTAGAAGGAACAATATGACTTGTACAAAGATATAAGGTGCCTACTTTCACACCTTTTTCTACTACAAGGAAACCTTTTGAAACCTTCCAATTTTTATCATTAAAGGTAACCACACAACCCTCATCACCGAGTTTCCTTGCTGAAATTAAATTCCTACTCAACCTTGGAACATGTCTTACCTTATGTAGTAGCTAATGATTTCAATTTTGCAACTTAATCTTAACTTTTCTCTTTCCAAAAATTTGATAGGGTTCATTATCCCCCAAATAAATAAGCCCAAAATCTTCTTGGACATAATCAATGAAATAACCTCTATGAGGTGTAGTATGAAATGAAGCACTAGAATCTAAAACCCACGAATCATCAATAATTTTTTAAAGGTAGAAGCAAAGCATCCTCTTTGGATTTGTTACTTACCACATTTGCCTCCTTGTTCTCTTCTGGTTTATCTCCTTCATTGTTCTTTTGAGTCTAGCAATCTTTCTTTGTATGCCCTATTTTACTATAGTACCAGTAGTCATTTGGTCCTCTCAATTAATACCTCCTCCCCTTTGACTTTCCTCTTGATCTCCCACGATTTCTTGAATTACTTCCTCTCTCAGTCATTCTACCTCGACTTTGTGCATTCAAAGAACTTCCTAATATAGATCGACCTAAGGTTTTCCTATGAGTTTCCTCACTCAAAATAACACCGATCACATCATCATATTTTAAGGTATTAGATCCAGAAACAAAATTACTCACAGTGATTACCATGCCATTCTAGCTTTCAAGCAAAGAACACAAAATCAAGAGAGCCCTAATTTCTTCATCAAAATTAATACCCACAAAAGATAACTGACTAGTAATGGCATTAAACTCATTTAAATGATCCGCAACAAATCCACCTTCTTCCATTTTCATATTAAATAAACACTTCATGAGAAATGCCTTGTTTGAAGCGGAGGGCTTTTCATATAATTTCACTAGGGTTTTCATCAACTCTTCCATTGTCTTTTTTTTTTTGTAATATTAAATGCCACTAATGGTGCCAGGCATAATCGAATGCTTCCAGGTGCCTTTCTGTCTAAAAGATCCCAGTCGTCATTTGTCATAGATCCCTAATTCTTGGTTTTTCCTTCCAATATCTTTTATAAATCCTTCTGATAAAGATAGTCCTCCATTTGCATCTTCCATAACTGAATGTTTTGTCCATTAAACTTGTCAACCCTCATCTTACCCTTATCTTCCATCCCTCCCAGTCAACCATGAGACTCCTACTCAACTGTGAGACCTTCCTGTAGAGGATAACTGAAAAAAAAACTAGGCTCTAATACCACTTGTTAGGATTAAAACTTAGACATAAATAATAATTATATAAAAATATAAACAATATCAAAAAATAATAGATTGCATAAAAGAGAACACAAGACACCAAGATTTAACATGGTTCATCCAAACCCTAGGCTACATCCATCAAATAACAAGTCCAATACTATTACGATCCAATGATTACAACCTAATTACAATTTGTAAACTCTTATCACAAGAAGAAATTTTTGCATCACACATTAAGAAAACCCCTAACTCTAAGCTCTTTTATACAAGTATTTTTATCGCTTTAGGGTTATAATTAATTATTACATGTTAGCCCAAAATCTCGATAAAATAGGGCCCACAATTTTTTTCTTGGGGTGATGCCTTGAGCCTCAAAGAATTATGAAGTATGTACAATACTTCCTTGATCAATCACCACAAACTAATAGAAATAACATGAACACACTTGACATCAAGATTTAACTTCGAAACTCAATTTGAGAAAAACCACCAATTGTAACTAGTTATTGATTTTCACTCTTTCGAAGTGAGCCCTGTTACGATCCAACCCTATTAAAGGTTACAAAACACATTGTTAGGTGTTACCCTATTAGAGGATTTAATCATCCTATTAGGATTTGTTTTGTTAGAAGTATTTAGACAATTCAATAGATATGCCACCTTGTTAGGGGATTTACAAATAGTTGTTAAGCCAACTTTGTTAAGAGATTTAGATCACTGCTACAATGGTTATTTTACATTTTTTGGAAAATTTTAAAGGATCGTTCCGTGTAGTTCATAATATCAGTCTTAGATGAAGCAATAATTTAATACAAAGATACTTCATTTTGAAAACATATCTTTTTCCAGGTTAGATCTTTTAGAATCCTTCAATCTTAACACCATTTTTTTTTTCTTTTTTCTTTTCTTCTTCTTCTGTATCCTGACTACGCTTAGACTATGTAGCCATGACATCAGTGTTATTTCTTGAATTTGATCTTTTGTGAACATCCCTTGCATTCCTCTTTTAGAACTTTAGAAACTCTCACACCAAATAATGATCCTAGTAACCTTTGGAGAAGACCCCTCCCATTTAAACCAATAGGGTTTGGACTATCCCTTGCTACCTTCAACTTTGGTTTGAAACACCTGAGATAATTGATCTTTAAATTTGCAAAAGTATTGAGAACTTTTCAATTTGCAATTTTGAATTCAAGACTGAAAGCCCTCTAATACTGTAAGTAACATCTATTCCTCAGTTGGTATAAGAAACAAAATATTAGAACATTTTGACAAAGAAATACCTCTTCCTAAAAGTGGAAACCACAAGGAGTGATTTATGAAATACGTCAAGAATGAGTCTTGATTGCACCTAACCCCCAAATTGACATGACTAAAAAAGAAAAAGAAACAAACATAAATAAAACCTAAATAAAGAGATTGGACTCAAAGCAAAGTAACACCTAACTTAAAAAAGCTAAAAAAGACTAAGAAAAACAAAAACAAAAACTTATATATGGAAAACCTTGAATAAAAAGAATATGGGGTAGTTGTCAGTAAATTTCTCATTATGTGCAATAGTAATGAACCATCCCATATAGTTCTCAAAAATTCTGACTTGTTTTTGTACTCATAAAAATAAAGTTTGGACAATCTTGGTTCAAATTCTAGGCAGAAATCACACAAAATTAGAAGTTGTGGTAACTCTTTATGACCATGATTAATCCACAAACAAGTTCTCTTACCTTTAGCATCATATTCAAATTGAAAATCATCAAACTAAGAGAGATAATGGAAAGATATCACCCAATCTAGTGAGTCCCCCAACACAGGGGTACACTCACACCTTGTCATTTCTCCTTTTGGTAGTCTTATCTCATGGTACACAACTTCATGTGTGCATGGAAACACTTTAGGTTCCTTCAGACTAGAAAAATTAATGATTAGCTCTTCATCAATATCATTGATCAAGATGTTTTCTGCTTCATATCCCAATGAAGCCTATTCAAAAACATACTTTCCCTCCATTGCAATCTCCTGACCTAACAAGAAATTAGGACAACTTTCTTCTGAATGGAACCCAAGTGGATGGATTCTACATGACTCACTTATTGCATGGTTTGATATGTTTGTAGAATACCTGCAAATAGACATTTCCTCAGTCAAGCTTGAGACCAAACTGAGCACTCTATCCATCTCTTCTAATGACATATCTTGCTTTGAAGGAGGTAGCTTATCATTATTCAACAGGAAATAAATGTCACAATAGAAAGCATTGGTATCTTCATCTTGATGACTTTCTAAAAAATTCTCACCAATCTTAGAATCTTTTGCATTTTCATCACTTTTTGCAACTTCATGTAGTTTTGGAACTTTAAAATTTACCATGTCCTCAAAATTTCTTGGCATATCCACACTTATGGAAATATTAAAACTTGGAAGAATTTCTTCATTGAATGGGAACAAAAAATCCTCTTGATCATCTTCATCATTTTGTCCTCCTATTGATTTATCATATGATTCAAACATCATTGCACTAAACTACAAAGGTTGTTCCTCCATGATTTGGGGAGGCTGATCCAAAACATCATTGTACCCATATCCATTTTCACTTAGTCTCGTACCTACAATACCATTATTCTTACTATTGATGTTACTGTAAAGGCCAAAATTTATGCTCTAATTTTGAGAATGATTATTCTAGGCAGCAAGTTGCCTTGGATGATCGCCTTGATTCTTTGAGGAATTTGACTTTATTTTGATGAGTTCATTGGATAAAAGAGACATTGTCTCCTTCATGGTCTTTAATTCTCTAGCCATATTATTTTTTGCTTTAGTGGATGCAATTGCCTTCTGCTCAAAGAAAGCGGTCTTTTGAGACTCATACCTTGAATATGTAATTATTGGTATTGGAGTAGTAGTAACTTGCTTTGTGAATGCAATAGCTTCTTTGAAGACCTTTTCAATGGTATCAATGTCTCTGGGTGGGAGCCTTCTTAGAAAAATAGAAGTTAATGAATCCATTGTTCCAAAATAGATATGGATGGCAGCCTCTTGTGGTATAATGTAAGGAAACTCCATTTTTTGATACACCCTGTAGAAATGGTCTCATAGGGATCCCTCTTAATTGAGATGAACTGATGATATAGGAGAGCTAGATCAACATAGATCTTGAATTGGTCTAAAAAATTGCTTTCAAAGGAGTTCCAATCCCTTATTGATGTCAGTGGAAGATTGAGGTACCAATTGAACTTCATTTCCCCCAAAGTGTAAGTAAAAAGGCGACATACAACATCGATATGCTGAACTGGTTTCAATTATAGATCTCCTTGAAAATTTTAATATGATCTTCTACTGTTCATGATTCTCCATAGATGGACCATGGGAAAAACGTTTCAAGATTTTTGGGCAAGTCATGCAATGGACTAGTTAGATTCAAAGGTGAACTTTGGGCATTGAAGAAAGACATCATGCATAATGATGGGAATGTGTGAAGTAGAATGTAGAGCGAATGATGATGATGAAATGTGCAATGTGAATGGGTTGAGTTTTTGGTATCTCTTTATCATTGTGATGCTTGTGAAAGTGACTGACTTCTAGGAACTTGTAAGCTCAAGAAACTCGTGTGCACTTGGTGAAGATCTCAATGCTCACTGAAATGGGGATTCTGGATCAAGATCCTCTAGTTTGCATCAACTCTAGAAAAAGTGCACCTCTGCAGAAGCACAGTTTCTCACAAATTAGGCACATCATAGAGTTTTGCACACTTGTGCACCTACACAACTGCAAATCTGTGGACCTACAAATCTGCGGACCTGTGCACCTAAATTTCTCAAAAACTCAAATTTTTTTTTGAACTTTTAGGAAATGTAGATTTTTGCAAGAGTGTAGAATTTCAAAACTTTGGCAATTTTTCTTTCTTTTCTAGGAATCAAAAGTGTAGCCCTCCTTCTAGCGCTATTTCTATTGAGCTATTGTTTTACATGATGTTAAACGGTAGGAATTCTTGTAAATTCCTCTCTTGAAAAGCTAATTTTGTAAATTGACTCCAAAGTTCTGGGCAATCTTGTGACCTACTAGAATCCCCTTAGTTGAAGATAAATGTGAATTTTCACAAGGAGGCCTTTGTTGGTTCATTTTGATTTTAGATGAAATGAATAATCTGCACACTATTTCAAATATAATACTAAAAAAAGAACTATGTTTTTGTATTTTTATGTTTTTTATAAATGCAATCTAACAGTGCAGCTAGTATGAAATCTTATTCTAACAAGGGGGTTAATAAAGAAAATAACAAGAAGTTTAGAGCAAATAACATGAATTTCAAAGAAAATAATGTGAAATTGAAATCCTAACAGACATAAGCTACAAAAAAAAACACATTTGCGAGTTAAGCTTTCAGAGAGATCGGTAGGTAACCAATGAAAGTAGGAGCAGTGCTTCCTCAATTCCACAGATGCAATTGTTGGTGAGAAACTTAGTAATGATCGTATGATATTTCACTCTTCATCAAATTGCAAGGCCATAGAAAGTGCGCTCATGTGAGACGGAAAATTATGTAGGCACAATTCAATGATTTTTTCTCAAGCTAGATATGTTAGTGAAATTTGTCAAACCGTAGCAAACACTAGAACCAAAAGATTGCACAACTAGAAACAAAGCAATAAACTTTTGGCTCAATCACAATTCCATGAACAAAATCCACAAAATATGACACATTCAGGTAAGAATTACTACACTCCAAATGTGAGCACCAAAAGCACAATTTTATTGCAAAATAATAGTGGCCCCAATTACGTATTACAATGGAGTATTTATAAGAAATCATCTCCTCAATTTGTGTTGAGAGTGAGAGATATTCTTCATGCAATAAAATGCTTTTAAAAGATAAAATAAACTAATTATATACAAACTAATAATCTAACTGGTGCTAAACAAGACTCCATCCATATTTTATTCATTAATTGGATGCATAAGCCTTTACATGTTAAAAAACAAAGAATTATGAGAGAAGAAAGGATGAGAAAGCTTTGAGTCAAAGTGGAAGTGTCTGGAAGTGCCAATATTGGAAGCTGATCCTTCACAAGGCATTTGTCATTGTTAAACTACTATCAAAATGCATTTTCGATGCATGGAAAGCTCTATTTTTTGAACTAGCAGTTAACTATCGATAAAACTTTAAAAAATGTGCACCTGCAAAGCTGCGTACCTGTGCACCTATGTACCTTCCAACTTGCGGAGCTACGCACCTCAAAAATGGTCCAAAATCTCAAAATTTTACTAAGTGTCAAAATTGAAATTCTAGCATCTAGGTTTTGTTCTTCTTCATCCCAAAGCTATGTTTGGATGTTTGCCCTTGAATTTCTCTATAATTTTAGTAATTTTAGCCACATCCAATAAATTTAAAGCCTCATATTTGTCCATGACATTTTTTCTGTAATTGTCTACCTCAATTTGGGTATCAACAAAATCCTTGAGTTTGGTATCCAATTCTAACAAAGCTTCTTTAGTCTTGAAGGCTTGCCCGATATCTTCATTATCAACAACATCCACAAAAATCTTCTTAAAATTCTCTACCACTGTCCCTACAAGCAACAAAATGTTGAGCTAGTGTCATAATCAATTCTACTAATTACACTAATACTAGATGTGAAGCTACACTTACCAACCCAGAACGGATCAAGGAAAAGACCAAAGCTGACCTTTTAGTAGGTTTGTTACAGATTCTAAGGAACTCTCCCAAGTCCGTATGCCCCAAATCATCTTTGATTTTTGCATGATCATCCTGAAACTTGGACTTCGATGGCACTCCTTGGAATTTGAACACAACAAGCTTTGGTGCCATTTTATCTTTGAATGTGGATGCCATTTAATCTACACGATACAAGAAAAGGTGTTTATTAGTTGAGAATAATAAAAACCTAAAAAATGCAAAGAAAAACATTCAATTACTCCCTAATTAATTATTGACGAAACATAAAGATGAAAAGAAGGTTTGTCCTTTTTAATTTTTTTTAATTTTTTAAAATTTTAAATTGGAGGTATAATGGGGCACTTGTGGCATGTGGTACACTACGCATTATGTGCATTGAATGAGCGCGTGACATGGTTTTGGAGGCACGGTGCATGGTAGGTTTTCGAGGTGTGGCACTGCATGACATGGAAAGGGTGCGCGACAGAGGTGTGCATGTAGAAGGTGAAGCACATGGCAGTGCATGGTGGCACGTGTAGTGGCTTGTGATGTGACAGTGGATAGCACTCATGCGATGGATGCATGTGGTGCACACTACGCATGAGGGGTGGTGTGAAGGAGATGTTGTATGGTGCGACGCAGATGTTGGACACATGGCACACAACAAAGTTTTGGCACTGCGTGCATGGTGCTTATGGTATGTAGTGTGAGATGTAGATGGGATTTGGAGGCATGCGCAGGTCACATTTGATGTGGAGCACACGCAGTGGACAAAGGCATAGTGGGAGCAGAGCACAAAGCACCAAAATGATGAATTATGCTCACCTAATGCAGTGAATCGGTGCACAAAGTGCAAAAGGAAGAAGTTTGGGGTTTTGGGGGGCGGTGGTGGGTTTTATAACCCTGCCCACTCATGAGGTATGCAGTGCGCCCTTGCGCAGGTGTGCAGGTGCGCAACGCAGACCTTGTAGGTGGTGCACGCCCCGCGCTTTACATGTGGTGCATTTTTTTTGAAAATTTTACAATTTTACAATTTTTGAATTTTATATATTTTTTATATCTTTTTCAATTTTTCCTTTTTTTTTTTTTTTGGGTTTTATAAACTTTTGACCTTTAAAATTTCCCGAATCTTGAATGATGAATTTAGGGACTTGAAAAAAGTAGGGGGCCCTTATTCCTAGTAGGGAATGGGGCGTGTGTTGTGGGACCACAACAAATACATGGTTATGGATGCTTTTGGAGGCTGGGTTTTTCCATCAGTGGGGGTTTCGTAGGTATATCTTGTCTCACATTTTGTGGGTATGTCTATTCTCTTGCATGTGGATTTTAATTCTGTGTTTATTTCAGATCTATTATGGGTTATGTTGAAATAATTATATTCTTTCTGCGAGTTTCCTTACAAGTGGCATCAAAGCCAGGTTTTATTATTGTAACCCTAGATTGAATCCATGGGAAAGCATGAGAAGATAAAAGAAAGAGAAATATATATGAGTTGTTTATTGGAGATTTGAGGGTTTTGGATTTGTTGTTATGATAAGATGTTGGTAGATTTTTGGCATGTGAAATTGTTGGAAAAAGGATTTTTTGGATGTTTAATTTAAATGAGGGTTTTAGGGGGAGCTTACAGAAATGACCTCCTAGGTAAAAACATACCTCACCATTGGATCTGGATCGACATTTATAATATGGCCTAGTTTGGCCATATTCAAAGGAAATGAAAGAGTTCTTTGGTTTCAGCCCATGATGGCCATCAAATTTAATCTTGTCAAAATTTTTATCACAAAAAAATCTCACAGTGAAAATGGTAAAAAGACTATCTAAGTAAAATGACCATAATTTTTTCTAAAGATATCGGATTTTAGACTCCTTATAGGCGTTGGAAAGATAATTCACAACACTACAACTTGGTCTAGGTTTGGTTCTATGATTTTGAACTTTTGTCAGGTTTTAAGAGCTTGAACGTTAGATGTTGTTTATTTTAAGCACAAATCAGGGCATAACTTGGGCATATAGAGTCAAATTTTGCACTTCGAGTAGTCAACTAAAAGCTCTTAGAGAGCTCTACACATTGGCTTAGATTTGTGCAGGTTTGGCATGATTTATTTGGTGATAAATTAATCTAAATAGTTTATAGTATATATTGACTATGGTAGCATTGTGATTTTATGAAATTGTATATTTTGGAGATTTAAGATTTTATGTCATTGTATACTCAGTTCAAATTTTAGGTTGGTCTTATGATGATATGGTTATCAATATTTGATTTGGATATTTATATTGACTTGTTGGATCTACAAGTTGTGCAGTGTTTCTATACTTACAGGTTGCATTTATAGCTTGGTTATGGGTTGTCTTTGCCCATTGATCTTTCATTACTGATGCACATCCAGATTGGTGGCTTGGATTTGGGTTGTTTATGCCCCAAGTCACATGATTTTCTAATTTTTTCTTTATATAGAAGGGATGAGATGTTGTTACCAGGTACATTCATGGTGGAGGATTGTGGTTGACTATTTTATGTTGATAGGTTGGACATATTGAGATTTATTTGCTTGATTCATGGATGTGATCATGGTGTCATAGATTCTAGCATGACATGATTGGATATACAGGTACATCCTTGATATTTATTGATTTGGATTCCTGATTTGGTTATGGTGGTATATCTTTTTGGTTGAGGATCATGGTTATTTGGTTTCTTTTAAGGAGCTCATGATGTGCATTTTGAATTCTTTGATGATTTTGATGCCTTGGTTGATTCTCATGGTTGGAGGATACTTTTTCATCATGATGTCATGGATAGCTTGGACACATGGTTTAGTAGAAGCTTGTGGTAGTGATGGGGTGATAGTACGAGATTAGTTCATTGTTTCATTTGTATTTTTTTGATTTGGAGATATTGGTTTCACTTGGTGCTGACACTTTGGTTGTGTGGGTGTAGAACTGGAGGATCTTCATGTAGGAGATAGATTTTATGATGCCATGGGTGATTCAACACCATGGTTGAGTGGAATTTTTTTGACATTGATATATTTATTGAGTGTTTTTAGATGTTGGAGGTTTGTCTTAGATCCTATTGCTGTAGAAGCATCTTTGACATTTGCATGGTGCACTTATTATCTTCATGGTGTATGCAAATGGTTAGATCTTGAGGACTCATGGGGTTCTTGGTTATCTTCATAGTGTGTGAAGATGGTTCTTCATGGTATGTGGAGATGATTTTATTTTATGGTGTTTAGAGATAATTGAATCTAGAGGACTCACGGGGTTCTTGGTAAAGGTGTGGTTTATGCTTTCATTTGACATGATATCCTTGGAATGAGGATACTTTTCATTATTATGTCATGGTATACTCTTGATATGCATTTAGAGTTTTGACATGTTATAGTATGTTCATATGGAGCATGTTATCTCTTTGGTTGAGATAGTTTAGATCATGCTGTCATGTTTATGTTCCTAAGGCCATGGTTGGAGCTTTGACATTGATTTTGGTTTAGTTTCTTGGTATTGAGTACACCAATCATAAGCTGGATACTTCATGGTATTTCTATGTTGTATTTGGAGTTGGCATGGGTTGATTGGTTATAGGTACTCATGGATACTTAGAGATAGTGGTGATACTAATTTCTCTTGGATTAGATAAGTATTTGTTGGGATGGTTGATGGTTTCAGTCAAAAGTTTGAGGGGCATTCACCTAATATGGACTTGAGAGGAGATTCTTCTTAGATGAGTCTTGGTTGGAGACTTAGATATCTTGACAAACATTCTCATTCCCCACTCTTGGTCTACTCGGTGATTTTCTACTTGAGAGGTATAGCCCATTGTTTTTCTCAAGTGCATTATGTTTATGCTTGTCTTTCATGAATATGGATCTTGAGCTATGGTACATGAGTTAGTTTTGGAGGGTTCATTTGAGAGATGGTTTATCATGGTTATCTCCATTTGCATATGTTGTTATGCTAGTTGAGTTTGGGAGATGGTTTTATATTGGGCATATTCTTGGATTAGGAATGGTTTATGAGTTTGATCTTTTTGTGAGAGGCTTACATTCATGATTAGTTATATGGTATGGTTTGGGTGTTATTGTGGCTTCTTGGTTGGGGTTTTATGGAGGAGATCAAACTTGCACATTTTACATTTAGAGGTGTGTGTGGAAGAACATGATGTAGGGTTATGATTTGCATGCTTTCTCTTAGGTCAGATTATCTTCCTGGATGTTTGTTTTCACTTACATTGGATTTGAGATTGATTATAAATTGTGATCACTAGTTTGTGCTCATGTATGTCATGTGAGAGATGACATGGTTATTCCTTTATCTCTTTCCTCTTTTGGTTGTGGAGAACTTGGGAGAGTGTTGGAGACTTGTTATGATAGTTGATTTTGCAGGTTATTAATTTATGTGTTGTGGAGGTCCTTGAGACTACATGGATTCACTTATTTGAGATGTTGTGAGTGGATTGGCTATAGATTTGACATTATCTTTTATAGTGGGAGCTTCTTGGTATATATGTGGCATGTATTACTCTTGAAGATTGTGATTGCAAGTTACAGATTGGATATGTCAGTGATGTGAGATTCACTTAGTATACCTTGGAAGGTATGGATAGTTGGATGGGTTTGGCACTTGCTATGAGTGCTATTTTAGCTGTGGGTATTTTGAAAACTATAGATACATGTGATTACCTTTCGATCAAGTTTTTGTGCTTGATATTTCAGTTGGTATAGGATTTTATGATCTTCTAATGTGACAGGTTGGGTGGCTTTCTCTTTGGATGGCTTCTATGTATGTCTAGTGGTAGTGGCATAATAGGAGGTGAGATCATTCATGTTTGCGATGTTGGATACTTTGATTTTGTTGTGGATATTATGATGGACCACATGGTGTACTTTGATCCATGATGGTGGATGTGCTGGGAGGGATTGTTCCCCTATTCATTTATGTGGTTATGGATTGACCTTATGCAATGTATACAACAAGTGGGAGATTGTTGAGACAATGGGTGTTGCACACACTACATAATATTTTTATATTGTATTATTTTATTTTATTATGTAATGTTGCATCTAGATGGATGTGCAACATAGAAAGATTCTCTTGGGATATACTTGATGAGTTGCATTGTAACATTGTGATAATATTTGATGTAATTATTTAATATTGAAGAAAATAATTAAAATTCTACTATTAAATGTGGGGTAATGGGTTAGGTAGCACATGGTTTTAGCACATGGTTTATGTATTATCACTTGGTGGTTTTGTGGGACTTGTTACTATATAAGCAACCACATGGGTAGTTGTTGGTGTGATGTGAGAGAGAAGAAGGAAAAAATAGAAAGATTTGACCGGGACAAGGCTTGACAGGTTAGCCAAGGGAGCATTTGTGAAGGTTGGAAGCATGACATGAGATATGTGGATTCATGCTTGTTTAAATAGATTACTTGATTGTGGCTATGGCTTTGAAGGCTTCCATGGTTGTATTATGGTATTTTTGCTGAATAATACATGGTGATGGATGCTTTTGAAAGCTGGATTTTTCTTTCAATGAAGGTTTCGTAGGGTATATCTTGTGTTTATTTCGTGTTTATTTCAAATCTATTATGGGTTATGTGAAAATAGTTATATTCTTTATTGCAAGTTTCCTTACAGTTAGGCTTTTTGTTAATTTCTTCTTCACTCTTTTTAGCAAATTCATCAATTCTCACATGTGCACTTTCTATGATTTTATAAGTAGAAAAATTCAAATATTTGTATGCTTTACTTTTGTAGGAGTATCCTAGGAATATGCCTTCATCACCTTTGACATCAAGTTTACCTTTTCTAGATTCTTTCAAGATATAACATTTATTGCCAGATACTTTCAAGTAACATACATTAGGTTTGTAGCCATACCATAGCTCATAAGGAGTTTTATTTGAGTCTTTCTTCAACTATACTCTATTCAAGGTATGCATTGCAATACTGATTGCTTCCTTCCAATATTTGATTGCAACATTATTTTCTATTATCAATGTTCTTGCATAATCTATGATGGATATATTCCCTTCTTTTAGCTATACTATTTTGTTGAGGTGTACCAGGGGATGGTACCTCTCTTAATTTATTTTTTAATGTAGAATTCATTGGAAATGAATTCACCACCTCTATCTAATCTTAAACATTTCAACTTCTTTCTAGTTTCTTTTTCTACTCTTGAGAGATACCACTTGAATTTTTGAAAAGTTTTAAATTTTTCTTTTAGATATATTACAGTCATCATTCTAGAATAGTCATCAAAAAAAAGATTGAAAAACTTATCTCCATTGTAATTTTCTATTCCAATAGGTCCACATAAGTCTGTATGTACAAGCTCTAAGACTTCTTTGGAATAATAGTTCTTGCTTTTGAAACTAGTTTTTTCCATCCTGAAAATTTGACAATTTTTGCATAGACCCATATCATTTTGCTCAAGCTAGGAATACCTCTTACTCTTTTGTATTTTCTTATCTTGACCAAGTTATCAAAGTCCACATGACATAATCTTTTGTTCTATAACTAGCTTTCTTTTACTTGAGCAATAAAACATGAACTTTCACTAAGAGCTAGATAGAATAAATTATCTTTTTTTTTGTTTTCTAGATCCAACCAAATTTCCTTTTCCATCCAAATGTTTGGCCTTCCCATTCATAAATTCTACCTTGAATCCAATGTTATTCAACTGTGCCATACTTAGTAGATTATGCTTTAGTCCTTCACCTTAATAAGAATTGTCACATCTAAGTTCATTGGTTAATGAGATACATCCTTTTCTTTTTATGCAACAAGGTCCATTATTTTCAAATCTCACATTACCACCATCATAATGTTCCATGTGCTCAAACTTTTTTTTGTCTCTAGTCATATAATGTGAGCAACCACTATCAATAATCCATGTGTCATTTTTGCTAACATGAGAGATAAGTGCCATTTTATCTCCATCATCAGATTCATCTTTTACAACAATATATACCATTTTATCTTCACTGTTATTAGAATCTTTAGCCATAAAACAAGATTTCTTACCTTTGTCCTTGTAGTCCTTAATATAGTTTTTGAATTCCTTATTGCCTTTTTACTTATTGATTTTCTTTTCATCCTTGTCTTCTTTGTTTGGGCACCTTGCAACAATGTGACCAACTTCTTCACAAGAAAAATAGATTAGAAGAATCTTACCTTTGTACTTTCATCTGCCTTTGGAATATTTCCTTGGAAGTAGGACTTCAACAAGTTCAAGATTACTATCTAAAATTTCTTCTTCTTCTTCATTTCCTAATTTATTGGCCTTTTATTTCTTACCCCTTTTCTTGAGTGAAAGCTTGGCTTCAAATGTAGACTCAATACCTTTGGAACTAGGGACATAGTTATCATAATTATCCAACTTCAAAGTTGTCAATTTTCCAACTAGAGCATCCAAAGTTATTTTTCTATTTGGATCACATCTCATCTCTTGAATCTTAGACACTTTAATTTCATAGATAGGAAGAAGGGTTCTGAGTACCTTGCTTATAACTATATTGTCATCAATGTCTCCTCTAGATGCTTTGATTGCACTCACACTCACTTTAATTCTCTCAACATATTTTGCAATGTTTTAATCTTCTCTCATCTTCATCTAATCAAATTATCCTCTGAGAATTTTAGCTTTAGATCTCCTTACATTATCATCTCCTCCATAGATGGCTTTCAGTTTGATCCACATATCATAAACTGTAGTACAACTTTTGACTTCATCAAATTCAACATAGTTAAGATCATAAGCAATGTCGATCATCATGATGTTGTGATTTTTCTTCTTAGTAATATCTTCAACTGATAATGTTCTAGTAGGAGTCTTGTATTCATTATCAAGATACTTACAACCTGATCATTGATAGTTTCTAGATATAACCTCATAAGTCCTTGCCATGCATCAAAGTTTTCTCGGTTCAACTTGGGAATCTCTCTTCTATAAGACATCCTAATCTTTATCTTAGGTCCTTAAAACCTTCTCTACAAGCACCAAAAACTCTGATACCAATTTTTAAAAATATAAGAGTAAGTGAGAGGGGAGGGGTGAATTAGTTACCACAAAAATAATTCCTAGATCCCTTAGATGTCAGTAGAAAACAAAGTTTGTGCAAATTCATCTCTGTTGGAACTTGGTAAACACAAAAAAAATGCTGTAACTTGGGAAAACACTGAAATAGCTCGATAAATGCTTAACATGAAAATATTTAAGATACTATCTATGATTAATATTATTTTAACTTAGTTTCATACACATAAGAGAAATAACATAAATGCATTTAACACCAATTTTTAACGTGGAAACCTAATATAGGAAAAATCACCAATTGTAACTAGTTACTAATTTTCACTCTTTTAAAGTGAGCTCTGTTAGGAGCCAACCCTATTAATGGTTACAAAACACACTGTTAGGTGTGACCCTATTAGAGGATTTAATCACCCTATTAGGAGTGGCATTGTTAGAGGTCTTTATATTATTCAATAGAAATGCCACCTTGTTAGATGATTTACGAATAGCTGTTAAGTCAACTTTGTTAAGAGATTTAGATAACTACTATAATGGTTAGAGAGTAACAATGAGATAACCTGATTCCTGATGCAACTAAATTTATAATTATAGATCTCAATTCTAACTTGTATACTTGATCCTTCTCGATCAAATGTATGTTTTCATCTTAACAAGGATACTCTTTTTATCCTTCTAATTTGCTTCCTCTTGACATCATCAAATCTTTAATTATGTTCCACTATGCTTCTTATTCTAATCCTCAACATGACCTAACATTTACATCTTTCATATTATCAAGTCAACTAGAATATAACTTAGAATAATTAATATTCATCTTCTCAGTCAGCTAGAACCAACAAACAATTCAATTGAACTCAATATGCCAAAGTAAAAAAATCCTTTGTTAGCCAACCCTGCTCGGTAGTCACTAACTTAGAAATGATTTTCCTATGTTAACCAAATAAACTAAGTCAACATTGCATGTTCACAAAGTTCTTTTAGTAACCAAGTGAGATCAGTTAACACTTGTTCCATCCAATATTTTCTTCATTAACCAAGTGAGCTCGGTTAACACTCAACTTTCATAAACTTTCCTTTGATGCCAGAGTGAACTTGGTAGACATTGTCTGCTAAACTAAGAAAACTTTGGAATGCTCAATAGACATAGAAAACTCTCTTCAATGTATGAGTGATCTCGGCATACACTGACTAAAAATGATATGACATTTTGTGTAACATCAAAGACAATACAAAATTAATCAATTATATTCAATATTGAGTACTATCATTTGTTTTATTGATGAAGAGGATTTGATCAAATGAGGTAAAATAGAACCTAGAGGAAAGGTTGAGTTAAGATATGGAAAAGGAGTACAAGGATCAGTTAAGATAGTGATATTATAATGCATTGATAATATACTTAAGGCTGTAAAGGATGGTTACACTGATTAAGTTCAGAAGAACAAGTCAAACAAAGTATGTTTGCCAAGCTTAACAATCTACACAGTAGCTACTGAGAAAAGTTAGTGTAACTCAAGCAAAAAATTAGTTGGAGCTGAGAAAAATCAAATTTTAGTGTGTGCTGAGTGATACAGTGTAACCCAAGTAAAGTTTAGTTGATGCCGAGCACCAATAAAATTTAGTTAGTACCGAGTGATTTGATAGTGGATGTCGAGTAAAATAGTATGTGCCGAGCATTGGAATTTAGTTCATGCTGAGTGTTAGCATTATGAGAAAGATCAAGAATTTGTTGAATTTGAGTTGACAAGTTTGAAAGATAAGATTGTGTGAACCATGTGAAAGATAAGCTTGATGAGCTAGTGGTACAAAATTCAAGATAAACTATTTTCTAGAAGGGGATGAAATGAAAAGAAGGCTAGATTCATTGAATCCTACCTAATCTAACCTAACCCTAAAATGGATGATGGATGATGAACATAAAAAGATTTAATTTTCTATTTATAGAGATGGCTGGTCAGAAGCAAATATTATCATGTGTGAGAACCTAAGCAAGAGAAGGAGTCTAGGGTATTGCTTCATTCAGTGACCTAAAAGAAGTGTCTACATTGGCAAGCAAAGCAAGAAGGCTTAAGGATATGGATGCTTGAAGGGTGAACAAGCTATTAGAGTTGAAGTGTGTGAAAGTAAACAAAATGGAGGGCTGAAATAAAGATCTGTAATCTGCAAATGTAGTTGTAAGTTGTTATTAGATCAAGCCATACTATTAATCTCTAATAATTATATCAGTCTATGGTAAATCCTTTGGATTAGGGTTGACATAACAGTCATTTGTAAATCATTTAATTGGGTGACTTTCCAAGTGAATGATCTAAAGTCCTCTAACAAGGATCACTCCTAATAGGGTGATTGAAATCCTTTAACCGGGTCACAATTAATAGTGTACATTGTAACTTTTGATAGGGTTGGCCTTTCACAGGGCCTCACTTTAGAAGAGTGATAATGAGTAGCATGTTACTGGTGTTTTTTTTTCAAATTGGGTTTCCACATTAAATAATTGTGTCAAATGTGTTATTGAATCTACTATGTTTCATGTTTACATTTATGTAAAGTTGATTTGATAGTAACCTACAAGTTTAAGTATATGTATGATCTAATGGATGCATGCATGATGAAAATATTTTATGGATATGGATTCACTAAGATGTGAAAAGTTTTAATTGTACATCTAGACCTTGGATAATTGATTCACCCCCTCTTAGTTATTCTAAATAATTTCAACAATTGGTATCAAAGCCATCTGCTTAAAAGGACTAGTTTGAAGGTACTAGAAGAAAAAAGATCAAGTTGTAAAAAAGAGAGGTACCCAAGCTTAATAGAGATAAATTTTTTGCATGGAAAAGTTTGATGAACCTACACCATGAAAGACTTCGAGATCATGCACAATCTACCATCATCACCAAATATGGTAATCTTGCTGGAGCACTAACTATTGAAGATTTGAAAAAGAAGAAAGAACACAACCAAGAAATATTGGAGATTGCCTCTACCCTAAGTTATGCCAAGTTTGATGGTATCAAGGGTTGTGATAGTACAAAGAAAATGTGGGGTGCTCTACAAACTATCTATGGAGGTGACAAAATTTTTCTAAGAGCCAAAGCCGAAAGTCATAGAGTTAAGTTCAATGCTATAAGAATACGAGAACATGAAAATATTGTGCAATATTTCTCTAGGATAAAAGATGTTGTTAATGCAATAAGAGGAGCTACTGGTAAAATAGATGATGATACTATATTAAGAAAAGTTTTGAGAACATTGTTTCCCATCTATGCTATTAGAGTTTTTGCAATACAAGAACTAAGATGTATGCGAAGGAATGACTTGATTCTTGAAGGTTAGGTAAGTAGGCTCACTAATTTTGAGCTATCTAATTTTGATATTTACAAACCTGAAAATATTGAATCTACTTTCAAAGATAAGCTGTCATTAAAGGAACCTAATGAGAAGAAGAATAAAAAGGTAAAATATGTGTCTAGTGACAATGATAAATATGAGGAAGATGTAGATCAACTTGAAGCACTACTGGTAAGGAGATTTCATAGAGCTAAAGGAAAGTTACCTATCATATGTTTCAATTGTAATGAGGTTGGTCAATTTTTGCTAGATGTCAAAAAAGAAAGAATTACAAAGGTGGAGACAAGTACAAAAGTAGAAGAGATGAAGACAACAAAGATTACAAAGAAAAAGGCAAGAAGTCTTGCTACATTGCTGAAGAGGAAACTAAAGATGAATCTGATGATGATGATGAAGTGGTCTATGTTGAAATGAATGATGAATTTGATGAGGATGAAGCAACTACACTAGTGTCTTCTCTGAATAAGAATGACAGATGGATTATTGATAGTGGGTGTTCACATCACATGACTAGAGACAAAAGTAAGTTCATTACCTTGATTTATTATGATAAAAATAGTGTAAAGTTTGGCAATGATGCACCATATCTAATAAAAGGAAAAGGTTCTATCAAAATCACATAAAAAATTTCATGAGATAATGCTTATTATGTTGAAGGACTTGACTATAGTTTGTTGAGTTGTCACAACTGAATAATTTAGGTTGTAAGGTCGAGTTTGAAAACAATATTGCTAATATATATGATAATGATAGAAAACTAATTGGAAAAGGTCATCAAACTAGAGGTAATTTATTCTACCTTGATGTAGAGGATACTAATTGTTTAGTTATAGAATTTGATGATGTGTGGCTATGGCACAAGAGGTTATGTCATGTTAATTTTAATAACTTAGTATCAGTAAAATGAGAAGAGTTAGAGGTTTTCCTAAGTTGAAGAAGCCTGTTAATATAATTTAAAAACAATGTCAGCTAGGCAAAATGGCAAAGTAAAGTTTTAAGAGTATGAGTTATACCTCTAAAGGAATATTAGAGATCATTCATATTGACTTGTGTGGACCGATTGAAGTACAAAGCTACAAAGGATATAAGTTCTTTATGCTACATGTTGATGATTATTCTAGAATGATGATAATTATGTTATTGAAACAAAAATTTGATGCTTTCCAAATGTTTAAGTGGTACTTAACAAGAGTTGAGAAGGAAACAAGTAAAAGTCTAAAATGTTTGAGATCTGACAGAGGAGAAGAATTTATACCAAATGAGTTTGAGATTTTTTTTAATGATAGAGAAATCAAAAGAAAGACATCTACTCCTAGGACCCCTCCATAAAATGGAATTGTTGAAAGGAGGAACATGTCTGTAATGGACTGTGCTAGGACACTCATGATAGAGAAAAATGATGCTTTGAAATACTGGAGAGAAGTTGTAAGTATAGCTATATATACCTTGAACCATGTAAAATTCAAGAAAGACACCCATTCAACATCTTTTGAACTATGGTATGGATACTCATCCAATGTAACATATTTTAAGGTATTTGGAAGAAAGTTTTATATTCTCAAAGATTTAAGAAATTGTAAATTAGATGCAAAAAGTGAAGAAGGTATATTCCTTGGTTATTCTACAAGAAGTAAAGCTTATAAGTATTTAAATACTAACACTAACAAAGTTGTAGATAGTACAAATGTGAAATTTGATGAATATACAGAAGTGCATGAGGCTGAACCTATAAAGGAACCAAAAGAATACAAGTTATTTGTATACTTTTATGAAGTTATGCCTACAAATGAATATCCTGTAAATCAAGTTGCAAACCAATAACAAGTTTCAGTGACTACCGAGTCACATACTATGAATGCTGAGTTTCATTCAAGAACTAAGCTAAATTTAGGTGCTGAGTTACAAAATGAAGTCAAGATACATTTTGATTTTGAGATTAGTGTATATGAAAGAGATGTTGAATTATCTGATAGAGATGTACATAGTGATTCAAAGCAGAACCAAGATTTTCTAGGTATGTCAAGAGACATCACCCTGCTGCACAAATCATTAGAGATAAAGATGCTAGACCAATGAAAAGGAACAAGTTGAGAAGGGATACATGTTTTCTAAGAATGCAAGAACCTAAAACAATGAAATATTCCTTAGAGGATGTGGACTGAAGTAAAGCCATGGAAGAAGAGATTGAACAAATTTTAGAAAAATAAAACATGGAGTCTAGTTCCTAGACTAGAAGATAAAAATGTGACTGGTGCCAAGTGGGTATACAAAAACAAGTTAGATGAAAATGGTGAAGTCACAAGGAACAAGGCAAGATTAGTTTGTAAAGGATATGCACAAGAAGAAGGGATAGACCATGGAGAAACATTTTCCCTTGTTGCAAGATTGGAAGGAGTAAGAACTCTACTTTCATACTCTACATACAAAGGTTTCAAAGTTTACCAAATAGATGTTAAGTATCCATTTCTAAATGGTATATTAGAGGAAGAGGTTTATATAGAACAACCAAAAGGATTTGTTGATGCTAACAACAAAAACATGGTATGTAGACTATATAAAGCTTTACATGGTTTGAAGGAAGCACAAGAGCATGGTATGAGAGGCTTAATAATTATCTTGCAAAGATTTGATTTGAGAGGAATGATGATAATAACAATCTGTACTTGAAGATAGAGAAAGGAAAAAGTATTTTGTTATCTAAATTTTTTGTTGATGATATAATATTTGGAGGTCAAGATACTTTATGTAAGGCTTTTGCAAATGAAATGAAGTAAGAATTTGAGATGTTATGTTTGGAGAGATCAAGTTATTTGTGGGTTTGCAAGTACATCAGATGAAATATGATATATACATCACTCAATCAAAGTATGTTAAAGAGATATTGAAAACTTTTGGATTGGAGAATTCCAAGCTAGTAAGTACACCTATGGTAATAGGTCATAAATTTTCAAATAATGATGGTTCAGTTGAGGTGAATCAAACATTATAAAGGTCTATGACTAAAAAATTACAATATGTAGTACACATCATACCTACTATTGCATTATTAGTCGGGATAGTTGCAAGTTCCTCTACTAATCCCAAGGAGAATCATTTGATGGCAGTTAAGAGAATAATGAGATATTTGAAAGGAACAAAAGACTATGGTCTATACTAAAAAAAAGAAGCAAAATTTGAGTTGAGAGCCTACACTAATGCTGATTAGGCTAGAAATATTGATGATAGAAAGAGCACTAGTGGAGAAGCATTTTTCTTAGGCAAAAGGATGGTTACATGGACTAGCAAGAAACACAACTACATCTCTCAATCTACTAGTGAAGTTGAATATGTTGCTACTATAGTAAATTGTACAAACATTGTATGGATCAAACATCTACTCAAAGGTATGAAAGAGGAGATCACTGAACTTGTGATAATACAAGTACCATAAATATATCAAAGAATCCTTCAATGCATATAAAAACCAAGCACATTGCAATCAAGTATAATTATTTGAGAGAGTTAGTTCAAGATAAAGAGGTGAAGATGGAATATATTAACACAAAAGAGGAAATAGCTAATATCTTCACAAAAACATTACCTAAGGATTCTCATGAGTATCTAAGAGGTAAACTAGGGGTGATACCCCTATAAAAGACTATCTAAGAAATAAGAGGAGTTCCCTGCATCAAAGAAGTTGCTTGACATATGTTACACATTAATGTAGTGGATCCTTACTTTAAGACCTACATAAAATAATCAAAGAGCTAGAGTTACAAATCAATAAGGTGACTGAGGGAGAAACTAAGAATGTTCATATCTGCATATTATAAATGACAGTCTTTGGCATTTTTGTAAAAGAGGGAGATATTGCTGAGGGAGAAGAGGGAGAAATCCTGATCCTCCTAACTGCTAAGGAAGAAAGTGCACCTACTAATTACAGCTATCTAGTAAAGAGGGAGTTAATGTAAAAATGAGATATAAGAAGTGATCAAGAGGGAGTCATAAGGATGAGTTGATTTGTTCTCTATTGATCATAACAATATTTTGTAACCTATTCAGAAGATGGATGTTATTAATAAAGGGATAGATTTCAATACAAAATTATTTTCTTTTTGGTATTTTATTGGTTGAACTAATTAAGTTTGGTTAGTTTGGTTTGCCATCAATGCCAAAGAGAGAGATTGTTAAAAATAGATCAATACAAGTATGACTATGTGTTTAAATCATTGTTTTGTCACTGATGTCAAACTTGCTACTTGCTAGTAAGAAAATTGCTTATATGATTTGAGTACTATAGTTTTTTTGATTGATGAAGAGGATTTGATCAAATGAGGTAATAATAACACCTAGAGGAAAGGTTGAGTTAAGATATGGAAAAAGAGTACAAGGATCAGTTAAGACATCAATATTACAATGCATTGATTATCTACTTAAGGTTACAAAGGATGGTTACATCGATTAAGTTCAGAAGAACAAGTTAAACAAAGTATGTCTACCTAGATTAAAAATCTGCATAGTAGGTGCCGAGCAAAGTTAGTGTAAGCTAAGCAGAAAATTAGTTGGAGTTGAGCAAAGTCAAATTTCAGTGTATGTCGAGTGATACAATGTAAGCCAAGTAAAGTTTAGTTAATGCTTAGTACCAGTAAACTTTAGTTAGTTCTAAGTGATTTGATAGTGGATGTCAAGCAATGTAGTATGTGCCGAGCATAAGAATTTAGTCAATGCTAAGTGTCAACATTAGGAGAAAAATAAAAAAAATTGATGAATTTGAGTGAACAAGTTTGATTTCTTGGATTGTGTGAACCATGTGGAAGATAAACTTGATGAGCTACTAGAACAGAATTCAAGATAAATCATTTTAAGGTGAATTCAAAGAGGATTGAAGGAGGAGTTTCTAGAAGAGGATGAAATGAAAAGAAGGGTAGATTCATTGAATCCTACCTAATATAACCTAACCCTAAAATGGATGATGGAGGATGAATGCAAAATGATCTTAATTTTCTATTTATAGAGATGGCTATTTAGAAGCAAATGTTGTCATGTGCAAGAATCTAAGGAAGACAAGGAATCTAGGGTATTTCTTCATTTAATGACCTAAGAGAATTTTTGGCATTATAAAGAAAAGCAAGAAGGCTTAAGGATATGGATGCTTGAAGGGTGGACAAGCTGTCAGAGCTGAAGTGTGTGAAAGCCAAGCAGAATGGAGGACTGAAACAAAGGTCTGTAATCTACAAATGGAATTGTAAGTTTTTATCAGATCAAGGGTTATTATTTCTCTCTAATCATTGTACCAGTCTAGGGTAAATCCTTTAGATTAAGGTTGACCTCATAATCATTTGTAAATCCTTTAACTGGGTGAAATTCCAAGTGAATGATCTAAAGTCCTTTAACAAGGATCACTCCTAACAGGGTGATTGAAATCATTTAATTGGGTCCCATTTAATAGTGTACATTGTAACCTTTAATAGGGTTGGCCTTTCAAAAGACATCACTTTAGAAGAGTGAGAGTGAGTAGCATGTTACTAGTGGTTTTTCCCAAATTGGGTTTCCATCTTAAATAATTGTGTAAAATGTGTTATTGAATCTACTATGTTTCATGTTTACATTTCTACAAAATTGATTTGATAATAACCTACAGTTTAAGCATATGTATGATCTAATGGATGCATGCATGATGAAAATATTTTATGGATATGGGTTCACTAAGCTATGAAAAATTTTAATTGTACATCTGGACCTTGGATAACTGATTGACCTCTCCTCTTAGTTATTCTAAAGAAATTCAACAAATTGTTCATATAGACTATAAACTCCTTGGGCAAGAGGTAATGTCTCAATTTCTTTACTGACTCCACCATAGCATACAACTATAGGTCATATTTGGAATACCTCTATTTAGCTTCAATAAGCTTCGCTGAAAAGAAACCTATAGGATAGTCTTTCTGACTCAAAACTATAGCTATTGCCAAATTACTAGTATCACACTCAACTATAAATGTCTTGTGAAAATTAGGTAACCTAAGGGTGAGTAAGTCAGCTACCTTCTTCTTCAAATACTAAAATTTTTTGTCTGCCTTAGGTGTCCATGAAAACTTGCATTTTACTCCTTCTTTAATGATGTTCAAGATAGGTGCCATGATATGACTGAAGTTTCTAATGAACTTCCTATGAAATGATGCTAAGCCATGGAAGCTTCTAACATCTCCAAATTATTTAAGAGTAGGACAAGTCAAAATTGCCTCAACCTCAGACATATTTCTTTTCAAAAAACCTTGTGATGCTACAAAACCAAGCTAAATTAGTTCAATTTTCATGAACTCACATTTATCCAGATTGATCATCATCTTTTCTTGATGTAACTTGTTCAAGACTCATGAGACCAAAATTTGCCTTTATTTCATGATAGTTGTAAGATACTTTGTTGATTCTCTATTTTATCTTAGTCAAAACATTTGTGGACCAATGTTTGCCAAACCTATGATAAACCTGTGGGTAGAAACTATGCCATCTTTTGCTAGTATTATATATATTATGTAGTATTTCATATAGTTATCAAAATAATTTAATTTGATAAATGTTTTTTTTGCAAACATGCCTTTGTATTGAAACTAACCTATTAATGAAAACTGAAAGATGATTGGAGGAATTCAAAAGTTAAGTGCAAACAACATTCAAGGAGAAGAGAATGCTAAAGAGCAGCCACGATAGAGGAAAGCTGTATAGTTCCAAAAGACATGGCAGTGAGTAAAGAGGAACTATGAAGACCTATTGCCTTCTCTACATTTATTCTATGGTGAGTGGATGTTCAGACTTTATTGTTCCCGCCTTAAGCCATTATTCCTTCTTGCTGCCTTCAATTTTTATCCTCCTATTTTCTCTCTTGTAGATTTAAAGCTAGGTTATTTAATTTTTTGTTATGGAATAAGTGGTGATATCATATATATAGGAATTGAACCAAGTTTTTTAGTTTAGCTAGTTAGAAGAAAGAGTTTATGAGAATAGACTGTTAACTTTTACAGTTGTCTTTTTATATTTTTGTGTTATGTAATGAATTTCTGAAATCTAATGAAATAGTTTTTGGCTTCTATCTTTTGTTAGTAGTTTAGTGAAGCTAACCAAGGGGGCCCACTTGGAAGGTGGATTAGATTAGGATAGAATAGATTTATTTCCAAGCATTCTTAGTTTTGTAAGTAGAAGTTGTTAGTTCCTTTCTATGGCATCACACTTTGTGAATGTTCCTACAACATATGTGAGAATAGTTATAGTAGATGAACCGAGTTAGAATATTTGTTATCCTTTCTTTGTGTTTCCAGTATTCATAGAGTTAAGCGTGTTATTTTCCTATAGCAATAGTGTAAGTTCTTTTTCCATGCATTTTACTTTCATGCAACATAAGCTTAGTGACTCATTAAGAGACCTAGTGCACATACTGTGACAACCATTTCAAGTATATGTCCTTGGGTTGATAAGATTAAATCCACCTCATAGTGGGAAAAATAGTCCTTAGTTTGAATATATTATTCCTAAGCATGACCTAGAGCATGACTATGATATACCTATTATGAGGCAGATCATTTTTGGTGCCATTTCCAGGGATGGTGTGAAGCTAGGAACATTTTTGAGTCATAGTTCTTAGATAAAGTTTTTTTTATAAAACTCTAGTTTGAAGTTTCTTTCACCAGTGTGAAAAGTTTAATTGCATGCATTAAAGAGGCAAATGACAAGATGAATATGGTAGATTTCTTCCATGGGAGTCTATTAATTTGAATGAAGAAATTGAAGAAGAAGTTGAGTTACATTTTGAAGACACGAGCCCTGTTTTTCTCACAACATCATCATCAAGAGCTGAACCAATAGATATAAGCAGTCTTCAACCTTTCACTGAAGTATTGACTAGTTTTCTTGATAACACTACTCTGAATCCACCAGTTGTTAATTATCTAGTACCCAATCTCCCTTTTCAAGAGCAACCTCATAATCTAATACCTCTAGTCATGGCACAACCTACTTTTCCATTTCCTCTTCCAAGTATTGTAACCAATGCTAATCTTAAGAACATACCTCCCACTACTCTTCCAAAGTTCTATGGCCTTACAACTGAAGACCTTGATACTTTCTTGTTTGAATTTGATATAATTTGTTGTAGTTTTGACTACAACACTGATGACCACAAGCTGAAATTGTTTCTGTAGATGCTCAAAAATGGTTCGCATCTACAATTTCATCACTTCTTCATACTAATTTGTCCCATTTTCTTATTCTACTAACTATGATCTTTTGGAAATTTTTTATCATACTTTATCATTTGTACCCCCTTTCACATCATTTCATATCAACTCAGAATCACCCCAAATCAACCCGAAATCACTTGAAATCACCCCAAATCAAATTGGAATCACTCAGAATCACCCCAAATCAACTTGAAATCACTTGGAATCAATCCTAGTCAACCCAAAACATATCAAACTACTCCTAGGTATTGTTGTGGCTTTTAGTGCCTTGGAAATCGATCAACCTATCAATCTTATCAATATGACCTTAGTATTGTCGTGGCTCTCAGTGCTAGGTCAAACTATCATTCATGTCATTCAATCTTTGATGTTGTTGAAGCTTTCAATGTCAAATCATGGCATCATCAACCATTTTAATAATATTGATAGTGTCCATCAATGTTATTATGATCAACATTCTCAATCAACCTCAATCCTGTAGCTTTTGCAATGTCAATTAAATGTTATGTATCAATCAATTTGTGTCATGTGTCCTTGGCATGTTATCAACTTCAATCAATCAATTTGACCATGGCTTTTGTCTACTTTTCATCATCTTATTCGATATCTATCATAATCACATTTTCATCAAAGGGTACAATTGCATTCATTTAATTAATTTGGCCAATCATTTACTAATTTTCTCTATAGGATTAAATAACCCATAATTTAATCCTATTTTTATTTCTAATTATTCTTCCTAATTATTATCCTTGTTGGTGTAAATAAGTATTTACTTATTACACTTACTTAAGTTTTACTTAGGTTAATGCATTATTTAATTATTTTGCATTATTTTATTATTATTTTAGATGAGACACTTAGGAGTTTGTGAACTCTCATTGAGTTACACAACTCTAATTAGGCACATGGTGTCTACAACACAGGAGTATGCATCATTCACTAAGTTGTTGTGATGACAACATAGTTTTCTACACTCCTTATTTAGCACATGTTGTCTACTCCACAGATTTGCGTGCTACACCATTGTAGTCTTATCCTCACATCATCACACTTAACCCTGTGCTTAATGGAGGATAATCCATATCTAGTGGACATGTGCCTGGTTGTATGACATGTCATGGTGCTGACTTCTATGCATTCTAGAAGCTCTCTTGAGGCCTTTATAATCAAGCACTCCTAGTGTACTCTTGTATCCAATTATTGAATGAATATCGTCATTCTGATCATACTCTGCCTATTTTGGTCTACTATGTGTTTGTGTTGAGTTCTTTTGTTCTTGGGTGAATTCTAGCATAAGCCAAATTCTTACATGGTATCAGAGCTAAAGAGGATTCTCATCACATAGCCATTTGAGATCATTCATGATTCAACACCTCAATTTTGGAGTATCTACAGAAATTGGGAGCATCTAGAGCTAGATCTAACCTCTCCATTCCATTCGGAGCACTGATTTGGTGAAGATTGACTATAAATTCGCCTATCTTGGGTGAAAGTTGATTGTGAGGCAAATTTTTTTTTGCAAGCCGACATCCAAAGGACCGATTTGCAGAATTGGTATGATCATTTCAGATTTGTACATTTAATTCTTAGATCTATTTTTTTTCATCTGCATCTTTGCTATTTTTTTTTCAGATCTGCATCATTTTCTGAATTTTTTTTGGCCATAGGGCTATAGGGGAGATTTTTTGCAGGTGAAGATTGAAGCTTGTTGGTGCAAATCAAATATATGCATCACATTCAGAAGGTCCAAAAACCCCCAGATCAGATTTTGTTTCATCCAAATTGGACATCTAAGGCAAAATCTAGAGCCATTTGTTTTTTGGAGGCGCGACGGCGATTCAAAAAAAATAACAACAGTAGTGATTTTCAAATAGCAATATCTTCCTCATACGGACTCCTTTTTGTGAGCAATTTTTTTTGTTTTGGGGTAAGATTTTGGGATCTACACATTGGTGCAAGTGGTTTGAGATCTCTGTTTCTGAATTTTTTTGCAACTCCAAAATCTTGAATTTTGCCACTTAAAATGCTTTGTACGGGCTCATCTAGATTCCAAATCAGGTTCCATTTTTTTTGAAAGTGCTTTTTTTTTAATCTACTTTCCAGATCTGGCATCAGATTGTAGTGTTGTGCGGACAAAATTGCCACTTTCAGCAATAGGGCCTTTCTTTGCTTTGTAATGCTTCAGAATTGTAGCACATTGTAAAGTTTCAGATTTGTACTCTATCAAGAAGTTGTAACAAGAAAAATCAGAAGTCCACGAAGGCCAAAATTGGCAAGTGCCCCATTGTAATCGCACTACTGATAAAGTGCCCAAAGCATCTATTTTGGGGGGGTTTCTTGATTTAGTGAAAAGGGGGGGTATTCTTGGTGTTGTGTTCTCTCTTTTCTGCAATTTTCTTTCATTTTCTACATTATGGGCAACTTTAAGTTTTCTAAGTTAACTCCTCATAACTATGCTATGTGGTCTATCAAAATGTTGTATCACTTAATGCATAATGGAGTTTCACAATATGTAGATGGTACTCTTCCTAAACTAGCAGATGCTAATGTATCAGCAAGTGAAATTTTAGAATGGGTAGCCATGGACAGGAAAGCCCTAGGTGATATATGTTTGGGGGTAGATGATAAAATCATGTATCAAATCAAGAAATGTACTACATCCAAGGAAGCTTGGGATACCCTCGAAAGCCTTTATGGTAAAGTGCCTGAAGAAGATGTGTTCAAGATTGAAGATGAGCTAGTTTCCTTAGATCCTAAGTCATATGACTCAATAGAAGACTTCATCATTAAGGTGAATGAATTAAGGACAAAGCTTACTGATTGTGGGAGTTCTATCAAAGATGACAGACTAATCTATCTCATCCATAACAAGCTGCCATCTGAATATTCCACATTTGTATCTTCTTTTAACATCTCAAAAACTACCTTAGGGTTTGCCTACAAGAAAATCACTTTTGATGAATATGCTAAACTGTTGGATGAAGAAGAAAGGAAGTTGAAAATAATGGGGATTCTCAAATTACCTCAGTCCAAAGCATTGATGGCTAATGAGGGTTATCAACATTTAGCTGGACAATCTTCAAATAAAGGAAAGGGTACAAAGAAATGAAAGAGTAAATATGAGGATACAGAAAAGACAACACCTCAATCCAATCAACATGGCAAGTCCTTGAATTCCAACAAGAAAGGGGACAATAATAAGGAGAAGAAGAAGTGTGCTTATTGCAAGAAAAATGGTCATGAAGAGCATGAGTGTTATCTTAAACAGATTAATGAATTGACCAACATCATGAAGAAAAATAATGTTCCATTGCCAAATGCTTACAAGGAGAAGGGATCTTCTTCAGATTCAAAGGGCAAAGGGCAAGCATTCATGGAAAATGAAAACTCTTTGAAGGAATGGATATTTGACTCAGGTGCCTCATATCACATGGGTTCTTCAAGAGAGGATTTTTCTTCAATGAATCGCTCAAGGGTACCACACATCTTCATGGGGAATAATAGAAAAATGGAAGTTGAAGGAAAAGGAAATGTGGAAATGGAAAATGGAGAGTTTCAAGAGGTTCTCTATGTTCCAAACCTAAGTTTGAATCTCCTCTCAATCTACCAAGTCACTCACCATGGAGATGGACATAGAGTTGAGTTCCTTCTTGACTCAGTAAAAGTGCACAGTCTTAAAGATGATTCCTTGGTTGCAGTAGGAAAAGTGAATGATCACAAGAGGTTGTAATCTTTCTTGCATTTTGTATCCAAGACTCCTTCAAAGGCCTTATTATCACAATCACATTCAAACATGCAATTATGGCATGAGCGGTATGGTCATCGCTATCTTCAGCAGCTTAGCACATACCACATGGTCAAAGGTCTACCTCAAATCAACTTTTCTAAGGGTAAATGTTAATCAGATTCAGTGGATATGCATCCAGAGGGGAAGTTACAAAGAGGGAAATCTTCTAGAGCAACTAGTGTTCTTCAAATGGTTCACATGGTATTAGCAAGTCCTTTTGCATTCATCCAAGGTCGCTACATACTTACCTTAGTTGATGACTTTTCAAGGTTCACTTGGGTCTACTTTCTGCATAGTAAGGGTGAATTTTTGGATGTATTTCTAGACTTCAAGGCTCACCTAGAATGGCAATTTAGAAAGGCCATCAAAGTACTCCAAATGGACAATGGAAACATGGATGTGAACAAAAGACTTAAGAACTTTTTAGACATGAGGGCATTGATCTTCAAACTCCTTCAGCATTCAGTCCGTATAAGACATATGTTGTAGCATTGAGGATTAGAACTCTTAAGTCTATGGAAAGTTGCATGATTCATGCCAAGTCTCTAGATCCATCATTAGAAGTCAAAGAAATCTCAAGTGCCACTCACATTCTTAATCATTCTACTCATCCAACCTTAGATGGAAAAACTCCTTTTCAAGCATGGTGCGATAGAAAACCTATTGTGACACACTTCAAAGTCTTCAGTTATCCAGCATGGGCAAACAGATCTTCCAGGGGTCGCAAGACACAATCATCTTAGCCTTGTACTTTCATTGGTTATGAAGATAGTGTGAAGGCATATAGACTTCTAGATCTTGAGACACATCAAATTTTTGTGGAGAAGGATGTACATTTTGAGGAAAGTTCTACAAGCTTGTCCTCTACTCCTCTTCGTAGATCATACAGTGTGGATACTAATAGTGACACCGGCGATAGTGCTTCAATAGATTCAGATATGTGAGGTTCTATCAATAGATATAGTGTGAGGTCACTTCTTTTGTTCAGTCCACATGCATACATTGCTACAGTGATAGGTCCATAACAGAAGGGTACTTCTAGTCTTCCAGATATAGGTTTAGTGATAGATTTGGAAGACAATATTAATGATTTGCCACTTCTTCTTGATGCAAAATTTTTTTCTTCAGTTGTCATGAGGGTTCCAAACTCTCTTGTTCATCCTCTACATGATCAATCATCACAAGTTGAAGTGATTGTGGATACTCATTATCAACAGTTGCAGTAGGGTTCTTCATCAGTTGTAGAGATAGATAGTTCTTTGGGAGGTTCTTTAGCCAGTTAGCAGGTTTCAAAGACATCACTTATCCATGGGATTCTTTCCACAAACAGTGGAAGCGTCTCATTTGTACCTTTGGCATTATTTCTTCCTAAGGGGAGGAACACCATTCTGCAGTCTTGGATCAGCTTCTTCATTGGAGCATTCACTCTTTGACATGGGGGGGGGGGGGAGCCCATCTTATCTCTCTTCCTCTTCTCATCATTCTCTTATGTATATATTGGATGTATGTCGTAATGGGGGGGTCTTGATTACTCCATCCATCAATGCATCCTGCTTTATCTCTCTTTTTGGGGGAGGGTTTTTCCCATGAGGTTTTCCCTCTTTCCCCTCTTTATGGGAGATTGCATATCATTATGTACATGGGTACCTAACATGGCCTAGTAGCCAAGACCCATCTTGCATTTCATCCTAGATTGCGTAAGCTTAAGGGCATTCCCATAACTTGCACTTAAGGGGGGGTGTTGGTGTAAATAAGTATTTACTTATTAAACTTACTTAAGTTTTACTTAGGTTAATGCATTATGTAATTATTTTGCATTATTTTATTATTATTTTAGATGAGACACTTAGGAGTTTGTGAATTCTCATTGAGTTATGCAACTCTAATTAGGCACATGGTGTCTACAACATAGGAGTATGCATCATTCGCTGAGTTGTTGTGATGACAACATAGTTTTTCGCACTCCTTATTTAGCACATGTTGTCTACTCCACAGATTTGCGTGCTACACCATTGTAGTCTTATCCTCACATCATCGCACTTAATCCTGTGTTTAATGGAGGATAATCCATATCTGGTGGACATGTGCCTAGTTGTATGACATGTCATGGTGTTGACTTCTATGCATTCTAGAAGCTCTCTTGAGGCCTTTATAATCAGGCACTCCTAGTGTTCTCTTGTATCCAATTATTGAATGAATATCATCATTCTGATTATACTCTGCCTATTTTGGTCTACTGTGTGCTTGTGTTGAGTTCTTTTGTTCTTGGGTGAATTATGGCCTAAGCCAAATTCTTACAATCCTCAATTAATTAATTTTATTTGCAAACCATGGAAATTTACAATTTCCTAAGTTCCATTTTCCATCATTAATTCCATTTTCTACTAATTCTTATTTTGTGGAATAAGAGGAATTTTAATTCGAATATTCCATAAAATATTGCATCATGGGATTTTTCACAATCAAATATTCTTACCTCTTACGCATGTCCCTATTTGGCTTATTTGTCATAGATTCTTGGCTTTAAGTGGGTTATGATGCATCATAGATTCTCTTTTGCATTTAGCCAAGTTTGACTTGCATGCATCTTAGAATCTTACATATTGGCATATTTTGTCATATGCATCATAGATTCTTGAAGGAATCTCTTGCCACATCGTATTTCAATGGGTGGAAAATCCAATGCTCTCATCCTCCATAAAATGGACACTCTTTCTCTCATTTTTGGCCTTCTTGAATCTTTGGGTCTTCTTCTTGAATCCTCAAATCCTTGAATCCTTGAATCTAAATCCTTGAGGTCTTTGCATTTTCACACCATTTCCTCCCAAGCTTAAAATCACACTTCTAGTATTCTCATGGTACTATCAATATCATAGGATTTTTATTCAATCTTGTGTGCACTACAGGCAAATTGGAGCTACAATCATTTGGAGAAGAAAGAAGGACATGGGAGCTACAAATGAAAGAGGGAGTTTCTATTGCTTTCTTTATTAGTTTGGCTTTCATCATAGACTAGTGGGTGCTAATGTATGATTATTTAGTTTTGTGATTTTCTCATAGTATGTTATGCTTTCAACCCATTTTTTGGTCTCCACATTTGGTGAACCCGACGTGAACATGCATATCTAACTTGGGTTTTCTTGTTTTGTGTTTGTAGGTGCAAGGAAGTAGCTCACTTGGAAGGGTATAATGACTATTTGCTCTTCTTTTTCACACCTAGATTAATCGAGGGGCCCAGTACAATTCTCATATGCTCTTGTTTCATGCATTCTATTAGCTTGCTGTCCTATGGTGCACTCTGCTCTATCAAGGCGCACTTGGGACCGCTCAGAGCAGTTTTAGGAGTCCAAAAGCCACCAAAACCTCTTTTTGCTATTTCTAACTTCCCAAATGTGCCGAAAAAAAACCAACTACACCCAAATGGGCCCCAACTACATCATTGATGTAGTCTACACTATTTGGGCACACTTGGGAGTGTAGCTTTGAAAATTTGAATTTCTGGATCTTCATTAGGCACTATTTCCCCATAGTCTTGCACTTGACTTCCCAACTATGACCAAAAACTACTAACTGCACCCAAATGGGCCCCAACTACATCATTAACATAGTCTGCACTGTCTGGGCATACTTGGGAGTGTTCTGAGCCATTTTGGCCTCCTGGGGAGCCATCTACTCTATCAGAGCACACCTGGGTTCATAGAAAGCACATGCATCAATCATAATCTACATCTAAGGTTCCTAACAATCTTTAGGACATAGATTAGATGATTTTGTGTTATTGATGGTCTATTTGTAGCATGTGGTGATCATCAGATGAAGACATGATCATAAACTACTAATGCTTTCTTTGTAGGATGCCGTCAAAACCTTTGTGTGTCTTTGAAAACTATGTGTGTGGATTTCCTAGATTAGAGAACACTTCATTTAGTGCTTAAAATGAACCTTTTTCTTCTCTGCCTAGTGTGTCTATAGTGTTAAATCCCTAGGGGTTGCATTGGACATATCCTCTCCCCTCGATATTCATGGATCTTGGGTGTAAGAGAAATCCGTGTAACTTCTATAGGAGGTGTACCTTGGACCAAGATACTCGATATTGGGTTTTCCAGGGGATGACCTTAGAGTAGTAACGGGCGAAAAGCCAGGTCAACATTCCAGCCACTATATAAAATTTGATTACAGTGAAAGGTATGTCAGTGGTATTGCTATGTGATAGCTCTCCTCCAGTACCCTTGTGGTGCATCAAACCCCGGTTCTTGGGGTTGGGAGACCTTCTGAGGAAGTTTATCCTTCACTTGCCGAATGGAATACCCTTACTAAAAACCATGTTTTAGTGGCCAAAATCCTTTCTATCCACTGGCTCAAGGGGTCACCCATGCCCGTGAAGACATCCTACATTCTCGCGGTCCTTAGTAGAGGCAACAGTCCCTTGGGAAGTCATGCCCCTTGGGAAGTGAATCTTGGTAGCCCCAAGAAGTTAGTGCACTATAAGGGGGAGCCTGTGGTGCCAAGATCATAGGTTGTCCACTCTAGATAAGCACGGATGAACTTCGGTTCAAGTAGGAATTCAATGGATACAGTCCTAAAAGCCTAGGTTGTGATGTGTTTGTTAACTTTTAACAACAACTATTCTTGTCTTAATGTATCTTGCTTGTGTCTAAAACATAATCAAGATAAAAGCCAAAATTTTAAATTTGCAGCTTGGATATCATTTGAACTTTTCAAAACATCACACATTGCCAAAATATTTCAACCTTTATCAAACTTTGCAAACTTTGGTTCAACACAGTCAAACCTTGGAAAACATGGTGACTTGTGTTCTTAAATGTGCTTGGTAAAACGTAGATCTTACACTTGCATAGACTTCACTTGCATTCACCCTAGTATAGGCCTCATTCATGCATCATATAGACTTCATATTGCACTTTTTAGTCCTCATTTAGCATCTATTACCTTTCATATTGCATCCATTTAGGTTAAGTTTACCTCCCTTAGTTTTTGCATTCCCATCCCAAAATCAGCACTTTGCATTCACCACCTTGCATCTTTGGATACCTATTCATCATCTTGACCAATTTATCCATCATTTCGAGTGTACTAACCATCATTTTGAGAATTCATACTAGCCCTAACATTGTCCCCTACTATTAGCTCTCTGTGATATCAATCTGGAAACCATATCTCCCAGAATTGCCCTATTTTCAGGCCAATTTACCAACTGTACCCAGAAACTACCAACTGCATCCAAAAACTACCAACTATGTCATTGAGATAGTCTAAATTGTTTGGGCACACTTGGTCGTCTTGAGACCTAGTTTTGGGTTCCAAATAACATTTTGGGGCTTCAACAGTGTCCTTAGCCTTGCACTAGCTTGCCCAGATATGCATTCTGCATCACCTTGTCTTTAGTACCTTCACTTAAGACATCATTATATATTTCATAACCTTTTTTATACAGCTCCCAACCCACCTAACATCAACCCCAACATCTTAGCTTCCTGGCATATCAGTTTGGCAACCATACCCTTTAGAATCAACAAATATTCTTCCTAGCTTACCAACTGCACCTAGAAACTACCAATTGCGCCCAAACTGGCTCCAAGTGTGGCAATGATGTGGTTGGTATTTTTATGGTGCACTTGGAATTTTAGGGCACACTTGGGTACCTACATGACTCTTTTGGGCCTCCGAACTGCGCTTTAGGACCCCAAAACTGCATCTAGGAGCCTCTACACCTCCCCGTTCTGCACTTGACCCAAAATCATATCTTACACCCAAAATCCCATTTTGCATCATAGTAATTGTCCATATCACACATCTGCTTAGCATTACCACCATTTTGAGTCCTTGAAACATCATTTTGAACCCCCAAAACCTTCGAATTCAGTAAAAAATCTAGACAAAGTATGAGTCTTAGAGTATCTCCTAGTGTTGACGGATAATGGATCTTGACTAGTCTTTTTATCTTTTCTTATCATTTTCTTGGCTGAAAGTCTATCTATGTCTTGATATATTTGACCTTGTCATCTTTTTCAATTTGATCTTTTCATCTTTTATCAATTTTTTGGTCAAGATCCAAAGTCCTTTATCACAAGGTTAAACTCCTAGACAAAATACTTTCTAAAAGGTTTTACCTAACGTTCAAAACCTTCCATATACCCTTGTCATAGCATAATCATATCCATAGCATCCCCAAACATCATTTTGACTTACC
The DNA here is from genome assembly GCA_028749045.1 of Cupressus sempervirens. Lineage (NCBI taxonomy): Eukaryota > Viridiplantae > Streptophyta > Pinopsida > Cupressales > Cupressaceae > Cupressus > Cupressus sempervirens. The sequence continues at coordinate 16,764,103 of CM053789.1, read as the reverse complement.
CTAGTGGTATATCCCCTTCATCTTGCATGGTCCAAACCTTAGCATCATTCTCACTACCAAACCCTATTAGATTACCCATCAACCAAATTGCCTTCTCGATCATTTACCTTCATTTTGCATACCCTCAAAACATCACCTTACATTTTGCATTTGCATAACATCCCTAGAACATTTTCACTTTGCACATCTAAACTCTAATTCATTTAGAATTTCCTCACATTGCATAACACTTAAAAACCCCCCCAAAAAAACTCATATCTTGCATATCCACCGCTCTAAATCACTCAAAACACTCAAAATTTCTATTGTATCTACATTCTTAGGTATCATGCTACTAAGACATAATCAGCTTAGAGACTCGAGGATCTTTATCAACCTTTGTTTTCTGAGGCACAAGCACAACCAAAACCTCGTCCAAGATAGAGAAAGAGCAAGAAAACCCAACAAACCTTTGATGAAGACCAAATCGAGGCATCACAACCATTACTAGCAGACCCCTTGAACATGTATCTGCAAGATCCTCATAATCAAGCTATGGCACAAAAAACCTTGAACAATACACCCATCATGAGATTTCCCCCAAATACTTCCCCCACACATGGGATGGTTCAATGGAGTCCTGACTTTGAGCCTATATTCGTGCCAATGCCACCAGGAGGAGGAAGTGTACCAACCACACCTGAAGATGAACAATCACAATCCTTTGGATATAGCCAACCTAACACAAGTACGTTCAACTATAACACATCAAACATACAACAAGGTACTTTACACCTCAGTGATGACTCTGACATTGATTATGGTATCACTAATAAAGAAATGGCTAGGGCATGTCAAGACAAAATTTTTTGCAAGAACTTCAAACATTTGGTAGCCCAAGAAATTGTCAAACTTAACCCAAACTTGGAAGGTCCTAAGTCCAAAAATCAAACCAACACAACTATTGAAAATATACAACCCATGATCAATTTGGACTTAGATAAAGGAAACCAACCTTTGAAGTTTTCAAACATGATAGTGGCACTTATAAGGTCCCATCAAGAATTAACCATCGAAATCCTCCAAAGTACATTTGAACACATCAATGTCAAACCCTTGTTTTACGAAATACCACCAATTCCTAAACACCCCAAAAGGACATTAAGACTTGATTTTAGTCACATGATGCAACAAAAAGAAGCACCTAAAGGGACTTGTGCTCTAGGGATGCCAGACATACCTTCTCTGGAGGCAAATCAACAAAGTACACCTTTTCTCCTAACTTTACCAAGTGCTATGACATCAAATGATATGGAGCCTCTCATAAGTACAACATGTGAAACATCAAGTGCAACCATCCCTATGGACACAAAAAGGAAAACTCTTATTGACATTACGCCCATTCCCAATAAGGACACGTCACATTGTCAAATCAATATGATGTCACAAGCAGGAACATCTAACACACAAAGGTACCAAAACAACAATCCAAACATAATGTTCAATTCTCAAGGACTTAGTCAAGCCCCATGACAACGACAACCTACAGTGGTACAAGGACTCAATAATTCCAAGGTGCAACCCAGTCTATATCCACTTAACACACACCCCACATATCAACAACAACATCAACCAAAATGACAACAACCTCAAGTAGGGAAAACATCCAACATTCTTAATACGTAGTCCCATGTGAACCCACTTTATCAACAACAATTTCAGCAACAATTCCAACAACAACAATCGATGTTTGCTAAACAACAAGAGCAACTCAAGCAATAGTTGGAATACCAAAGATGCCTTGAACAAAAAATTTCATACTAGAACCATTTGTTACAACAACAAAATGTGCCACAACAATGTCAACAAATACCCCTACAACAACAAGCACATACCTGGTCTCACATACAACCAACAAAGGTATCCCAACAACAACCACAACATATGGCACAAAAAAAACACATGGTAAAATAATCACAATCAATCCCACAACAAGTACCACATCAAATACCACAACAAGTTCCCCAAAAATAGGGACCCTTCTATCTTTGTGGTACAAACATACCTCTACCCCCTAGCAACACCTCATCAGACTCATCAGACATAGAAATGTCAAAACCAAGTAGATATAGTTCCCGCCACAACAAATGGTCTACTCACAGACACAAAAGATTTGAAGAAAAGACCATCATGCAAAACCCCAATGAAGAACTCTTACAACAATTCAAACAACTTTCCAAACAAGTCAAAGCATTGGGAGTCTAGAAGAAACAAGCTCTATACATAGAAAGGGACCTAAATCCTAATCCATTTGATAAAGTTCTATATATGCCTCCATTCCCAAAACACTTTGAGGCTCCAAGGTTTGAAAAATACCGAGGAAAAGGAAACCCTATTGATCACATCTAAGAATTTTGTGCCTCATGTATCAAACTCAGTGATGAGCCCACTTACCTCATGAGATTGTTTCCAAATTCTCCAGGTGGGCCTACACTTGAATGGTAATCCAAACTTCTTGGTAATATCAAATCTTGGTCAGAGCTAGTAAAAATTTTTATCTCCCACTTTGCCTTCAACATTACAAATGAGGTGACACTTTCTGATTTGTGCTCAACTAAATAGAAGATGGGAGAATCATTTATCACATTCTTACTATGTTGGAGAAGCTTAGTTAGTCAATGCTCACTAGACATTCCTGAAGAACAACAAGTAAACTTGTGCATTGAAAACTTAGTCACAAACTTAATGTATGAACTTAAAATAAAGAGTCCAAGCACCATTTCTAAATTGATGAAAAAAGGGGCTAGTATTGAAGATGCTCTTATCCATAAGGGAATCCTCAAGATAAACAAAGAAACCACAAACACCAACTTGTCTAATGACAAGGTAAAATTTTTCTCCAAAAACAAGAATGTGACTAATGATGGCATTATGGATGCCCACACGATTAGCACAACACAACCTCAACTAAATTTAAAAGGGGAAAACCCTACAAATTCATAAACCTCTAATCAAACATCAACTCCACAACAGAAAACTGAGACTTCCACGCAAGACAAAAGACATCCTAGAAGCAAGGAAAAAAAATTCACACCATTGGGAATACCACTTGAGACTGCATTACAATAGTTACTGAGTAATAACTTCCTATAGCTACCCCCAATCAAAGATGAACCATTAACTAAAGAAGATTGGTGGGATGACAAAAACTATTATGATTACCATCGCACCAAAGGGCACAAGACTTCATTGTGCTTCCAATTGAAACATGCAATACAAGACCTTATTGATGATGGTGTAATCATAGTTGATCCATCACTATTAGCATCCAACTCTGATCACACTATTTTCAAAGATCCTTTGGCGAATCATGAAAAAGAGAAACCCTCAAGTTCAAACTCAAACTCACAAGGTAATGTGAATTACACACACACTGGCTATGACTACACCATCAATTGCTTTAATGAGTCTGATTTCCATATATCCACATTCATATTGAAGGCTGAAGACCCTCATTGTGCTGTCACTACATGCCGTAGCAAGATCACCCTACCTAGAGCCCCATCTAGACCTACTCCTACTACTAGACCTGCACCCCCAAGTAGACCTACTGCTCCTACTTCATCTGATTATAGCCTTGTTGAACAAATCAAAAAAACCCCTGTACAAATATCCATTTTGGACCTACTACGTGCATCTCCCCAACATCAGAAGATCTTAGATCAAGCCCTTAAAGAGTCAGTCATCCCAGATAACATTGGTGCTGCCTAGTTCCAAGCCATGGTTGGGAACCTATCCGCATCACAGCATATCACTTTTTCCCCTCGAGATGTTCCTAAGGACAAACCTAACCATAATGATCCCCTTTATCTTGAAGTCTTCATCCATAATGCCAAAGTCAGATGTGTCTTAATAGATGGAGGAGCAGGACTGAACATCTGTACTCTTAAGGTTGTCAACAATTTGGGTTTTTCTGAAGATGATGTAGATCCCTCTCAAAGAATCACAATAAAAGCTTATGATGATGGTGAATGCTTCTCCAAAGGCGTCATCACATTACCTGTGAGAGTTGGTCTAGCTATTGAAGATACATTATTCCATGTCCTAGATATAGAAATGAATTGTAACATGATACTAGGATGCCCTTGGCTTCATGCTATGAAAGCAGTCCCTTCTATATATCATCAATGTCTAAAGTTTTCCTATCACAATGTAGAGATTACCATCCTTGGTGATCTAGATCCTTTCTAGTTTTGTGCTAATCTAAGAGATGCTACTGCATTCCAAATCCCAACAAATAATGAAGCACAACCCACAAATTCCTCTAAGTATGTGGATGCTGATATAATGCCCAGTAAAGCCAAGGAAAGGATGAAGATTGAAGACAATGGGTGTGGAGAGTACTTTATGTCTCAAGTCTCTCACATTAGGGAGTCACTAGTTTCTCTTCAATCTTATGGTAAATCACAACCACTTCAAGCACAAAATTCAGAAATCATTACAAATAATGATACTCCTATCAATGCGAATACTTCTATTTGTATAGAGAAAGAAAAAGGAGAATGAGAACCCACTTTTATATCTCCTAGCAAGTATGGACTTGGGTTTGCTATCATGTGGAAACAAGGTTATGATGGCTATAGTGATCTTGGATCTCAGAAACAAGGAATCACTGAACCTATCACTATAGAAGGAAGACCTCCTAGTTTGGGGCTTGGATTTAAACCATTACGAATAGGTCCTCCTAGTACTACGGTACCTACGTGTAAGACTATGGATGTTTTGAATGATGAAAAGGCATCTGAGGATATCTCACCTAAAACCAACAATCCTCTAGCTTCTGAGCATGACCCTAATGGTTCTACATAACCTAATACCCATATCCATAGCTTTAACCAAAACCCATTCAATACTGATGATGACATCCCCTCAAGTTATCCTAAATTGTTGGATTGGGACCAACGTGGACCACCAATTTTTGATCAATTTGACAATGATGACACTCTCATAATAGACTTTGAAATCTATGAAGGAATTATGATTGACAAACATAAAGAGGCAATTTCTTATAAAGAGAACACATTGGCATACTTTGGGGAGCCAACTCCACCTAGTTACAAAGAAAAAAGAGAAAAAGATAGCAAGCATAGGTCTCTTGGTGAAAATTGAAAGGCACCATTAGACCGTAAAAAATCAAAAGCTAAGCAGCTCCCAATGATACAAGATGAAAAATATGATGCCATGAATATCAATGTTCCAGCATTCAACATGCCACAAAGTCTTTTGGAGCTCTCTCAATAAGCATTCATATGGAAGGTCATTGGTCTCAACCCTCCCAACCCTCCCTTATATCCATTTGTTTATCTTCAAATCCAGCTACCTAATTTTCCTAGCACTGAAGATCACATCTCTATCCCACAAGCCTTTCTGTATGTCATCATCAGTTACATCCCACATGACATTTGTTTTGACCCAATAATCCTTAGATGCCTTGATTCACGAGAGACAAAAATTGTCTTACATATGGTACACGATGGTATATCTCGAGGCCTTTCTAGTGGTTTGATTTTAGCTACAGACTCAAAACAAATCCTACATAGTTATGGTCAGTCATGGATCCAGAGCTCATCAGCTAGCAACACCAACAACATATATCTTCTCATCATTTGTCAGTGACATTCTTGATTCCATCTAAAAGTTCTGAAAAATATCAAAAAAATTAGCAAAAAAGTCATGAAAAAAGTGAAAAAAAAGTCATGAAAAAATGGATGCCTTGATGAAAACTTGGCAAACAGGCGTCTCGGCATGAAAATTTGAGTCAAGAGAAAAATTCTGTCCAAAAGTGAAAACCTAGTAAATAGGTGCTTTGGGCAAGTACCATGGTGAAAACCTGGCAAACAGGCACCATGTGTAATTAGTGTTACTCCTCCATCTATTGCAATTCCATCTAGTCTTTTTCCCCCTATCATTCCTTGATCATATTCTTCCTATTGCAAGACATCCTTGGCTCCTTGACCATGGCTCACGAACTGGTTAATGTCCTTTGTTATCTTACCAAGCATTACCAGTCTGTACACACTCTATCATTGGCCTTTGTACATAGTTTGTGTCTTGTCTGGGGGCATATTACCTACATGGTGCATGAGTTTGAACTTGAACTGGGGGCATATCCCTAAGTGCTTTTTATCCATTGGACCTATCGCATAACGGATTGGAGCTAACACTTGTATATGCTTTTATGATCCTGAAAAAATCCTAAACATTCAAATGCGATCCTAAAAAAATCATTAAAAACCACATAATGTCTTGAAAAAGTCCTAAACATTCAAATATGATCTTGAAAAAAGCACTAAAAATCATATAATGTCTTGAAAAAATCCTAAAAATTGCATAATGTCCTGAAAAAATCCTAAAAATCCCATAATGTCCTAAAAAAATCCCTAAAAATCATAAAATGTCTTGAAAAAAATCCCTAAAAATTATAAAATGTCCTAAAATAAACTCAAAAAATCATAAAATGACTTGAAGAAATCAATCACAAAAAAAATTCAAATATCCCCAAAAACCCTAAAAATCACAAAACCCATCAAAAATTTGCAATAAACCTTGTACATATCCATTATACATAACCATTCCTTTTGTATACACACTTGCACTATGCATACTGAAACTCAAAGCACTACACTTCATTGACAATCACACTATCTAGGCAACGTGAACCAATGATCAATCCAACAGGTCACTATGAACTTATCAACTGAATCCACAACTAGAACTATCACATTATCAACATGTCAAACACTATCTACGCACCTAAAAAATTTAACAAGAATGTCATAATGGACAAGAATAGCTGTTGACTCATGCTGTTTAGTGAGTGATTTATTTTTGCTTTGTTTTTCTTTGATCATGTTCCTATGTCACTCAATGATATAAAACTGATCTATGAGAGTGGCCGAGATGGTTCATGGTCATCTTTTTCTATTTTTGTCTATTACAATGTACCTTTGAGAGTCTAGGGCATGTACATATGCCTTAGGAAGGACAAGGTCATTCTCTATCTACATCGTGCTTGTTTACACAAAAGGCTTGCATTTTCGCTCTAGCCCTTTATGCCATGATGCATTGCATTCCGTTTGCCATATCAAAATAAAGCTCCATTTGACATATAGTGCATTTTCTAGAAGAAAAAGTATTTCCATCATACTAACATCTCCTCATATCATCTTTCCTTTTCATCTCATTCTCCATCACCATACTCATGTCTTCTGATTCACCAAATCATCTTCATCTTGCATTCATGCATTCTGGCATCATCTTACACTATCAATCAACTTTTCATGGCTTTCCACCTATTTCAACCTCAATCTAAAATTTGTCTCATAATATTTGACCAAATATGACCATTTTTGATGATTTCACTCATTTTATAACATCTTTCCATCATTTTGGGCATGCACGCAAAGTTTTGGGGCATTTCGAGTCTAATCGGGCTATTTTTGGCCCCCTGAGCCTTCTCGGGCACATTTTTCATTTCTTGAGACCACTTGGGCTTCCCAAGTGCATCATTGATGCACTTGGTGCTGTCATGGTGCACTTGGTCTTACCAATTGCATCAATGATGCACTTGGTTGAGTTTTGGGCATAGTTGGGGACCTAGGATACCCAGAACTGCTCTTAGAGCCTCTAGATTGCACTCCGGAGGCCATAACTTTTGCATTTTAACTCAGATTTGCAATCCATCAATTGAGTTGGATTTGAATCTTTTTTTTTGGAAAACATGAATTATAATTTTCATCATTTTGTGTCATTCTTGAGTGGTAACCCATGCAATTACTCTCGGGCTCCCGATTGACCTTGTTCTGCACTCTGGAGCCCATAACTTTTGCATTTTAACTTAGATTTGCAATCTATTAGTTGTGTTGGATTAATCTCTTCATGGTGGAAAAAATGAACTATAATTTTCATCATTTTGTGTCATTCTTGAGTGGTAAACCATGCAATTACTCTCAGGCTCCCCATTGACCCTGTTCTGCACTCTGGGCCTCATAACTGTCACATTTTAGCTCTGATTTTCATTCTATCAGTTGCTATGGTTTTATGTTCTTATTGTTGATAAATTGACTTATCATATGCTTATCTTAGTCAATTTCTTGAGGGGGCACCCATATATATATTCGTTACTGGGGCATGTTGTGGCTTTCTCATTAGTTATTCATTGATACAACACTCCAAATCACATTGTATCAAATAGGGGCAAAATGTAGATGCTCAAAAATGGTTTGCATCTACAATTTCATCACTTATTTATACTAATTTATCCCATTTTCTCATTCTACTAACTGTGATCTTTTGGCCAAAATTGATCATACTTTATCATTTGTACCCCCTTTCACATCATTTCATATCAACTCGAAATCACCCTAAATCAACCCAGAATCACTCAAAATCACCCTAAATCAACTCAAAATCACTTAGAATCACTCAGAATCACTCAAAATCAGTCCTAGTCAACCCAAAACATATCAAACTGCTCCTAGGTATTGTTTTGGCTTTTAGTGCCTTGGAAACTGATCAACCTATCAATCTTATCAATCTGACCTTAGTACTATCATGGCTCTCAGTGCTAGGTCAAACTATCATTCATGTCATTCAATATTTGACATTTTTGAGGCTTTAAATGTTAGATCATGGCATCATCAACCATTTTAATAATATTGACAATGTCCGTCAATGTTATTATGATCAAAATTCTCAATGAACCTCGATCCTGTAGCTTTTGCAATGTTAGTTAAATGTTACGTATCAATCAATTTGTGTCATGTGTCCTTGGCATGTTATCAACTTCAATCAATCAATTTGACCATGGTTTTTGTCTACTTTTCATCATCTTATTTGATATCTATCATCATCATATTTTCATCAAAGGGTACAATCACATTCATTTAATTAATTTGGCCAATCATTTACTAATTTTCTCTATAGGATTAAATAACCCATAATTTAATCCTATTTTTCTTTCTAATTATTCTTCCTAATTATCATCTTAAATTAATTAATTTTATCTGCAAACCATGGAAATTTACAATTTCCTAAGTTTCATTTTCCATCATTAGTTCCATTTTCTACTAATTCTTATTTTGTGGAATAAGAGGATTTTTAATTCGAATATTCCACAAAATATTGCATCATGGGATTTGTCACAATCAAATATTCTTACCTCTTACACATTTTCCTATTTGGCTTATTCATTATAGATTCTTGGCTTTAAGTGGGTTATGATGCATCATAGATTCTCTTCCGCATTTAGCCAAGTTTGACTTGCATGTGTCATAGAATCTTATATATTGGCATATTCTATCATATGCGTCATAGATTCTCAAAGGAATCTCTTGCCACATCGCATTTCTATGGGTAGAAAATCCAATGCTCTCATCCTCCATAAAATGGACACTCTTTCTCTCATTTTTGGCCTTCTTGAATCTTTGGGTCTTCTTCTTGAATTCTCGAATCCTTGAATCCTCGAATCTGAATCCTTGAAGTCTTTGCATTTTTTCACACCATTTTCTCTCAAGCTTAAAATAACACTTCTAGTATTCTCATGGAATTATCAATATCATAGGCTTTTGTTTCAATCTTGTGTGCACTACAGGCAAATTGGAGCTACAATCATTCGGAGAAGAAAGAAGGACATGGGAGCTATAAACGAAAGAGGGAGTTTCTATTGCTTTCTTTATTAGTTTGGATTTCATGGTAGACTAGTGGGTGCTAACATATGATTATTGAGTTTTGTGATTTTATCATAGTATGTTATGCTTTCAACCCATTTTCTGGTCTCTATAGTTTCCAGCAACATTGAAAGAATCAACTCTATGATGGTTCATGGGCTTAGGAGCCAATGCAAGAGGAAGTTGAGATGAGATGTAAACTTTATTTATGGATAAGTAAAAAGAGTATTGCAAAGCATCTAGTTCAAGAGGAGATGATGTCTTCAGGATATCCAAGAAGGAGGAAGAAACATTGGAAGACTATGTTTCACATTTGCTATATACACTGTAGAAGAACCCTCAACATGCATTGTTTGAGGATTCACAAAAAGCTAGTCTTTCTAAGAGGTATGAATGATGACTGTCTAGAAGCATTGGAACTAATGGATAGTGGTGATGTATATCAAACTTCTTGGGATGACCTCAAGAAGATCTTTGAGAACTATTCAAGGTCAATCATGAAGAAAGGTCGAGGACCTCATTCCACAGTCACTAAAGGAATCAGTCAAGGCATTTCAAAGCTCAAGATATCTAATCTATTGTCAGATTTCAAACAAGACATCATCAATGATGTTGCTACACATTTGGACACAATGAATACAAAGAAGAAGCAAGTTGAAGCTAAGTTACAACTAGCTAAATACTGCCCTCATTGTCAGAAGCAGAAGAAGGATTGCCAATGTAAACTAGTCACAAGCATGGAGAACCAACATCTTCCAACTGAGTACATAAAGATAGATGGAGATGATGAGCAAGTATTATTTGTTTCTCAATGCTGACCATGGGACCAACATCAACGTATGCCTCACGAGCCCTTGAAAAATTCAAATTCATATGGTAATCAATGGCAAAACCATAATCGCCAAGGTCCTCTACAAAATCAACCCTATTGGAACAATGCTGGGCAAAAAAACTAGCAACAATCCCAATGGCCTTAGAATTCCCAACCACCTTAGCCTAACCAATAGAGTAACCAATGGTAGAACCAACATGACTATTGGAAAAATGAGCAGAACCAATGGCAACCACCCCAAGGGAATTAGCAGTCTACAAACCAATGGAGGGGATCTCAACAATGGCCTAACCAAAATAATAGTGCTCCAAAATTGACATCTCTAGTTCAGTAACCTGCTCTAATGCCACCACCTATAAATTTTGGACCTCAAAAGAAAACATGCCAAACCCAAATAGCCAATAGCCATAGCAAGCCATGTATAGTACTGATGCTTAGTAGTATCCTACTTACACTTTGAATGTTGCTGATATACATTTGAGATCTTGTACAACTTTACCAACACCTAAACCACCTCTTATAACTGAAATACTATACTCTCCTATAGCATCAGAACCATCAGTTGCTGAAATAGTTGACTCAACCAATGTTACTATGTCAACCCTAGCTCAACCAGTAGTAGAACCTCCTTTTCCAAAAAAGCTAATACAAAAGAAACCTGAACAAACAAAGGAACAATCTTTTGATATTGTTGACCAGTTAAAAAACATGCATGTCCAAATACCTCTATTTTAATCCATTAAAGATGTTCTAGTTTATGGAAAAGCTATTAGGGAAGCCTAATTGAAAAAATTTGGATGGAAGAAAAAGGACCCCACCATAGTCCATGTTGTGGGACAATTGGCTGACATCATGCTAGGGAAATTGATCACACCAAAATATTTTGATACAGGAAGTCTAGTAGTGAATGTTAGTATAAATGGTCAATTTGTTAAAAATGCTTTAATAGATCTTGGAGCTGCCATAAATGTTATGACCAAGGATACTATAAAGAAGTTGAAAATATAAGGACTAAGGGCTATACCAACAATTTTGCAACTTGTAGATAGTTCTATTGTTACCCTTGATGGGATGATAGAAAACATAATTGTAACCTTATATTCTCAAGACTATCCTACAAACTTCATGATTTTATTCCCCAAAGTTAATCTATTTGGTTATCTTGTTATCCTAGGTAGACCATGGTTAGCCATAGATGATGCAAATATAAGTTGTAGATCAAGGAATATGACCATATCAAATGGCCAAGCAAGAAATAAATTTGATTTATATCCTCTAGCCCAATCATTACTAGATTTAAGCACATATGTTTGGCTATATTTAGGGGATGAAGAAGAAGAGTTAAATTCTCTAGTATAGCTTATGATGTTGCATAGACAGTCTTTTCTAAAATTGCAGGAGGAAGATTCAGTACTTCAAAACATCCTCACTAATAGTTGTGTGGTAGAAAAAGATATATCTGGAAGTTCTATGTTGGAATCAATCACATATAAGGAATGTGATAAGAATTATACTTTGCTCAAAGAACCTAAAATTCTTTATCTAGTTTTACCTTGTGAATTAGAAGCAAGTCCAATCTTTGAAGCTTCTACGATGGAGTCCACCACTACTGTTGAACTGACTAAAGGCCATAATCTCTATGTTAATCCCAAATTAACACCCACACAGATGGAATAGTTGAAAGAATTGCTTCAAAGGCATGAAAAGGCCTTTGCATGGGACTATAGTGATATGAAAGGGTTGAATCCTACACTATGCACTCATAGGATATACATCAATGAAGGTTGTCTACCACTTTGTCAACCCCAGAGAAGGATAAATCCAAGCCTTAGAGAGATAGTTAAAACTAAATTGCAAAAATTGCTTGATGTTGGTTTTATTTATCCTATATCTGATAGTAGATGGGTGTCACCCCTGGTCATAGTGCCTAAAAATGGAGGAAAATGGAGAATTTGTGTAGATTATAGAGAGTTGAACAAAGGTACCAAAAAGGATCACTTTCCTTTACCATTCATAGACCAAGTTCTGGACACATTAGTTGGAAAGAAGTATTTCTCTTTTCTAGATGGGTATAGTGGTTATAATCAAATCAATATTGCTCCTAAAGGTCAATACAAAACCATATTTACATGTCCATGGGGTACTTTTGCATACTCTCTTTTACCATTTGGTCTATGTAATGCTCCTACAAAATTTGAATGAGCTGTTATTAGCATCTTTGCTGATATATCACATGATTGTATAGAAATCTACATGGATGAATTCACAACATTTGGAGTCACTTTTGAAGAAGCCATGGTGAATATTTAAAAGGTTTTGGTAAGATGTGAAGAACATAATTTGGCACTTAACAGTGCAAAGTGTTTCATGCTCATGCAAGAAGGCATGGTACTTGGTAATTTCATATCAGCTATAGAAATACAAGTGGATCTAGTTAAGATAGAGGTAATTCAAACATTTCCCATACCTACAAAGTCAAAAGATGTAAGATCTTTTCTAGGTCATACTAGATATTATAGACATTTCATAAAATATTTCAGCAAAATAGCTAGTCTCTTTTATAAGTTACTCACAAAAGAAGCTGAATTTAGTTGAACATCCGAATGTGATGAAGCCTTCCTGCAGCTTAAGAAAATTTTGACTATAGCCCCAGTTTTACAAGGCCTTGATTGGAATTTACCTTATCACATATATACAAATGCCTCTGATGATGCCATATGTACACTCCTAGCACAACAATCCCAAAATCTTGAAAATGCAATCTACTATATCAGTAAGAGCCTTCATGGACCAGAGCTGAACTACACTGTGATTGAAAAAGAATTATTAGTAGTAGTTTATGCCCTAAACAAATTTTGGCATTACATAACTGAATATTCCATATTTTTTCATACTAATCATGTAGCAATTAAATATCTCATGAACAAACCTGCTATAATAAGTAGGTTAGCAAGATGGTTACTATTGTTGCAAGAGTTTGATATAAATATTATTGATAGGCCTAGAAAAGCCAATGTTGTAGCTGATTATTTATCAAGAATCCATCATTGATTATTTATTGACACTACTTTGGTAGATGATGCATTTTTGGATGAGCATTTATTTCATATTTCTATTCAAACTCCATGGCATGCAGACATTGCTAACTACATTGCAACCAATAAAATACCAACACATTTTTCTTACAAGGAAAAGAAGTTGCTTATAGAGAAAGGTTTTTATTTCTCTTGGATAGATAATCTCTTATTCTACACTGGACCTGATCAAGTTATGAGAAGATGTTTGAGAGACGATGAGACATATGACATCCTACATGCATGTCATAATGAAATATGTAGAGGACACTTTGCAACAAAAAGAGCACCTTTCAAAATATTGACAACTAGTTATTATTGGCCTACACTTCACAAGGATGCAGTCAACTATACAAGGAAGTGTGACAAGTGTCAAAGGATGGGTCAACCAACAAGAATAGATGAAATGTCTCTTAATCCTTAGATGGCATTAACACCATTTGAAAAATGGGAAATGGACTTCATTGGTCCAATTGATCCTCCATCTAATGTGAAATCATATATTTTTGTGTGCACTAATTACCTAAAAAAATGGGTTGAAGTTAAGGCTATGAAGCATACTCATGATGAAAGTTGCTGAATTTTTATATGAAGAGATTTTTACTCGCTATGGTGTACCCAAAGAGCTAGTCACTGATCAAAGTGCACAATTCACCTCTAATCTAATCTCAAAGTTGATGAAACAATATAAAATTAGGCACCATAAATCCAATCCTTATCACCCTCAAGCTAATGGACAAGTAGAGGTCATAAACCGTGAGCTGGAGAACATCCTAACAAAACAATCCATTTGCATTATAAGGATTGGACCAACAAATTACAAGAAGTTGTTTTGGCTTACAGAACAACTTGGAAGACTAATATAGGATTCACACCATTTGATCTCTTATATGGTAAGGTAGCAATGCTTCCAATTGAATTTGAACATAAAACTCTAAGGACAACATTAGCATTGGATATTGAACTTCCTATAGTACAAAGAGAACATCTCTTGCATCTTAACTCTTTGGATGAGATGCACAAAGCTATTTTGGAACATACTGAACTGATATAGAAACAAAGGGAACAATGGTATGATTCTCATATTATCAGTAAAAATTTTTGAGTTAGTGATTGGACACTACTATATGATTCCAGATTTAAGGATATGCTAGGAAAGTTGCAAACAAGATGGCTAGGACCATATGAAATCAGTCATGTCTTTGATAATGGAGCTATTCAACTAATTACTATTGATCCGATACCTTTCAAACTATTAGTCAATGGTCATAGATTTAAATTATACAAATGGGCCCAAATGAAAGTGGGCTTCCTATAGGAGTTTCAATAGCTGGATTCAAATACAAATCAAGCAACTCTTCTTGTAGCTGAAGGTGCCAACCTTTTGACTGTTGCTCTTCAACATTAGTTTCTTTATGCATGCTCATAATAAAGACTTTATGTTCACATAAAGTTCACTTTTCTATTCACTTTTTCTTTCCATCTCATCTCTTTACCTTCCATCCATTGACCTCATCTCATTTCTTTATCTTTGATCCATCCACTTTCCACGTCATCAATTTTTCCATGTTTTCAATAAACCCCACGAGATGCTGATGGATGTTACCAATGATGATATCACTTCTGCCACCTTTTTTTTGGTACGTGCGATAATCAGATTGACAGGTATAACATTTTCAAATTATTCTTCACTTATAGTCCACAGATTTCATTAATTATATTTAATACTACATAATTTATATGATGGCAGTGTTATGCTAGTCCCTTACCCATACTAGGTTTGACAAGTGTGTACACTTGTCCAAATTTGGTAGGGGGTAGGGAAGGTCACTAATATCCAATGGTATTTCTATTTATTCATAAAGATTTTTCCCAAATCTTCACATTCCTTTCATTAATGAAAATTAATTGCCATAAGTACATAAGTGAGGTGTTGTATTCCCTATTTTTTGAATGATTTTCTATGTCAAGCTATGATATGATTTTTGTTTAAATTTTATGTGATTTGAACCCTGTTTTTGGATGATTCTCACACATATTCATGATTTACCTTCACTAAAAGCCTTATTATTGTGCATAACAATTTTTTATGACATTAATAGCCTGTTTAAACAAAAGTGTGAGTTGAGTCTATAAAATAACAAAGTAGCTTGAAGGTTGAATTCAAAAGGGGGAAAATAAAATAAATAGAGGAAGTGTTAAGAGAATGGGTGGATAGTTGCAAAGGAGAGAACTAGTGGAACACACTATGTTACTCTCAGACATAGAAGCCATATGAAGGTTTAATGCATGCAGATGGTTAGGATATTTCTCGAGTTTGATTGCATATGATGAAGAGGCGGCCACAAAATTTACAAGGACATTCGAAAAGGGTGAAGCTTTCATTTGGGGTTTAACAACAATTGCAATAAAGGAACACATTGCTAAAGTGATTGGGTTGCCTACAGTTGGAGAACATTACCCCAGCACACATGATGCAAGGTTAGCAAGAGCTCAATTTACTAGACCAGTTGATCCTCAAATGGACATTACAAAGCAAGGTTGTAAGAGAATGTCACTGCCACTGCCATACAATGAATTAGCCATGCATATTATTAGGTATTTTACATGTGAAGGTAGATTCTCATATTTACATGCACATCATTTCAAATTACTTAGTTGTGTGAGGCATAATCTTGTAGTAAACATTCCAAATTTCTTACATAATATGCCCTACATTAGTGCAGAAAAGACTCAAAAAAGAAAAGAAAATTTTGTTACTCATCACACCTTAATCAAGTTATTGATAGAGAGGTCATTTAGGGATGTATCTCCCATGACATGGGATGAATTTGTGCAAGCCAAAACTCTGCAACCCCAAGCCACCCCTAGTGAATAGCCTAGTGAAGAAAATATAGCTCCCACTAGTGAGCTTGTTGAAAAAAATACCCAAGAGATTGAAGCCAAAAAGACCCAAGAAATTGTGCAAGAAACTATCTTTGTTCAAGAAAATGTATCTTCACCTGTGTAAGAAACCCTAAAACCTACTTCTAGTAGTGAAAAGAGAAAAGAAAAATTGTAAGAAGAAATCTCTGTTTAGGAAAAGGAAGAGCCGAAACCTATAATTGTAAGATAAAAGAGAACAAAGAAAAGTCCTATAGCAACTACTCCTACAACAGAGACATCCAAAGGGAAAAGTAGGAAAAAGGCTATAATGCAAGAAGAAACCCCCATAAGGAGAAGATTCTACTTTGTCTAAAACATCCACTAAGGAATCCCCTATGCAAATTGTTTCTGATCACTCTCCTCCCCATCCTAAGATTACAAGCATTCTTGAAAATCCTATTAAGGAATGTAGGGATGAAACAAAAGAAAATTTTGATGATATGCCAACAGACCTACCAGGTACTTCCAACTATAGGGATGAAATAGTTCCTAAATATGTTGATCCAAACACTGCCCTAGTTATCCATAGATCAACATGGATTACTGGTGTTGTAGAACATTTATGGCAAGAATAGAGAAAGAGAAAAAGAGATCATGAATGAGACAGTGGTTCTATCACACTGTAGAAACTCCTTTTTCAATTTTATGGATAGCATCTATTTGGTGAGGCCTTGTGGAAAGAAGAGAAGAAAAAGATGAATAAGATTATAGCATTTCAAGGTAAAGAAATTGTAGATTTAAAGGAATAATTAGCAAGCAAAAGGCAATGAATGGACCATGCCCTCAAGTTAGCTGACCAGGCCCTTGCTTATAGACCAACACCAATAGTTTATGCTCTCTATTTGAAAGAATAATTTATTTTGTTTCAATTAATGTTAACTCTTAAGAATATTAATGCAAAGTTCAAATTAGCACAAGAATTTTATGGACTATATCAGACTCTGCCACCTTGGTAGCAAAATTTACTTTGTAAATTATATGTTCATAATTTTGTTATCCCTTCAGAGACTCAATCAAGTCCCTTGATTTACATAGGAGATATAAACTTAAGAGCTCTCATGTCCTAGATGTCCAATGAAGAAAATTATGATAGGCAACTGAATAATTACAAGGATGAAGAAAGGAAAAAACCCTTGCTTTTAAGAGTAGAGAGTAGCAAGCTAGATGCAGTTCTTAGGGATTGGTTCACATTAACTTATGGAAAGAAGAATCTAGAAGTAAGGGATAGGATCTTTTCTTCTAGAGCTAAAGTTTATGCTGATTATGAAAATTTTCCCTACTTTGCTTTCTAGAGAGCTATGATTGGTGCTAGGAGTAGATGGGCTAGACTTCTTGAATCTCTTAAAAAGTCAAAACCACATAGTCCCATCCACTTGGAGGCAACACTTAATAGGGTTCCAAAATATTTAGAGTTAGGGAAGCAGGCTAGACTAGAGTTGTCGTGTCCCCTAGCCATGCAGTATCCAATGCTCCTATGGCCTTTGTATGACATCAATGTTGATAGACTCGACAAGCTATAGGAATATCATAGAAGGGAAGTGTGGGAGAGAACCAGAGGATTTTATTATAGTTTCAAGAGAAAAAAAAAATGAAGGATAGAGATTGGAGAGTTCAGGTCACTAACAAGGAAGTGCAATGCTTGAGGACAAGAATTAGATTAGTAGGGGGCAGATGATGAGACCAAAATTTTCCTTTATTTCATGATAGCTTTAAGATACTTTTTTGATACTCTATTTTATCTTTGTCAAAACATTTGTGGACCTATGTTTACCAAACCTATGATAAACCTATGGGTAGAAACTATATCATCTTTTGCTAGTATTATTTATATTATGTAGTATTTCATATAGTTATCAAAATGTGTGTTCTTATATTTGAAATTAATTTGATAAATATTTATTGCAGACATGTCTTTGTATTGACACTAACCTATTAATGAAGACTAAAAGATGATTGGAGGATTCAAAAGTTAAGCGCCAACAACATTCAAGGAGAAGAGAACACTAAGGAGCAGCCACGGTGGAGGAAAGCTGTAACGGTTCTAGAAGAAATGATAGCGAGAAAGGAGGAATTATGAAGACCTATTGCCTTCTCTACATTAATTCTATGGTGAGTAGATATTCAGACTTTATTATTCTTGCCTTAAACCGTTATTCCTTCTTCCCGCCTTTAGTTGTTATCCTTCTATTTTCTCTCTTGCTGATTTAAAGCTAGGTCATTTAATTTTCTGTTATGGAATAAGTGTTGATCTCCTACACATAGGAATCAACTCAAGTGTGTTAGTTTAGCCAGTTAGAAGAATGAGTTTATGAGAACAGACTATTAACTTTTATAGTTGTGTTTTTATAGTTCTATGTTATGTAATGAATTTTTGAAATCTAATGAAATATTATTTGGCTTCTATCTTTTGTTAGTAGTTTAGAAAATCCGACCAAGGGGGCCCACTTGGAAGGTGGATTAGATTAGGATAGAATAGATTTATTTCCAAGGATTCTTAGTTTCATAAGTAGAAGTTGTAAGTTCCTTCCTATAGCATCACACTTTGTGAATGTTCCTACAACATATGTGAGAAAAGTTATAGTGGATGAACCAAGTTAGAATACTTTTTATCCATTCATTGTATTTCTAGTATTTATAGAGTTAAGCGTGTTATTTTCATGCATCAATAGTGTAAGTTATTTTTTTGTGCATTTTACTTTCCTACAACATAAGCTTAGTGACTCATTAAGAGACTTAGTGCACATACTGTGCCAACCATTTCAAGTATACATCCCTAGGTTGACAATATTAAATGCACCTCATAGTGGGAAAAATAGTCCTTTGTTTGAATATTTTATTCCTAATCATGGCCTAGAGCATAACTATGATACACCTATTGCGAGGTGGATCAAAGACCATGTCCAAATGCTTCAAGTGCTCCTCTTTAGTCCTACTAAAGATCAAAATATCATCAAGATATAAAATTACAAATTTTCCAATAAATTCTACCAATACCCCATTCATTAACCTCATGAAGGTACTAGGTGTATTGGTAAATCCAAATGGCATCACCAACCATTCATAAAAACCCTCATTAGTCTTGAAAGCTATTTCCACTCATCTCTAGGTCTGATTCTTATTTGATGATACTGTTGGTGTAAATAATTATTCACTATTTACACTTTACTTAAGTTTACTTAGGTCAATACATTATTTTATTATTTCTTAGGCAAGACACTTAGGAGTTTGCATACTCTTATGAGTTGTCATGTTGACAACATAGAAGTAAAAAATTCTAATTCAGCACATGGTGTCTACAACATTAGAGTTTGTTGAGTTGTCATGTTGAAAATATAGTTATTCACACTCTTAATTAAGCATATGGTATCTACAACATAATTTTACGTGCTACACCTTTGTAGGCTTATCCTCTCATCATCACACTTACAACTATGCTCAATGGAGGATAATCCACTCCTGGTGGACATGTGCTTGGTTGTAAGACTTATCAGTGTATTGAATCCTAGGCATTCTAGAAGCATTCCAGAGTCCTTTATATTCAAGCACTCCTAGTCTACATGGCATCACAAAACATTGAATGATAATAAATCAATTTTGGATATTGTTATTTTGATCATACCTTATTGGTCTACTATTGTGCTTATGCTTGAGTTCCTTGATCTTGGATAATTTTTTCATAAGGAAAATTCTTACATGGTATCATAGCTTGGGGAGATTCTCTTCACATAGCTGTTCGAGACTATTCTTGCTTCAGCACGTTGACCCAGATCCAGAGTATTGCAGTTATTGGGAGTGTCTAGAGTCAAAGTAGACCTCACTATTATGTTTGAAGCATTGATTCAATGAAAATTGACTATAAATTTGCCTATGCTAGACCATAGTCAAAATTGAGGCAACATTTTTTTTGCAAACTGGCAACCCAAAGGCCTGATTTGCCAAATTGGTATGATCATTTTAGATATATACATTTAATTTTTAGATCTATATTTTTTTCATCTGCATCTCTACAATTTTTTTTGGATCTACATTATTTTCCAAATTTTTTTTGGCCATCAAGCAAGTAAGAGAGATTTTTGTAGGTGAAGATTAAAGCTTGCTAGTGCAAATCAGATATTTGAATCACATTCAGAAGGTCAAAAAACCCCCAAATTGACTTTTGTTTCACCAAAATTAGACATCTGAGGTGAAATCTAGAGTTAATTGATTTTTTGAGGCGCGATGGTAGTGATTTAGTGAAAATAATTACAGAGGTGATTTTCAAACAACAATATCTCCCTCATACAGACTCCTTTTTGCAAGCAATATTTTTTTGTTTTGGGGTAGAATTTTGTTATCTACACATTGGTGTAGGATGTTTGATACTTTTGTTCCTAAATTTATTTTCAAGTCAAAAATCCCAATTTTTGCAACCTCAAATACTTAGTACAGGCTCATCTAGATACATAATCAGGTTTCATTTTTTTGAAAATGCTTAATTTTTTGTCTACTTTCCAGATTTACAATTAGATTATAGAATTATGTGGACAAAAATATCACTTTCAAACTTGGGGTTTTTTCTATATTGTATTGCTTTGATTACTTTTCAAAATTGTTGTACATCTAAGATACAATGCTTAGATCAAGATTTGAGTCTCAAAAGGTAGTTGTAAAGAACAAAATTAGAAGTCCATTTTGTACATTTTGACAAGTGGCCTCTTGTACACACACTACATATAAAGTGTCCAATCATACATTAGGGGGAGGTTGATTTTTTATTTTTGCATCTTGGGGGGTTCATTGATTGATCTCATGGAGTCTTGTCACATATGTCAATTTGGTGTTAGACCGAAGTTGACAACATGAAACTATCACAAATGGAGTACTTTGATACTTGATCATCTAAGAGAACATTAGAAAGTCCTTCCTTATCTCTATTTGAAGACGTTGCCACCAAATCCTAATTGGACATATATTACTAAACTTCTTCGCTTTCTGTATAACAATATGAGTAAGGAATGTCTTGCTCCTCTTAGAATGGCAAGTTTTTCTCATGATGTTTGGATGGCTCTTTGGGAAGCATATGGAGATCCATGTGTCACTCCATTTCCTAAGGACATTCTATCTTTCATCACTTCTGCTATGGTTCCTTCAACTCCAAATGAGATCACACCTCCTGATGCTCCCATTTCTACTACTGATCTAGTTCCAACTACAAATGCTTCTGATTGAATGTAGTAGGAAATACTATGTCTTCCAACTTCAGCTTCATGGGATGACTTCCTTCCAGATATTGTAGAGCTATTTGTGGAGTCAAACATTGAAGATGTGGGAGACATCATCGATGATATTCATCTTCTCTTTGTCAAGGTGAATACTTCATCCATTGCCATAGTGATAAGTTCATGTACTTCTGCACGATGGTGTACACCTTGTCTTCCAGCTCCAACATTAGTAGATGACTTCTTGACAAATATTTTAGGTTTATTTATGGAGTCACACATAGTAGATTTGGAAGACATCATTGATGATCTACATCTTCTCTTTGATGAAATAGAATCTTATTTAGTTGTCATGAGGGCTCACTCTGACCCTCTTGTCCATTCTCTACCTGATTAGTCTTCACAAGTTGATATGATTGTGGATCGTTATGTACAATAGTTATAGGAGGTCTCTTTATCATTTGAGGAGACAACTAGTTCTTTGGGACAACTTCTACATTCATCCTTGCTAGGTCTACAATTCCTCTTTCAACAGTGTTGTAAGGGGTGACCATCAATATTGACATAGGGATAGTTGAGCAAGTTTTAGAGACACCATTCATCTTCAGGATTCTTTCTACACATAGGGGAAGCATCTCACCTGTATCTCTGTCATTGTTTCTTCCAAAGGGGAGGAACATTATTCAGTAGTCATGAATCAATTTCTACATTGGAGTAGCTCTCATAATTGACACTCCACATTTGTTGGGGGGGGGGGGGGACTACCTTATCTCCTTCTTTTTCTCTTTTATGGGGGTGACTTTTTCCTCTTATGGGGTTTTGTCCTTCTTCTTTGTTGTATATATTTGATGTATGTCATAATGGGGGGGGTCTTGATTACTCCATCCATCCATGCATCTTGTCTTTTCATCTCTCTTTTTGAGGTAGGGTTTTTCCCATGAGGTTTTCTCTCTTTCTCTGCTTTATGAGAGATTGCATTGCATTTTGTACATGGGTACCTAACATGGCCTAGTAGCTGGGACCCATTATGCATTCTAGCTTTTGTAAGCTTAAGTAGATTCCCCTATGTTACACTTAAGTGGAGGTGTTGGTGTAAATAATTATTCACTATTTACACTTTACTTAAGTTTACTTAGGTAAATGCATTATGTATTATTTCTTGGGTGAGAAACTTAAGAGTTTGCATACTCTTATGAGTTGTCATGTTGACAACACAGAAGTAAGCAACTCTAATTCAACACATGGTGTCTACAACACTGGAGTTTTCTTAGTTTTCATGTTTTCAACACAACTATTCACACTCCTAATTAAGCACATGGTGTCTACAACATAATTTTACATGCTACACCTTTGTAGGCTTATCCTCTTATCATTGCACTTACTCCTATGCTTAATGGAGGATAATCCACTCCTTGTAGACATGTGCTTGGTTGTAAGACTTATCAGTGTGTTGACTCCTAGGAATTCTAGAAGCATTCCAGAGGCCTTTATATTTAGGCACTCCTAGTGTGCATGACATAATAGAACATTGAATGAAAATAAATCAATTTTGGATATTGTTATTCTGATCATACCTTATTGGTCTAGTATTGTGCTTGTGCTTGAGTTCCTTGATCTTGGGTGATTTTTTCTTAAGGAAAATTCTTACATGGTATTAGAGCTATACCAAATTTTTACAGATAAATTGACTCCAAGTCAATCTTGAAAAGGTAGCATGCTCCTCCCAAATAATCCATCAAGTCTTCTATCCTTGGCATTGAGAATCTATACCTTAGTATAATCTTGTTTATGATTCTATAACAATGCACATCCTCCACTTTCCATATTTTTAAAGAGCTAGTATAGTAGGCACTGCACAAGATCTTAAACTCTTCCTAATCAACCCTTTGTCCATCAATTCTTGCACTTATCTACCTATCTCTACATTTTGAGCATGAGTAATTTTGTATGTTTCCTTGTTATTTAAGGTTGATGCTAGTATGAAGTCTATTTGGTGACTTATGTCCCTAATAGGAGGAAAACCATCTAGTATCTCATTGACCACTATATCCTAATATTTGTCCAATAGGTTTTGTACATCCCTAGGTAGTTCTATGACCCTTTCTTGCTTGGACTCTTCTTTTGATTTTAGGATTATGACATACCCATCTTTTATTGGTTTAATTTTAAGCACTTTGAGGAATTCCTCCCAACTTAATAACATGACAATAGAACCTATGGCTTTGTCTTGTACCACATATGGTAATGGATCCATGTTGAGATAATGGGTGTTGCACACATTGCATAATATTGTTATATTGTATTATTTTATTTTATTATGTAATGTTGCACCTAGATGGATGTGCAACATGTAATGATTCCCATGGGATATACTTGATGAGTTGTATTGTAACATTGTGATAATATTTTATGTAATTATTTAATATTGAGGAAAATAATTAAATTTTCAATATTAAATATGAGGTCAATGGGTTAGGTAGCACATATTTTAGGACATAGTTTATGTAATACCACTTAGTGTTTTTGTGAGACTTGCTACTATATAAACAACCACAAGGGTAGTTGTTGTGTGAGAAGTGAGAAGATAGAAGGAAAAAAAGAAAAAAATTTGAGCAGGACAAGGCTTGATAGGTTTTCCAAGGGAGAATTTATGAAGCTTGGAAGAATGGCATAGGATGTGTTGATTCATGTTTGTTCACATAGATTGCTTGGTTGTGGCTATGGCTTTGAAGGCTTCCATGGTTGTATTCAAATGGTATTTTTTGCTGAATAATACATGTTGCGGATGCTTTTGGAAGCTAGGTTTTTCCCGCAATGACGGTTTCCCAGGGTATATCTTGTGTCACATTTTTGTAGGTATGTTGTCTATTCTCTTGCATGTGGATTTTAATTGCATATTTATTTAAGATATACTATGGGTTATGTGGAAACAGTTATATTCTTTATTGTAAGTTTCCTTACAAGGGGTATCAGAGCTATAGTTTTATTATTATAACCCTATATTGAATCCATGGGAATGCATGAGAGGATAAAAGAAAGAGTAAGATATATGAGTGATTTATTGAAAATCTAAGGTTTTTTGGATTTACTGTTATGATGGGATATTGATAGATTTTGGACATGTAAAATTGTTGGACAAAAGGGTTTTTTAGATGTTTCATTTAAATGAGGGTTTTGGGTGGAGCTTTCAAAAATGACCTCCTGGGAAAATTAGACCTCACCATTAGATCTGGGTCGATGTTTTCATAAATTTTGATATATAATATGTCCTAGTTTTGCCATGTTTAGAAGAAATAAAAGAGTTTTTTAGTTTCAGCCCATGATGGCCATCAAATTTAATCCCGTCAGAGTTTTTGTCACAAAAAAAAAATTGCAATGATAATGGTAAAAAGACTGTCTTAGTAAAACAACCATAACTTTCTTTCAAGATATTAGATTTCAAACTTCTTATAGGCGTTGGAAAGGTAATTTAGAGCACTACAATTTGGTGTATGTTTGGTTATGTGTTTTGAAAATTTGCTAGGTTTTAAGTACCCTAAAGTTAGATGTTGTTTATTTTGAACACAAATTAGGTCATAACTTGGGCATATAAATTAGGTCATAACTTGGGCATATAGAGTTAGATTTTGGACTTTGAGTAGTCAATGCAAAGCTCTTGGAGAGCTCTACATATTGGTTCAGATTTGGTACAAGTTTGGCATGATTTATTTGGTGATATATTGATCTAAATAGTTTATGATATATATTGACTATGGTAACATAGTGAGTTTTTGACATTGTTTGTTTGGAGATAAAAGATTTGATGTCATTGTATACTCAGTTCATATTTTAGGTTGGTCTCATGATGATATGATTATTAGTATTTGATTTGGATATGTATGAAGACTTTTTGGGTCTACAAGTTGTGTACTGTTGTAAGCGGTCTATACTTACAAGTTGCATTTATGACTTGGATATGGGTTGTCCTTGCCCATTGATCTTTCATTATTGGTGCATATTTAGATTGGTGGATTGGATTTGGGTTCTCTATGCCCTAAGTCACATGATTTGCTAATTTTTCTTCATGTAGAAGTAATGAGATGTTACTCAGTATAATCATGGTGGAGGATTGTGGTTGACTATTTTATGTTGACAAGTTTGACATATTGAGAGTTAGTTGCTTAGTTCATGGATGTGATCATGGTGTCATGGATTTTGGCATGATATGATTAGATATATAGGTAAATCCTTGATGTTCATTGGCTTGGATTCCTGATTTGGTTATGGTGGTATATCTTACTAGTTGAGGATCATGGTTATTTTTTTTTTTTTGAGGAGCTCATGATGTATAGTTTGAGTTCTTGGATGGTTTGATTCTTTGGTTGATTCTGATGATTAGAGGATAATTTTTTTTCCTTTCATTACGATCTCATGGATAGCTTGGATACATGGTTTAGTGGGAGCTTATAATAGTGATGGGGTGACAATGTAGGATTAGTTCCTAGATTGGCTTGTATCTTCTTGGTTTGGAGATCTTGGTTCCACTTGGTACTGACACTTTGGTTGTGTGAGTGTATACCTAGAGGATCTTCATGTAGGAGATGAATTATGATGCCATATGTGACTTGGTACCATAGTTGAGTGGGAGTTGTTGGCATTGATATATTTATTGAGTGTTTATAGATGTTGGAGATTTATCTTAGATCCTGTTGTTGTAGAAGCATCTTTGACATTTGCATGGTGCACTTGATTATCTTCATGGTGTGTGAAGATGGTTAGATCTTGAGGACTCATGGAGTTCTTGGTTATCTTCATAGTGTGTGGAGATGGTTCTTCATGGCATATGGAGATGGTTTTCTTCATTGTATGTGGAGATGGTTACATATTGAGGACTCACAAGTTCTTAGTAAAGGTGTGGTTTATGCTTTCATTTGACATGTTATCCTTGGTGTGAGGACGGTTTCATTTTTATGTCATGGTATACTCTTGATTCCCATTTAGAGTTTTGACATGTTATAGTATGGTCATATGGAGCATGTTATCTCTTTGGTTGAGATGGTTTAGATCATGTTGTCATGTTTATATTCTTGAGGCCATGGTTAGAACTTTGACATTAATCTTGCTTTAGTTTCTTGGTATTGAGTACATTGATCATAAGCTGGATACTTCATGATATTTCATAAACATGACATGTTATAGTATGGTCATATGGAGCATGTTATCTCTTTGGTTGAGATGGTTTAGATCATTTTGTCATGTTTATATTCTTGAGGCCATGGTTAGAACTTTGACATTAATCTTGCTTTAGTTTCTTGGTATTGAGTACATTGATCATAAGCTGGATACTTCATGATACTTCATTGAATTTGGAGTTGGCATGGATTGATTGGTTAGAGGCACTCATGGATACTTAGAGATGGTGGTGATGCTGATTTCTCTTAGATTAGAGAAGTATTTATAGGGACATTTGTTTGATTTCAACAAGAAGTCTTGGGGGCATTCACTTGATATGGACTTGAGAGGAGATTGTTCTTAGATGAGTCTTGGTTGGAGACTTGGATATCTTGATAAGCATTCTCATTCCCCACTCTTGGTCTACTTGGAAATATTTTACTTGTGAGGTATAGCTCATTGTTTCTCTCAGGTGCATTATGTTTATGCTTGTCTTTCATGGATATGGATCTTGAACTATGATACATGAGTTAGTTCTGGATGGTTTATTTGAGAGATTGTTTAGCATTAGTTATCTCCATTTGCATATGTTGTTATGTGAGTTGATTTTGGGAGATGGTTTTATATTGAGCATATTCCTTGGATTAGGAATGATTTATGAGTTTGATCTTCTTGTGAGAGGATTACATCCATGATTAGTTATATGGTTTAGTTTGGGTGTTGTTGAGGCTTCTTGGTTGGGGTTTGATGGAGGAGATCAGACTTGCACAATTTACATCTAGAGGTGTATGTAGAAGGACATGATACATGTTATGATTTGCATGGTTTCTCTTTGGTCTTGGTTATCTTCCTGGATGTTTAGTTTTACTTACATTGGATTTGAGATTGGTTAGAGATTGTTATCACTGGTTTTTGCTCATGTATGTCATGTGGGAGATGACATAGTTATTCCTTTATCTCTTTCCTTTTTTGGTTTTGGAGAACTTGGGAGAGTGTTGGACACTTTTTGTGAGAGTTGTTCTTGTAGGTTATTGGTTTATATGTTGTGGATGTCCTTGATAATACATGGATTCACTTCTTTGAGATGTTATGAGTGGATTGGTTCTAAATTTGACATTATCTTTTGCAGTGGGAGATTTTTGGTATATATGTGGTAAGTATTAATCTTGAGGCTTTTGATTGTAGGTTACAGATTAGATGTTGATGATGTGAGATTCACTTGGTATACCTTTGGAGGTATGGATAGTTGGATGGGTTTGACACTTGCTATGGATGCTATTTCAGCTATGGATATTTTGACAACTATGGATACATGTGATTACCTTTGGATCAAGTTTTTCTTTGCTTGGCATTTTAGTTGGTATATGATTTTATGATATTCTAATGCAATAGGTTGGGTGGCTTTCTCTTTGGATGGCTTCTATGTATGTCTAGTGGTAGTGGCATTCTAGGAGGTGAGATTATTCATGTTTGAGATGCTGGATACTTTGATTTTGTTGTAGGTACCAGGATGGAGCACATGGTGTACTTTAATCCATGATGCTGGATGTACTAGGTGGGATTGTTCCCTTGTTCACTTATGTGGCCATAGATTAACCCTATGCAATGTATACAACAAGTGGGAGATTGTTGAGACAATGGGTGTTGTTCACATTGCACAATATTGTTAAATTGTATTATTTTATTTTATTTTATTATGTAATGTTGCACCTAGATGGATGTGCAACATGTAACAATTCCCATGGGATATACTTGATAGTTGTATTGTAACATTGTGATAATATTTTATGTAATTATTTGATATTGGGGAAAAGAATTAAATTTCTAATATTAAATGTGAGGTTAATGGGTTAGGTAGCACATGATTTAAGCACATTTCTTATGTAATACCACTTAGTGGTTTTGTGGGACTTTATACTATATAAGAAACCACAAGGTAGTTGTTGTGTGAGAAGTGAGAAGATAGAAGAAAGAAAGGGAAAGATTCGAGTAGGACAAGGCTTGACAGGTTAGCCAAGGGAGCATTTTTGAAAGTTGGAAGAATGGCATGGGATGTATGGATTCATATTTGTTCACATAGATTGCTCAGTTGTGGCTATGGCTTTGAAGGCTTCTATGGTTGTATTGCAATGGTGTTTTTTGCTGAATAATACATGGTGATGGATGCTTTTGGAGG
Source organism: Cupressus sempervirens (assembly GCA_028749045.1). NCBI lineage: Eukaryota > Viridiplantae > Streptophyta > Pinopsida > Cupressales > Cupressaceae > Cupressus > Cupressus sempervirens. Next base: position 16,735,040 of record CM053789.1, on the reverse strand, counting down.
TTAGGTTTTTCCCTCAATGAGAATTTTCTAGGATATATCTTGTGTCACATTTTTTTGGTTATGTTATCTATTCTCTTTCATGTGGATTTGAATTGCATATTTATTTCAAATCTATTATGTGCTATGTGGAAATGGTTATATTATTTATTGCAAGTTTACTTGCAATCCATTTGAAACTTCTTACCTAGTTTGGTGATAACATAGGAGTTCTTTTCCCCATCATCCATTTCCTTGAGATGACATGCCATGGAAGTCTTAGAAGAAGATGGAAAACATCCATTGTTAACATATCAAAAGAAACCTTGTCCTTATACTCTCCAATTTCAAATTCTACATAGGCTTGCTCATCTGCAAGCACTTGTTGACCCTTGTTTAGCCAAGATACCTTATAGGAAGTAACATGAGGTAATTTGATGTAGGAGCATCCTAGGTTTCCTTGTAATCCTACACTTTTTTTCTTTTTTCTAGTTTTTGTAGAGTTCCAGTTATTACTGAGTGGCAATTTCTAGTTGTTGCTGAGTTCTAGTTATTGTCGAGTGCCAGTTTCTAGTTATTGCTGAGTGCCAATATCTAGTGTGTGCCAAGTTATCTAATGTGTGCAAAGTTATCCAGCGTGTGGTGACTGAGCCTATTATTTGTTGATACTTGGTTCCTTCTTTAATTAAGTTGTCTATGTTTTGATTTTGTTGGAATGTTCAAAATGGGAAGAGTACTTCTGAGAGGGGGGGTGAATCATAAGTACCACACCTTTTAACCTTTTTCTATCCTTTAAACATATAACTAAAAAATGAATTGCATGCATGTAAACATATAAAAATACATTAAATGAAAGCATGCATCAACACATAACACATGATATTTGGTAACCCAAAAACCCTCTAGGAATAAGAAGGTAAAAATGGGGTAGGGATGACACCCACAAAAATCATTGCACCAATCAATGTTCAACCACTTCTAATGGTCTACCCTGTGAAAGGCTTGCCCTATTAAAGGCTTTGCACTGTGTCAATAGTGACTTGGTTAGAGGATTTACAAACACTTACATGAAGTGTCACCCTGTTAAAGGATTTACAATAGGTTGTTAAACCCACCTAATACATAGGATTTTTAATCACCTTCTTCAAAGTTTCTCCTACCTAGTTGTTAAGCTAACCTATCAACATAGAATTTTCAACCTCTAATAAATTTGTGAGAGAGTATTAGAACATTTGACTTGATTGAATGCAACCTCAAATTGTTGGATTCAAGTACTAGATCTGCTCTTCTTGTTCTGATCCTTGATTGACTTGATCTCTATATGTGTTCCTTGTTGCTTGTGCTATTCTGATAAACTAGATATGAAATTGCTTCTCTATTCCTCTAAGTCTTTTCCTCTTCACACTAAATTTTTTCTATAATCTCCCCATGTACTATTCTCTTCCACACATGCAATGGTGCATTTGACTTCCTTATAAAGAATGCAAAGACTTAGGGTTAGGTATGGATCTCTGATCCATATTGAATCTCAAATTCTCGCTCATACCTTGGATTTTTCTCATTGGTTGCATGTCTCCCATTTTTTTGATTGGCTGCATGTTGATTTCATAGGTAATTGTAAGGATTTGACCTTATCTTCTTATCCCTTCGTGAGTCATGCAAAAACTATTTTACATCTTAGTTTGTGATGGCACAAACTCTTATGCTGATTCTTGGTTACTCAACATTCATTACATTATTGATGCTCAGCATGAACAAATTCCTAGATTGCTTGGCATCTATTACTTTCCTGGTTTTCTTAGCACATGTTAAACACTATATTGCTTGACATATGTATGTTCTGTATTGCTTGATATCTGAACATTTTTGGATTACTCAGCATATGAATGTTTCTTGAGTCACTTGGCACATACTACATTCTGAATTGCTCGGCACAAACTGTGGCTCGACACCTATTGAAATTTTGACTTGACATTCATTATGTACTTGGCATATATAGTGAAAATAGTTAAGTGTGTTGACACTCAATTGTCAAGACTATTCTTTTGGCCAACAATCTCCCCCTTTGACATGAGCATCAAAAATACTTAACTAAGCATTTATGAACTTAACGTTATTGAGTACACTCTTTATTTTCTTGGAAGTTATGCAAAATTTCAAAAATATTGTGAGTAACAATATACCTTATTACTCCCCTTGAGTTGATTATGCCTTGTCCAATGTTGAAATTGAAATTCTATTCTTAAGTGCCTGATCCTCTCTTTCCTTTGTTCTATTTCTGCATTCTGAGCCTATATGCTATATCTAATTTATGTGAAATTCAAAATTTTGCATCTCCCCTTTCTCCTTTATTACTTGACTTCCCACTTTTTGGCTATCTACAAAATTTTCACTCTATTCTCAAAATGAATGAAAGAATGTAATAAAAAATGGTTCAAAATTTGGTATTCTCCCATAGTATCTACATATATACATATCTCCCCTTATACATATATCTCCCCTTACTTTATCTCCCCCATTTTGACAATGATGTCAAAGGGTTCTATGGAGTAATACCATGCTTAGCCAAAAATGTGCTATTTACTTCCAGGAGTATTTTTAGAGCTACATGCCAATTTGCTAGTGCAATGTCCAATGACTTATGCTGGATGGAAATCTATGCTACTAGATGTACAAGTCCATCTGAGGTAGAAAGATTTGAATCTTTCTTGAGGACTATTTTTGCATACATTTGCTCCTTATGGAGTACCTCCAAGTGAGGGTTTATAGAGAACTATATTTGCATCAACTTAGCTTTTGTATTAGCCTCCTTTACTATTAATACAACTAATTCTCTTTGAGTGTGAAGTGTTTGAGAAAAATGCTTCTCACTTTGACCTGGATTGGTGGGGAGTTGCATACTAGAAATCTTTAGATTTCTTTCCAAGCTCATTATTCTCTAGCTAGTCTCCTATGTGAAATTGGAAAAATCACACAGCTTGTACAGGGAGAATATATTCCCAAGTACAATCTGTACTCTATCTTATTTATTAGCCAGCTCAACTTGAGATAGTGCTATATCACTAGATATCTTCTCATTAAATTTACCTTAGAACTTCCTCTTTGACCATTCCATTGATTTGGCATTTGTATCATGGTCTTCATTTGTCACCTAGTCAACTATGTCAAATAGTTGCTCTACTATTGGCCTTGACTCATCAGGTGTCTACAAGCTGAAAGCATCCATAAAGATGTCCTTTATCTCATTCAGTGCTTGCCTATATTTATATTCTTTTCTCAATATCCTTTATCTCCTTCTTCTATCCAATGCACTCTGTATCTCATTAATATTTTCCTCAGTGAGGGTGCTAGATTCATAGTAGGGTATTTTAATTTCTTCATCTAGCTTAGGAATTCCATAATGAAGTGTCCTAGCTACCCTTGTTGAGCTCAAGCCTAGTGTTCTAACTTGCAATGCTAGCATTTCAGTGCTTGGCTTCTAAGGAGTTTGAGTGGGAGTACTTGTTGTGGGTAGCTCAACCAAAGTTTGTATTATAGATTCCTCCTCATCTCTTGTCTCTTCCTTCTCTTTTTTTTGTCTCTCTTTTTCACTATCAATGGCTGGGGGGGTACCTGTTGACTATACTGATTTTTCTTTTTCTTCCCTTATTACTGCACTTGGCACTTGAAGTGCATCTGTGACTACTTTTGGTGGAGATGGTGAAGGAAGGATTAGGATTCTAGTAGTTTGGGTGGCCAAAGGTGGTTCTTGTGTTTTCACCTTGACTTCCTTTAATTTTACTACTAACTTTTGCAACTCATCAACATTGACCAGTATAGGACTTATGCATAGTCTAGCTACTTGGGTTGATTGGTCAAGGATTTTTGCGAGATCCTCTGTAGTTAAAGGATTGATGTTTTGACAAGAAGTGTTAATAACATCCTTTATTTTGATATTCTTTGCAAGTGTGATAATAGCATGAGGAGGGCTAGGAGGTGATAATTGTGTGTCTTGCACACTTTGTTCTTACTGCTCATCTGTACCCTTTTCTTCCTCTTTCTCCTCTTTATTCTCCTCTTCATCTTTCTTCTCTTCTTCTACTTTCTTCTCTTCCTCAACCTTCTTCTCTTCATTCTTATTTCCTATTGTTTTTATTTCCTTTATCTTGGCACTTGCTTCTACCTTGTATGCCTCATCAAAAAAATTATCAATTTTCTTATAAATTATTTTCCACAACTATGTGGATTTTCTCACAACATTTTCAATTTTATTCTACAAAATACTAAATGCCCTATGCTTTGGAGTAAATCTATTATTGTGCCTCTTGACTACATTAGTTATTTGACCCTTAGTCAAATCAAGCAATAATCTAGCTGAAGTAGACTTCCTTATTTCCTTTTCCATTTTAAAGAAAAAATGCCATTTGTCTTCTACTATTTTACACAACTCTTTGGGCATTGAGCCATCTAGCTCTAGAGGTGTGTGCTTGTACTCGGCCATCATAGAATACACAGATTCCTCTATTTTATTTTGCTCTTCCTTAGCAAGCTTATTAAAATCTAAATTCTTTAGGTCTTTCAAGTCATTATTTCTAATCTTTGTACATAATTGATCTATGGCAGACTTGGGTGGATGACTTACCACTTTGAACTGACTATTATCATCTATCTTTGTCTTTTCTTCGTTATCAGTGTTCTTGGTATTTTTCTTCCTCTTCTTTGCCTCTTCTTTGGCCTTTTTTGTTGTAGCTCTGGTGGTGGCTCTAGTAGTAGGCTTCTTTACTACAGGTTTTGTTAGTTTCTTTACTTTGGGTTGAGGAGCAGGTTGAGTTTTAGCCTTCCTCTTGGTGACTTTAGTCCTTATAGGTGCTTCCTCAGATTCTTTTTCCTTGGCACCTTCCTCTTTATCCTCACCTAAGCCTTATTTCAATTGTAGAGGCCCTTTCTTTGGCTCTTCCTCTTCATTTTCACTCTCATCTTCTTCTTCTCCTGCTTCCTCTTCTTTAGCAGTGCCTGCTGCTCCAACTCCAAATCTTTTCTTGATCTTCTTGATCAATTTGTCCTTCTTTTCCACTACTATGGCTGCCTTAAGGTCTGTCACCACCCTTTATTTGATAATTTTATAAGTTCCAAAATGTTTTGTAGCCTTGTCAATTTCCTCTGCAAGTAGATCTATTATTGCTGGTGAGGCTTGATCATCATCAAGTTCATAGCCCAATGGCCTAAGCCATCTCACTCTAGGTATGACTGCTTGTATATAAGAGTAATCAATATCTACTAGGAAGTAGATGTCATTTACATGCTACTCTACTAGTGAGACTAGTATCCTCATTCTCTATTTCATGGACTTCTTGATGTCCTCAAAATAGCTAGTCATTTGGGCGTCAAAATTCTCACCCATTTGCTCAATGAATCCATTTATTTGCTCAATAATGGTCTTATTCTGATCCCATTTCACCTTGCCTACTGAAGGGAATTCTTTCACAATATAGAAAAGCATTCAAACCAAAACTGAGCCATTGAGCTCCCTTAGACTTCCTTATAGCTCCCAAATTCTCATTGATCTACTGTAACATGAGCTTTGCAAGATCATATGTGTGATCTTTCTTCACCAATTTATAGGCTACATCTACTACAATACATGGTATGTTGTTTAGTCTACTTGACTGGTAGAATTTGTGGGATATAACTCTCACAAAAAAATCTAGTAGGGGTTCTGTAATGGTGTCTATTGTCATTCCCCTATTATTCCATTTTGCACCTATATTATTCTCTATGGCTTCCTTTTTGTCACTTCTCAGGGTCTTTGGTTGATCTAGGGTTGGAATACTAGTAACCCTATGGATAGTTTTCTTTGTAAACTTCACTAGCTCTATCTCTAACCAAAAGGCTCCATCATGGATTCTCCTCAACACTATGCATATCCATTCCATTTTGAAAATAGAAGGGAAAACTAGGACTTTGGTCAGACCCTTCTTCTCAACTATGGAGGATTCATCTTTAAGTTTTCCATTATCACATAGTTTATCAAATGCATTGAAAATTTCTAAGTCACCTACAGCTCCAATCTTATAGTCATAGCATTTTTTGATGTCTTGGACCATAACAACTTTATCAAGTATTACAGATAGGGCACTAGTAGGATCATTTTTATAGGCAACTTTAGGGATGGGTATAAACTCAGGCTATTTGACTTCATTATTGACTAGTTGAATTTCAAGACCTTCCTTTCCTTTGGTAGATTTTGACCTAGATGCCATTATTTACAAAACTAGGGTTTAAAATTAAATAAACTTTCAAACTCTACGTAGTTGGACACTTGAACAAAATACCTATGAATTGATGAAATCAAGTTGAATCACTATTGGAATTGCTACAAATCACTATTTGATTACTGTAGAGTCATCTCTTCACTCTACTCAACTTCTCTTTGTGTTCGAATGATTCAAAAAATGAATGATTTTCAACTTTATTAGGTTCAAAAACCTAGCATTTATTACATTTGTGATTACAGCTATACACTCGACATCCACTATCACATCTTATTTGGCATCAATTAAAATTGTCAATTTCTCGATAGCCACTAACATGTCTTACTCAACATCCACTAGATTGTTCAACTCGACAACCAAAGGTAGCTCAGCATCATCTTCTAGCTTTTAACTTGTCATGTTTTCTCATGCATATTTCTTCTTTGTAGTACTTCTATGCTTTCTTGGGCTGATGTATGATACATCTTTATATGTATCAACCCCATGTATCTATCTTCTGCTTAATTGAATGAGGTGTGATCACTTGACCTCTTGGATGAAGTGATCTCTCCATTTGATGTGCTGCATTCACCTTTCTTCTTCCATGTCTTGTTCATTTGTCCTCTTATTTTTTCAGCATCAATCTTCTCTTTTCCTTTATTGACTTCAGTCTTTGGTGCTTTTGACTTTGTAGGATAGTTTCTACTGATATGGCCAATTTTCAAACAACTAAAACATGTAGTTTGGTTTAGCCACCTACTGTAACTTCCCTTGAAATGTGTCCTTATGCAATTTTTAGCAATGTGTCCATACTCTTGACAATAGTGATAGCTATGCCTGGTATTGTAATCCTAATTGTAGAGATGTGCATGATTGATTCCTCTTGTAGGGTGATTAGGTGTCCATGTAGGCTTTGATTTGCATTCAAATCCTCTATGTCCATACTTTTTGTAGTTGTTGCAGTGACCTTAAAATCTTAGTGTCCTCATGGTCTTGGTTCTGCAGTATTTTGTTGAATGTCCTTGCTTTTTGCACTTGTGACAAAATTTTGCATTTGCAATCTTATCATACTGATGACTATTCTTTCTTCTACACACATTAGAGGTATGTCCCTTTTTACCATAGAAATGAAAAGTAGGTTTAGTATTCTTACCTTTTTTGCTTCTTTTTTCTGCAGTCTTGGATGATTCTCCTTGTTTAGTGCTAATGTAGCCAAGTGCTAAAGTATCATTACTAGGCCTTGGTGATTTCAGAAATTGCTAAAAGTACTTGATGGCCTCATTTAGTTTGTTGTAAATTTCTTCTATTTCCTTTTCTCTCTTCAATTCATTCTACAATTGTTCATTTTGCATCTTCAAGGTGGAGATCTCAATGTCCTTCATGTTTAGCTCATGATGAGCATTTATCATCTGGCTTAAGGTGTCTAGCTGCATGTTTGAGATCTTTTCAAATTCAATTGTATTCTCTTCTAGCCTATTAGTGAGATTTATCTTGTCATCTTCTATCATGGCCTTGTCTTCAATAGCTCTTTTCTTTTGTTCAGTCACTTCACAAAGCATTATGGCTTGTGATTCTTGTTCCATCTTAAGTGATCTTATCTCTTTTTCTTGAGCCATGTTTTTCTCCATTAATTTTTCTATTGCTACATCAAATTCCTTGGAATCTCCATTGGAAAACACTTGTGTGAGTGTCAATCTCTGTGTAGTGTATGTCATTCTCAACTATGGGTATCTCCTTTCTTTGTTTCAAGGATTTTTTTGGTTCCTCCTTGGCTTCCTCTACTTTGTGTAGAGCTAGTTGCACATCAATAACCTGATTATCAATAATCTTCCCAAGTTTGAATACTTCCATCTTCTAACCTTTTTCTCCAAGCTATGAGGCTTCTCCTTGTGAGAACCAGTGCTCTGATACCAATTGTTGGAATGTTCAAAATGGGAAGAGTACTTCTAAGAGGGGGGAGGGGGGGGGGGGTGAATAAGAAGTAGCACACCTTTTAACCTTTTTCTATCTTTTAAACATATAATTGAAAAATAAATTGCATACATGTAAACATATAAAAAAACATGAAATGAAAGTATGCATCAGCACATAACACACGATATTTGGTAACCCAAAAACCCTCTAGGAATAAGAAGGTAAAATTGGGGTGGGGATGACACCCACAAAAATCACTACAACAATCAATGTTCAACCACTTCTGATGGTCTGCCCTATGAAAGGCTTGCCTTGTTAAAGGCTTTACATTGTGTCAATAGTGACCTGGTTAGAGGATTTACAAATACTTACATGAAGTGTCACCCTATTAAAGGATTTACAATAAGTGTTAAAGCCACCTAATACAAAGGATTTTCAATCACCTTCTCCAAAGGTTCTCCTACCTAGCTATTAAGCTAACCTATCAACATAGGATTTTCAACCTCTAATAAAATTGTCAGAGAGTATTAGAACATTTGACCTAATTGAATGCAATCTCAAATTGCCAGATTTAGGTACTAGATCTGCTCTTCTTGTTTTGATCCTTGATTGATCTGATCTCTATATGTGTTCCTTGTTCCTTGTGCTATTCTAATCAACTAGATATGAAATTGCTGCACTATTCCTCTAAGTCTTTTCCTCTTCACACTAAAATTTTTCTATAACCTCCCCATGTACTATTCTCTTGCACACATGCAATGGTGCATTTGACTTCCTTATAAAGAATGTGAAGACTTAGGGTTAGGTATGGATCTACGATCCATATTGAATCTCAAATTCTTGCTCATACATTGGATTTTTCTAATTGGTTGCATGTCTTTTCCATTTTTCTAATTGGTTGCATGCTGATTTCATAGGTAATTGTAAGGATTCGATCTTATCTTCTTATCCCTTCATGAGTCATGAAAAAACTGTTTTACATCTTAGTTTGTGATGGCACAAACTCTTATGTTGATCCTGAGTTACTCAACACTCATTACATTACTGATGCTCGACATGAGCTGATTCCTAGATTGCTTGGCATCTATTACTTTCCTAGTTTGCTTTTCACCTGTTAAACACTATATTACTCAACACATGTATGTTTTGTATTGCTCAGCTCTGAACATTTCTGGATTACTTGGCACATGAACATTTCTTGAATCACTCAGCACATACTACATTTTGTCTTGCTTAACACCAACTGTGGCTCGACACCTATTAAAATTTTGGCTCAACATACATTGTGTACATGATATATATAGTGCAAATGGTTAAGTGTGTTGACACTCAATTGTCAAGACTATTCTTTTGACCAACAAATTCTTAGTGGGAGCTGACCTGTGTATTTAATTTTTATCATGAATTTAATTATAGGATCTTATTTAGGGATGAGTGTTGACCATTTTGAGGTTGACCTTTCTATTATGTAATATTCTAGAAACTTTTGTAAGCCATTTTGTCATGTATAAATAGAGTTCTTAGGCTTAGGTTAAAGGGAGAACTTAGAGGGTTTTGAATGGGGAATGTATATGTGTCTAGAAATGCAAATTTGAAGCTAGATCATGGATCTAGAAGTTGTATTTTGTATCTAGCCATAACCTAGAAGGCCTTACATCTAGGTATGTTTATTGATTACTACATGAATCAATGAAATATTTTGTTCTCTCTCTCCTTGGTTTTGTTCTCTATTGTTTGCTTCTATTGTGTTTACTCTAAAAGGTTGTTGGGATAGATGGGTGTGCCCTTGGCCTTAGTTATTTCTTTCCCTCCTTGCATCAAGTGCTATCAGAGCTTGAGGTTCATCCTTATGGAAATTAGATTGTGTAGAACTCTATGTGAATTTGGTTGCGGGGTAGTAGATCTGAGGATTTGATCTACAACTTGTAGAGGGTTACAATCTTGTAGGGATTTAATTTGTGAAGATGGTTTGAGGTAGAGGAAATGTTGATAATGCAATATTAGATACATTGAGACAAATTGCAGCTACATTAGATGCTGTAGAGATAGCCTAGAGGTGCTGCAGTGGCAAAGAAGAGAAATGCTACAGGAGGCAACATTGTTGAAAATGTAATAAGAAATTTAATGTTATGTTTTAAATGCTTTTAGTTTTTGAAATTTGTAATAACGTCCTACATGTGGTGGCATACATAGAGTAGCAGTTCGATAAGCTCTCTAGATATAGCCACCTAGGACCAGGTGTGTGGATCTTAAATTAGAATAGTTTTTTTTTAGTTCGTAGGTGGAGTGTTTAATGATTTTTAGAATCCAATAATAGGTAGTAGGCAATTTTTGGAATATTTCTGATTTAGAAAAAAACTGTCTAATATTGGTAGAAAAAACGTTTCAGATTCTTATCCTTTTTTTGGATAGAAGACGTTCTTCTTTTCTAAATAAGAAGAAAACATTTCACATCCTTTAATTAGGAAAAGAAAGTCAGTTTTAAAATGTGAGCCAGTCGGCTATGTAAGAGGAATCGAATTTGGAGAGATATGGAATGTTTTTCATTTTTTCTTTGTGCAAGTTTTCGATGGTCTGAGTTTTGAACGAATTTTTCTTATCTTCTCACTGGAAACAAGTTGATAGTTTGCAGAAGATTAAAAAGTTTTAGTTTTGGGTCGAATTTGGTATGTTTGCAGAAAATTAGTCTCAGTGCGTGGGTAATATCTCCAAAATGTACCGTTGGATTTTCATGAGCTTTGGATATGTTATTATAGGCCTAATTACACCCATCTTCACCAGAGCGATTGAAGAGTTTTGATTTGGTTTAAAAGTTATACATGATCCTGAAGGTTGTAGACGCCCCTTGAAGCAACTCAGTTGAGTGAGTTTTTTCCTCCTGAGTTTTTCAAGGTGTGGCTCTGCATCATTTTTGGTATCAGAGAAGAGAAACGCTACAGGAGGCAACATTGTTGAAAATGTAATAGGAAATTTAATGTTATGTTTTAAATGCTTTTAGTTTTTGAAGTTTGTAATAACGTCCTACATGTGGTGGCATACCTAGAGTAGCAGTTCGATAAGCTCTCCAGATATAGCCACCTAGGACCAGGTGTGTGGATCTTAAATTAGAATAGTTTTTTTTTAGTTCGTAGGGGAGTGTTTAATGATTTTTAGAATCCAATAATAGGTAGTAGGCAGTTTTTGGAATATTTCTGATTTAGAAAACAACTGTCTAATATTGGTAGAAAAAATGTTTCAGATTCTTATCCTTTTTTTGGATAGAAGACGTTCTTCTTTTCTAAATAAGAAGAAAATGTTTCACATCCTTTAATTAGGAAAAGAAAGTCAGTCATAAAATGTGAGCCAGTCGGCTATGTAAGAGGAATCGAATTTGGAGAGATATGGAATGTTTTTCATTTTTTCTTTGTGCAAGTTTTCGATGGTCTGAGTTTTGAACAGATTTTTCTTATCTTCTCACTGGAAACAAGTTGATAGTTTGCAGAAGATTAAAAAGTTTTAGTTTTGGGTCGAATTTGGTATGTTTGCAGAAAATTAGTCTCAGTGCGTGGGTAATATCTCCCAAATGCACTGTTGGATTTTCATGAGCTTTGGATATGTTATTATAGGCCTAATTACACCCATCTTCACTAGAGAAATTGAAGAGTTTTGATCTGGTTCAAAAGTTATACATGATCCTAAAGGTTGTAGATGCCCCTTGAAGCAACTCAGTTGAGTGCGTGTTTTCCTCCTGAGTTTTCCAAGGTGTGGCTCTGCATCAAGAGGAGTGGAGCACATCTTGATGATGTGAGTGATGAAGAAGAAATATCACCAAACCCTAAACAAAATCAAGATGAGATGAGGTTGTTGAGAGTATTATCTAGGGAAAATTTAAAGCCTACTATAGAAGTTGCTCCTTATGATGGAAAATGTGATACCAATGCTGTGTTAGATTGGATCTCTAAAATGGAGAAGTTCTTTGAGTATGAAAAATCTCATAATAATTGTAGTTACTAGGTTGAAAGGAGATGCCTCACTGTGGTGGGAACATTTGCAAACTGATAAAAAAAGGAGAGGAAAGGAGAAGATTAGAACTTGGGTGAAGATGGTGAACAGAGTGAAGAAAAAATTCCTTCCTGTTGATTACCAAGTTATGTTATTGAGAAAGATGTAGAATTTGAGACAAATAGACATGATTTTGAAGGAGTATACTAAGGAATTCTATAGATTGGACATCAGATATGGACATGTGGATGATGATGTTGAGAAAATTACAAGGTAAATAAATGGATTGAGATATGAAATTCAAGATGAAATAAATTTTGTGAAATTGGAAAGTGTAGAAGGAGCATGCCAATATGCCTTGAAAGCTGAGGAGATCTTGACAAAGAAGCATGAACAAAGACAAAGAGGTAGAGGTGGTAAATTCCAAAGAAGCAAAGGTAGATCTTATGGAGAAGGTGGTAGATTTGATAATTATGTGTAAGATAATGGAAAATCTGAATGGAAGAATGATGAAAAAGGCAAGACCAAGTGGAAAGGTGGTGATTCTTACCGAGGAGATATTGGTTCTTACCAAGGAAGAGGTAATTCTTAGTCTAGAGGTAGATTTCATGGTAATTATTTCAGATGTGGTAAAGAAGGGCATAGATCCTTTGAATGTAGATCTTCTAAAAGTGGGTAAGGTAATAGAAATGTTGTTATTTAAGGAGAAACTAAGGGTTCACCAAGTGGACTTGAGGTTGGAGAAAATCTGATGGTGAAGAGAACCTTATTTAATAAGGGAAGTGATGAGGAACCTGTCCTAATGAGAAGTCTTTTCAAAACCTGATGAAAGATGGCTGGAAAATGCTGCAAGGCAATCATTGATAATGAAAGTTCTAAAAATTTGGTGTTAGAAGAGTTGGTTACAAAGTTGTAGTTGTAGAGGCTGAAGCATCCTAAACCCTACCATATTTCATGGATCAAAGATGAGCATAAAATATTGGTAAGTGAACAATGTATTATGAAGTTGAAGATTGGGCATTACTTTGATGAAGTTCTATGTGATATTATGCCTATGGATTTTTTGTCATATTTAATTGGGTAGACCTTCGCAAGATGATAGATATGCTATACATGATGGAATATTGAATCAATATACACTTTGGGTGAATGGAAAAAAGAAAATATTGCTGCCTTTGATTGAAAGTCTAGGTGAGGTTAAGTGTACTACTGTTAAAATTTGCATGGCCAATGAGAAACAATTTGAAAAAGAAATGAAAAGGAACCAAGTTTGTTTTGCTATAAATCCTAGAGGACCAAGTTTTGGTAGTAATGATTGAGTGACAACAGAAGCTGGTAATGACCGAGTGATAGTAGAAATTGGTAGAAGTCAAGTACCAGTAGAGATTGAAAATTTTGCTAAATGAATAGAAGGATATTGTTGTAGAAGATATTCTTGATGGTTTTCTACCAATAAGGAGTATAAGTCATTATACAGATCTAATTCTTAGAGCTACTTTTCTAAATAAAGCACCATATGGATTGACACCGACAAAGAATGAAGAACTTAATAGACAAGTGCATGAGTTACTGTAGAAAAGTTTGATCAGAGAAAGTTTGAGTCCATGTACTATACCTGCTATATTAGCACCTAAGAAGAATTGAGAATGGAGAATGTGTATTGATTCCAAAGCTATCAACAAGATCATAATAAAATATAGGTTTCCTATGCCGAGGATGCATGACATAATGGATTGTTTAAGTGGAGAAAAGTGTTTTATCAAGATTAATTTAAAGAGTGGTTATCATCAGATCAGAATTAGAGAAGGTGATGGATGTAAGATTAATTTCAAGATAAAAGATGGTTTGTATGAATGCTTGGTTATGCCTTTTGGTTTGACTAATGCACCTAGTACTTTCATGAGGTTAATGAATGAAGCTTTGAAAAGATTCTTCGGTAAGTTTGTGATTGTTTATTTGGATGATATTTTGATATTTAGTAAGACTAAGGAAGAACATCTTGAGCATGTTAGAAAAGTATTATAGAGATTGAAAGAGGAGAAGTTGATGATTAATCTAAAAAAGTGTTCTTTTATGCAAGAAGAGATTGTATATTTGGGATTTGTGATTTCAATTGATGGTTTGAAGATGGATCCTTAGAAGGTTAAAGCAATTTTGGAGTGGCCTACACCTGAAAATGTGGGTGGGGTAAGATCATTTCATGGTTTGGATAGTTTTTATAGGAAGTTTATAAAAAAATTCAGTTATGTTTTTAATGCTATGACTGAGACAATGAGAGGAGATAAAAAGGAATTCAATTGGACACATGGAGCTAATAACAATTTTGAGACTTTCAAACAAAAGATTACTGAGTTGCCTATATTGGTTTTACCTAATTTCAATAAAGTTTTTCAAGTTGAATGTGATGCTAGTTGTAGCACAATAGGAGCTATACTGAGTCAAAAAGGTAAACCTATTGCTTTCTTTAGTGAGAAGTTGAATAATGCTAAAAGGAAGTGCTTTGTGTATGATCAAAAGTTTTATGCTATTTTTTAAGCCTTGAAGAAGTGGAGACATTATTTGATTCCTAAGGAGTTTGTGTTGTATACCAATCATAAATATTTATTGTACTTGGGAAGTCAAATTAAATTGAATGAGAGACATATGAAGTGGGTTGAGTACTTGTAGAGTCTTACATGTTTTATCAAGCTTAAGAGTGGAGTTACTAATAGAGTTGTTGATGCATTGAGAAAAAAATGTTCTTTATTGATTGAGATGAAGGTTGATGTTCTTGGTTTTGATGAAATGAAAGAATTGTATGATACTGACCCTGATTTTTCTTAGGTGTAGAGAGAGTGCAGAGCACAAAATCTAATAGATCACATAAGAAGTATAATGAATATTTCATTCAAGAAAGTATGTTGTTTAAAGAAATTTAGTTGTGTATCCCTAGAAGCTCTATAAGATTTTATTTGATTGAGGAAAAACATAGTGGTGGATTGACATGACATTTTGGAATTGATAAGACATTGAGTTTGTTGAAGGAGAAGTATTATTGGCCACAAATTTATAAGGATGTTCTAAAATTTGTGAAGAGTTGTGGAGTTTGTCAAATTGCAAAAGGAGTAAGTTAGAATATTGGTTTGTATACACCTATTATTGTTCCTAAGAAATCTTGGAGTGACATTAGTATGAATTTTGTTCTTGGATTGCCTAAACCAGTGAAGGGGTATGATTCTATATTTTTTGTTGTGGATAGATTTTCTAAAATGGCTCATTTCATACCATGTAAGAAGAAATTAGATGCTAAGCATGATGTTAAACTTTTCTTCAAAGAGGTTGTGAGATTGCATGGATTATCAAGAAGTATTATTTCTGACAAAGATAATAAGTTTGTTGTTTATTTTGGGAAGACTTTGTGGAAGAATATGGGTACTGAATAAAGGTTTAGTTCAACATTCCATCTATAGACAAATGGATAGATAGAGGTTGTGAATAGAAGATTGAGTAATTTGTTGAGATGTCTAGTTGGAGATAAGCCAAGTAATTCGGAGACGATATTGGCACAAGCTAAGTTTTCGTATAATAATTATGTGAATAGGAGTATAGGAAAGACAACTTTTGAGATTGTTATAGGAATACAATCTAGAGGAGTATCAAATTTGAGGGATGTTACTAGTGAAGAGAAGGGAAGTGTTGTGGGAGAATGATATTCTAATTTTATGGAGTCTTTGCATAAGGCAATAAAGTTGAGGTTGGAACAAAGTAATCAGAAGTATAAAGAGAATGCTGATAAGTCTATAAGACATCATGTTTTTCAAGTTGGTGATGAGGTGATGGTTGATTTGAAGAAAGGAAGATCTCCTATTGGAACATACAATAAGCTGAAGATGAAGAAGTTTTGACCTTGTAATATCGTGAGGAAGTTTGACAGTGGTAATGCTTATGAAGTTGAGTTACCTAATGACATGGATATATCTCCTATATTCAATGTTGCTAATTTATATAAGTATCATGAGTTAGATGATGAAGTTGTTGTATCAGATGATTATCCTAAGAAGCAAAATTGAAGAAGTTGAAAAGGTATTGGATCAAAGAGTTGGTAAGAGCACAAGAGGAAAATATTACTATGAGTATTTGGTGAAGTGGAAGAATAGACTAGTTGAAGATGCTACATAGATTTCTCAATCTGAGTTGGATTCAACTTAGGTTGTGACACTTGTATGATTCAGGAGAATCATTTATTCCAACCTTGGTTGTCTGATGTAGGAGCATCTTGGGTTTCCTTGTAATCTTGCACTTTTGTTCATTCTACTAGTTACTATCGAGTTCTAGTTATTGCTAAGTGCCAATTTTCAGTTGTTGCTGAGTGCTAGTTTCCAGTGGCTGCCAAGTTCTAGTTATTGCCAAGTTCTAGTTTCTATTGTGTGTTGAGTGCTAGTATCTAGTGTGTGCCAAGTTATCTAGTGTGTGCCCAATGAGCCTATTATTTGTTGATGCTCGGTTCCTTCTTTAGTTGAGTTGTTTGTGTTTTGGTTCTTAGTGGGAATTGACTTGTGTATTTAATTTTGATCATGAATTTAATGATAGGATCTTGTTTGGTGATGAGTGTTGACCATTTTGAGGTCAGCCTTTTTATTATGTAATGTTCTAGAAACTTCTATAAGCCATTTTGGAAAGTATAAATAGAGTGCTTAGGCTTAGGTTAAAGGGATAACTCGGAGGGTTTTGGAGGGGGAATGCAAATGTATCTTGAAATCCAAATTTGAAGCTGGATCATGGATCTAGAAGTTGTATTTTGTATCTAGTCATAACCCAGAAGGCCTTATAACTGGGCATGTCTACTGATTACTTCATGAATTAATGAAATATTTTGTTCTCTCTTTGTTTTGTTCTCTATTTTTTTCTTTAGTTGTGTTTACTTTGCAAGGTGGTTGGGATAGTTGGGTGTACCCTTGGCCCTAGTTATTTCTTTCCCTCCTTACATCTTAATCTTCTCAACTCAAGCTTTTTTTCCATTTCAAGAGACACAATATTTTTAGTAGAACCTAAATCTACTATAACCTTACATGCTTTTCCATGGGATTTGGATGTAGTTCTAAATAACATCTTCCTTTGTGGTGGCTCTTTGAGTTGGGGTACTTTCAAAAATGTTCTTCTTAGCATTAGGCTCTATCCCTCCTGGACTGGTCCAACTTTTCCCATAGGGGAAGTAACATTACTAGCGTCATCTTCTTGCACAAAGGTGGTTCTCCTTTCCATTTTTTGTGAGGAGTTCGCCTATAGTGTGTCCTATATGACCAAAGTGATAGCATTTTCTAGTAAACATAGTAGTTCCACTTCTACCAAATCCACCAAATATGCATCTTGATGGACTTATACCTCTATAATTACCCCTACCACTTCTTACACTACTCTCTCTACTTCTTTCTCATGTAACATTCTCCTTATTACCACTATTAGATTTTATCCTTCCAAAGAAACCTCTTCCTCTAAAACCTCTATGATTTCTAGCTCTTGGATTCTACTCTCCTCTCCTTCTCAACTTTTCCTCTGCTCACAAGGCTAGTTGGAAACACTTGTTCATTGTATTAAGGGCCATTATGGTGATTTCATCTTGGTTGTTAGTTCTTAGCCCATTCAAATACCTTTCCAATTTCTCAAGTTTACTTTCTTGTTTCTTGGACCTCAAACTGATCCTATGAAACTCTCCACTATATCCACTCACATGAAGATATCTTTGTTTGAAATTTTGTAACCTCTTGTAGATTTGGACTTCATAATCAGTTGGGAGAAATTTGACTTTAATTTTGATCACCATTCTTTCCCAAGAATTGATCTTCATCTTGCCTTGGTCGGCTCTCTCTTCTTAAATCACAGTCCACCATATTAATGCTGCTCCTTTCAATCTTTCCTTGGCAACACTAACTTTCTTGTCTTCATCCACTTCTTTAAGGTCAAAGTGTCTATTCAATGTATCAATCCAATCTAAGAGTTCCTCACCATTCAAATTACTATTATATGTTGATAAACTATCAAAATGATCCTTGTATGATGACTTCAGGACATCTAGAAACATCTTGTGTTTCTTATTAGCTTTAGCTATTGCTTATGTGGAAGAAGTGCCTTCTTCTTTTGGTTCTTTTTCATCATCTATCACATCAACCCATTCAATGATCTTACCCTCTTCCTTACTTTTAGTCTGCTCACTCTTCAACTCTTTCTTTGGAGTGTCCAACATTTCTTAGACAATCTGCTTGAAAAAATCCATGTTAATAGCCTTTCGAGGCATGCTTTCCACCTCAGTTTCCCCTGCAAACACTAACTCTTCTGTGTCTAACATACACTTCCACTCAATCCTGCTCTGATACCACTCTGATGCAGTAAGGCTTTGGGTGTCCTTCCAAACTCCAACAATGGAGTTATTAGGATTATCTCAATCTTCCAAGGATTGATTGGGTGGGTTCTTCCAAAGATTCCCTCCCTAGGTTCTTTCTCTCCTATAGACAAGAACTCTTCAATTTAACCCTCAACTTAGTCTAGTCTATAGGGCTCTCCAAGATACCCTAGTGTCTCACAACACCCCACACCCTTTCTACAGGATCTTTACAATTCAAGGTGTCCAAAACCTCCCACAAACATCAATGGAATTGCTTGTCTATTTCCCATCTCGGGTTTCACTCTTTTCCTTATTCTTGCCCAATAATTCTAAACTTTATCTAGAATAGACCTAGTTGAATTAGCCCTACAAATCAAGAATTTTGTAGATGGTTCATATTTTAATTGAACAAGGCCCAAAAAAAACTTGATATTTGGATACCCTTTTGGAAGAGCTATCATATTCCAAAGAATCCCTTTTGGGTTCTGTACAAAGATGCCCTAATCACAAAACCCTCCTTTTTAGCTTAAATCTAGGGTTTAAACTTAATCCACTTTTTTTCATGGTGAAAACTCTTAACAAAACTTCCAAACTAGGATCAAGTCTTCCATACTAGTTTGTATTATTCATTTAAGGTGCCAAATCTTATATCCCAACTCACAAGGTTACCGTAGGCACACTTTTCCTTCTTGCAATGGCTCAACTCTACACTTGTTTAGCCACAAAATCACTATTTTGGCATCATAAAAAAGGAAGAAAGGTTGGAGCACTTATGTAAATCTTTTTACTCCTACTTCTAGCCATCCACAAAGCCATAGCTAGTTAAGGGCTGTGGATTACTAGGAATGCATTAGAGACTTCAGTACACTAGTTGCTAAGGAAGCACAAAAATGAAGGAAATGAAAGAAAAAAATTGATATAAACTATTTTAATAATTAAAATAAATTCCTTGAACATGTGAAATAAATCCAAAGACTGGATTCAATCAGCTCATCACACAAACTAGAAAATTGCTTGGAAAAGTATGGATCAGGCTCTTAGATAGCACAAAAATTGCTCAAAAACTTGTCTTCTTGATTGCAACCCAAAAATTTGGTGATATCCAAGATAGATAAATTCCTCTAGACTATTTGGTCATTTCCCAACCAATTTTTTTCACTTGGTTATGAAATCTTGACAACTATGGCAAGAAATTGAAAAAATTGTAGTTTTGCAACTTTTGAGCAACTTTTTGCACTATTATGCAATTTGACACTAACTAGGTATGAAATGATCCTAAATCCCATATAAAGACTAAATATGAGCAAAAAAAATCAAATCCACCCTTGAGTTGACCTTTGACCAAGCCTTGACTATGTTTGACCAACCTAGAAAAATAAGCATTAGGTGATCTTTTGGCCTCCAAATGAATTCAACAACCTATCAAACATTAAGACCAAGGTCTCTATGCTCAACCTATCCAAGTTTGTTTCCATTAGAGTTTAGTATACAAAAAAATAGATAAATTGACTAACTAAACCCCTTATCTACCTTGTGCTCTTGCACCACAGTGGTAGGTGTGATTTTTGTCAAATAACATAGTTGTAAATGGTTTGTAAAAATGTATGCATCCTACAAAAATTGTTTGATTGAATGCCAATAAGAGATATTGTCTCAAGGGATGAGTTCAATGAATATAGGATATTCATATGAAATATTTGTTAAAAGGTATTTAATAAATTTCAACCAAATACAATTGGCAAGTAAATGTCAGCCTTTCTAAATATCCTTCTTGTTTGTGTATAATAGGATAAACCAATAGAGATGAAAAATATGGAATCACAATGAACACTACTTCAATGTAGTGTTTTTTTCAAGATCCAATTATGTGATTTTTTTGAGTCAAACTCACAGACCCATGTTTTTTGAGTAGTGATTCACACAAACCCATCTCTCATGAGAACAAATGGAACATTTAGCACTCATTAAATCTAGGTGATGCTAATAGAGGTGAAGAATTGGGAATTATGGGCTGGTCACCCTTACCAGTACTACTGTAGCTTAAGCTCATTTTCCTACAAAGTTTCCTCTACCATTAAACTCACTATGCTTGCAACCCCATTTGAAAAACCTTGAATCTATATTGTACCTTATAAACCATTCATTAGAAAGACATGATGCTTCACCTCTATTAGCATCACCTAGATGTAATAAGTACCGACTGTTCCATTAAAATTCATGAGAGATGGGTTCATGTGAACCACTTTTCATGAAACACAAGTCAATGAATCTAACTAAAAAAATAGCCTCCACAGTTGAATCTTGATAGAAATATCACAACTTGACTTAGAAAAATATCTACCACTTGATGATAAACTATTTGACATAATACCACTAAGAGATATCATTTTGATTAGCTATAAGCAATAATTGTAGGATGTACAAATAAGTGGTGCATTAAAGGTAATAAAAAATTCAGGCAAGTGCACTTTTTGCACAACCTTTGTGTTGCCAACTTTTAGTCTATGCCTTTTAAGCTTATATCTTGGTGAGTCTTCCTTGAAGTTATGTTTGAGTCCTTTTCTAGGTATCCCCTAGGTGGCTCCCTTCTCATCAAGCATCCTCAATGCTTGCCTTATGGGTCTTTCTAGGTTTTTCTTGCCCTACTTCCCCCGACGCCTCTATGCAAGATTCTTTCTTTTTCTATGCATCAAGGTCTTAGGTGATCTAGGTTTAGAAGGGTTTCTATTTGAGCATTTTCCTCTATGAGAACAAAGCCTTTTTATTTTTTCAATAAAATCCTATCACTAGCATGGTGTTCCTTTTGAATTCCATCCCGTGTAGTCAAATTTCCATTTCTAGTGCACTGGTCAGCTAAGATCCCATAGAGAAAAATATGTTGAAACTTGTAGGTGTATTTGAAGATTGATTCATGATGAGAAGATTGAAAAAACAAAGATATCATCCATAAAACTCTTAGAGTACCAATTTGAAGTCAAAATATTTTTTGTGTAGAGAAACAAAGTTCCATCAATCTGAGTGCTTCTCCCTTGGAAGAAAACATCTTCAAGTTCATTTCTGAAGCAATGTTGGGAAAAGAAGAGGAATAGACACCAAATCAATGAAAATACTTCTAGTTTTAAAAATCTTCAGAAAACATATGCCTCGATGATAGTTACCATCTAAAAGGAAAAAATGGAGCTTATATCTCAGAAGATATAAAAATGTGGAAATACTAAATTAGGATGCGAAGACATTCTTTGAAATTACCATAAAGCTATTTTTGATGGAGCAATCCATGAAGTGTGAACCTGATATTAAGGAAATGATTGTCCAAAACCTCAAGGTGGAAAGTTTATCTCACAACTTCTCCAAGTCAAGAGAGAAATATCAAAGGAAAGCTTTGTGCAGAAAAGAAAGTGATAAGGTATCCAAGGCACCGAAGGAGTATTTCTCGTGATGCAATCCCAAATCAAAGGAAAGGGAAAGCTTATAGAAAGATAAATTTATGCTTCCTTACCAACACATAATGAATGGTAGTGAAAGCCCTTGTTCTAGATTCCAAAGTTAATAGGATGGATTCCATTAAGCCAAAACCAATTGATTTGATAAGTGAATAATCTCACTACTATACGAGATTTAAGTGAATTTTATGTACATCATATTTATGAGTCATGATATGGGTAGAAATAAATATTTTAAAGAACTGGTAATCTACCTAATTTATTGAAAATTTCACTATTACAACCATTAGTTGTGAGTTATTTCATTTGTGTGGCACAAACATTCAAATTCCCAAGTCTATATGATCAAATTTCTGCCAAACATAGTTCCTCATCTCATAAGGACTATTTTGTCAAAGTAATCTTTCTTCTCTATGTAAAACTATAAGATAATGGAAATTAAAGTAGCAAGGTATGATCATTTGGTTGGATTGGAGAGTGAGTTGAAGAACTTTTCTAACACTTCCTTCAAATTTTATGACTTGCATAGAAGACTTAATACCCAACCCATCCATAAAATTACAAAAATACTTAAAGAAAGCATATTAGTTGAAGTTGTTAGGTTCTCCATGGATGTGTAAGCACCACAATTGGTTAAGGAATGTATCAAAAGATACAATACTGAGACAAAGCATATATTTTTTGCTGACCAATCTATTCTTCTTTTTGTGAACAAAGAATTGATGCAATTTTCCTTTGAAATCCTAGTGAAGGAAGATTATTGTGACATTGATTTTTCCTCCTCTACATCAATGTTCAATGAGAAAAAGACTCTAAGGAAAGAAGCCATGCATTGGACATGGTTTTAGACCCCTCATGGTAAAAAGAGTAAAATGCCAAGGACTTTTTTTGGAACTAACCTAAAGAGGGAAATCGTGGATATCTTGGTACTATTGCTAAGATTAAAAGGAAAGGAGTAGATTTTGGATTTCATTAAGAATCACTTCTTCTTTGTCTAGGCTATTTGTGCTAAAGGAATACAAATTGATAGGGCTTAAGATTATGTGTGAAGAGCTGACCTCCTAGCTAAATTTGGCAAAAACATTTAGATAGTTCTTTATGTCATCATATTTAATATATGCCTTAGCCATACGTTATCTCTGGCTTGGTCTTCCCACTATTAAAGATTTTGATGAGAACACCAAAGTATATGAATTCTATCCTCACCTATAACTACAATAGAGTTCCAAGGAGTATGTAAAGGTAAATGATGCCTTTACAATGATGCTATGCTAGGAATTGCAAGGGTACCTTGAGTGAATATTTTCACCAAAAACTATATCAGTGGTCAACCAATTTGGGTGTTGTTTCATCTAATTTCCATCATTCTCCTACCTTAGGATTGGTGCATTTGATGGATTCTTAAAGAGGCTCTGTAGATACCCTAAGGATAAGGTAGTACCTATTAGGTTGTGTAGAGAAACACTAGAGTTAAATATTGTCACAAAGTTTGCACCCTTGCCTAAAGTTTTTACCTAAAGGCAACCTTGTGAAACATAGAGACAATCTCAAAGTTGTGGGACTTGAACAACGAGATTGAGTCTTAGAAGAAGGTTAGATTCCTTATTATTAGGGTGTACCTAACTACACCTTGAGAGGAAAATGAAGAAGGAAATGTATAAAAATAAAACTACCTAACCTAATTTAAAGGTGGGGTGATACACCAAGATAGTCTGTCTAGTCTTATCTTTTCCTAACAATGCACTATTCACCAATATAATCTCAAAATGCATTGATTCAACATTTGCACTAATTCAACAATCACATGTAGGTCATGACCTTCAAAAATCACGTGTAGGTCATGGACCAATGGAATTCTATAAGGAAGGAACTTCACTCTATATAATTCAATGCCAAATATATACAGTCATGCAGATGGAAGAATAGATACAACAGATGAATGAAGGCAAGAAGGTTTTGCAATTATATTAATGGGAGAATGAGGTTAAGAAAAGAATATATTCATTCATAGGAAAAAGTAAATTACAATAGCATAGCATACGATACAACTTCTATAGAATCAGAGAAAAGACCAACCCTTTAGAAGGGTTACAAAACTTGCTTTTATTGTTCAAGCATAACTGAGAAACTACATTGAATTCAAACTCTAACCAGGTGGAGTTGAGGTTGTAGAGGAGAAATAACTATTTATAAGAGGAGATCATGATCAGATGTACATCCCCATATGAGAAATAAAATCTTTTACGTGGAAATCTAGCCCTAAAGAGACAAAACCGATGGCCATAACCAAACCGATTAGGTAGATGGATGACCAAAGTGACAAAGGAATGAAAATGCATTGAACAAGCATGGAGAACACTCAAATAAGTAGTTGTAGGTGATCAAGGACCTATTCACCATTAAAGAGTTGCTTAATGCCATGTCTGCAATTATGCCAAGTAAGTTGTGTCATCATCTTAATAATCAACCTCATCATGCGGCCTAATAATCTTTCATCATTTTACCATCTTGTCCAACTTTCTATCTTCTTGTTGACCACTAACTACCCTTGTTCATAGCTTTGTAGCTTATTTTCTTCATTAACTATCTAACCTCATGAAACCATGATCATTTTATTAGAGCTATCAGATTTCCACAATCCATCATTGTTGTGCATTTGATTTCTGGATTTGATTGTGTGAACAGATTTTTACATCAACATTTCAGATCACACTCTGTGATCCATCATCAGGATGCATGCAAGAGAAGAGAAGGAGGATGGATCATGGAGTGTGATCTAAAATGTTGATGTAAAAATCTGTTCACACAATCAAATCCAGAAATCAAATGCACAACATGATCATCTTATATATCATGCCTATCACTATGTTGTAACTTGTTTCTACTCTATCCTTCTAACTATTGCGAACAAATGATTGATAAAAATTAGACCTTTACACCATTGCTATAGTTTAGACTTAACAATCTTCTAACCATGCAATAATGTAAAACTTCTTATCCTACCTTTATCGCCCTTTCACAACTTAAATCCTTAGTTGCATGAAATATTTGTGACCTTGCGATCATTAAGAACTTGACTACTTATGTAGCCTTCGCAAGGTTACAACTTTAATGTTGACTACAACTTAGACCCCTATGACCATGCAAAGAAAACCTTTAACCATGATCATGTTTGCATAAAGGTATTTTCCATTAGTGACAACACTCATTATACAGTTCAAACCGAGCGTCGAAGACACAGTTTAAATCGAGCGTCGAAGACACAGTTCAAACCAAGCATCGAAGACACAGTTCAAACTGAGCATCGTAGACACAGTTCAAACCAAGCGTCGAAGAAGCAGTGTTATTCGAGTAAAGATAGAAGCAATGTTAACTGAGTAAAGACGGATGCAGTGTTAACCGAGTGAAGATGTACTTAGTGTTAACCGAGTAAAGATGGACTCAGTATTGACCGAGTGAAGAAGGACTCAGTATTAACCGAGCTCAGTCGGTTAACAAAGAAATTAGCTTTTACCGAGTGACACTATATCTATCAAGTCACCAATGGTTACCGAGTTCTAGGAAACGTTGTATGACTAGTATGAATTGAGCCCCTACCTCTACCGAGTGCATGACGATGCCGTGTAATGTAGTGGATGCCGTGTATCAGAAGGTCATCAAGTCTATCTGAAGAACCCAAGTTTATTTTACTATTTGGCTGACTCAGTTATATTTTGTTTACTTGTGTTCAGCCGACCTTGCATCTATAGTTACTGAAATGGTATATATGTGTATAATATAGAGTTTTAATTGTCATAATGGATAAAAGTGATGTATGAATATGTACAAGAGACATATGCGAATTCAGCAGCAGAGCAATATATTAACAAGGTTCACAAGGTGCAGTAAAGATTTCATCAATCATAAGAGGTGATTATTGCAAAGGATCTAATCAAGCTATATGTAGATCTGATTGATTCATCCTAACAGGTGAGTCATCTAAAAATCCTCTAACAAGGTAGACTTAACAGTCTTTGTATAAATCTCCTAACAGAGTGCATACTTGTAAAGTGTGTTTTAAATCCTTTAACAAGGTGGATCTAGCAATCCTCTTTGCTCCTAATAGGGCAGATCACTAGAAGCGATCATTGTATGCCTTAACTGGCTAACTTCCTACTGCAGAAAAGAAGCTTTGTGGATTTCATCCCCACCCCAGTTTTACTTTCTATTTTGGAAGGTTTCTAGATCACCAAAATCTCTGTGCGTATGTGTTATGAATATTTATTTATCTCTTGCATGCATCAGATTAGGTAAATGAATGATTTTCAGTTTATACTAAATTAACTTAACAGTTGTAAAGTTACCAATTCACCCCTCCCCTCTTAGTAACTTGTTATATCTTGAATATTTCCAACAATTGGTATCAAAGCTATTTGGTTCTCAGGACAAAGCTTGACAGCTTGAGCAAAGATCAAAGTTAATGGAGATATTCAGACTGGAGAGAGTTATAGAAAATGAAAAGTTAGATCTAGAAATAGCCATGGTTCAACTCAAAGAAGCAAAGGAACATCTTTCTCAATCCCTAAAAAGAAGAAAGGAACTTGCAAGACAAATGAATGACCATTTTTATGTTGAAGAAAGGATTGAAGATTTGTTACCATCAAGTAATTCAGAAGAAGCTGACAAAGCAATCAAAGAACTTCTAGAAAAGAATGGATCTCTACAAGAAGAGGTAAGAAAGCTTAAAAGAGAGCAAGAAATACAGTCAATCAGGCTATGTGAAGTTTTGGAACAAAGAAACAAAGCACAAGAAGAATTGGAAGATAGAAGTCATGAAATTCATAATCAATCCCATCAGCATGAAGGTCTTATAGACCAACTCTCTAATGCAAATGAAGAAATCAGGATTCTCAGAGCACAAAATGAAAGAATAAGGAATGATTTAAACACTGAAAAGCAAATCAATGAAAGTTTACAGAGTGACTTAAGAACTGAAAGACAAATCAATGAAAGCTTGGAAAATGACCTAATCTCTGAAAGGCAAGTCAATGAAAGAATGATGAAATCCCAAACAGATATAAATCAATTAAATCAACAAAATGAAGAAAACCTTCATAGACAAAAGGGTAAAGCTGGTCTTGGATACAAGGAAGAAGGTGAATCCTCCAAACAAGGTGAACAAAGGAATAAAAGACCCACTTGTAATCACTGTGGCAGGTTAGGACATACATCAAACAAATGCTGGAGCAACGAGAAAGCAAAATTCAGTGGCAAATGCTTCAATTGCAATCAACATGGTCATAAGGCAAATGAGTGTAAAGAAAAACCAAAATTTGAGGGCAACTGTCACAAATGCAAAAAGCGTGGTCACAAAGAATTCCAATGCAAAACCAAATCATTCAATCTAGCTAAACAGATTGTCAAAGCCATATTTGGATGGGACTACAACACTTGGTCAGATGTCACTATTGTGGAGAATATGGACATTTTGGCATAAATTGTGCTAGACATCACTTAAGGAAAAAGGACACTACAGTAAGATGCTCTACATGTACAGAACTTGGTCATATAGCTAAAAATTGCATGAATATCAAAAGAATTGAAGATGAGAAAAAAATCAAAGCAGACAACATTCAGAAGCAAATGAAGCAACAGTGGATTCCAAAATCTACTGAGCAAAATAAATCGAGTAATGGAGATGTCACTCAAGAAATGGGTGATTCCACCATTTCCAATTAATATTCATAAAAGAATGATTGGAATTGCATCCTCCAAGATTTATCTTGAGCAGCTCCAAAGGAAGAAGGATGATCAAATCAGTATTTCAGATACACTTTGACTTCAGGATGGTTCAAGACTTTACCGAGTTCGGTCAGGTGTAACAAATCTTCATTAACCGAGTAGCAGCTACCGAGTTAGGTCGGTAAGACTTAATCGAGTTTGGTCAAGCGCAACAAAGTTTCATTGACCGAGTTGTGCCAACCGAGCAAGGTCGGTTCATGACCTAACCGAGTTAGGTCGGTACTTCAATATTTTCATTTGATCGCCGAGTTGATAATATCTACCGAGCTAGTGGATGACAACCTGTCATTTCATCTACCATCGTACCAAAACATTTATGGCAAATTTGTTGTCAAAAGGGGCAAAATTTGATCTCATTTTTCACTGCGAACAAAGGGCTAAGTTATCTTTTGCAATTCCAGAGCGAGCTTAAAGCATTTTCGAAGTGAATTTTTTTTCAAAAGGGCAAAGAATCTGTTCAAAATTTTTCTACACCTACCGAGTAGCAATGGCATTCGGAAGTGGCAACTCCAAGACAAAGAAAGGTTTAGAAATTCTGGTTAGAGGAGAGGAATGGAAGACCCTGAACTTCAAATTGGCATCGGTGATTGCAGAAGCATTGGACCCCTCAGTCACAAATCCCTCCAAAGGTACTTCTTATTAATGACATTCACTCTCATTTCAAGTGTTCCATTCAAGAACTTGGAAACCTAGAAATTGACAATGCCCTAGGTGAAATGAGCATAGATGGAACCTTGAAACCCGAACATAAACATCTTGAAACAAAAGGGTTAACCCATATTTCGCATTTGCCAAGGAAATTTCAAGTAAAATGGGTTAGGTATGTACTCAGTCGGGTTCACAATGGCCAATTGTGGTTAGAGCAACCAGTACCTATCACTAAGAGAATGATTAGCAAAATTACTAGACTCCCCATGTTGAACAAAGCCAAGACTACCAAAACCCTAGGTCGGGAAGAATTGCAAAGACTAACCCAAGCAGAATGGGATGGTAGAGGACTTAAGCTCAGTACAGTAACTAACATTGAATTAAGATTTGGCATTCACGTCATTGCTCAGAAAATCTACAGTTCAAGCCGTCCAAATAGTGTATCCTATGAAAATATGGATTTGGCATACAAAATAGTAAAGAAGAATGTAGAGTTTGATTTATCGGAATTGCTTTTGTTCCAATTCAATAAAAATATGGAAAGCATAAGGACTTCCAAGAACAACTCCTATAAATTTGGTTCACTTTTGATTTGTTTGTTTTTCTATGTTCTAAAGTCCTTTCCATCTAAAGGATCAATAGTATGGAAAAAGGATATCCCAATTCTTTATCAAATTAATGAATTCATCTCCGAATTAGGTGAAAATTTTGACAGTTTTTTGGATAGTTATTTTGAAGAATTTAAGGAAAGAATGAACAATAGGTTCTAAATTCCTTCAAGACTTGTTGAAGAGTACAAGGAAGATGTATGTTTTATGGTAGACTATGACAAGGTATACATACAGGCAGTCAGGCCTCGGGTAGCATGGGTGAAACCTCTTCCCTATGAGGTAAATATTGATGAAACCAGGGACATCATAGAAGCACTGGTAAATGAACCTGTAGACCCAACGCGACTAGTTTTTGGAACATATGATGAAGCTAAGGCCAGAATTGAGCTTCAAATAAAGATCCCTTAGGCCATTAGCAAAGGAAAGAGGAACATAGCCAAACTGAAAATAGATGTTGGCCCTCTCATGATAACAGAAGGGAGAGGAGAAGATGAAGAAGAGGAGGAAGCCGAGTCTGAAAAAGAAGAAGAGCCTCAACGAAAGAAAGGTAAGGTGACTATCACCAAACCTACAAAGCAAACCACTACAGTGTTCTCGAGGAGAACAAGATAGGGAAAGAAGGAACCTGTACTTATTAAGCCTCCACTCACCTTTGAGGCAAGACTGAAGCAATTAGATGCAGGAGCTAGCTTCACAAACTTCAAAGCATTAAAGTTTGAAACTAGAACAAAACAGGAGAAAATGCAGATTGAGGAACTGGTACTGAAAAAAATGGGTAAATGGAAATACTCCCTGGACTAGATAGCCTCTTAGATCTCCAAAGAGCTATTGGAAAGGTTGCAACCAAGATGGGAAGCTGCAACCAAGACTGTCAAAGACATTTATGAGCAGACCCTGAGGAATCTCCTGTTGAGTCTCACTAATGCTGAAGTGAAGAAATCACTAAAAGACCACGAAGTGATGATAATAATGATGATGATGATGGTGATGACATTGAAGACATTCCAGAAGACCTGCAATCATTAATGTTAGAAGTTGAGGAAGAAGCTGAAAGAGAAATGAAGGAAGAAGCAAAACAAGCTAAGGAGGAAGAAGTTGAAAGAGAAATGGAGAAAGAAGCAGAACAAGCTAAGGAGGAAGAAGATCCACTAATAATTGCAGCCGGAGTCATTGCATCTCTTCCTCACTCTCCACCTAAAATAGGTACATCAACTGTGGAGATAGCTTCTACTGGTGAGATTGTGAGCTCAATAGCCTCATCAATTGATCAGTCTCCACCTGTCTCCTCTCAGCTTCGGGTACCATCTATGCAAGTGTCTACCACTTCATTAACTGAGCTGCAACCACCTTCTTTGAATGAGTTATCCTCAATCATAGCAGTAAGTTTTTCAAGTATATCAACTTCTACTACAGAGTGTACAGTAAGTGTACCTACAAGTACTACAATTTTGACTTCTCCTGCTCCAATTTTGGCAACTGTTAGTTCTCCCACTCCATCCTGTACAACAATTTTGGGAGCAAAACCAATTTTTGATACTATTAGCACTTCTCTTAGTCTTTCTCTAGTTGGTCCTATTCTAGTTTTGTCAGCTAGTCCAGCATCATCAACTATTGTTTCAATTTCAAAGGGCAAAGGTGCAGTCACTGCAGAAAAACCAAAGAGATACATGTTTTCTAGTAAGGCAGTAGATGAAGAAATAGATCTGGATAAGGACATTGTCATTCCTAAGATAGATCTAGATACTACATTAGTTGATGAAATGAGAATGATCAGTCAGCTATTAGATCAAAAAGCTAGGCAAAAAAAGCCGAGGCATGAGAGAGACTAGGAATATAGCATTATTGAGAATGCTAAGAATATCATAACAGATGCTATAGGTGTTGAAGTAGATTCTACTCAACACATTTTGATTCAGTTAGAAGAGGCTATATATAAATTTAATGAGGATAGCTCCGACCAAGAGAAATTGATTGATAAGGCAGAGAAGAAATTTGACAATAAGGTGCTTAAGCACATTGCTCAGCATATTGCAGTAAAATAGGTAGAATTGTCTACAATTTTGAGTAATTTTGAACATTCTTTTAATAATATAACTTCACTTTTTGGAAAACTATGTGATGTTACCGAGTTTACTAAAGAAATAAGAGAAAATTTGAATAAAATTGATGCAGATATGAAGGTCAGTGCCCAAATGCTGCAATCTGACCACAGTGCAAGTTCATCCCATCATCTGAGAATAAGGTTTTTGTCAGAGAAATAGGTAGAATTGCTGAGAGAGGAAGAAAGGATCAAGTCTACTCTAATTGACATCCAGAATATGATCCTTCCTGTCATGGACACAATGCAGAAGCATATTGCTCATTCTAAAACATTGATCCATGACAACAACTTCTCTATTGCAGATCACATGATTGAACTCTCTGCGGAATTTCAAATTACACTCTCCACTAGCAAAATTTTGCAAGAAAATTGGGATCAGACTTTGGCTCTTATTCTCAAGGTACATTCAAAATTTATGTCTCATTTTGGAATCTCTGTGTAAATATATACTGTTTGGCATTATTGTCAAAAAGGGGGAGATAGACTTCAAGAGCTAACTGTGCAAAAGATATATGTATTGACTTATAAATATTGTACATATTGTATGGGGGAGATATATGTAAATAAAAGGATATGAGTTGCAAGATTTAAAAAAAGATCAATCTTGAACTGTATGTCATTTTTATTTTGCACATAAACTTTGATTCATAATTGTTTTTGTCACTAATGCCAAAGGGGGAGATTGTTGGCATAAAGGTATTTTCCATTAGTGACAACACTTATTATACAGTTCAAACTGAGCATCGAAGACATAGTTCAAACTGAGCGTCGAAGACATAGTTCAAATCGAGCATCGAAGACACAGTTCAAACCGAGCGTTAAAGACACAGTTCAAACTGAGCGTCATAGACACAGTTCAAATCGAGCGTTGAAGAAGCAGTGTTAATCGAGTAAAGCTAGAAGCAGTGTTAACCGAGTAAAGATGGATGTAGTGTTAACTGAGTGAAGATGTACTTAGTGTTAACCAAGTAAAGATGGACTCAGTATTGACCAAGTGAAGAAGGACTCAGTATTAATTGAGCTCAGTCGGTTAACAAAGAAATTAGCTTTTACCAAGTGACACTATATCTATCGAGTCACCAATGGTTACCGAGTTCCAAGCAATGTTGTATGACTAGTATAAACTGAGCCCCTACCTCTATCGAGTTCATGATGATGCCGTGTAATGTAGTGGATGCCGTGTATCAGAAGATCATCAAGTCTGTCTGAAGAACCCAAGTTTATTTTACTATTTGGTTGACTCAGTTATATTTTGTTTACTTGTGTTCAACCGACCTTACATCTATAATTACTGAAATGGTATATATGTGTATAATAGAGAGTTGTAATTGTTCTAATGGATAAAAGTGATGTATGAATATGTACAAGAGATAGATGCAAATTCAGCAGCAGAGCAGTATATTAGCAAGGTTCACAAGGAGCAGTAAAGATTTCATCAATCACAAGAGGTGATTATTGCAAAGGATCTAATCAAGGTATATGTAGATCTGATTGATTCATCCTAACAGGTGAGTCATCTAAAAATTCTCTAACAAGGTAGACTTAATAGTCTTTGTATAAATCTCCTAACAGAGTGCATACTTGTAAAGTGTGTTTTAAATCCTTTAACAAGGTGGATCTAGCAATCCTCTTTGCTCCTAACAGGGAAGATCACTAGAAGTGATCATTGTATGCCTTAACCAGCTAACTTCCTACTGTAGAAAAGGAGCTTTGTGGGTTTCATCCGCACCCCAGTTTTACTTTCTATTTTGGAAGGTTTCTGGGTCACCAAAATCTCTGTGCATATGTGTTATGAATATTTATTTATCTCTTGCATGCATCAGATTAGGTACATGAATTATTTTTAGTTTATGCTGAATTAACTTAAAAGTTGTAAAGTTACTGATTCACCCCTCCCCTCTCAGTAACTTGTTATATCTTGAATATTTCCAACACATCACTCAATTGAGATTGTTAACCTAGGGTAGACCTTAACTCTTTGCAAACAAAGAGGAAGTGCAGCTTCACAGCTGAGACTCTAGTTAACTCTTAACCATGTGTGACCTCACAAAAGCATTGGATTTGACTAGGATATTGACTTTTGCATGGTGACAACTTAAACTTTTGAAGCTCATCGATGGAGATAAATTGATTCAACTATTTTTCTTTTGTTTGATTTAACATCTCCTTTGAAACTAACCCTTGTGATGATAAGATGCAGAGAACTTCCATTAAACTAGCCCACATGACACATGTCCACCTATTCACATGCTCATGACCTTACTCTAATCCCAACTTTTAACCCTCCAAACACGTGCACAATAGGCTTTCGCCACCTCACAACCATAACCAAGAGTTGACCTTAATTCCTTGCGATCTTGCAAAAAACATGAATCTAAACTACTATGGTTTGATCGCAACCTCACAAACTTTATATCCTTAAGCCTTTAGCCACCTACAAAGTTGTGCTGACTATGGAGATAATTTTTTCACATGCTCAGAACCATCCTAATAGTTAAGTGCTAACTTCTTGCGACCAAGTGATGAAAAATAGTCACAAAGTTGCAACTTAAAATCTTATAAGGATATAGAATGTAAATATGAAAAGATTCAAGACTTAGGAATATAAAAGAAAAAAATAGAGTTTTTATGTATCCCTATCATGCATGCATGGAAATTAATGAATGATTCAAAGGATGTAGACATGGCTACCACCCTGGTTTTTCATGAATTGGTTAGTGTTGGAAAAAAAGGGGGGGAGGAAAAAATGGTCAACATTTTCAGAAATTAGAGGGGATGCTTTCTTACTAAGCATGGACTAGTGGCCTTAAGTATTCCATTGGGCTATGGAGTCATAAAAAATGAAACCCTTACACTACAATCAACTAGAAAATTGCAACCTCTGCAACTACAAAATTCAAAACTTGGCTATCTCATAGAGAAAAGCCTATGCTCATGCACTTCTTGGAAAGTTGGAAAACACCTACTCTACTATGTACATAAATTTATAGATAGAAGGTTAAACAAACCCATTGATTGGTTTGTTGAAGTAGCTGCCCTTCCTCACCAATTGATTTCTTCTTCCATCCATGAGGGCAACTGAAAATGACAACAAGCATGAAAAACACACTGCTACATGGAATAACTCCTTCCCAATGCTGAAAATAATGAAGCTTTCCAACACTGAGGCATTGTCAACCTAATAAAAACATGCTTGTTCTTCTTTTTTATCTTCATCCTCATACTCATGAGTAATCATGTTTTAGGGAAACTTGCATTGCTACAGAGCTAGATGCCTGCTGGGGCATCCTCTTGATGGCATTGGGTCTAGACAATCAACCTTGATCATATTGTGCTCTGCAATGGTAGCATTCAACTGATTTGGAAGTGGTTCCTCTTCTTGTGAAGAAAAAATCTCCACCTTGTCTTCATTTTTTTCATGAGCTGTCTCCTTGGGAGATACTAGTATGGCATGAGTCTCCATGTGCTATTGATGTAGAACATGCTCTCCATATACAGGAGATGATGATTCAACATCTATGGAAGAGAAGATAGTGTTAAACTCATCCAAGAGACCATCCTCATCATTTATCTTCTCCATTATAGATGCAATGACATACATAGGTCAAGGGGAAACCCCAAAAATGTCAACATGTTCTTTCTCAAGGATAGAGCTATCCTCAGGATCTTGTTTTTCATCCTCCATATCATGGAGGATAGTATGCTACAGTGAATGATCTTCTTCCTCCTTATCTTGCAAAAAATCCTCATTCACTTGTAAAGGCTCAAAAGCCATGTTTTTTTCCTTGAGAGAAGGAACAACCTTTTCTTCTTTTTTCTCCTCAACAAAAGAGGGAAGCTCTTCAAATAAGAGGAATGGATCCTCTTCCTTCTTCTTGAAAAAATCTCCTTGTTCTCCTCAATAGGTTGTAACTCCTCCAATGGAAACCTCATTGGTTTGGTCTCACTCTCCCAAAACTCTTTATTTGGACCATTAGGATTTTATACAACCAGTCCACCCTTAAAGAGTGAAATAGTGATGGGAATGAAAAGCTCATAATGGGCCCATCTTTCTTGTATGGAATGTGGAGAAGTTACAACAATAGACTCTTGCAAAGGAGGGGGCTTCTTGAAGCTTGGGATGACATATTTTGGAGAAGGGGTTGCCTCTACTTTCTTGTTTTGAAAATGGAGCCTCATTTCCTCCTCTCTTGCTGCAACAACTTGCCTTGCAAGATTCTCCTCAAAATATCTCTGTCTCTCCCTCTCCTCTTCCTCTTGTTGTTGAAGATAGGCCATTTATGCCATCTCCTCCTACCATCTCTCTATCTCTTGCTGCCTTGCTACCTCATTAAGTGACATATCAATGTCCAACAATTTCTCATGTTGCTCATCTATTTTCCAACTCCTCTCCTAGAGCTTGTAGTCAATTTTCCTTTGGACTCCAAAATCATATCTTCAAGATTTTTATATGGGGATGTTGGGACTGGTGGAGCAAGGGTAGGAGGAGAGTAAAATTTTTGAGCATACTAGCTATAACCAGCTTGGGTTGAGATTGAAATTGATAATATGAGGGTTGAGGAATAACATTGTCATGATATTGGGGGGAATAGTAGCTATTTCTATGAAATGGGTCCATGGTTAGAGGTTCATAAAAAGCTACAATTTCATAGAAAAAAATTGGAAATCACAAAAGATCAAAGATGATCTTTACATACTAGCACCGGGTCTATTTGAAACCAGTAGATGTGTAGAGTCACCATGGTGTTAGATAAATGTCTCCAAAAGTTGATGGCACCAAGAAAAGCACCCAAATCCTTAGTGAATGAGATCAACTGGCTAAACAATAGAGTTGTGTAGTTTCATCTTTTTGTCCTACTAGGCATGACAAAAACTATGGTATGACTGGTGGAGGTTCTGGAAAATCATTTGAAGCTCTGAAAGTTTGTGCCATTAGGCATGCCAAAAACTATTGTATGACTAGTGGAGGTTCTGGAAACTAATTTGAAACTTTGAAAGTTTTTCCTACTAGGCATGCCAAAAACTATTGTCACAAAAGTTTGCACCCTTTCCTAAAGTTTTTACCTAAAGGCAACCTTGTGAAACATGGAAACAATCTCCAAGTTGTGGGACTTGAACAACGAGATTGAGTCTTTGGAGAAGGCTGACTTCCTTACTATTAGGGTGCACCTAACTACTTCTTGAGAGGAAAAGGGAGAAGGAACTACATGAAAATCAATCTACCTAACCTAATCTAAAGGGGGGTGATACACCAAGATAGTCTATCCAGTCTTATCTCTACCTAACAATACACTATTCACCTATATAATCTCAAAATACACTGATTCAACCTTTGCATTAATTCAAAAATCACATGTAGATTAGGGACCAATGAAATTCTATAAAGAAGGAACTTTACTTTATATAATTCAAGACCAAATAGATACAATCATGCAGATGGAAGAATAGAGGCAACACATTAACCAAGGCAAGACGGTTTTGTAATTATATTAATGGGAGAATGAGGTACAATAGAGAAGATATTAATTCATAAGAAAAATGAAATTATAGTAGTAAATCATATGATACAACTTCCATAGAATTAGAGAAAAGACCGACCCTTAGAAGGGCTACAAAACTTGCTTTTATAGTTAGAGCATAACTAAGAAACTACATTGAGTTCTAACTCTAACTGGGTAGAGTTGAGGTCATAGAGGAGCAATAACTATTGACCATAGGAGATCATGATTAGATGCACATCCCCATAAAAGAAATAAAATCTTTTACGTGCAAATTTGGCCCTAAAGAGATAAAACCGGTGGCCATAACCAAACCATTTGGGTAGATGGATGACTAGAGTGGTGGAGAAAAGAAACTACATTGAACAAGCATGGAGAATACTCAAATTAGTGGTTGTAAGTGATCAAGGACCCATTATTCATTAAAGAGATACTCAATGCCATGTCTGCAATCATACTAAGTAAGCTGTGTCATCATTTGAATAATCAACCTCGTCATGTGGGCCAATAATATTTCATCATTGTGTCATCTTGTCTAGCTTTCTATCTTCTTGCTAACCATTGAATGCCCTTGTTCATGGCTTCACAATTTATTTCCTTCATTAACTATCTGACCTAATGAAACCATGATCATCTTATATTTCATTCCTATTTGTGCATCACAACTTATTTCCACTCTATCCTTCTGACTATTATGACCACATGATCAATGAAAATTGGCCCTTTGCATCATCTTTGTAGTTTAGGCTTAATAGTATTTTGTTAGTTTGTGGTGATTGATAAGGGAATTACTATACATACTTACTAAAATACTTCTATAAAAGGGATTAGGGTTAAGGTTGCTTCATAAGGTGATACAAAAACTAGTTCCTGTAGTGGTATTGAGCTATAAGGGAAAATTGGTTCTTGCGGTGATATTGAGTTGTAAGGGATTACGGATTGTAATCAGGTTGTAATCATTAGATTGTAAAAATATTGAACTTTCTATTTGGTAGGCATAGCCTAGGGTTTGGGAAAACCACATTAAATCTTGGTGTCTTGCATTCTTTTCTATGTGATCTATTATATTCTGATATGGTTTATATTTGCATGTAATTATTATTTCTATTTGAGGTTTAATCCTAACAAGTGGTATTAGAGCAAGGTTCTTTTTTCAGTTATCCTTTGCAGGAAAGTCTCACGGTTGAGTGAGAGTCTTATGGTTGAGTGGGAGTCTCATGGTTGAGTGGGAGCAATGGTAGACAAGGGTAAGCTGAGGGTTGACAAGTTTAATGGGCAGAACTTTTAGTTATAGAAAATGCAAATGGAGGAATATCTTTATTAGAAGGATTTATGGAATCTGTTGGAAGGAAAAAACCAAGAATTAAGGATCAATGTCAAATAATGAATGGGATTTTTTAGACAGAAAGGCACTTGGAAGCATTTGATTATGCCGGGTACCATGGGTGGCATTTAATATTACAAAAGCAAAGATGATAGAAAAGTTGATGGAAACCCTAAAGAAATTGTATCAAAAGCCCTCCATTCCAAACAAGGTATTTCTCATGAAGCATTTATTTAATATTAAAATGATAGAAGGTGGATCTATTGTGGATCATTTAAATGAGTTTAATACTATTACTAGTAGTTATCTTCTGTGGGTATTAATTTTGATGAAGAAATTAGGGCTCTCTTGATTTTGTGTTCTTTACCTAAAAGCTAGAATGGCATGGTAATGGCTATGAGTAATTCTATTTTTGGATCTAATAACCTAAAATATGATGATATGATCAATGTTATTTTGAGTGAGGAAACTTGTAGGAAAACCTCAGGTGGATCTACATCACAAAGTGCTTTGAACTCACAAAGTTGAGGCAGAATGATTGAGAGAGGAAGTAATTCCAAAAATTGTGGGAAATCAAGAGGAAAGTCAAAGGGGAAGAGGTCTTAACCAAGAGGACCAAATGATTGTGAGTACTGTGGTAAAATAGGGCATAAAAAGAAAGACTACTAGAATTGAAAGAAAAATGAAAGACATAAACCAGATGGAGACAAGGAGGCAAATGTGATAAGTAATAAATTTGAAGAGGATACTTTACTTCTATCTTTAGAAAGTGTTGATGATTCATGGGTTTTAGATTCTAGTGCTTCATTTCAAGCTACACCTCATAGAAGTTATTTCATTGATTATGTCCAAGGGGATTTTGGACTTGTTTATTTGGGGGATAATGAACCCTATCAGATTGTTGCAAAGGGAAAAGTTAATATTGAGTTGCAAAATGGTTATCATTTCCTACTACATGAGTGTTAGTAAATAGATTTTCTTCCAAGAAAGTATATACAAATTAACTCTAAATGCCCAGATAAGAAGACTAAATCAGCACTAACAGTTGGATAGGTTATCATTGGATTGAAAACCTTCCTTTGAATTCTACTGGGTATAGCTCCCCATGTATGATATGCAATGAATTTGAATAAATGTAAATAAAAATGATTTTAACCAAAAAGCACAAATGGTATACAAAAATTTATTTATAAACACAACATTGATGCAGAAAGATTAAGTGACTGAAAATAAAAAGAATGGCAAATGACCCACAATTCATTTGCCCAAATACTGCATTACAAAGAGGACGAAAATAAGAAATAAATATTCCATCCACCTAAGAAAGTGAAGAATCAAAGCTTTAAAGATATCTTGATATCAAAATGTATTTAGAAAATAAAAACACTAAATGCATTTAGAGAAAACTGAAAGTCACACAAAGATAACAATCAGTAGAAAGAAAACTACTCAAACTCAAAGTTTTGGTGTGCAATTATCCCCCAAATCTCCCTTCTCTAAAATGTAAATGACTATATAGATCTTAATACACAATACATTAGAATTATTATCTAGAAGAAAATGGAGTTTCCCTCCCTTACATTACATTTCAAAATCAAAATTCCCCCTTTTAACTAAAATAAAGTCCAGCAAAATAAAACTCTTCTCTTCTACAACTCCACAGTCTACTCTCTCTCTCTCGGAAGGAATGGAATAAATCTAAAAAAATTGGAGCCCCTAAAACTCCCTCTGCTATGGCACATAGTCTATCCTTTAGGAAAGGAAAGTGGAACCCTTGATTCTTCTTTATGATGCATATTTATTCCCTTTTTGGATAGTTTTTCTAATTGAATCTTGAAAATCTTTATGATTTCTCTTTTATCTTTTAACCTTTTGACTACCCCACAAACACAATGTTTGATTCCTAATTAAATATTAGGTTACCATCATAATGGGATGTGTGACAATGTATCGTTAGTTTACATCTTTTACCCAATTTCCAAACAAAAGTGTCTTTCACATTTATGTGTATTAGTAACTATTTTCTATATCGGGCCCTCTCAACTATCATAATTAAAATATGAACCATTCCAAAGTTTCTTTTCATATGCTACCTTAGCTTTTTGAAATTCAATCCTATAATTTTTTTGCATATTCTTTGTGGCCCAATCTATCTACCATTATTGAAGTAGCTTGGAGTGCAACAATCCATAGACCTCCACAATATGCACTAACACCATCTACTATCTAAGTATGACATGTTTGGTAAGGAAATCAATCATTCTCAATGAGACTATCACCATCCTAATCAAACTTTTGCATGTATTCCATACCAACACAGATAGTCAACTAGACATCTTTGTTGAATGACATGTCATTAGTTGTAACCAAATCCTTGTACACCTGAAGTACAAACTTTGAGTTCAGATCCTTCCACCAAATTGTATCATGGATATTATATGCATTTATTTCAATCCAAGGATCATGCAATCCCAAATCATGAGGTATGGAACCTTTTTCCTTCCTAAATTATATGTCATGCATCTATCATGTAGACATATCACTCTTTATATCTTTTGAGTTCAGATATTTGGGCAAGAAAATAACACAAAGTATGATGTTGTTGCCACTCACAACAATCCTAGTGACCATGTCATCACATCTAACTTCTCGTTGCCATGCATATTCAATTAAGTTTTAAGAGTCTTGTCAAAAAAACATTGTGAATCCAAATAAATGGAGGTCATGGCTCTGTAGTTTGATGATTTTACCAAAACCTAAATAATGAGTTGACTTTGCTAAAATCAAAGCAGTGAGTTCACTACTCAATCAGCTTCCAAGGACATATTCTCACACTAAGACCTTGATTGGTCTACCACCTTGAATTGACATCTTGATGTGCATGAGTTTGGGTGTATTGAAAATCATCTCCTTTCTTTTGACCATGGGTTGTAGAATGGAATCACTATGACTCAAGAGGCATCCATATTTTGTGTCATGTCACGACTCCAAACACTTTGTTAGATATGTTACATGCATAGCCTGAGTTATGTGCATTGACCATGTATTCCCATACAAAAAGTGATGAGACATAAATTAGATAACATCATTTTCTATGGTGAAATTGATTCATATCAAATTGAATACCAAAATCATGCATTGTCATATGTAAACCGTCAATGGTAAATATTTAA
This sequence comes from Cupressus sempervirens, assembly GCA_028749045.1. Lineage (NCBI taxonomy): Eukaryota > Viridiplantae > Streptophyta > Pinopsida > Cupressales > Cupressaceae > Cupressus > Cupressus sempervirens. Next base: position 16,694,002 of record CM053789.1, on the reverse strand, counting down.
ACCATTCTCTCATGATTCGAACCTTCACAACTCTTTTTGAAGGAAAGAAAATGGTAACATTAGACTTTTCATGAAGTTCTTATCAAGAAATTCCTTATGGGGAGATATTCAATCAAATGACCTATAGTACATCTCTCTATATATTGGTCCTTGTCTGTCAAGTAAATTAGTTGCAATTTCAATTGTCACAGGAATACCTGAAAGCTCTTCTACAATTGCTCTGGATGCCAAAGAAGCATTATAACTTGTGCCATAGATAATCAATTTTTTCTTGTCTACAATTTCTGATTGTCCACATATACTCTTTGAGGCCACCTAATAATACACCCTTTAGCTTTGAATCTCCATCTTTCATCTTCTATTCTGTCAATGTGTCGAAAGCAAACTTTACCAACTTTGGAATTACTTCTGTATCAGTATCTGACTCAAACACAAAACCATGTCAAAGTAGAGACTCCTTAAAAACCCATGTATAACTCTTAAATGAACCCAAATCATCTTGTCTTCACACTTCTAGTGTGACAACTTTAAACTTGTATCGGGTTATAGTAGAAAGCAGGCTTTCCTGTGCTCTTTCAAGGTCACTAAATGTTTATTATGAGCAAAAGAGAATCTTTGTGAAGGCTCAAGCATACTACTATCTTTTCCTAATTGATTTTAAGGGCCTCCTTATGCATTTGATCTATCATGATATGGTGACATTTTGTGAAATAGCTTATGCACCTGTTCTACACAAGCAATTCACATGTAAAATGTGAAAATATGACTCTATTTTTTGGGAGTTTTCACGAGCTTTTAGAACTTGTTTGACCAAGAAAGTTTACACTCAAAAGCATAAACTGAGCACTATGATCATTCTACAATACACCAGAGACATTGATTCAAAATCTTCGTGTATAGTATCTCCTTTTTTGTTATGAACTTAGAGTATCTTTTTAGGTATTGTAAAGTGGTGAACTTCATATCTTCTAAACATCATGATCTAAAACTCTAGAAGTGAACTTGAACATTTAAACTGAACTTCTAGGCCAAAATTTGAATCAAGATGAATTAGAATAAGCCATTAAACTTGCAACAAGAAAATTGAACCATCTTGAACTACTTCAAACTATAGTTTGAAGGGTTCAAGACCATCGATTGAAAATTTTAATTACTGAGTTTGTATGGGTACCAACAGGGGCTCTAACTACAGGACTATTTTTGATGCAAAAATAGTGAACTCCAAAAATCTCTGGCAAAGACAAGTGCCTTATCCACTAGGTGATAGAGTCACCAAGAAGAGAAAATTGGGAGCTTCTTGAGAGAGGTGAAGGGGATTAGGGCAAAGCCAACTAACCCAAAACACCTAAACTACTAGCAAGCATGAAGCTTGTGCATTATTCAAACTAACACTATGCACACAAAAAATATGTTTACAATATTTACAAAGGTCGGAAGAGAACCTACCATGAGAAATGAAAGAAAGAAGAACTCACATGAATCCATTTACTAACTGGGAGAAGTAAGACCCCTTTCATAGTAGCAAACCACACCTCAATAGAGCAGCTCCACAACATGGTCAGCAAGCGACTTTTTCAATGCCAAACTTAAAACTAAAAACATACATCCATATGTTGACCCAATAATCCTTTCTAAAAAACCAAATCTTATCATAGCATTCTTCATCTTTAGATGGCTTTTCTACATCATTTTTCAAATCAAGAAAGGTCTTGAATTGAGGAGAACATATTCTAGAAATTTTTCATTAGCCTTCTGACTACAGTTTATGATAATGTGCTTGTTCTCATAATCATGAGAATAATGCATCACATTATTAAACAAAGAGAATTCGTCCAACATGGGATCAAATTTATCCAAAAAGATTTCTCCAACTTTATCAAGAATTGGGGCATCATCAAATATGTAAAACATTTGATCTTTCTTTTCTCCCAATGAATCTTTAGATTTCATAATATTATCTTGAATAGACTCACACCCTAAAGAATGAAATGAATCACCAAACAAACTCTCACAACCTATTTTTTTTGTATTCATACCTTGACTATTTGAAGAGAAATCTTCTTTCCCAAGAGATGATAGAAATTTGCATATGATGTTTTCTTCTTCCTCATAGATGGGAGTTGTTGGTGTTTGAAACTACTGAGCAACAAAATGCTCAATATCACAGTGCAATGACTCACACAATCTAAGGCTTAGCCAATTCCCATTAGAAACTATATGAATGGATCACTATGACCCAACTTTAACAAAATGAAAGGATGGTTTTCTACTCTTTTGGCTCTGCTAAACCAAGGTGGGTGTACCTAGGGATGATTTCTAGTGTAAACTGCTATATGAAGATTCTTTTAGTTTCATTCTGATTCTCATCTATTACACACTAATACATGAGCAATTCACTTCACCTCCTTTAATGTTCTCAAACTTGCATGCATCCCTTATCAGCAGATCTGGTCATCATTCTCCTTGAATTTATAAATATTCCTGACAATAGCAGCTACCTAAGACTCAGAGAATAGATATAAATGAGTATTGACCAGCATTTATAACCTTGAACAAAATTGAATGAAAAATGATTTTGATTTTATAATTGGTATGATATGTAGCAGCAAAACTCATCCTTCTTACTTTTGACTCATGAGACTAGTGCCTTATCCATTGGGCAAAGAATTAACTGTTGGTGGGAGATCTAATTCAATTAACTTGTAAATGAATTAATCAGTTGTAATCACCCATTTCTATTCTTATGAAATATCCCTTTATGAATTCACAAACCCTACTGATTCACTAAAGCATTTATATAATTTCTTGAATTAAGAGCAACAATGAATATAGTATACAACCCTTCCAGATTGCATTCAGCCAATTAAACCTTATTTAAATGACTTGAAAGTAAACAAACCCATAAACTAGAGACAGAAAATGTGCAAATACCCTTTTGTATTATCCTTCTCATATGACTAATATAGTAACTAGAGACAGAAAATGTGCAAATATACTTTTGTATTATCCTTCTCATATGACTAATATAGTGACCAATAGTAAAAATATTGAAAACCTAGAATAGATTGCTATTTCTGTCATTCAGTATGTTATCAGAAAGTACAATGGAATAAAACTCAAATCAGCTACACTCTATTGGACCAATTGAATGTACTTTTCATGAGAAAACACAAAAATTCTACAAGTTTTGGACCATCACATTGCCTTGAAAACTCACTTATATAGGCATGAGTTGCAACAAGCAAAGGGCAGATGTGACTGACAGGTGTCCTTCAAAAGATTTTTACATACATCTATAACAAAAGGACAAAACTATGCATAAAAAAAAGGCTATCACATTGAACATTCCTTAGTGGGTCCCTTTCTGTTATATTTTCATTGATTGAGACAAGAGCTTTAATTCTTTTATTTATTCTTCATCCTCAGAGTAAGTGGTCATCAAATTTGAAACAGATGAATCATCTATGATTACCTGCAAACTTACTTTAATTTGGGGATTTTCCTTGTCTTCATCATTAACCGTGAAGGCAACTTTTACTTTTGCATTTTCCTCCTCCTCTTCTTCTGCTTCATCATCCTATAACAACTGCTCTTTTGACATAAATTTGTTTCTCCACTCATCATAAGCAGCATCCTCTACCCAATCAAACTTAGTGCCTCTCTTTGTATAGTTATTAAAGAAATTGCAATTGCCTCTAAATCAACAAAATCCTTTTTGATGGCATTATAAAATAGCTGCACTTTCACCAATTCCTTAGTTGTTTTTGCCCATAACTGGTAACCAGTTTCATTAACAATATTATTCATTCTTTCACAAGATATCTCATCCAATTCTTTTTTCCATTCTTCTTTTTCCTTTATTTTGTCAACAGTCTTTAAAGCACAAGGAAATAGACTAAATTTTTCAGCCATATATCTGGAAAAATAATTTATTAATCTTTTTTGAAAAGAATCTCTTTTGTCATCAAAACCTTCTAATTTATTCAATAAATCAAAAATCTTCTCTATTTGATGACAAGGTAGTTGGATGACAGATATGCACATAATTGTAATATCATTGTTTCTTTCCCTCCATTTTTGCACAAGAGGCCTCAACCTATCCTCATCTCTTTGAAATTCATCCCTAATGGATGCAATCCTTTCCAATTGATCAAAAAAGGTTAACCATTCTATCCTATCCATTAAATACATCACACCCTGCCTCAATTTTTCTTCATATTGATTTTTTAATTCTACATGCAATTCATAAAGCTTGGTTTTCTCCTCTTCAAAATCCTTTGTAGTGTAGAATTGAGGCCTTTCAAGGGCATCAAGTACCTCAATAATTGGGGTGGATTTGAAAGGCTCAATAGGTGGCCTAGGAGGGTATATAATCCTAGGTCTACTGGACTCTTCTATTTTTCTTTTCCCCAACATCTTCTCCATTTGAGATACCTGATTCTCTAGTTTTTGTATTTGTGTGCTCCTTTCTTCATATGCCTTCAGTACTTCTTCAAATCTAGCATTTAGTTGGGCAAATCTATCCTCTTCCTGGCTAGACACCACACTACCAAATTTTAGCATTTCTGAGGTCATCCCAATTATCTTTTTACTGCCAACTTCATCAGCCCTGAAGACTATCAATGCACTAGTATGCTTTGCAGTAGAGATATCCTGCATCCTTGTTTTATCCCTTTTCTTAATAGACCAAATTACAAGGGCTTGGTGGTCATCACTTAATTTGACTCCTCTATGAGCCTGTAGTATCTCTTCTTTAGTTTTTAACTGGACATCCTTTTGTTTTCTTACTGAATAAAAAACCATAGCATTCACTATATCCCATTCAGGTAAGATAAGGATTCCTGATTGCTTAACTAATTGCCTCCTGAACTTAGGTGTAAATTGGGCAAAGTCACTCAAAAACTTGGATTTTACCTCTTCTTTAATAATAGAGTCTGGTTTATGCTCTGCCCTTATCTTTCACAAGCCTTTTCAAAATTGCCTATATTTAACCTCCACAAAAACTATGCAAATGCCCTAGATTTCACAAAATTTTCATCATTTATAAACCTCTCAGAGGCTTGGGCAACTATAGGATCAATTTCCTTACCTTAATAATCAGCAACAGTGAGCTCCAAGGAAGGTGTAGGGGGCTCTTGTGGTTCCCCAATCTCCAAATCTATGGAAGTAACAATTACATCCCCTTCTCCACCAATTTGTCTAAGTCGTTCCCTTAAAGATGTTTCATCATCTATCTAGATTGGGGACTGACTTGGGGAGTATTGTTTTGGTTGAGAAGAAGAAGACCCATGTTCTAACTTCTGCCTTTTTGGACCACTGGTTGTCGGTGGACTTCCTGGTCTTTGTCTTTGATGAAGAGGATCCTGTTGCACATTCTAAATCATCACATATCTTGACCTTCTTTGTAAGGTATATTGACTAGGAGCTCCTATGTTTTTATTGTTGATTTTCCTCTGCACTTCTGCAACCCTGTCTAGATATGTCTCAACATATGTAGCCTTCTTTTCATTCATAGCTTGTATTATCTCAGCAAAACTATTCATCAAGGCCTGTATCTTGGCTCCCCAGTATTTCTTTTCTTTTAATGGATCATAGTGGGGGTCAAAAGCATTAATGAATTCAAGGGTTTTGCTAAATACTATCCATTTTTTTTTTCTCAATTCTTGTTCTTGTAAAGTAAGAACATTTCTAATTACATCCTCAGGATAGTAAACTTGTTGCACCATGTGGGAAGCTTTTATTCTCTCCCTGAAGACATCATAGAATCCTTCAAGGTCAATAAATCTAATATGAGATTCTGCCATGTTATATCTATCTAAAAACAAATTTGGATGCTTCCACCCTTTCCTTACAAAGAAAAAATTATGGGTCACAGTAACAATTGGAAAAAATGTGCCCTTCCTAGTCAACTCCCTCTCATCTATGGTGCCTATTTGCCATAACAGTTCAGCTATTCCTATCTTTAAAGGCACATGAAATGGTACCACATGAGGCTTTCCTAAGAATCCATATACTCTTATCACTGTTGAAACATTGTAGGGAATTATATCCCCTCAGTTATGACTGACAAGTAGCCCTTTAGCATGATCCTTGGGTCTGGCCAGTTCTAACAATGCTTGTGGAATTCTAGGGCTATCTCCTCTCAAAAGAAATCTAAGCTTTGATGCAAAATACCTATCAAACCTCACATAACTGGCACCTATGGCTTCTGAGTTCATATCCACAATCCACAACTACACTGGATTATTTTCTCCATCCCTAGTTGTCTCAAGCTCCATACCCCTTGAAAAGAAGGCAAGTCCATTATGAAAACATACATGCATAAGGATTGAATACCCACAAAAAGGTTTATCTACTTTTCCCCTTGCTATCCCCACCATGCCGTTATGAATCTTTTTTGCAAGAAATGTTGCAAAATCTAGAATAGTGCTCATTCCAAATTGAAGAGTTTGAGCCATTATGAGGACAACTGAGCTTGGGATTTGTTCTACTTCATCCACTCCAAAAATCTTACAAAGAGAAACATATAATGCCTGAGCTCTAGTGTTAAAATGTCTTTTCAATAGTGGCTCTAGGGTGCTGGTAGTAATTACAGACAAAGTACCAATTTTAGCAGCATGCTCCTGTAGTGGCCCCTTTTTCAAGTAGATTTTTTGTGCATCATACCTTGCTTGAAAGTCACCCATGTCAATAGTTTCATGCATAGCATGGTTAGGGTTAAGATTGAAGACTTCTCTAATTAATTCAAGGTAGACCCTAAAGAGGTTCACTCCAGCATGATTCTTTACCCACCCTATAATTGGATTATACTTCTTGGCCAAATCCACTAATAAATCACTATCGAAGAAAATTGTGGGGACTACTAATTTTCCAATGTCAAACTCCTAGACATTGCTCAGAGGAGTATCCAGTCTTTGCTTTGAAAACCATTTTTTGAATAATTCAAAACCTCCCATGGATACCTGAGCATCTAGCACCCAATTGGCCTTGTCATAGAAACCCTCTACTACGGCTACTCTAGGGTTTTTAGGAATTAACTCCCTGCCCTTAGTTATCTCATGTATCGACAAAGGAAATTGTTCCAAAAAATCATCATGCATACCCCTCTTTGAATATTCAGTTTTCCCAAAAAATTCCTTTCGTGAAGGCATTTTCTAAAAATTCTAAATCTTACTCAGCAAATTCTTGATTTTCACTGGTTATAGATCACTTACCTTCTAAAATCTATTCTTCTTTCTGCAATTGTCTCTACAAATTTGCTTAAGTCCTTGAGGAATTCTGTGCCCTAGCTCTGGAAATCCTTTCACTTTGAGAAAGTCTGCAATCTGTGCTTCAACAATGGCAAATTTACATATTATATCAGAGCATTGAGATCCCACAAAGGAAACTTTGTATCACATTAATTCTTGCAACCATTATTTTCATGCTGTATTTTGAAATTTTAATTTTACCTATCGATTTCCCAAAGATCGGACGGATTTGTTTCAAAAGTAAAAAGCTTTTTTAAAACTTTGGGACCCCCGACCATGCATTAGAAGTCTGCTTGCCCGCATTATTTTAAAACCTCACATCTTGATAATGCGGGAATGCGGACACCATTGATCTTACCCTAATCAACGGTGAATCAAGATCTCTTTATTTGGCATCCCACTAAACTAACTTCACCAATGAAAAATTACCTTTTAGTCCATGTGTTCTAACAGTAATTAAAGTTTTCGTGCCCATGACATTGCCGCTTCCACTTGGCACACCTGTCACCCACCGCCAATGAGCATGCTTCATTACATTTAATCCTTTCCAACATGGCATGACTCAAAATATTTTCTAAACCTTAGTCTAGGTCCCACCATGCTCGCTTGCCCACATTATTTAAATATCGAGCAGTTTCATATTGTGGGAATGTGGGCTTTGTCGATCTTACCCTAATCGATGGTGATCAAATCTTGAAATGATTGCACATCTAGTCAACTAATCGAACCAATAAGAAACTTCCTCTATGTTCCATGTCATCTAACATCTTGCCATGAGAGATACACTGCTATTACTTTTTTGAGAAAGGCAGGCCCATGATGTCATTCTATGTGACTGTCAAATGCCCACTTGCCCGCATTATTTAAATATCACACAAATTCATAATTCGGGAATGTAGTAACTGTAGATCTAGAAAAGATCCACTGTTGGTGAACTTTGATCATAAGGTAAAACCCTTTTGTCAATTGAACAACCAATGACATTGCAAGAAAATAAAATGTGCATAGGGTATTGACTAGTTCGTAAAAGGTTTTGACTAATTCTGACAAACAAGAACTTTTGTAGTGTACTGAGTATTGAACATCAGTAGGGGCTATGTGTCACAAATGTGTTTCTTCACATTATTTAAAAATCTCACAACTTCATAATGCAAGAATGTGGGAAACCTTGATCTTGAGAAGATCTACGGTGCTAAAAAAAATTTGCGACTTGGCCCCTTTTTTAATAAAATGAAGCAATTAAAACAACTCTATAAAGTTTATCAAAAGATTAAAAGGTTATTCTGTTGTAAAAAAACCTTTAGGACAAACATACCTCGCCAAAATATATTTGAAATCATACCCTTTTGAATTTTTCAAAGACTAGGGCAACACAAAACACAAGCATAAGGGTTCTCACATACTTAGGCTTTTTTCATGGATGACTTGAGAGACAAACCCTGAGAATTTAACAGGAAAATACAACACATGGAATAGGGTACAATTAGAGCAATCTAAACACTTTCAAAATCACCTGAAATAAAAACCCTAAGCTGCATAATTTGAAGACTTAAATGATTTTTCATCTAAGTATTAGCAAATTTTTATACTATGAAAAATCAGACCAACAAGAGTATCACCTGATGTTTCAAATAAGTTGCCAACCAGCTAGGAACCAACTCTGACATTTCCTCTTTTCATCAAAGTTTTGGCATTCTTAGAGGACAATTTTTTTTCATTTTTTGGTGAATCTTGAGGCTAAAATAGAGGATTTTCTCTGGTAGCAACATTCTAGCAAAATCCCATTGGCAAGAAAAGTGGATTGAGTTCACTCTAGGTGACTTTATCTCCTTGATTTTTAGGCTTTTCTTCACTCTTTCTTACTACTATTGAATTTGGTTAAGCTGGATACCTCTACTTGAAGTTCAACATGATCATCTTCTTAAAAACTACTCAACTCAGAGGTCTGTAGATCTATCTTTGTTTCAACATTCTTATCATTCTAAAAGGAGGTCTCATGCTAAAACATATTATTTCTAGATTTAATTAGTGAATCTATATTCTCAAAAATAGTGAGAGAGTCTTCTCCTTTCTCATCTTTTATGCATGGAAAAAATGATTTTAGTTCTTTACTTTCAGTGAGATCAAGATTAATAACTAAAACCTTTCTTCTTCTTTATTAAGAAGGGCAACATTAAATGTTACCAATGGATTATCCACAAGCTGAAAGTTAGTGTCAATGCTTTCCTTCTCTTAGCTATCTTGGCTACTATAATTCTTGCTCTCATCCCAAGTGTTCTTATTCTCCCATGTCTAGCTTTCTTATGGATGGGTTATGGCTGTTTGGATTCCTTTCTCACCCAACACTAAATAATTGCATGAGATGAAATATGAAGATATAACTAGGGCTTCATCATCATTCACCTCCAAATGTTTCTTCAATTGAGACAATTTCTCCTCAAGCTTTTGTAGGTCTTTCAACTTGTGAAATCTCACATAGAGGCTTTTCCACAACAACCAAGAAGTAGCATCATCTTCCAAATCTATATTATTTTTGATAGCTCAAAAAATAATTTCTTTAAAACTATCCACAAATTTGTGTAACACTTTATCATCTATTTGATAAAGTTTTGGGAGAGAAGGGTTTGGTCTTGATATTACCATGGTTTTTATATCTATCATGGTCTTCGTTGAGTCACCAATATCCAACACATGAAGATAATAAGAATATTGAGGAAACAAATATTAATACTGATATTTGTTTCCAGATCCCCAGTAGAGTCACCAAAAATATGTTAGTGAATAGATTGTCTTCCAAGAAAATATATAGAAATTAACTCTAAATGCCTAGATAAGAAGACTAAATCAACATTAATAGTTGGATAGGTTGTCATTGGATTGATAACCTTCCTCTGAATTCTATCGGGTACAAATCCCCATATAGGATATGTAATGAATTCACATAAATGTAAATATGAATACTTTCGACCAAAAAGCATAAAAGGTACACAAACATCTACATGTAAACACAACATACATAGATTAAGTGACTAAGAAGAAAAAGAAATGACAAATGACCCACAATTCATTTGCCCAAATGTTGCATTACAAAGAGAATGAAAATAAGAAATAAAGCTTCCATCCCCCTGAGAAAGTGAAAAATCAAAGCTTCAAAGATATCTTGATATCAAAACATATTCAAAAAATAGCAACACTAAATGCATTTAGAGAAAACTGAAAGTTACAGAAAGATAACAATCAGTGGAAAGAAAACTGCCCAAACACAAAGTTTTGGTGTGCAATTATCCCCCAAATCTCCCTTCTCTAAAATGTAAAAGAATATAGAGATCTTATTACACACTACATCAAAATTACCATCTAGAAGAAAATAGAGTTTCCCTCCCTTACATTACATTTAACACTCAAAATTCCCCCCTTTTAACTAACACAAAATCCAAAAAAATAAAACTCTGCTCTTCTGTAAACCCACAACTCTCTCTCTCTCTCTCTCTCTCTCTCTCTCTCTCTCTCTCTCTCTCTCTCTCTCTCTCTCTCTCTCTCTCTCTCTCTCTCTCTCTCTCTCTCTCTCTCTCTCTCTCTCTCTCTCTCTCTCTCTCTCTCTCTCTCTCTCTCGGGCTAGAATAAATTTGGAAAAATTGGAGCCCCTAAAACTCCCTCTACTATAACACAAAGTCTATCCTCTAGGAAAGGAAAGTGGAACCCCCAATTCTTCTTGATGATGCATATTTATTCCCCTTATGGATAGTTTTTCTAACTAAATCTTGAATTTTTTTATGATTTCTCTTTTATCTTTCAACCTTTTTACTTCCTCACAAACACAATGTTTGATTCCTAATTAAATATTAGGTTACCATCATAATGGGATATGTGACAATGTATCATGGGTTTGCATCTTTTACCCAATTTCCAAACAAAAGTGTCTTTCATATTTATGTATATTTGTAACTACTTTTTGTATTGGGCCCTCTCAATTGTCATAAATAAAAAATGAACTATTCCAAAGTTTCTTTTCATATGCTATCTTAGCCTTTGAAATTCAATCTTATATTTTTTTTGCATATTCTTTGTGGCCCATTCTATCTACGATTGGTGAAGTAGCTTGGAGTGTAGCAATCCACAAACCTCCACAATATACACTAACACCATCTACTATATCCAAGTATAATATGTCTAGTCAGGAAATTGATCATTCTCAATGAGATTGTCACCATCTTGATCAAAATTTTGCATGTATTCTATACTGGGATAGATAGTTGGCTAGGCATCTTTGCTGAATGACATGCCATTAGTTGCAACCAAATCATTGTACACCTAAAGTACAAAATTTGAGTTCAGATCCTTCCACTAAATTGTATCATGGATATTTTATGCATTTGTTTCAATCTAAGGATCATGCAATCCCAAATCATGAGGTATGATACCTTTTACCTTCCTAAATTATATGCCACACATCTATCATACAGACATATCATGTTGTATATCTTTTGAGTTCAAACATTTGAGCAAGAAAATAACACAAAGTATGCTCTTGTTGACACTCATGATAATTCCAGTGACCACATCATTGCATCTGACTTCTCATTGTCATGCATATTCAATTAAATTTTAAGAGTCCTATCAAACAACCATTGTGAATCCAAATAAATGGAGGTCATAGCCCCGTGGTATGATGATTTTACCAAAACCTAAATAATGAGTTGACTCTACTAAAATCAAAGTAGTGAGTTCCCTACTCAATTAGATTCCAAGGACATATGCTCACACTGAGACCTTGATTGGTTTTCCATATCCAATTTCCATCTTGATGAACATGAGTGTGGGTGTATTGACAACTGTCTCCTTGATTTTGACCATGGGTTGTGGAATGGAATCACTATGACTCAAGAGGCATCTATATTTTATGTCATGTCATGACTCCAAACACTTTGTTAGATGCGTTACATGTGCATCCTAGGTTACATTCATTGACCATGTATTCCCATATAAAAAGGATGAGACATAAATTGGATAGCATCATGTTCGATGGGGAAATTGATTCATATCAAATTGAATCCCCAAATCATGCATTGTCATATGCAAACCATTCTTTCATGATTCGAGCCTTCACAACTCCTTTTGAAGGAAAGAAATGATTGACATTGGACTTTTCATGAAGTTCTTATTAGGAAATTCCTTATTAGGAAGATATTCAATCAAATGACTTGTGCATCTCTCTATATATTGCTCATTGTCTATCAAGCAAATCACTTGCAATTTCCATTGTCATAGGAATACCTAAAAGCTCTTCTATGATTGCTCTAGATGCCAAAGCAACATTATAACTTGTGCCATAGCTAATGAAAACAATTTTCCTACAATGTCTAATTTTCCACATATAAGCTTTGAGGCCACCTAATAATACACCCTTTAGATTTGATTCTCCATCTTTCATCTTCTATTTTGTCAATGTGTCAAAAATAAACTTTGCCAACTTTGGAATGACTTCTATATTAGTATCTGACTCAAACACAAAACCATGTCAAAGTAGAGTCTCCTTGGAAACCCTTGTATAACTCTCAAATGAACCCAAATCATCTTGTCTTCACACTTCTAGTGCAACAACTTCAAACTTGTATAAGGTTATAGTGGAAAAGTAGGCTTTCCCATGCTCTTTCAAGGTCACTAAATGTTTATTATGAGCTAAAGAGATTCTTTGTGAAGGCTCGGGCATACTACTATCTTTTTTCTAATTGACTGTAAGGGCTTCCTTATGCATTTGATCTATCATGATATGGTGACATTTTGTCAAATAGCTTCTGCACCTCTTTTGCACAAGCATTTCACATGTAAAATGTTAAAATATGACTCTATTTTTTGGGGGTTTTCAAGAGCTTTTAGAACTTGTCTGATCAAGAAAGTTTAAACTCAGAAGCATAAATCTGAGCACTATGCTCATTCTACAATATATCAGAGACATCGATTCAAAATCTTTGTGTAAACTATCTCTTTTTTTGTTATCAAAATATAGTATCTTTTTAGGTATTTTAAAATGGTGAACTTCATATCTTCTGAACATCATGATTTGAAACTCTAGAAGTGAATTTAAACCTTTAAACTGAACTTCTGGGCCATCAATTTGAACCAAGATGAATTAGAATAAGCCATTAAACCTACAACAAGAAAATTAAATCATCTTGAACCACTTCGAAGTATAGTTTGAAGGGGTTCAAGACTATAGATTAAAAATTTTAATTACTAAGCTTGTACGGGTACCAACAACGAGGTAAGACATGTTCCAAGGTTGAGTAAGAATTTAATTTTAGTAGAGCTACTCAATGATGAGGGTTATGTAGTTACTTTTAATGATAAAAATTGGAAGTTTTCAAAACGGTCCCTTTTAGTAGAAAGAGGTGTGAAAGTAGGCACCTTATATCTTTGTACAAGTCATATTGTTCCTTCTACTTTAAATTTTTAAGGGAAATCTAAATGTTTAGGAACAATTGTTGCAGTTGAGAAGGGAGAAAAAATAGCTACTATAATTTTTGATACAATGTTGTGGTACAACAGACTTGGGCACATAAATGAGAAAGGTATGAATGTACTTCATTCAAAGAAAGTTCTACTAGGTCTCAAATGTGTTAATATGGATTTTTATGAAAGTTGCGTGTATGGAAAACAAAAGAGAGTGAGTTTTGTGAAGATTGAGAAGGAAAATAAAATGGAGAAATTAGAGCTTGTGCATACCATTGTATGGGTATTGGATCAAGTATCTTTCATTGGAGGCTCTCATTATTATGTTACATTTATTGATGATGCAACTAGAAAACTATGGGTTTATTTTCTTAGACAAAAATTAGATGCATTTCAAACTTTTAAGAAATGGAAATGCTTGGTCAAAAATTAGAGTAGTAAGAAATTAAAATGTCTCACATCTAATAATGGTGGTGAGTATTGCAGTCATGAATTTGAATATTATTGCTCCACTAATGGTTTTCATAGACAAAAACTAGTTCTAAAGACTCTACAGGAAAATGGAGTGGCTGAATGCATGAATAGGAGTATAATGGAGTGTGCAAGGAGCATGAGGTTGCATGTTGGGTTTCCCTTACACATGTGGGTGAAGGCTGTCAATACTACTATATATTTGATTAATAGAGGTCCTTCTACTCCTTTGGGCTATGGTTTTCCAGAGGAAGCATGGACTGGTAAGAAGGTGAGTTATTCTTTTCTCAAAACCTTTGACTATGAAGCATTTTCTCATCTAGATTTTGAAAATAGAACCAAGCTGGAAGCTAAGTCAAAGAAATGTGTATTTATTGGATATGGCATTAATGACTTTGGTTATAGGCTTTAGGATTTTGAAAATTGTAAAATTGTAAGAAGTAGGGATGTCATATTCAATGAGAAAGTGTTGTACAAAGATCTATTGTAGCAACATGAGAAAAAAGAAGATGATTATGTACTGTTGGATGATACTCCAAAAGCTAATGTTCTACCAATTCCTCATGATGTGCAACAACCGCAACAACAAATACCACACACCTCAGTGAATGTTAGATGGTTAAAAAGGATGAGTAGACCTCCAAAAGATTTTCTCCCTCTTTGTAATTCTATTTTACTTACTAATACTGGTGAACCTAAATTCTATGATGAAGCTATGCAGGTGAACACTAAAATTCAGTGGGAGTTTGCAATGAAAGATGAAATGGACTCTTTGTTGAAAGATAAGGCATGGGTTTTATGCAAGTTTCTTGTGGGTAAAAAGGATTTCACTATTACATTTGAGCCCATTTTTCGAACAATATTGGTCAAAATTTTGACCTAGGTTGGTCAAAATTAAGACCAACCAATTGATCGAAGTTTTTCTCATTGAAATTTTGACCATCTTACTAGTTGGTTGAAATTTCAACCAATACATTATTTGAAAATATCCTAGAACTAGGCTTTGGCCAAAATTCTGACCAATGCTTGGTTAAAAACTACCAGATAGTGGTAAAAATTTTTGACCAATGCTTGGGAGGCAACTTTCGGGTGTTGGTCAAAATTTCAACCAATGTCTAGTCGAAAAGTAGTAGGTATTGGTCAAAATTTCAACCAATTCCTGGTAGAAAACTTTTAGGTATTGGTAAAAATTTTGACTAATGCCTCGTAGAAAATTTTTAGGTATTGGTCAAAATTTTGACCAATACTTGGTAGTTTTTGACCAAGCATTGGTCAAAATTTTGACCAATGGTTGGTCAATATTTTTTTGAGGCATTCTATAAAAAAATTCACATACCTTGCCTATGATTTGTAATTTTGCATGCATCCTGCACTCTCTCATCCTGATGATGGATTACAGAGAGTGATCTAAAATGACTATACTAAAAAACACACACAATCAAATCCAAAATGAACTTGCATTACAAATGGATTTGGAAATCTAATATTTTTAATTTTGCATGCATGTCTACTAGGAAAATCACAATTATATATGTTTAAGTTGTGATTGTCCTGGTAGACATGCATGCAAAATTAACAATATCAGATTTCCACAATCCATTTGTAATGCAAGTTCATTTTGGAATTGATTGTGTGTGTTTTTTAGCATCATCATTTCAGATCACTCTTTGTAATCCATCATCAGGATGAGAGAGTGTAGGATGCATGGAAAATGTCAAATCATAGGCAAGGCATGTGAACTATTTTATAGAATGCCTCAAAGAAGCTAAGAATATTGAAATACTTACAAGGGACCATTCTGTTTCTCTAAATATTACAGGCTTTTTTGTCTTCCAATCATAAGGATATTTATGTTTGTACGCTTCTTCTATGATAAGACATGAGTGTTAGTCTAAGCTCTTGACAATTGTCACATTTAAGTCATGGGCCCCTCCTCAGCTTTCACACTTTTGGGTAGGTACAAGTACCTTCCTAAGTATCAAGGCATGTTGAACATTGTTGGCTATAATTTTTTTCATTAACAATATAATGTTATCACTCTTAGCTATATTCAAGATACTTAGGTACTATTGGGAATGTCTTTTATAACCTAGACTACCTACATACCCTATATCCATAGGATTAAGGTTCATAGATTCACACTCTACTAATGGTATGTAGTTCTAGTGTACTATGTTTGATGCAACTATATTCAGAATGCAAAATTTTTAAGGTATTTTTCGATCCCAAATAGTTCTTCACTATCACCCATTTGGATGCATCCAATAGAGCCTATATCATTGACTACAAATATTTGAAGTGTTTTCCATATAGTTATGATTGAAAACATGTTTTAAGATTATGTATGTGTGTAAATGGTTTTATTTAGATTCATACTGCCTTTTCTAGAGCCATAACTAGTTCAATGTCTACCTTCCTATTTGTTTGGTATACAATAAATTTGGGCAATAACTCCCTAAAACTTATTTAACAATTATAATTAGATTCCTTGTGTTTATGGCTATCATTTGATGATGATCTTTGCTATGTTTTCCTATGATTTATAATGTGTTTTCAATGTATTAGCATAACTTTCTATCAAGAGTCATCTGGAAGATGACAGTTAGTTTTATAAGAATTGCAACAACATTACATTTAACAAGTTTAATCAGCTATAATATATCACATGTTAACCAAACATATCAATTACAAAAAATAGTGGACATAATTAATCACAATGTTTTTTAGGAATGAGTGAATGAATAATAATAACATAGCTAGAAGAGAATCAAACATTTCTATACTTAGTGTGAAGAATAACAACACCTAGCAATGGAAGATTACTATGCTCAGTGGGGAAAAAGTTATTATGAAAATAAGAATAAGCTTTTGGTAAGGGAAAAAAACTATAATTCATATACCTATATTATACCATTCTCTATGATATAAATAGGTGGATTGTTGTATTTGTATTTCACATAATTAAGTAACTCCCTAATCCCTCTTGGATAAAGATGTAGCCAATCTGCTCCTCCTTGATAAATCATTCCACTTTGGATCAAATTATTATCTCAAAAATACTAAGTTACTACTTTTATAGCTTTTGGTTTTCCAAGCTTACATGAGGTCCAATCAGAACACCATCATGTTTATTTGTAGAAAGGGAGGAGAGTTGTAAATAAATAAATAAATAATACCATCTAATATTTTATTGGAATCCACTTTACTCAACCCAATTTTTGAACACTAGAAATAAGAGTTTTTTAGTATTTAAAACTGGTTATTGATAATAAAAAATATACTTCACTCACAGACTAATGTGGCTCGGGCATCCTGTGTAAAATTGTTGCTTAATGGGTTTTGAGTAGAGTTGTCATCAATGACATAAATTCCAATATTATAATTGATGCCCAAGAAATCAAATGAGCCTTTCACTAGCTTCACATGTGCTTGGGTAAAATAAGGCAAATGAGCACCCAATATAGCTCTCATTTTTGCTGGATATTCACCTTTTGTTAGAGGATCCATATACCTGTTAAACCCATAACACTATTATTCAGTCTCTCAAATGTGAAAAAAGCCATAGTTGGAGAATTTTTATGGATTATACATATATTCACAATATAATAGATAATTAGGAGATATATTATCAATTGTTAAGTCTAAAGGGGTTTTATAATACATTGATGCATGGTTGACAAATAGTATTGTAAGTTAAGTAGGTCTAGTTTTGTAGGAAATGCACTTGATTTGGAGTATATTACTTATATTAGAACAAGAAGAGACCTAATGCTGCACTTGTATGAGCATCATCACCTAGATACAATGAACATTGAATGTTTTATCTCATTCATATAAAAGATAGATTAGATTGTGAGCTACTACTATTCATAAAATATTGAATTCTAATAAAAGTATCAAGAAGTTTTATAGTTAAGTAACTTAGTTTGGAGTACTAATA
Organism: Cupressus sempervirens; assembly: GCA_028749045.1. NCBI lineage: Eukaryota > Viridiplantae > Streptophyta > Pinopsida > Cupressales > Cupressaceae > Cupressus > Cupressus sempervirens. The sequence continues at coordinate 16,675,891 of CM053789.1, read as the reverse complement.
TGATACGACTTTAAACTAAGACCCATCTATAAATAAAACTAAAGATCACCAAAATATGATAGATACTATATATTTTATTTCATTCATATTAAAAATAAAAATAAATTCTTATAAACTACTTAATACTGATAAAACATTGAGTTTTACTAGTAACTAAAAATGTTATTGATAGATAAAGTAGTATGTTTATAGTTGTAAGGATGGGTACAAACTAGTCAAAGAAAAAAGTAAGAGCCCTTCAACTGGCTTTTCCATCAGCCAATGAATTTTTTGGAGGCAAAAATTAGTGGGTTACAAGTGTGATGCCAATCTTTCCCTTTTGTGTTTTTTGCAATAGTATAGATAACCCATTTTCAATATCTATGTGATGAATAAGATATTAAGGAAACACATTTGATGAAACAAAGGTGAAGTTTTCAATAAAAATAATTATTGAAGAACTTGGCATACTTGATACTTGTCTTTGTATAGTTTAATAGTGGCAGCATGTGAAAGAATCAAATGGTGATTGGAAATATATGTCTCAATAGCTGAGTTTCTAGCACTGTAGTTTCCAACTGACTTGGAGCAGAGGCCAGGCACAAGGCTTACAAAGTTGTATCCATGCACACCACACTTATCAGCTCATTTGTTGTTACCCAATCCTTCACTCTATCACCAAATTCTTTAAAGCACATGTCTGCATACTTCACAAAATCTTCTCTATGCATACAAAGGAAAAAAATAAACATTGAACTCTCCAATATATTAGTATAAATGATTAAAAGAAATAATATTGGGATAGTATATTAACTCGATATATTATAGTAGTTTATTTTAATAAATTAATGAAAAATTATATTAATTGAAGATAAATAACATAATAGATTGAAAAAATTTAGAGAACACATAAAAAATACATTCAATCATGATGTGTTGCATAAGATGACCTTAACATCCCTCAACAATTCACAAGAGGAAATCATTGATATATGGATACCAAATACGAAAAAAGTCCCTAAAGGTTGCAACAGAAATTTCAAATTAGTTTTGAAGGCTTATTAAATAAAATAAAAATAAAAATAGTACCTACGGGCTCCTCATATTGCATTTGCTCGGGTTCCTTGTTCTCTACAATCACAATAATACCCATCCACATGATGCTCTGCTGAATTATAGTCATTTATATATGCTATATTAACAACTTCTTTATTTGTACTTAGATTTTGATTTCTTGTGTATTTATTCAAGTCATAATTCATAGATACCTCCATAACTTCATACATTGACGATTGAGTAACTTGTTCCATAGGAGCGTCCTACCCTATTATAGCTTTGTTTCCATCACTAAAAGTAGTAGTATCTTCCATTACAAAGATAGGAGGTTGAGGCCCTTTCTTCATCACAGATTCTTGATGGGTGATTCCTTTGATTCCATTAGATAAAGTAGATGCTTCTCCAGACTCAAAAGTAGCATAGGGGTGAGAAGTTCCATCAGGCAAAACAACACCATCTGCAACATACTCTACAGTTGGAGATCATTGAGGCAGTACACTCTCGTTATCTGGAACATATTTGTTTGCATCAGGCATAATACTAGTATTGTCCATTGAAGCATAGTCAATAACTAGAGGAGAATGGGACTCCTAATCTCCCATGATAACAAACTTCTAGATAGGTATTATTCACTGCATGACATAAAAACAAAATTGCTTTGTAAAAAATTCCAATAGAAATCCATTCAATCAAATATAATAACGAGACATTCAGTTAGGTAAATGTCTAGGATGAGTATTCTAACATATCACATTAAGTAGCTAACTAGGGTGTCCTTCTCAATTGTTCATGAAAAGAAGTTGCTAATCAATAGAGTAATTAAAAACCAACCATTATAATTGCTCAAGTTTAAGCTAAAATAAAGATCAAATACATATTGAATAAAAAAATGATATCTTCCCATAATGCCAATAGCTGTCAAAAAAATGCAAAATACCATTGTTCCAAAAAAAATTCATGTTGTTACAAAAAAAGTAGACATACCATTTGATCATTACTTGCAATGAAAATCCATATAATAACAACAATCATCCTAAGAATTGCGAAATATTATATTAATTTGTTCAATCTATTATGTGTTCTCTGAATTATATTAACCAGAGTAGAGAGAACATTCTATGACATACTGGGGAAAATGTGAGTCTAGGCAATTGAAAATCTATATGAATCAACTCGTAAAGACCAACCAAAATTTTCATGAAATCCAAGTGTAATTCAGTTACGTAGAGTCCTCCTTTTGTAGGTCCCTTAGTTGCTCACCATTAAATATGTTGTTAAATTCTTTTGAGAAAAAAATGATTTTCTGATTTTCTATTTTCTTCATTTTGTCTGATGTATAGTTCAATAGGGTGTAAGATGCTACCCCAAACCATTGATAAAAGTGACATTGAGCTTTTCAACTATTGGAGATATTTTGAGATAACACCCTTAGAATGGATATCTCACAAAGGGTATGTTACTTTGAGCTTCACTTGGTTTCAAGAATACTATAATATTCTCTACATAAGAAAGCCAACCATGTGAAGGTGGAAGCTCATTTGGCCTCACCACCCTCCCCCTATCATCAATCTAAATTACCCATTATCATCTAACTACATACTTCATTCATCCATTTATGAACTATAACATTCAATCAATATAATCACATAACACTCATTAATATGATATAAAATTCATTAATACACAATACTAATAAAGACTTCATTAACACATATGATGGAGACACAACCCAAGCACAAAATGGACACAACAAGAAAAGGGAAATTGTATTAACTGTGAAAATAAGCTAGTACATTTAGTACAGAGAAAATAGACTTCAAAACATGCCCTAAGGGCTTACAATAGCACAAAACTGGAGATAATTTCTCCTTTTGGTACCTCCTCTCAAATTCCACTCTGACCTGCCTTTTACAGTGCCAAAAATGTCCTTAAATAGACCCCAGAGGGTTAAGGACTAGGAGTATATTCTAGAAAGTGCTAGTAGGCATCCACCGACCTAGTAGAAGGCTCTAGAAGCCACATTAGAAGTTGGTGCAAATCTAGAAGAATCCAAAAATGGTAACCAAACTTTCGGGAGGCATAACTTCTGAATCGTAGCTTTGATTGACGAACCGTTTACATTTTCAGAAAGCTCTCGAAGCGCTCTATAGCCCTATGGACCAGCTTCACTCATCCCCCATTTTTTGGCCCTTTTTGAGGTCATTTAATGCCCCCAACCTGACTTTGAAGCATTCTTAGGAGGTCTCTAGAAATCAAAAAATTGCGATAACTTTCAAACTGTGGGGCCTTTTGACCTAATTCTTTTTTTGGAATGCTCTAAATTGCAGTTACATTCATCTGGCCAATTTACACCTCCTAGTTCACCAAAATGATGGCTCAATTACATACTCCTATTTTTTTGGCATTTACACGTATCCCAAGGTGTTCAAATACTCTATCCTAGAACACTGATAGTGGAACTGTGAGAGTTGGAACCTTTATTTGACCCAAATGGGTATCCAAAAATGAAAACACATGAAACATAAACTAAGTCTAAGTACATTTTTTTTTGGGTGACATAGGATTGCCCTTATACCTCTGGATGCTCCTGCATCAGACACCCAGGGTAGATTAAAAAGTGACCCTGTCACTTTATGAATGGTAGAGGAAATCCCAAATGGGAAACCTCAGTTGCTGAAATCCATGTTGAGTCCTCTATCAACCGTCCTTTCCACTTGACCAAATACTCTTCATACTGCCTATTTCTGGTACTCCTACCAACATGATGATCTAGAATGTCTTCTATCTCCTCCTTTTTAGAAGCAGGAATTGGACATGGCTCTAACATCAGTTCCTCATCTGCACCATCATCATGATACTCTGTTAAGTCTGCAATATTGAAAATAGGAGAAATGTGAATACCATCTGGCAACTCCACCTCATATGCATTTCTTGAGTCATGTTTCTTCAGAATTTTGCAAGGGCCAAATTTCTTCATTTTCAGCTTGTTGTAAGTGCCAGTTGGAAATCTTTCTTTTCGTAAGTGTACCATGACTAGATCCCCTACTTGGAATTCTTTATGTCTTCTCCTTTGATCAGCCATAGCTTTATACTCTTGATTCATCTTGGTAATGTGTGCTTGAACCTCCTCATGTAGATGCTTGATATGTTCAGCAAATTCTTCAGCTTCAGCACTTGTCCTCTCCCCTTGCTCTATCTTCCTCAATTCTAGTGCAGTCCTTGGGCTACTTCCATATACAATTTGGAATGGTGATCTACTAGTACTCCTATTTACAAAGTTATTGTAAGCAAACTTAGCTTGTGGCAGAATCAAATCCCACCCCTTGGGCTTATCCCCAACTAAACATCTCAGCAAATTGCCCAGACTTATGTTTACCACTTCCGTTTGGCCGTCAGTTTGTGGGTGATGTGTGGAACTGAATTTCAAGTCAGTTCTCAACTTTTTCCACAATGTTCTCTAGAAATACCCCACAAATTTAGTGTCTCTGTCAAAAACTATACTCCTTGGAAGACCATGTAGTCTTACCACCTCTCTGAAAAACAAGTCTGCAATATGGACAACATCATGAGCTTTGTGGCATGGAATGAAATGTGCCATTTTGGAGAACCTATCAACCACCACAAATACTGAGTCATTACCCCTTTGTGTCCTTGACAATCCAAGAAAAAAATCCATACTTGTGTCCTCCCATGGCTTTGATGGAACAGGTAATGGCTGATATAGTCTAGTATTGTGGCTAAATCCCTCGGCAACTTGACAAACCTGGCAACTCTATACAAACTTCTTCACATCTTGTGAAATCTGAGGCCAAAAATAATGTTCTCTAAGAATGGAAATGGTCTTATCTCGACCAAAATGTCCCGCCATCCCTCCACTGTGTTTCTCCTTAATCAAATTTTCCCTCATGGAACTCCTTGGAATGCACAATTGGCCACCCTTGAATAACAAACCATCCTAAATCAGATAGTCTAACCACTTAGTTCTGTCTACAGCAACAGGCTCTTTACAAGCTTTCCGCACTTCAGCAAAATCAGGATCATCAGGGTATAGATTCTTGAGTTCATCAAACCCAACTACTTCAACCTGCATTACTGTTAGCAACAACTGTCTCCTACTTAGTGCATCTGCAACCCTGTTATATTTTCCACTTCTATGCTTCAACACAAATGTATAGCTCTGCAAGAACTCTACCCACTTCATATGCCTCTGATTCAATTTACCTTGGCTATTTAGGTATTGTAATGCCTGGTGATTAGTATACAAAACAAATTCCTTTGGCAATAAATAATGCCTCCATTTCTTTAAGGCCTGAACTATTGCATAGAACTCTTGATCATAAATAGAATACTTCTTTGCATCATTCAATTTTTCACTAAAATATACAATAGGCTTACCTTCTTGGCTCAATATAGCCCCAATAGTGCTGCCACTAGCATCACAATCCACCTGGAACACCTTTCTAAAATCTGGAGGTGCCAACACAAGCTGTTCTGTCACCTTCTTCTTTAGTAATTCAAAACTTCTTGCAGCTGTTGCAGTCCATTTGAACTCTTTTCTATCCCCTCTTATTGTGTCAGTTAGGGGTGCACATATCCCACTGAAATTCTTAATAAACTTCCTATAAAAACTAACCAAACCATGAAATGATCTTACCTCAGTAGAAAACCTTGGAGTAGGCTATTCCAAGATGGCTTTTACCTTCTCTGGATCCATTTTAAGACCTTCAGGTGATATAACAAACCCCAAATAGACTAACTCCTTTTTGCAAAGATACACTTCTTCAAATTAATTAACAGTTTCTCTTCCCTTAACCTTTCAAGGACACTATGAATATGCAATAAATATTCTTCGAAAGTCTTGCTAAAAATTAAAATATCATCCAAATAGACAATAACAAATTTTCCCAAGAACTTCTTAAGTACCTCATTCATAAGTCTCATGAAGGTGCTTGGGGCGTTCGTCAATCCAAAGGGCATGACTAACCACTCATAAAGACCCTCCTTAGTCTTGAAGGCTATTTTCCACTCATCTCCTTCTCGAATTCGTATCTGGTAATAACCACTCTTGAGATCTATCTTTGTGAAGTACTGAGCTTGACTCAAGTAGTCCATAATATCATCCATTCTTGGCAAAGGAAATCGATATTTGATGGTTATCCTATTTATAGCTCGAGAGTCTGTACACATCCTCCACTCTCCATCCTTCTTTGGTGCTAGTACTGTAGGTATTGCACATGGACACAGGCTCTCTCGAATCAAGCCCTTCCTCAATAGTTCCTGAACCTGTCTATTTAGCTCCTCAGTTTCAGTAGGAGTCATCCTATGAGTAGCCTTGTTAGGCAAACTAGCTCCTGGGATTAAATCTATCTGATGATTGATTTGCCTTACTGGTGGCAATCCTTCTGGAACATTATCAGAGATAATATCTCCAAAGTCACCTAGTAAATCTGAAACTTGAAGTGGTATTTCACTACTACCTTCTTTATCTTTCCTAAGAATCAAAGCATAGCACATAGGTTGATGTTTCATTCCATCTAAAAACTTTCTTCCATCAACAAGACAAATCCTAGCACTGCTACATACCTTTTCACCTTCCTTTTTTCATGGGCTTCAGTTTTTGGCGAAATCCATCTTTTGGTAGAGAGTATGTGTTTGCATGACCATCATGTACTCCATGCCTATCAAACTGCCATGGTCTACCCAACAATAGATGGCAAACATCCATTGGAATAATATCGCAAAGAACTTCATCATGGTAACTCCCAATTTTGAATTTCATGAGACATTGTTCACTTACCAAGACCTTATGATCATCGTTCACCCAAGCAATCTAATAGGGCTGGGGATGTTTCTCCCTCTTGAGCTTCAGCTTAGAGACCATCTCCTCTGATACCAAGTTATCAGTGCTACCACCATCAATGATCACATCACAAAATTTATCCTCATACTTGCATCTAGTACGGAACAAACTCCTTTTTCCTAGTTCAATCTTACCACTTAGTAGGACCCTTTCATTTACCAAGGTCTCTCCTCTTTTTGCATCCTCTGAATGTGATGACTATGCATCCTCATCCACATGAGCAACCCTAGCTTGACCCTCAGCTCTCCTATCTGTCCTTCCTTGTCGTTGAGGGCATTCAAAGGCACGATGACCTTCTTCATTGCAATGGAAATAGGTACCACAGAAGCCTCCTCTTCCTTTTCCATGTCCTCTTCCTCTTTGATGGGGAGGATCTTGAACAAGGTTCTAGCCTCAACTACTAGAACTCACTTTAGGCTTTCTCCTAGCCTCTTAGGGTATTTATCCTATACCCTACTCCAAGGGAATCTTCTCTCTATTCCCTTATTACACTAATCCTCACCAATCAACTCAAAACTCTATTTCACCATGGGGTCTCCCTAGTGCTCTCATTGCACCGTTCTTGACAACTGGCTTCCAGGAGTGCATTCTTGGCTATATTGAATTCCAAGGCTTGTATTAGGTCTCACTCAATAGTTTTTAGGATCACTAAGTGAATTGGAGTATTGGGTTTCCAATCGATTTGAAGATTGCATAGTTAAGAGGGCTACCAAGACTAATAACAAAATTAGGCCTCCAAAACTGATTTTTGGCTTATATCTCCTCAAACCCTTAAGAAGTACTCAAAAAAATTTATGATTTGGATACCCTTTTGGCTCCCCTTGAAGATTTTTCAAGTCTGCAACACCTAGGTCATCCGTACAAGGGATTTCCAAAAATATGTCTATTTACAAGGGTTTCTTGTTTGTATGAACAGGAATATAGAGAGTTCTTCCTTCCACCACTCAAATGGACTCTAAATGACTGAACTCCTGGAATTAACTTCCTTCACTCACCACTCTTTCCTTCCATGAATTTGTATTGCACCCAACACCCCATTCTATGCCCCTTTCAAACACTTATTTGCTGATTTCATTGCCTAGCCGGGTATGCAAACTCGCCTAGGGCCTCTTGGAAAAAACAACAAACCTCTGAAAAACAAGACAAAAATACATATTTACATTGTTTATACAGTCTAGTACTTGATTCCAAAAGGCCATCATGGTTCCACCATTGGAATTCAAGTTATAGAGATTTCTTTGCTGATTGCTGTGTACAGACCAGCGAACTGGCAACTTTAAAAAGATTTTTCAAACTAGTAATGAAACTGATCAAAAAAACTCCTAATCTTTCCCAAAGAATCTACATTCCATACACTATAAAATCACATGAAAACAGCAACCCTATCAATCCATTAAAGGTGTGGATGAAGGGTGAAATCAGAAAACTGTCATCAAAATGCTCAGTTTGCTCTTCATTCCAATGCCAAAATTCATACAAAAGCATATGCCAACCCTCAAACTAACTTGGATTGGTCTTAAATACCTCTTACCCATGTGAATCAATAGATCCCATAGGTTTCCAACTGATTCTTGAAGCCCTTATAAAGTTTTAGCACTTTTTGTCAATGTTGTCAAGCAACTTTGCAAAGTTGCAAAGTTGCCAAGTGCAACTTTTGCACTATTGTGCATTTAATGGCTCCATGACCTCAAACATGGTTAAATGAACCTATTTCCATGTAATTACAACTTTTAACATATTTTCCATGTTTCCCATCCTCCTGGGGTCTTGGTCAGTGTTTGACCATTCTAGGCTCTAACAAGCAATTTAAGCAATTTTGCCAACATAGAAGCAACTTGGAAACTCAAACACAACAAAAACCTATTTACAAACACAACTCACACACTTGGGGCTTTATCACATAGCCCTTATTCATGTGGTCTAGCCAAGACCACTACAAGCCAAAAATGATTTAGGAAACTTGGCATATTTCCTAGGTGCTCCTGCACCATTCTCCCCCTATGAAAAAAAAAAACTTAAGGTGGGTCAGTATTCAAGAGATCTTGACTGATACCTCTCTTTTTAAATTCATGTTCAGCTACCCATGTCGCTTCAGATTCAGGCTGGTTCTTCCATTTTACTAAATGCTCCATATAAATTCCATGCCTAGTCTTCTTCTTTACTCTTGAATCTAGAACTTTTTCAGCTTGAGGCTTGGTTTGGAGAGGAATACTGATTTCTGGAATATTCTTATCTACCTCTATGATGTGTTCCTCTTCCATGACATTAGGACCCTTGTATTTAACCAAATCTTGAATGTTGAAGATGGGAGAGATGGCTAGATTGTTTGGCAACTCAATCTTGTAGGCATTTGGGCCATACTTAGCTAGAACCTTACAAGGCCCTATCCTCCTCATTTGAAGCTTGCTTGGAACACCTTTTTGAAGTCTAGCCTTGTTCAAGTGTACCATCACCAAATCTCCTACTTCAAATTTTAAATCTCTCCTCCTTTCATCTACTTTAGTCTTTAACCTTTGAGTAGCCTCTATCAAGGACTTCTTGACCTGCTCATGTACCTCTCTCATGGACTGGGAAAAATCATCTGCATGTCCACTAATCTCTTCTTGATTCTTTAATTCTCATAGCTCACAAACTCCTCTTGGGTGATAACCATAAACAACTTGAAAAGGGCTCTTATCGGTAGTTCTATTTGTGCTATCATTGTAGGCAAACTCAGCTTGTGGTAGGACTTGATCCCACACTTGACCATACTCCTTTGTTAAACACCTTAGAAGGTTTCCAAGCACCCTATTAATTACCTCAGTTTGACCATCAGTTTGGGGATGGTAAGCTGAACTATGTGCCAAGTTAGTACCTAGCCTTCTCCACAAGGTCTTCCAAAAGTGCCCCATGAATTTAACATCTCTATCTGAAACTATACTGATTGGTAAGCCATGAATCCTTACAAATTCTTTGAAAAATAAGTGAGCAATATAGCTAGCATCATGAGTAGTCTTACAAGGAATAAAGTGACTCATTTTGCTAAATCTGTCCACAACTACAAACACACTATCCAAACCTGATGTTGTTCTTGGTAAGCCCACTATGAAGTCCATGCTGATGCATTCCCATGGCCTATTTGGAATGGGTAAGGGCTGGTACAATCCTGCATTTGTAGAAGTTCCCTTGGCATTTTGACAAATCATGCATTGTTCAACATACTTCCGGATATCTCTTTGCATCCTAGGCCAATAGTAGAATCTTTCCACCAACTCCAATGTTTTGTTCAAACCAAAGTGTCCACTAAGGCTTCCATTATGCTTCTCTTGGATCAGATTTTCTCTCATTGATCCTCTAGGCACACATAATTAATTTCCCCTAAACAACAACCCATTTTGCAAAGTGTAATCAGCAAACTTGCTATGAAAATGATTGTTAAACTCTACACATACCTTGTAGGCCTCTGAGAAGTCTTCATCATCAGCATATAGGTCTTTGAAACCTTCAACTCCAATACTCTCTAACTGTATTTCTTGGATAGTAAGCAGCCTTCTACTTAATGCATCAGCATATTTATTTATCTGCCCTTTCTTGTGCTTGATGGTGAATGTGTAGGATTGTAGGAACTCCATCCATTTGATGTGTCTTAGGCTCAACTTCTCTTGAGTGTTGATGTAACTCAATGCTTGGTTATCAGTGTATACAACAAACTCTTTAGGTAAAAGATAGTGCCTCCACTTCCTAAGGCTTGCACCAATGCATACAATTCTAAGTCATAGGATGAGTACCTAGATTTGGATTCATTTAGCCTTTTACTAAAGAATGCTACTGGCCTTCCTTCTTGGCTTAATACAACCCCAACAGCAATATTACTTGCATCACATTCTACAATAAACAACTTGTCAAAACTAGGTAAAACCAAAATGGGTTTAGTAGCTACCTCTTTCTTCAACCTTTCAAACCCTTCATTGGCTTCTTTGGTCCACAAGAACTTAGTTTTTAGTCCTCCCTTGATGGTGTCTAATACTGGTGCACATATCTCACTAAAACCCCTTATAAACTTCCTGTAGAATTGTGCCAAACCATGGAAACTTCTTACCGTAGCCCCTGTTTTAGGTGTAGGCCAGTTTAGAATGGTTTCTATTTTACTTTCATCCATCTTCAAGTTACCTTGTGAAACTACAAAACCAAGGTAAACCAACTCTTGTTTCAAGAACTCACTTTTCTCAAGATTAATGGTCAATTTTTCTTCTTGTAACTTCTTTAAAACAATTGCCAAATGCTTCATGTGTTCTTCTTTAGTCTTGCTGAAAATGAGAATATCATCAAGATAAACCACTACAAAAATGCCTATGTAGTCCTTCAACACTTCATTCATTAGCCTCATGAATGTACTAGGTGCATTAGAGAGGCCAAATGGCATTACTAGCCATTCATAAAGTCCTTTCGTAGTTTTGAAGGCTGTTTTCCATTCATCACCCTCCTTCATTCTGATTTGATGGTAGCCACTCTTGAGATCTATCTTGGAGAAATACTTAGCACCCCCCAAAAAATCCATTAGATCTTCTATTCTAGGAATAGGAAACCTATATCTAATTGTTATCCTATTTATGGCTCTAGAATCAGTGCACATTCTCCACTTACCTCCTTTCTTTGGTGCTAAAACAACCGGTACAACACATGGGCTAATACTCTTCTGAATGAGACCTTGGTCAAGTAGCTCTTGTACTTGTCTTGCAATTTCTTTATTCTAATCTGGAGTCATCTTGTAAGCAGCCTTGTTGGGCAATGAGGATCCAGGAACAAAGTCTATTTGATAACTAATAGATCTTTGTGGAGGGAGTGTGGCAAGTTCTCCATCACTTATGATGTCTTTGAACTGATCCAATAGTTCTTTTACCTCTCTTGGCAATGGTGTTTGTTTGACAGCATCTTTCTCCTTTGGTTTCACAACTATGGCAAACCCAACTTCATTGTTCTCCTTGAAATCGTGTAAGAATTCTTTTCCACTCATGAGTAGAACACGCTGATCTGTTGCTGCATCTATGCCTTCCTCAACAAGTGATTGGATTTTGTATGTCACTCCTCCTTTCTTGAATGTATACAAGTTCTTCTTCCCATGATAGACAGCATCCCTATCATATTGCCATGGTCTACCCAAGAGTAGATGACAAGCATCCATGGGCAAAACATCACAAAGAATTTTGTCTTGATATCCTCCAATTGAAAAATCCACCCAAACTTGTTCATTTACCAACACATTCTGCCCTTTATTCAGCCATGTGACTCTATATGGATGATCGTGAGGAATCTTTGTTAGCTTGAGCTTTTGGACAGCCTCTTCAGAGATGATATTATCAGTTGATCCTGAGTCAACAATAACTTTGCAAACCTTACCAAGTATCTTGCATTTTATTCTAAAAAGTGCCCTTCTTTGTTTAGGCTCTTCTTTGCTAGGCTCCTTGATCAAAACTCTTCTAAACATCAGATTTTCTCCCTTCTCAGAATCAAGATTCACTTCTGAAGTTATATTGTTGCTGCATTCTTCTTGAACATATGTTATCTTCTTATCCCCTTGGGAAGATGATGCCTTCTTACGACATCTATAGGCTAGATGACCAAGTTGTCCACAATGGTAACATTTCATGTTTGCAAAATGTGAACCCCTGCTGAAATTGTTTGATCTGCCTCTAGCTCCACCACCAAATCCTCTTCCTCTAGTGAAATTACCTCTTCCACTTGTTTCCCCACTTTTCTCAATCAACTTGGAGTCTCCTGTGGCCTTGGGTTCATTGCTTCTTCCCCCATAACCACCTCTATGTCCTCTAGAGTCTCTCCCTCTTCCTCTACCCCTAGACTTAGAGTCTTGTTTCCTTCTATTCTTATCTTCCACTTTGAGTGCCAATTGAAAACACTTATGAACAGTAGTAGGAGTCCAAAGGCTGATCTCCTCTTGAATACTCCATTTCAAACCACCTAAATATCTAGCCACCTTGATGCTCTCCTCCTCTTGGACCTTGGATCTCAAGCAAAGTTTTTGAAACTCTTCAGTATAGGAGGCCACATCCAAATATTTTTGCTTCAAGCTTTGTCTCTTCTTGTGTAGCTGGATTTCATAGTCTTCAGGCAAATAGTTATCTCTGATTTTTGCCACCATAGCTTTCCAATTAGAGATAGGTTTCTTGCCTTCTCTTTCCCTCTCTTCTTGAATGAACTTCCACCATGTTAGGGCTGGTCCCCTTAATCTTGCTTTGGAAACCTTCACCTTTTGTGCCTCTGATATGCCTTCACATTCAAAATGGTTCTCCATCCCTTCAATCCATTCCATGACCAACTCTGAATTCATCTTACCAGTAAATAGGGGTATCCCCTCAAGAGATTTGCCACCCAATGCCTTGATGGCTTTAAGGAAAGGTTCCTCTTGTAATGGAGGATCAAGTTCAGGTACATAGTCCTCTTGATTCTCTTCCTTTCCCTTTTCTTCATTAATTTCCAACTTCTCTTTCATTTTTCCAGCTGTCTCTACCACTTCATCAAGCTTATCTTTCATAGCTTCTAAGGCTTCCTCAAGGAGCCTATTTTTCTCCCTTTGTTTTGTCACTTCCTTTGCCAACTCAGCATTTGTTACCATGGTGGTTTCTCCCACTGACTCACTTCCAAAATAAGACATACACAATGTCTTGTCCCAAACCTTTCAAGGCTCTGACAACAATTTGATGGGGAGGATCTTGAACAAGGTTCTAGCCTCAACTACTAGAACTCACTTTAGGCTTTCTCCTAGCCTCTTAGGGTATTTATCCTATACCCTACTCCAAGGGAATCTTCTCTCTATTCCCTTATTACACTAATCCTCACCAATCAACTCAAAACTCTATTTCACCATGGGGTCTCCCTAGTGCTCTCATTGCACCGTTCTTGACAACTGGCTTCCAAGAGTGCATTCTTGGCTATATTGAATTCCAAGGCTTGTATTAGGTCTCATTCAATAGTTTTTAGGATCACTAAGTGAATTGGAGTATTGGATTTCCAATCGATTTGAAGATTGCATAGTTAAGAGGGCTACCAAGACTAATAACAAAATTAGGCCTCCAAAACTGATTTTTGGCTTATATCTCCTCAAACCCTTTAGAAGTACTCAAAAAAATTTATGATTTGGATACCCTTTTGGCTCCCCTTGAAGATTTTTCAGGTCTACAACACCCAGGTCATCCGTACAAGGGATTTCCAAAAATATGTCTATTTACAAGGGTTTCTTGTTTGTATGAACAGGAATATAGAGAGTTCTTCCTTCCACCACTCAAATGGACTCTAAATGACTGAACTCCTGGAATTAACTTCCTTCACTCACCACTCTTGCCTTCCATGAATTTTTATTGCACCCAACACCCCATTCTATGCCCCTTTCAAACACTTATTTGCTGATTTCATTGCCTAGCCGGGTATGCAAACTCGCCTAGGGCCTCTTGGAAAAAACAACAAACCTCTAAAAAATAAGACAAAAATACATATTTACATTTTTTATACAGTCTAGTACTTGATTCCAAAAGGCCATCATGGTTCCACCATTGGAATTCAAGTTATAGAGATTTCTTTGCTGATTGCTGTGTACAGACCAGCGAACTGGCAACTTTAAAAAGATTTTTCAAACTAGTAATGAAACTGATAAAAAAAACTCTTAATCTTTACCAAAGCATCTACATTCCATACACTATAAAATCACATGAAAACAGCAACCCTATCAATCCATTAAAGGTGTGGATGAAGGGTGAAATCAGAAAACTGTCATCAAAATGCTCAGTTTGCTCTTCATTCCAATGCCAAAATTCGTACAAAAGTATATGCCAACCCTAAAACTAACTTGGATTGGTCTTAAATACCTCTTACCCACGTGAATCAACAGATCCCATAGGTTTTCAACTGATTCTTGAAGCCCTTATAAAGTTTTAGCACTTTTTGTCAATGTTGTCAAGCAACTTTGCAAAGTTGCAAAGTTGCCAAGTGCAACTTTTGCACTATTGTGCATTTAATGGCTCCATGACCTCAAACATGGTTAAATGAACCTATTTCCATGTAATTACAATTTTTAACATATTTTCCATGTTTCCCATCCTCCTGGGGTCTTGGTCAGTGTTTGACCATTCTAGGCTCTAACAAGCAATTTAAGCAATTTTGCCAACATAGAAGCAACTTGGAAACTCAAACACAACAAAAACTTATTTACAAACACAACTCACACACTTGGGGATTTATCACATAGCCTTTATTCATGTGGTCTAGCCAAGACCACTACAAGCCAAAAATGATTTAGGAAACTTCGCATATTTCCTAGGTGCTCCTGCACCACTCTTCCTCTCTGATTTCCAAAGTCTTGATCATGGGAGTAGTTGAAACCCTCATTCCTTTGGTTCCTACTAGTACCCACATCTTCATTTTTATTTTGGGTTTCATTTTAGCCTCCAAATGACCTACCGCTTCTCCTTCCTCCTTGACCACACCCTCTTTGTCTCCCTTCAAGCCTCTTATTTAGCTTCTCTTCAACTCGTAGGGCAAACTGGTATGCCTTTTCAATGCTGGTCATTCTTACTAGACTTAATTCCTCTTGGATGCTAAGTCGCAACCCACTGATATAACGAGAAACCTTCTCCTTATTTGCTTCTGCATGCCCTGCTCTAATCAAAAGTCGATAAAAATCCTCTATATATTCTTGGATTGATTTTCCTGCTTGCTTTAGCTCATGCATCTTCTTAAACAAATCAAGCTTGTAGTCCACAAGAATGAACTGCTTCTTCAATTTGTCCACCATGCGATCCCACCTTGTGATCTTCTCCTTTCCTCTTCTATTTCTTTCCAATTGAAACTCTTGCCACTAGATTTTGGCATGGCCTTTCAGTTTGGCCTTTGCAAACTTAACCCTATCTAGGTCCTTGATATCCTCATACTCAAAGTATTCTTTCAGTTCATTGATCCAATCGATCAACTCATTTGGTTTTAGATTTCCTAAAAATACACCCACATCA